>CM012444.1:20106442-21306442 GCA_003999625.1 Oryzias javanicus
GGCCAGATTAAATAGATTAAGGGCCACATATGGCCCCCGGGACGTAGTTTGCCCACCCTGGTTTACAGTGTATAATATTAAACAATAAGACTACTTTACATTTTGTATTTGTTAGGTTGTTTTTAAAGGTTTTTGTGCTTTCATGACATTTTTAGATACAATTTTTCATTCTTTTTTTTTAATAAGAGAAGATGCTGTGTTAAAATCAAGAATTAATTTTTATTTTTTTGGTTTATTACCAAAAATAATTCAGGTGAACATGACACAAACCTAAATGACTAAAGAAGCTCATGTAATTTTACCATTTTATTATTTTTTTAATTTCAAAAGTTTGTGTTGCTTTAAGTATCTTGTGCAGTCTGCTTTACTTTTACCATATGTTTGTATTTTTATTAGCACTTTGAAATTCATAAAGTGTGTCGATAAAGCTAAATGTGCATTTTTTTTAAAGCCGTTTGAATAAAAGAGAAACACTGAAACCTAAAATGACTGAATTGGTCGCAGAACGAAAACTATGGAGAGAAAATAGACTCGGGTCTGTGCGTGCGTATTTTTGATTCGTGCATAACTTTGGATTTTGATTTGAGCATAAATTTGGATTTGTGCGTGCATAATTCTTGATTTGTAACTCATATACCTTTTGTGCAAAAGTAAAAAAATTACGAAAATTTTAAAATACAAAATACAATTTACACATGCACAAATTAAAATTACAACAGCCTGAAACAAATTACACAAAAAATCTTTTAAAAACACGCGCGAATCACCTCTTACGCACGCACGCAGTCTAAGTTACGCACGAATTTACAGTGAGACTCTTTTCACGTCTCACAAATTCGTCCGTGAGGGATGCGTTCAAGTACTACCAGAATGCTCGTTCACCATAGTATTCTTGTCAGCCGTTTTAAACTTCGATTGTGAATAATATCCAGTAAAACTTTACATTTTTCCACTTTCTTAAAAATATATGCCCGATGATTAATATAAAAAAGCCGTTTTTAAAACACTTATCCCTTTAAAAATAAGAATATTTCCAGAAAAGGGCGCTTCGAATTCCAAATTTATGCACAAATCAAGAATCACGCACAAATTCAAATTTATGAACGAATCAAGAATTATGAATGCACAAATCAAGAATCACGCACGCACAAATCAGAGTGAGTCTATTTTCTCTCCATAGAAACGTCCTTGAATACTAATGAACCAATACATCTTCTCCCTTGGAGCTATTTGCTTATTCCAGATGAAAATCTTGACATCTTTGAAGCTGAAACACATAGAAAGCAGCCTTAGATTCTGACTTGCACATGGAAACAAACAAAAAACCACAAAAAGAACTCACATTTTCAAGTGAGACTTGTAAGAGAACAAGTTATTTGGACCTGCCAAACCAATTATTTTCTGCCGTTCATTCAGAGCTGCTTTTCTGCAGTTCACACCTGCTCTGCTGGTTCTCCTTATGTTTTCCTCTCAGATTGTAACTTTCTTCTGGGAAATGCTCTCGGTCGCCATGGCTACCCCATTGTCTACTGCTCGGATGGGTTCTGCGAGCTGACTGGCTTTGCCCGGACCGAGGTGATGCAGAAATCCTGCACCTGCGGCTTTCTCCACGGGGCCGAGACCAGCGACGGCGCGCTGCAGCAGGTCCACAAAGCTCTGGAGGGCCAGCGCGAGTTTCAGGGGGAAATCTGCTTTTATCAGAAAAATGGTGACAAATATCCTAAAATCTGAAAATACGGCAGCAAAATGTTGATAATTTCTGGCAACGCTCGTGTATATCGTTGTGTTTCTTCTCTCAGGAAATCCGTTTTGGTGCTTTCTGGATGTTGTCCCAATTAAAAATGAGAAAGGTGAGGTTGTGCTGTTCCTGTTATCCTTCAAAGATGTCAGTGAATCCCATGAGAGAAGCCACCACTACACTCCAGGAGAGGGTGAGCTGCACGTTGCATGTCCTCAGCCTTCAGAATCCTGTTTAACTGTAAATATTCAACTTTCTATTTGACTTTAATGAACTCCTTTGCTTCTAGGTATGGCAGATTCTGCTAATGAAGACTTCAGCTACTTTCGAGAAAGAGGGAGGACCGTTCTCCATCACTTAAGCAACTTTTTTCCAAAGAGGAGCAAAAGAAATGTGAGCGCAAGATACAATTTATGACATTTTATAGCATTTTATAAAAACGTAAATAATGGTCTCCAGGGCGTGTTCCAGAAACCCTCCCCGCCCGAGTACAAGGTGGCGGCGGTGCAGAAGTCGCGCTTCATCCTGCTGCACTACAGCATCTCCAAGGCCTTGTGGGACTGGCTCATTCTGCTGGCGACCTTCTACGTGGCCGTCACCGTGCCTTTCAACGTCTGCTTTGTCAGCCATCATGAGGGCCGTGACCATCATTCACTCGTCAGTCGGAGCACTTTAGGCAGCGATATAGCGGTGGAGATGCTCTTCATGCTCGGTATGATGCATTCAGACCTTGTTGAGCTTTCACTTAAAGACTCACTCCGATGAGCTGTTGTAAAAGCCTTCACTGCAGTCTCTTATTGATGATTATGATGGTTTGAAAGTGGAAAAAGATGCATTTTCTAAAGACAATGGTTCAGATTACTTCACTATTCACTATATGGTGTGTTCAGGATTTTGTAGGGTTGTCTGAATCTACAGCTATGTTCGAATTCTCACCTTAATCCCAACTACTAAAAACTATTTAATCCAGGACTATATAGCACCCTGGATTTTAAAAACTATTTCAGATTACTATTTTTCTTAACGCCAGATCTGACATCACCAATCTCAAAGTCAAAATCTAATCAATACAAACATTTCACAACAATTATTTGTGACTCTACTGTGTTCTGATGACACAAATGTGGATGATTTATTAAGAAATTACATTTAAACATCTTTTTTTTCAAAATTTGTTCGACCGCAATGCATTGTGGTCTATGTTGAGAGCATTAATGCGGGCTAGTTTATCGTAAAGACTTCTGGGAAATTTCTAGCGCACTCGATTTTAGAATGATAGATTGGGTCAGCTCTACGAAATATATATAGTGAGAAATGAAGGATTTCAAAATCAAGCGTCCTAGAAATTTCCCAGAAGTCTCTGCGAAAAACCAGTGTACATCGATCCTCCCTGGATTGACTTGGAATATAGACCACAATGCAATGCGCTTGAAAAATTTTTCATGTGAAAAACAGTTCTTCTAATTATTTATTTTTTTAAATCATTCACATTTTCATCTTTCATTGGTTATGTCATATTTGTGAGCATGATGTCCAAATTGCTTTAAGAATCCTTGGCACTGCGTAGTCTCACAGTCTTTCTCGGGGGTTTGGGGAGATTTCGGACATAATCAATGGCCAAATCAGAATTCTTCGCTTCTCCCTTCCCCTTTATTTCAAGGGGGATTTTAATTCCAAGTACATCTGGGAAAAGTATTTTTTAAATCCGACCTTCCAAACGAAGAGATATAAAGTCTTCCTCCGCGAGGGTAAACCGTGTCGCGCTAAGAAGCGTTTTTCTTCACATGGGTGCACTCTGAAGCACAAAAGTTTACATTTAAATATAAGTAATGACTTTTTTGTAGCATCACCTTTTTAAAGTTATAAAACCGATGTTATATGTATATTCAAGCGCTGGAAGCTACGCGCTAATGTTAGCGGACCGGCGATTATTGATGACGTCATCGAATGAAAGTGACATCCAAAATATGAGACACAACTTTTTCATCTCCAAATGAAGGGGAAGAATTTGGATTGAGCCTTGGTGTAGAGCAGTCCCACCTCCCCTTCCCCTCGCCGTTGCTGAGAGTTCAGAGCAGGGAGTTTGTGGCCTGCCCAGCAGATTTTCTGTGTCACAAATTTAATCTTTTTCAAACTGCTTTTTTTGTTTGCTCCTGATTTAGAACAATTTGAGAAAATGAAACACTCAGAAATGCGATTATAGCTTCATTTAAAAAAAAATATATGTTAAAAACACGAAAACCATCATTTTCATCAGAGTCAGAGGAAAGTTACGTTTACCTCAACCTCAGTAACATGCGGTCAAGTCGCCACTTTGTCAATGTAAACCATTGATTGTATAATCAAAATAAATGAGATAATGTGTGTTACCTAATGTACACATAAATGCGGTTTTAGGCTTCTGGAGTCAAAATTCTTGTGTTCATGCGTCACCATGCAAGTTTCTACAACCGTTTTCAGGCTCTATGTACAAAACGCCCGGCCATTGAACACACGTTGACAGCTAATCCATCTGAACTTTGACCAATCAGGGGCTCAGATTTACGGACGGCCTCGAGGAAGTGCCATCCATTTGAAAGTTGATCATGGAGGCGGTTTGTGCCCAACCAGAACTATATGACAACAAGCCTTTTATATATCCGAATAGAGCTCATTTCATGGTATATAAAAAATCCAGAAACTGTATTTCCCTTGGCTTATCCCTTTTCCCTGACAATGGCTAACGCGCGACTGCTGCCTACCATTCCTCACTCACCCTGGGTGTCTTTGATGCCCCAGGTTATGAATTATAATTAGATTGCTCGCACTTCGTCTCCATTTTCACTCGGCAAAGGTGTCAAAACACATCTGTCACACAACTTCTGTTTTACAACAAGTTTGTCTGCGAGCAGACAGGGTTACAGAATTAACTCGCCGTCTGTCACACCTTGTTTCCCTTCAGTGTCAACGAGTTGTTTTCAAAGCAGGTGGCTGTTTTTCTGCTTTTGTCTGGTATCAATCCATCTTTTTCACGTGTTGCACACTTTTTTTTTTTTTTTTTGCAGATATCGTTCTGAATTTCCGCACCACCTATGTGAGTCAGTCGGGTCAGGTGGTGTATGACGGCCGCTCCATCTGCATACATTACTGCACCACCTGGTTCTTTGTGGATCTGATTGCAGCGCTGCCCTTTGACCTTCTCTACGCTTTCAACATCACAGTGGTAAAGAATACATTTTAGACATCTTTAAATGATCTGACTGCAGCAGCAGTGACTAATCTTGCAGAGCTTCTTCTCGGTGCAAAGACGGAGGAGGATTAAGATTGTATTTTCACCCACATACTGTATACAAGCAGCTTTGTTTATTCCAACACAAGAAAATTCTCACTTTACTGTCTATGATTGCAGAAAAAAAACAAAGCAAAACCAAATGTTTGGCTTGTGTTTCAGCAAACTACATATATTTAGTAAGCAAGAAATTGATTCAAATGATGAGGAGAAAAAATCTAATCATTTCTGTGCTGCAAAAAGAGGTAGCCTGAAATTAAAAAAAGAATATTCATCTTAGTGGGAAAATCACTATGGAGACAGTTTGGGCCATATTTGAAACCCAAATAAAACAACTTGAAATTTTCAAGCTTTTTCAGCTTCAAATTTTCTTTTTTTTTAAGTTTCAAAACTCAACATTTCAGTTTCAAAACGTTTTTTGCGTTTTAAATCTTTATTTTTTTCCCCTCTTTCAAGCTGAAAATAATTACGTTTATATTAGAATTGCGGAAATTTTAAGACACTATTTGTATTATTTTTTTTAGCTTAATACCAATATTTCAGCTTGAATTTTTTAAGTTTGGTTTTCAAATCTTTAAGGCCTCAATAAATCACTTGAAAGAAGTAAAATCTGTCTATGCAGCAAATAAACTATAAATACTAGAAATATCTTGAAACAAATACTTTCAGCTAAGCATTCAAAATGATAACATAAGCTATTGATTACTTCAAATTGAATGTTATACAACCAAATAATACATATTCTTTGCTAGTTCTTAGCAAATGTTTTACATTTTTTTGGTTATGTTTCCAATTGTAGTAAAAAAGTTAGCATAATAAATGAAGGAAACAACTAATTTTTGTGATGAAGAGGCATTTGGATCCATGAGCAAACAGGGATTTAATGGCGAGATTAGCAGGAAAGGAAACAAGGCAGAGGCAAGTAAAGATCAAAAGATAGGAGCGAGGCAGGGCAAAAGGGAAACTACACGAGGGGCAAAAACCAAGGACCGTAAACTAGAGTAAACGCTCAGACTGTCTGCAAGCCAAAACAAGACTTCACACTAAAGAAGTGGCTGAGGTAGGTTTAAATGCTTGATGATAATAGAAACCAGCTGTGCAGACAGGAAACCGTGGCTGATGGGAGTTGTAGTGAGGAAACACCAGGGTTACAACTTTGGCGAGGGCTCCCTCTGGTGGTTGGGGGTATAAGCTGACGGTGGAACCGTGTCAATTTTAGAACAAAATATTAATAAAATGAGAAAAGCGTCTAAATACAAGTCAGCCCGTCTTTATAAATCCTTATAAAAAATAGTTCTCATTCTTAGAACATAATCTACATTTTTGTTTTCAAACATTGATGGAACTTATTTTGAAACTAAGTAGTGAAATATAGTGACAAATCAATATTATTTTATATATATGTATATAATTATAGTGAAATTAATTTTGTATTAGCTTTGAAGAGGAAAAAATATTTTTTATTGTGTTGATTTTGAGAAAAACTTGGAAAGACGTAGATTACACTGTAAAAAGTGAAACATCCAATCACTTATTAAAATTTTAAAAACGTTCACTTGTATCAATTTAAGTTAAATACACCATCAACTTTTAATTTGATGAAAACTCATAATTTTAAATGCAGCAAATTACAGATTTTTTTTTTAATTGCTACAATGCTGCCAGACTTCCCTGGTGCACCTGCTGAAGACGGTGCGTCTGCTGCGTCTGCTGCGCCTGCTGCACAAGCTGGACCGCTACTCCCAGTACAGCGCCGTGGTCCTCACCCTGCTCATGTCGGTGTTCGCCCTGCTCGCCCACTGGATGGCTTGCATCTGGTACGTCATTGGGCGAAAGGAAATCGAAAGCAGCGACCCCATTACCTGGGACATAGGTGAGAGCCGCAAATGGGTTTCACAGCTTCTGCTCCAAATCATCGAGACTTCTCTGTTGCTGCATGGACTCGCCGTGACAGTTTAGGGCTTTTTGACCGGTCATGCTTAAATCTGTGTTTTGATCTTTAGTTATGCTTCCAGAGGAAGTCTACATCACAGAGTAATCGTGTTATGTAGACATCTTGTTATCCGATCATGTCAGATGTAATTTCATGAGCTTATTGACTTTTAATAAAGCAAAAATAATCCCAACATTTCTGGTTTTCTATAATAACCTCATGTGTCAGGCTGGCTGCAGGAGCTGGGGAAGCGTCTGGAGACTCCGTACGTCAACAGCACCATGGGGGGCCCCTCCATGCCCAGCGCCTACATCGCCTCCCTCTACTTCACCCTCAGCAGTCTCACCAGTGTCGGTTTTGGGAATGTGTGCGCCAACACAGACGCAGAGAAGATCTTCTCCATATGCATCATGCTCATTGGAGGTGAGGTCACATTTTGGAACAAGTGGGCAGGAAAAGGCCAGCAGGCGACCTCACCTCTGTCCCTCTGACGCTTCCAGCTCTGATGCATGCAGTGGTCTTTGGGAACGTGACCGCCATCATCCAGCGCATGTATTCACGCCGCTCGCTCTACCACACACGCATGAAGGACCTAAAGGACTTCATCCGTGTGCACCGGCTGCCGCAGCAGCTGAAGCAGCGGATGCTGGAGAACTTTCAGGCCACCTGGTCAGTCAACAACGGCATCAATGCCAATGAGGTGGGTACAACGAAACAAATGCAATGCAATGAATGAATGAATTTATGTGGGCTGCAAGTGAGCCTCAAACATATTCTGCGTGGGCGCTTTCCGATTTAGGGCCCTTTGAATGTGGGACGATTCAAATTCTCTCGGGTCGTATTCCATTTCCTTAAGCGTATGCCATTTTCTCACAAACGCAATTTCCCTCACAATGTCAGAGAAGTTCCCTGTAATTACAAGGGTACGAGCAGAAATAGTAAGAATACCAATTAACACCCTTTCTTTTATCATTACAGCTAATTAATTCAGTGAGGAAAGGAAGGGATAATGTCGCCAGTTCCAGAAAAAAAAGCTGTTTTTGAATGTTCATTTTAGTCATTATATTGCTTGTAAATGTGGTTAAATGTAATTTTTTAGGTGCCAAAGCAACATGTCACAATCTTAATGAAATAATATGTTTAAATGAAAAGTCCTCTGGAAAAGAGGAAAACAAAGAGGATAATGACCATCATCACATCTTTAAGGGACTGTTTTAAGTATGAAGTGAGACCTCTGCTGGCTGTGAACGCCTCACTGACAACAAGCCAACTCCCAGCCAGCAAAGCCAAGTGGCCCCATGTGGTTTAAAAATGAGCAGAAAATGTGGACCCAATTGGGTTTGTCCGCAGTTTCTGTGTTTACCCACATCCACTTAGCTGAAGACTCAGTGGGTTGGATCACTAAACTAAGCCACGGGGTGGACAGCGTAGCATGCTAGTAATCACTGCTATATAGCTAGCTAGTTCCAGTGTAGCGAGCTAGTGAGCTCCACTGTTGCATGATAGTGAACTCGGTTGTAGCAAGTTCTAGTGCTGTACCCCGCTAGCAAGTTTCACTGTAGCGAGCTAGCAAGAAGCGAGCTCCGTTGTTGCAAGCTCTGTTTTATCAAGCTCGCGAGCTCCATTGTATCAACCTAGCTAGCTCAGCTGTATCGAGCTGGCGAGGTCCTCTGTATTGAGCTAGCAGGCTTTGCTGTAGCAGGCTAGTGAGCTCTGCTGTATCTAGCTAGTTCCGCTGTTGTGATGTAGCGAGATCCATGATAGCATGAAGGCATTCTTCACTCTAGCAAGCTAGCAAGCTCAGCCTTAGCATGATAGCGAGCTCCATTATGGCGAGCTCCAGTGTAGCGAGCTAGCAATCTCCATTGTTTTGCGCTAGTGAACTCTGCTGTATTAAGTTAGTGAGCTCCACTGTATCTAGCTAGTTCCGCTGTTTTGTGATTGCGAGATCCACTTTAGCAGGATGGCGAGCTCCTCTGTAGCGAGCTAGTGAGCTCTGCTCTATGTAGCCAGCCTACAGCGCTGTATCAAGCTAGCAAGCTCCACTGTAGCATGATGACGAGCTCCTCTGTAGCGAGCTAGTGAGTTCCGCTGTAGCATAATAGCGAGATCCGCTGCAGCGAGCTAGTAAGCTTCGCTGTAGCATAATAGCGAGCTCTGTTGTAGCAAGCTCTGTTTTATCGAGCTAGCGAGCTCCGTATCGCCCTAGCCAGCTCTGCTGTATCTCTGTAGTGAGCTAGGAGGCTTCGCTGTTGTGTCGTAGCGAGATCCACCGTAGCATGATGGCGAGCTCCTTTGTAGCGAGCTAGCAAGCTATACTGTAGCAGGCCAGCAACCTCCACTGTAGCGAGGCTAGAGATTTCCATTGTTTTGCGCTAGCTAGCTCTGCTGTATTGAGTTAGTGAGCTCCACTGTAGAGAGCTAGCAAGCCTCACTGTAGCAAGTTAGCGAGCTCTGCTGTATCGAACTAGAGAACTGTAGCGAGCTACCCCCCGAGTGCTAACTTTAGCTAATGAGGGGAACCACAGGTGGGGCCAGTACAAACTGTGGACAAACCCAATCAGGGCCCACATTTTCTGCTGCAGCAAAACAGGAAGTCACAAATGAATGCTGCTCAGTTTTGGTTCATTATAAATATATTTGAATTTTCTTCAATCAAATGCTTTTTTTTTAAAGTATGCATGTCTGGTCCTCTCAGCTGCTCCGTGAATTCCCGGATGAGCTGCGAGCGGACATCGCCATGCATCTCAACAAGGACATCCTGCAGCTGCCTGTGTTTGAGAGGGCCAGCAGAGGGTGTCTGCGTTCCCTCTCCCTGCACATCAAGACTTCCTTCTGCGCACCAGGAGAATACCTCATCCGCCACGGAGATGCTCTACACGCAAACTATTTTGTTTGTTCCGGTTCCTTGGAGGTCCTGAAAGACGGTATGGTCCTGGCCATCCTGGGTAAGTTTGCACAACACGTGAATAATTGACGACACTCCAGCAAATAATCTACTGCACCTCAAAGTAAGTCCTTGCTTTGTTTGACTTTCCTCCAGGCAAAGGTGACCTGATCGGGTCCGACTTACCGGAGCACGACCAGGTGATCAAAACAAACGCCGATGTCAAGGCGCTGACCTACTGCGACTTGCAATACATCAGTGTGAAGGCTCTGAAGGAGGTTCTCGGGCTCTACCCAGAATACAGCAGCCGGTTCAGCTTTGACATCCACTTCAACCTGACCTACAACCTGAGAGAGGGCAGTGAAGCCAACGTATGACACAACTTATCTCTGCTTTTGCACTTCCTTCATTAGTTTACAGTTCAATTTAATTGTACTAGTTGATAATCCTTCAAGTTATTTTGATTATAAGAGAAATGTCTATTTTTGGCAACAAAAAAACACGTTTCTACCCAAGTTAAGAAAAAAAAAATGCATTTTTTTCTGTCTTACAAGAAAAATAATATTTTCATCTCATTTTAAGAAAATGTATTTTAGTATCTGGCATTTTTTTCTTCAAGACCTTCTACATAAAATTTAATTTTAAGAACTTGTATTTCTAGTGGGCCTGTTTTGCAGTGTTTTTTTCTGTCTTTCTTTTTAAACATAAAAGTAGACTTAATGTAGCTTCTAGTATAGATGGATGTTCAATATTCTAAAGCATAATTCCAGAGTTTGATTCATTCTCAAACTGGATTTCTGTGTTTTTAGGAAATGAGAAGATTTCCATGGACGCCTAAACAGTCTCAGGTATGAGAATGTCCATTTTTAAGATAATTTATTTAAATGTATAACTTTTTGAAAGATCATATAGTCGGTAAACTTGCACATATTAAAGTAGTTTATGTAGAAAATAAGATTTTTTTTCTTTTCACACTAAAAAGAGGAATATAACCTATTTAAATTAAATTTAGAAAAAAACAGCTTTAAACTATGTTTTTTCTGTTTATTAACATAAATAAAAAGCAATGCTGAAACTATTTAAAGATTCATTTTGTACTGTCAAAGTTAAAATAAATGTGCAGAGTAAATAAATAATAGAATGAGGAAGATTATAAATGTTAATTTAACATTTATTTGGATCTCTGTAAACAAGACGGCCTTCATAATTTAATTCTGGTTGAATGAAATGCTTATTTTTTCTCCAAATATCTAGTTTTTGGAAAACCTTGTGCAGCTACTGGATTTTACTTTACAGCATGTGAAGCACACCATACTTTATTCAAACAATCATATTATTTTTGTGAAAACTGATGTAAAAACAGACGTGTGGAAACTCTGTTCAGTGTCAGGTCAATTCCTCCGTGTTTTTTCCCCAGTGTGGTGCAGATCACAAACTCCCATCCATCATCGAAGCAGCCGGAGCAGAACAAAAGAACAAGAAAGACTCGCAGGAGAGCAGGGTTCCTCTTCTGCAGGGTCTTCGCAGTCCTGTCCATCAGCCGAGCTTCGGCGCCGCCGGAGAGGAGCTCCAGCACATCCGAGCACTCAGCTTGTGTCGATCACCTGCTCAGGGAAGCAGAGGCCCCTCTCCTCAGCCTTTTCTCAGTGATGAACTCCCCCGATCTCCTTTGCTCGGTCTCAACGATCACTCAGGCCTGAACCATCGACCTGCTAAATTACTTATTCCATCACTGCCTTGCGTAAGCCCTTTAAACTTGAGCCCCAGGTAAACAAACAAAAAAAAGTAATCGTCATTTGTCTTTAAAATTATGTAACATGCTTTTGTTTTTGCACTCAGGATTGTGGACGGAATTGAAGACAATGGCCACACTTTTCAATTTAATGAGCAGAGTGAGACAAAAATCAAAGTGGCAGGTAAAATGAGAGCATGCTGGCTGAAATATTCATTTGATGCAGACAGATATGTAAAAGCCAAATTACGTAGCGAGTTGTTAGACAATGAAAAATGTCAGATTTAAATGGCGTTCTATTCTTTTTTTTCCTTTGTCTTTGTTCAGACCAGCTGCAGATAAGTGCTAACCTGATTTTGGAGACAGAAGAAGTGAGGCAGAGCATTGGAAAACTGAACAAAGAGGTAAAAATTGAAATAAAACTCTTGTGCTGCTGAAATCAAATGCAAATAGAAAAGTTGCATTACTTGCGATAATGCTAGTGTGAATGCTTTTAGTCTCTGAAGATGCTGAAGCTTTTTGCTGAATATGGTGACGAAATTTACTTTAATTGCTGAAGGGATTTGATGAAAATGCAAAAATTATTTGCAAAATGTTAAATTTACTAAAAGACTAGAAATTGTATTTAAAAACTATGAAAGAAGTTGGCCTAAATGTATGAAAAATATATAATTAAATTGCTTAAAAATTTCTAAGACATTCCAAATTTGCAAAAATATTTAGTGTTTTGCTTAAATACTAGCTACATTCCAAAATAGCCTGAAATTCCTCAGTAAACTAATAGACTAAACTGAACTCACTAAACTGTTGAAATAGAAGCTAAACTCTAAGTTAGCATAAAAAACCTCAGAAGAAACCAAATTAGTGGAAAATAAAACAAGTACATTGCTTAAATACTAGCTAAACTCTGAAATAGCTTAAAATTCCTCAGTAAATTAGCAAAAATGTTAGCATGTTGCTAAAATAGAAGCTAAACTTTAAATTAGCCTAAAAAAACAGTAACAAATTAGCCAAAAAGGTTAGCTTGTTGCAAAAATATTAGGTAAACTACAATTTTTTAAAATGACTTTAAAAGATGAAAACATACCTCATGAATATATTTAAAGGCTTGTTGCTAATCTTCTTAATAATTTGGAATTTGAAGGCTTTCTCATTCATTTCCTAGGGGGCATGTTTTTCTCAGTCTTTTAAAAAACTACAACATTTATTATAAATACCAAAAATACAAGCACTAATGTCTTGAACAGGATGAACATTTTGATTCCAAGATTGCTAAAGTCGCTGAAAACATTGTTGAGTTTTTACGGGTCGAAAAACCTACTGGCATTAGCAGGAGAATCACTACTGTGTGATGCTTACTAAGCATTCACATGATGGAAAATGAGAAAAAAATTTTTTTTTTACTCACACAGCTTTAAATTGAAACCAATTACATGAAAATTGCAAGTAGTGAAAAAAAAATTTAATTTTTCTTTTCTTTTTTGCAAAAAATTCAAATGACTTGTGCCTTGATTTTCCTGAATGCTACACTGCACTATTCATGCATTACTTGGCCTGTGCTGCTACCTTCTGGCAGTATAATGCAACTTACTTTTTCCTCATGCAGACAAATTAATGGAAGAATCTTCCTATCTAACATTTCAAAAGTTTGTTTTCACTTCACTGTTTAATGACAATACTGCTTTCAGAAGTCACAAATCCGGTGCTTCTTTTGGATAATATAATCAATAGACCTTTTGACATTTTCTAAATGCCCACGGCTTAAGTTGAACTTTTGTCTTGGGTGCCCTTATTTTGAAAGCTGAAACTACGTGGCTTCATAGCGGCACTTAAAATATTTATTTATTTGGTAAACATTCCCATTTAAAATGCCTTGAAAAACAACAAATACCCCTATTATAACACACGCAGCCAACATGTAGCATTGTGCATCTCAATTACAAGAGTTTACAAGAATTACAAGAGTTTCCATCAGTTTTTGTGCTCAATTGGACTTAAGATATGTGTGAATAGCATGAAGCTAAATAGAACTTATTAGAATAATATCTACTCAAATGAAAGGTTGATACTTTCAATAGAACCTCTAAAATTGAAAGATTATTTAATTTTGTTTTTAGATTTGACAACAATCTAAGACAGGAAATGAAAATACAGTTTGGCATAACAGTCATAAAATAAATATTGTAGATATTCATTTTTAAAATTGGTTAGGTTTAGTGTATTATTCACTATTCACATTTTGTGCCCTGTCGCCATTTTGTTTGATGTCACAGATAAAAGGGTCTATCATCTGCAAAGTGATGTTACATTTCATAACAGGCTATCGACTGCAAGGTTGTTCGCTTTCAGAACTTAAGACAACAAGTTTTCCTTTTCTTTTCTTTTAGGTGAACAACTTGAACGATGAAGTGTCCAACCTGGCTAAGGAGCTCCATGATCTAATGCAATTCCTCCAGTGTCACATACCAAACAGCTCTTGCGGAGGGACGACTACCAGCAGCTGGCAGGCCTCTGCTCCTTCCTCTGAACTGCACCATCACCTTGAAAGCTGCGGTGGATTTGCTTCCCCAGCGAGAAGTCCTTCAATGTTGCATGACCCAAATGCTGTTTCGACTTGTTTGCACCGTTGCTGCTCCGACAGAGAGGGAACCACAGCTCACAGACACAAGAACCAGGTTCATGCAACGAGGGTAGTCCCAAACTCCCCCTACATGATCCACCCTCATGCCCAGAGAGGTTCATCGCTGTTGAGCATCAGTTCGGCCTTCACCAGTTACCCAGTGATTTGTCAGACCCCACAAGTCATCTACAATTCACCCATTCTCTCAAAGCACAGCTCTCACCCCCTGTGTTCGACTGTAAACTGTGGGCACACCCAACCATCCTTCAGTCTCCAAAGCAACCCCAACGTCTCGCTGCCTGGTAACTCCCCCATCAGTTCTATTGGATTATCCTTTAGCTCTCTGGCATCTTCGGGAGTCCACAGTCCAGTGTGTCAGGGTCAACCAAATTCTAACAATGGTCCTAGACAAAATGACCCGGTAGGATCCAGTCCTGTTCACGACAAACATCACTGTTCTCTGCTGGAGCAGGAACTGAACGAAGACCATGCAGACAGTCTTGGACGTGACAGTACTGGACTAACACAATGATCGTCAGTATTTTGTTCTCCTCATGTTTGATCAGATGTGTTGTAGCCATCGTAACTCTGTATTGAGGATTTGCGGCCATACTGGCCTGACGAGCAGTGATTGGTAAGTCCATATTTCTACGGCAACCACTCTCAATACTGGAACCAGACGATGCAAGCGAGCAGTGATTGGTCCAAGTCCATATTTCTACGGCAACCACTCTCGCAACACAGAATCTGTCAATCAAACTTTTGGAATGTTTGATATGAGACCATCTACTTTTAATGAGGGATCTAATCGGCATTGAACTTAATCTATCATGAAAAAAAATAGAATGACCAAGAGTATGTAAAAAACAAGAATGGCTATTCTAAAAAATATGACAACAGAGTATTATCTATTAGATACTATTAGTAATATCTGTTTATTTCTACGTTGTAGTCTTTCGTTTTTTCTGTCTTGGAGCCAATTAATACTTCCTGTTTGGAACTCAAGGGGGGGAGGAGTCACTCACTCCAGTTCTCATATACAGCCAACGGTTACAGTACTAAAGTGTTTTGATGTGAGTTTTCTAAATGATTAAATATCATTCATCTGGAGCCATTTAAGTCAATGGAATGTTACATACATTACATGGTATAAAACCACATTTGAGTTGATTTTTTTAATGATTTCGGGTTATTAAAGGCTTATGGATATAAAATTTTGTTAAGAATTAATTAAGGTCGTCTAAAGTAACAAACTTGGAATTTATTAAAGACAGGACTCAATTGAAAGATATTAAGTATTCTGCATCTAAAATGAAAGTTTTTTTGCTGATCACCACCAGCTCTGTGAAGAAATTGAGTGATGTATTAGACTGGGGCTGGGAGAACAGACTCTTCCTGGAGGGAGCTGTTGTCATCGTGCTGACATCAGCACGTTTCCAACCGCTCGTTTTCGTGGGGCTGCTGCATACAGCACATGTTTTTAGAGGATTACTCTCATTATGTTTTTTTTTTTTTTTTTTTTTTACTCTACCTGCACTTTACTTGAATCCTTGTTGTGTATTTTATTCATGCTAACAATAAACAGACAAACAAAAGTTCATCAGAAATCTGCCTGTGTTGAAGGCAGGACAATTTGCAAGAACTATCCCTGAGCTCATTTCCCATCATCCCACTAGCTTACAGCCCCTTACAATGTCAACCTCACATTAGTGGTGCAACAAAAGTGGCTATTAATATCAGAGCTGTCCAACTTTACAGTTTTAAATCAAATGCCAGCTTTAGCTAATTAAACAATAACACACGGATCAATTAGTCTGCGAGTGCATGTATCTAGCACCTACGTAACTGCCACAAGGTTTTGTTATTTTTTTAATGTCTGCTCTTAATTTAAAACAATTTGAATAAAGAAAAAAATGATCAGAAATGTAATTTTAAGCTAAATTTTCTTTTCTCCATCATAAGAAAAATGCCACAAAAACATGTTCAACACACCAAAAACACAATTTCCATTGGAGTTGGTCTTTAGGAATATAAAATGCTAATAAATTTAAAAAAGAAAAAGCCTTGGTTGAGGATGAATGGAAAGGATTTTGTTTCTGTGTTTCTATTGTATTCACATAAAGGTTTAAATTTAAAAATAAAAAGACAGATATAACTGACAAACGAGGTATTTTAAGGTTTTTTATACACATATATATCAAATTTTATTTTTTTTAAAGATTTATATTTATAATTTCATTTGCTAACAGAATAATTTAAAGAAAATAAAACATTTAAAAAGGACTTCGCTCAGGATCGATCTGCTATTGGTCAGCCGGTCGCTGACAAAAAGTGGGAGGTTCCCGGAAAAATCGCTAACCGGAAGGGAAGGCCAGAGAAGAAGAAGCAGCCGATGAGACCAGCGACAGCAGGAAAAGTCAAGTAAGTCAGACAACTTTAAACTGTACAATGGGTCCCCGACGCGACATGCTTCGTACATGTCGAAAAAAAGGCAAAATTTTTGCAATCGAATTTTTCAGCGACTGATCAGACAAGTGGTAAAACCTGGACGTCCATTAGACTGGATCTAAGTCAGGCTACGAGCTGATAGCACTGACAGGGCAAACACAGAAAGTAACCGAAAAACTGCGCCACCAGCACGGCTCAGAAACGGGTGACACCACGTCAGGCGAGAACCAGACACGTTTATAAGCTCCCAGAATTTATTTTATGTCAAACTATTTTAATTTGGGGCGAAGAAAAGCAAAGTTGACTAATGACGTTTTAAGTGGGCTACGGCAGCTAAATTAGCTAATGCTACCTGAAGCCAAGTTTCTCTTTTCAGTCGCTCAGTATTAACGATTTGTTGCTGTTTCACGTCAAAACATTATTTATAAGCGAACGATAAGGTATGAAATCGTTTTTTAATTTTCTTTTTAAAAATGTCTTAAGTTTTTACTTCTTCTATCGCCATATTGTTTTCAGGAACTCGTTTAAAGCTAAAACTAACTTATATCTTTGCTAGTTTTCTTTTATGCTAACAGCTTTTTTAGCTAACTGCTAAAAGAAAAAACAAGTTTATTGATTTGATTATATTGTTTCCTACTGTTCCTCAGATGTGGGAACGTGTACGAGTTCATGTCATGTGATTTTTTAGCATAACCCCCCCTGGTTTATGCAGCCGGTTAAGAACTTAATAGTCGCTTTCGTCGTTGGGACTAAACATTTCACGTCAAACATGTATTAGGAGATAGTTTCGTTCTTCCCTGGGAGGTCCCCTCAGGCTTTTTAAGCCAATTGTCATAGTCTTCAGTGTACTGAAAAATAAAACTGACGCAACAGTTTTCCCCTTAAAGCTTTTCAACTCCCAGGTAGTGTTCTTTTTTTATTTATAGACCAGGTAATGCTCACACACTTCAATTTTTTGTGTCATTTTATCATAAAATGATTTGTTGCGATTCCACACTCAGAGATGCGTATCAGCTCAAATTCAAAAGCAAATGTTGTCACATTTGTTGGCTTTTTATAGTTCCTGTTTATGACTTAATAAGCGGAGCTCCTACTTTTAAAAAGAGGGATGGATTTACAGGTTCTAGCCTGAGCCCGTCTAATGTTTATGGCGTACGGACTTTGGCCTTCTAAAGTTCCCACTTATCTGGATAGTCTGTTTTTATTCTCAACCAGTGTATGGAACCGCTTTTGTTTTGGTTTACTTCAGCTGCTATGCTTTGTATACAGTTATGGATTTGAAATTGGAAAATTTGGATCTAATTTGACTAAAGTCAGGCTGGTGGGTGAATGGTTGCATATAGATAGGGAATTGTTAAATATCTGACTGAGCTGCGACACCTTTGTCAAAATATAAAATAAATCAGAGGTGCCAAAGTTATCTTTTATTTATAAATTATTATAACTGACCATTGAATTCCACTCCTTGTCTGTAGAAATGCCCGTCTTGCAAATAATACGCAGCAAACACGTGTGCATTCATAAACATTTTTGCTGTTTTAATAAGACTGCAAAGAGGGAACCACAAAGGAGCATCAAACTCTTACTTATGAGAGTCCGATGGACGCCTTGGAGGTTAGCCTCTGAGTAAGATCAGGGATTAAACAATTCTATGACTTTGAAGATTTATTTTGCTTTCATAGAAAAAAAATAGAACAAGGGGATGGAGATTCTGAGCCTAATCTTCCTGGAAGTCCAGTGATTCGTTTTCAATTCTTTTTTTTTTTTTCAAATAGTATGAATTTTGTCACGGTAGTTAATATTTCTAAGGTAATTGTGGTTTCAAACTCTTGGTATCTGAGCTTTCACAGTAAATAGAAAAGGAAGTCCCGGTGATTTCCTTTTGGCCTCACAGGGGTGTCCTGTTTCCCTTTTTGGTGCCACCACTTTATCGTTTTAGCCATTTCTTTAAAAAAAAAATTAAGATCCACAGAGCACATGTGTCAAAGTCGACGCCCGCGGGCCGGATCCGGCCATCCTGCAAATTCTATCTGGCCCTCCAGATCATTTTATTTTATTGTTATTAAAGGCTCGATGTTATCTTGCGCTCATTTTTAACTTGAATAATTTTGACAAAATATATTTTTATGGAGAGTAAAATATTAAAAGTTTTTTCGAATTTAAGTTTATTTATTCTGGAATAACATTCCTGCCTTTTTATGTTCATAATATGTTAAAAGGTTACGGTTTAAAAGTTTTAAACTTGGCATTATGATAGCTTTTTGGACAATTTTGGCATTTAATAAGATTTGGCTAATTTTGGCTTTTTTTTTATATAGTTTATATGCTGTTTGGGAGTTTGGCAAAATTTACACGCTAGCTGTTTTGACTAATTTAGGCATTCAGTTTTTAAGCTATCGAGAAGTTTAGCTATTTTTTTCAACTTCATGCTAGCTGTTTCGGCTAACATAAGTTTTTTATTTTTTAGGCTAATTTAGCATTTAATTTATATTTTATCTGGCTATCAGCTTCAGCGTTTTTAGCTATCAATTTCAGCATCTGTCACTATCAACCTTAGCATCTTCAGGAGCCAAATTCAACATACAGCATTCACAGTAGCATTATTGCAGGTAATGCTATATATCTAGTTCATAAGTATGTAAAAAAAGTTAAAGTTTAAAAATGTTCACTGTAAAGTGTTCAATAAATGTTTATCCTGTTCGTTTGTATTTTTGCCCTTCTGTGTGATTGAGTTTGATACCCCTATTTTAGAGTTTCAAGTCATATTTACATTTTTTTTCTTTATTTAATGATCATTTTGTACCTGCAGCCTGTATAGAATCATTATGTCATCTTGTTTATGTGCAGCTCTTGATATCATTTGTAATCATTTTTAAAATTGTATAATTTGGTTGAAATTTGCCATTACAAATAATCCCAACCTTCCTATCAAGATATTCTCCACGTTTACATGTATTTTATTTAATATTTCTCCGTTTTATCTTATGGAATAGCTTACATTTTTTTTTTCTGTTACATTTGAAAGGTTTTCATTTTACAACAAAAAAAATACATTATTTTACAAACAGACTATTGTATAACTGCCTGGTTAAAGTTGCTGTTAGCGTGCCATTATTTTCAAATTACCTTATATCATGCATAACGCCTAGTTTTTCACACATTGTCCTAATTGGATGTTACGTCTTGCCACCCCCTCTGCTTTCCTTCATATCAGTGCTGGCAGTCCTACATAAAAGAGGCCATGATAAATATTTCACATGCTATTTAGCCTGAACCGTCTTCCTGCCCTCCCTCCTTAGACCGTCATCCCGCTGTAATGGCCCACTTCCTTCTGGAGGTTTGAGTGCCCATTTGTGAAATTTTCAGCGAATCTGTCACAGTCTGCAAAACTCAAGTGGTTTTCTTTTGACTTTCGTTGTTCAGTTTACTAAATAGAAACACTATAAATTCTTACTGCTATTTTTAAAAAAATCTAATTTTGTGGCGGTTTGTGATTTGAAAACCTTTGAGTGTGCACAAGAATTAACACCTTTCTTTCTCCCTTTAAAACGGTATTCTTAATAGTGTCTAAAAAAGCCATTAGTGCATCTGTTGAGGTACGCCGACAGGTGAACGCAGGTTAGCTGCTGGCGATCAGATAAAGTGCAGACTGACTGTTTTGTCCAAGTGCATAAAGTGCTTTTAGTTCTCCACCATTTCGCTGTTCTGTACTTAAATTGAACTACTTGTTAGTTCAAGAGCTTTTTAGAACACAAGATACAGTTCAGTTTGCACTATTAATGTACATATGTTTTTAATCAAGATTGTTTTATTTGGAGTTAATTATTTTGCATTATATTTGACTAGTTGATAATTAACCGTTTGGACATAAAACCTGATCGTTTTAAAGAGTCGTCTCTCCTTTTGTCTCGTCTACATTCCAGCTCTATCAAAGTACTCATGCGTACCTCCAGTATTCACGGCAGTTTTGATCCTTTTGGCAAAGTGAATTTATTGTGCTCAGCAGTAAAGCGTGTTTCTGCAATCTTCACTTCCTTCTTTGAGCTGAGTCGTTTCCTGTCCTTTGACCAAGCAGAAGCTGGATGACCTCATATGTATCAACAAACTGGTTTAAAAAGATAGACGCTACGGCTTTACAATCCAGATGTTTACAAAATGGTTTTCTTTGTCATCTTTTAGAAATATTTCTTTGATAAGCTAGTTCTATTTTAGGTTCATAGTTGAGAAAGCAGACTCATCAAAGGAGTTTATTTCATTTATGCTGACTTGTTACGCACAAAAAGTCCTTCAAGATTTAACTGCTGTTTTTTTGTTCTTTAACAAATAACTTAAAATAAGTTACAATATTTGTTGCACCTTTTTCATGATTGTGTTCATTGGATATCTTTCAATTAGGGCTGCCAAAAGCGATTATTTTATTAGTCTATTAATTATTTTTTACGACTGGTTGACTAATCGGGTCATTCGCAAAGTGGATGTAAAGCACACATCTTAAATCAAGGATTTAAATCAAATGAGTGACATATGGAAGATACTTTCCATCAAACTCATTTGGACTTAAAATGTGTTTAAAGCATAACATGTTCCTATGAAGACGGTGCATAGAAAATGCCGTCATGGCTGTCATGCTCATAAAATTTGACTGTTATGCAAACCGATTGATTCCAGTAATCCTAGTGTCTAAAAGTGCACCAAACTAACTTCCATGAACTGAATACGTATGTAACGGAAAAAACACTTAAACATTTAAAAATATGAGTTTGTGCGTACAATTTTTTTTAGTTTTTTCGTCATTCTCCGCTTTATATTTCCTGCCCACATTTCTTAAAATAGTTTATGCCTCCCTACTGAAGTCTCTGGTTTAGTCACCAAAACACCTCCAGGTATAGTGTTAGTGAGGTGAATTCTCTGCATGAAATCAAGAGTTGTTCCTCTTTTGTTTTTTCTTTTTCTGTTTTGTTGATGTTGTTGTCTGAGTTGTTCAGGTGTGTTTTGACAAAATGGCAGCAGGTTGTCACGTGACTTCTGCTGGACAGTGAATTTACGCTTCTCTTTCTGACACAAAAGCCTCTTTCAGACAGATCTGCCTTTTATTCCTCCTCTCCGGTGTGTCTGTGTGAGGTTTTTGTTTTTTTTGTCCCACCTTTGCTAGGCCTGTAGTGGTTACAAAGGTGTCGCACACCACTCTTTACCACCAAGACTGAATCATCTCCATTAGAGTTGGAAGAACTTCTATGTTGGTACTAAGAGGTGGTTTAACAACAAAAAGCAATTCTTTATTATTTTTGTGTGTGTGTGGGTGTGTGTAGTGGCACGATTGTTGTGTGAACAGGTAGTAACTCTAGCTCCTATTGTTATTAGCATTTAGCTTTGTTTGGTTTGTGCTCGCTCTGGCGGGGCAGCTAGACTGAAGAGAAATGTTTGTGGATCTTTGTTGCTGTTCAAAAACCAAAGAAGTTTCTGGGATTTTCTATTCTTAATGTCTTATTTCTGCTTTTTTTTTTTTTTGGTTTTTATATTTTGTTATTCTGTTTTGACAACACCTGAGCCATTTTAGACACATTTTTGGCTTGAATACTTCCTGGTTGTTAGGATTTGTTTTAACCTTTGCTTCTGTGCTTTTTCCCGGGAGCACGCTTTCAATTAAGTCACCAAATGTTCTCCTCAGCATTGTTTATTTGAAACGTAGTAAATAATTAACTTTTCACCTCAAGACTTGATGTGATGTAACATTTGCTGTTGACAGCTTTGATTACAATCAAGAAGCATTTAAGTTTAAGTCAAACCTCAACTGATTCACAAGTGTGTCCAAACTGTAAAGTATAAGATGTCCATTAAAATCTAAATCTTATGTTTTGTTTTTTTCCAGCTTCCAGTTGTGACCCCTCTTCCTCCGGCACATCGACCTGCCTGTCCTGAGATCACCCCGTTTCACCTCAACTTCCCCAGCCGTCTACATTCGGCCTCATAGCCTTTTCCTCCTTTTCTTTCCGCGACGTTCAACACTGCACAATGGCAGGGCGAGGTGGACCGGCACGGACCAATGGCACTGCGGCGAGCAACAAGATCTGTCAGTTTAAGTTGGTGCTTTTGGGGGAATCGGCTGTGGGAAAGTCCAGCTTAGTGCTGCGCTTCGTGAAAGGCCAGTTCCACGAGTACCAAGAGAGCACTATTGGAGGTAAAAGTTCTTCCTTTTTTTTTTTATCTTGGCCCTCAAGCTGTCAATTAGTCGACTAATCAAATCACGCGCAAAGTGGATGTAAAACACTTCTTAACCATCATTAGCTTTAAACTCACTAAAAACCAGATATATTCAGTCTAACATTATCTGCAAAAATGCTGGTGTGAATGCTGTAAGCTGAATTTGGCAGCTAAAAATGCTAGTGATGATAGTGGAAGATTAGCCAAAACAGCTAGCGTGCAGCTGGAATTTTAGCCAAACTCTAAAAAATACAAAAAAAGCCTAAATTAGCCAAAACAGCTAGCATGCAGCTGCATTATTGTAAAATTTAATTCAGAAGGAAATTTAAGCTGCAGGTTCGCAGTAAAGTAACTCGAGTGTGTCGGTAAAACCACTGACATTTACTGAACAGCAACAGAGAAAATGTCAGTTTGAAATGACATGATAAAGATGACGATCAGTTAATCAGATCAGACGGAATATTTTTAGGTTGTAACTTGAGTCGCTGTCTGTGGATCTGTGTGATCATGTGGAGAAAACACTTGTGTATGTATATACGTGGTTGCAGTTTCCCTCAGTTTGATGTGATAATGAAGGACCTGGAAACTAAATCACTAATCTGTAACTATTTTATTTATTTGCTATGTTTTCGTCATATTTATTCATTTTTACTGTATTTTGACTCTGACGTGTCTTGGTTGTGTGTAATTTTTGCCTCTTCACAAGGAGTCCATTGACAAAGAGATCAATGGATCTCAACTGGATTTTTTTTCTGGGTAAATAATAGTTATATTAAAAAAATAAATATGTGCTCTTCGGGGGACCTAAAAAATACATTTAGCAAATGTCAAAAAATGTTTTTACAGCTGGAAATCTTGTGGGGTTTTTTTAAAGCCTCATATGTTTATTACAGAGGGAAAACTTGGTAAAGCACCAAATTATTTTTCACTCTTAACTATGTTTCTAAATAAATGTTTACTTGCAAAAACCGTATTTACTTGTGGGGATGCCATTTTACAGCTGCAAAATACTAGTGAAACAGACTAACTTTATAGTCTGATCTTCCTGCAGTGTTTGGATCATTCATAAAAAACCGTGAAAGGCTTCCCTTTATCAGAAACTATCATAGTGAGGTGTCTGGTAGAAAGAAAAACAATTGAATATTCTTTTGTAAGAAGTCCATTTAGTATAAAGTTTCCACTTTTTGAATTAAAACAAATCGACCTGTTGATGTTATTTTTTTCATATGGGCCTCTGTTTTGAAAAAAAAAATAAACTTGTTTTCTTCTCGCCTATCTTTGCTAGGTGTATGCCAGGTAGTTTTGTGGATTCAGAAACGTTCCAGTGCAGCTGCTGAAGCAAACCACAACACGTCCTTGCCAGTAACTGCTCCTCTGCAGTCTACCTTTCCTGTTATAAATCTAAACAACAGGAGTGGCTCAACCTGTTCTATAACTTCACTCAATCTACTTTCTCGCTCTTGACTTAAAAAAAAAAAAAAAGTTGGAGAAACATTTTCTTTTTTAACCGTAACTTATAAATTGATCAAATAAAATTCAGACTTCTAACTGGAATTCCCTGAATCAAAGAAATGTTTCCCTAAACATCCCTAATCATATTACCTCAAGGAGATGTTGGGTTTTAAAGCGATAGAAATATGTAAACAATTGTTTACTTTACACAATATTTACATGTTGTAAACATTAACCAATTCCTAAACCTCAGACAGCTTTTCAACTTCATCTACTGCCTTTTTAAACATTTTACCCAGCATTTAACAGAATTTTAGCACCATTTTTAAATGGGTCTTTATGTACTTTCTTATTGTAGTCCATACCTAAAGTGTTTTAATAGCTGGTGAGGATGTAGGAAAAGGATTCTGTCACAACGGCTAAAAGCAACGCAGCATTTTTGTTTTCTGCTGAACTCGTCGTCTGCTTCATTCCTGGTCAAAGATTACTAAGCTCTAAAATATTTGCTATGCAAGAAAGAGCTTAACTTTAGTCATGTGACACTTTTTCTTTTTATGTACAAGAAGTGTAAACTTAAGTGTTAATCAAAAGCTTCTTTTCTTGAATATAAATCATGTCATAAATCCCATCCGGAGTGCTTTTGTTCTTTATTATGTTGGATTTTATTTATGTTTATATTAAAGAGTTATAATTTGACTTCCATATATTTTTTTTTTCTTGATTTTCAGCTGCCTTCCTCACACAGACGGTATGTTTGGACGATACGACAGTCAAGTTTGAGATCTGGGACACTGCAGGACAAGAACGGTATCACAGCTTGGCCCCAATGTACTACAGAGGAGCGCAGGCCGCCATCGTGGTTTTTGATATTACCAACACAGTAAGTAACATTACCTGGACCAAAAAAAACGGAGATTAGCAAAGATTTGACAAACTCTTCAAGACGATGTTTTTGATTCTTGTTGAAGCTAATAATATATAATGCAGTTTTTTGCTAAAAGAAAAAATTGTGTTTTAGTTTTGCAGAGCTGCAATATTAAAAAAAAAAAAAAAAGACGTTCATAGATCTCGTCCTCTACAAGTGGAGCAGGGAGCTTAAAGCCTGTCGATTTGAGCTTCTAGGTCAGGAGTCTGCAACCTGTAGCTCCAGAGCCACATGTGGCTCTTTTATCTCTCCATGGTGGCTCTCTGACTGAAGAAAAATAAAATATTAGTTAAAAAAAATGGAGAATTAGCTATTGTTTTAGCAAGATGCTAAGGTTTTTGGCTAATGTGTTACCTACTGGAGGTTTTAGGCTAATTTAGAATTTTAGCTTCTATTTTAGCAACATGCTAACGTTTTTGGCTAAGTTGTCTGTGAAATTTAATGCTAATTTGGAGTTCAGATAATATTTTAGTAAAATGTCAATGTTTTCAGCTAATTTGTTATCTACTGAATTTTTTTTTTTTTTTATTATTTAGAATTTAGCTTGTAGCTTAGCAACATGCTAACGTTTTTGACTAAGTTAGTTTTCTGAGGAATTTTAGGCTATTTTGGAGTTCAGCTAGTAATTAAGCAACAAGCTAGCTTTTTTTTTTTTTTTTGGCAGATTTGGCCTCAAATTAGTTTATGATAATTTGGAGTTTAGCTAATATTTTAGCAATATGCTAACATTTTTAGCTAATTTGTTATCTACGGCGGGTTTCGGGCTAATTTTGAGTCTAGCTTTTTTTTCAGCAACATGCTAAAATTTTTGGTCGATTTAATTTACAGAGAAATGCTATGCTAATTTAAAGTTCAGCTTGTAATTAAGCAACAAACTTGCTTTTTTGCTACTAAAGTTAAAAACGTAAAAAAAATACCTTTTTGAGAGATGCTAGTTCCTTTTTATATTTTTTTTTGCTTTTGTTTGTGCCAAAAATAGAGATTATTCACATTTATTTAAAAAAAAAACACAAAGAAGGTTATAAATGCAAATCCAAATTTCTTAAAGGCTAACGTAAGTCAATTCGGCTCCTTCTAGGTTTTGATCAGTAGAAAACAAGCCCAAATGGCTCTTTTACTCTTAAAGGTTGCCGACCTCTGTTGTAGGTCATTATTAAAAGTCCCTAGAAATGTTTCAATAGAGCACTAATTGCTGTTTTTACTCTTTTCTTCTAAAGGACACATTCACACGTGCGAAGAACTGGGTGAAGGAGCTGCAGCGACAAGCCAGCCCCAACATTGTAATTGCACTGGCAGGAAACAAAGCAGACCTGACCAACAAGAGAAATGTAGATTTCCAGGTAAGCAGAAGTGAAACATTGAAGCTCGATCATCTCGTCTAAAATATTCAAACGTGAAACGTCCCATCTTTTGTGACCTCAGGAAGCACAAGCGTACGCAGACGACAACAGCTTGCTCTTCATGGAAACATCCGCCAAGACTGCAATGAATGTCAATGAGATTTTTATGGCTATCGGTAAGTGCTTCTCAATCAACAGCTTATCTCCACTTATGTTTAACTTCTAGTTAACTGATAATACATTTCTCCTTTCTCATCTGTACAATGTGACGATTTATCCTGCTGTTCTTTACTTTGATAAAGGGAAGTTCTTTGTTTTTATTTATTCTCCTGCGCCTTTCTGTATGTTTTTTGGCATCTAAAATTCCTTAAAACTTTCAGTAATATTAGTATCAAAATGTTCAGCTCATTTAAACCAAAACTGCTTGTACTTTTAGTTATTATAAACTTTATAGTTTCTTAATATTAAGCAAAATATGCCCTATTGAAAATAAATTGGAAACTATTACAAATATTTCAAAAACTTTGTGCACTTTGAAACTTGTGAACTTCTTCATACTTTCATATACCGACACCATTCTAACTTTAAAATGTTCAACCAATCTGTTTTTAAGGTAAGCGTTTGCAGTGTAGATTTTAATTTAGCAACATACTAGCGCTTTTTGACTAATTTAGAGATTTTTCAAGTTTTTTTTGACTAATTTTGAGTTTAGGAAAAAAAAATTGCATAATGCTTAAAGAATTTTTTTCCCAGTTTTATTCAGGCTAATTTGCAGTTTAGCTAATATGTTAGCAGTATTCTAGCTGTTTTGGTAAAATTAGACATTTTCCCCATTTTTTTTTTTTTTTTAGGATAATTTGGAGTTTAGCTAATATTTTAGCGTGATGCTAGCTGTTTCGGCAAAATTACACATTTTTTTCCACAGTTTTTTTAGGCTAATTTGGAATTTGGCTAATACTTTAGCATTATGCTAACTTTTTTGGCTAATTTTTTTTTAGTTTTCACCCCAGTTGATACACAGCAGAACATAGCACAACAGAACAAAACAAAACATACGTCAGTTAGATACATCACACCATCAATTCTTCAGAAAAAAAAAAATTACATTCATAAAAATGTGTAAATGAGACTAGGAGTTCATCTGTATAGGTATTGTTTCAGATTAACCTTTTTTGGCTAATTTAGACATTTTTCCAGTTTTTTAGGATAATTTGCAGTTTAGCTATTTTAGCGAGCTTTAGGCTTCAGCAGCCACATTAGCCTTATCCCGGGTAATGACATATATCTAGTTTATTTTTAGGTTCCTAATGGTGAATTTTTTTTCAGTTGCACTTCTATAATCTTTCCTATTAGTGGTCTTTTATTTATGTTTATGCTGTTTTTACCCAAAATAAACACATTTTCTGGGGCATAGTTTCTCTATCAGAATTTCGCTTGAATTGTTTGTTGTCATGGAGCATCCCCGCCCCCACTTCCCTTTTGCTAATAACATGGAGCAGGGCGTGTATTTTCAACACCACTTATACACTCTTTTTTTTCCAACAGCATGTTTCATCTTCTCCTAATTTGCAACAATTTGAATAAAGAAATACAATTTTGAAATTAATTTTCTCAATAAATGCCACAAAAACATGTTTAAAAACATCAAAAATGCAATTTTCACTTGCGTGGGTCTTTTAAGTTGTTGGTTGAATTGACAAAATTTCTTCAATTAATTTCCTAAATGAACTGGAAATCGTTGGTTCAGCTATTTTATTGTCAATTAATTACCTTCTCTCTTCAAAACAGCCAAAAAGCTTCCGAAGAACGAGCCTCAAGGCGGCGCCGCCGCAGGTGGACGAGCCAGAGGCGGTGTGGACCTCCAAGAAGCTGCCCCCCAGGGTCGAAGCGGCCAGTGCTGTGGGAACTAACTCGCAACGAATCCACTCCTCCATCCAATCTACAGCTTCGATCAACCAGACCCGAAATTAGCCAGCTGTCCGACAACACCTCGGAGGTCAAACCAAAGCATGGTCAGGCCAACAAACCCATCAAGCACCAAGTTTGGAAAATGAGTGGACCGGCCAGTAAACTGCAGGACCCCATCGATGGCTCAAACCAACAGACCAACAAATCAATTTATTTTCTGAATTTGATCTGTGACCCCCGCCCCCTCCGGACTAGCCCGATCCATGATCCTCACCTCCACTTGATGGGACTCTTTGTCTTCTTTGGGAGAAGAATAATCTCCTTCATGACTATGGCACTTAATTGAGCCTTCTTTGTTCACTTTTCTGTTTGTATAGAGAAAAAAAAAAGGATACAACAAAGAATAAAAACAGGCTTGTAGGCCCCCTCTTTTTCTATTGGTCTTCACTTCCCACATGCTCCATAAAGTCATTTGGTACAAATCGAGGTGCATGTTGCCTTCAGTCCTGATCGGCTTCCAAAAAGAAAAAAAAAACAAAAACAGATAAGGCTTTTACCAGAACTAAAGGGCTGGGAAATGATTATCTTGATGGATCTCCGTAGATTGATTTTCGTTTTCTTCTTCTTTCACCAGTACTATACTATTTGACACGGATAGATCTGTCTGATTTGAAAACCTTGACTTCAGAGGTTTTTCAATCATCTGGTATCAAACCATATGGAGTATAAAGTACTATAACATTGTCACCTGTTTGTAATTTTAGCATTAATGTTTTTTTGAATCAACATTGTAAAATAATAAGATTTGTCCTCTTGACCAAAATCCCTATTGTATTGACAGCTTTGCTTTATTTGTAACAGACTCTTCAGGTTTATAATCAGTATGTAGGTCTTTGTCGAAACAATACCATCCCAATCTGTACATGTTATGTCCGACGATTATGTTGTGATTTTTTTTTTTCTTTTATTTCCTTTCTGGAGATCTCTGGTATTAAATGCACTGGTTTTGTCTCATCATCGTTGTGAATTGAGATGTTCTCCAGCTTTCATTTTTAATCCATACATTATTTTTTTTTTTTTTTGCCTCTTAATTTTTTTTACGGTTCACATCAATGAGTGAACAGCTTTTGACAATTTATGTCATCTATCGATATGGCATCAACAATTAATAAATTGCTTCTGGAAGGGAAGTGTAGCAGGGAGTGAGGGATCATGGGAAAAACAGGTCTAGTTTTATTAATAAACAAGGGCGGACATCTTTTCCTGTATAACTGATTTGTTGATTTTAGCCTTTTGACTTTTGAGGATTTTTTTTTTTAAAATGAGATTCAGTGGTCTGAAAATTCTCCCATCCTAAAACCATTTTAAAAAGCATGAAAAATCATGCCATTATCTAATATAAGTTATTGCTTGAACCTAAAGTATGACACTAAAAAAATCAATCTTTTCAAAGAAGACCTATTTCTCAAAGTTTTAATAAAAGTCATAAATTCACAATTTTTTAAAAATATTTTATTGTGTGTTGCAGTAAAAATATTTAATTTGTCTCAAAGTTGCACAATTAAAACCATTAAGAGACAAAAAAAAAATTGCTCCATAAACATGTGCTTTGTAATTTTTAAAGGTCTACAACATACAGAAATTAGACGATTAGGGCCAACAAAAAAAAGTAATTTTACAAGTTTTAAATTAAGAAATTAACAAGAAAAAAAAATCGTAAATTTTCGAGAAAAAAAAGTAATAACTTCAGCTTATTACTTTTAAAGTAAATTTACGGCTATATTTTTGTAATTTAACAGTTACGACTTTTTTCTGTAAATTTACAAGAAGCAATTTTTTTTTAACTGCTTGTTTTTTTGTTTTTTTTTCTTGTTTTTTTTTTGGTTTTTTTTTGCTTGTAAACTGGCCCTGATACTCCGTCGTAAGAAGTACATTTTCTTTCTCTTTTTTTGTACAGTAATCAATAGAGCCTAAACATCCGGCATGAGTTGCATTTTTGTCTTTCTTCACTAGAGGACACTACACCACCGTTATAGGGATAATAGTTACTCGTAAACTTGGATTTTCTCAAATTAGCAAACTTATGCTCTCAGATTGTTAATATTTTATTTCATTTTTTGTCTTTCCTTACTTCTAATTATATCAACAGGCTAAATAATCCCGCATATGTTTTTAATTTGCATTTTTTTTGTTCATATTTATAAAATCCGATTTTCTTCCCGGCACCTGAAGGCAGCACATGAGCTCAACGGCAGCAGGGAGGAAGTCTCCAGCAGCAGCGTGGATATGTCGGACCCGGCGGCGCAGGCCTTACAACCCCGGCTTCTACAAACCCAGTCCGCTGGGTCGGCGGGGTCCGGTAGTGCAGCGACAGGCTCCGGTTCGGGCGGTAGCGACCCGGTTAGGCCGGGACTGAGCCAGCAACAGCGCGCTAGCCAGAAGAAAGCCCAAGTTCGAGCTTTCCCACGGGCGAAAAAGCTTGAGAAACTTGGCGTATTCTCCGCATGCAAGGTAGCTAACGTAGCTAGCCAAAGTTCACAACAGAGCCGTATTTGATATTTATTAGCGTTTATAAATATATTTTTACAGCAAAAAGTAGAAGTAGGCCAACATAAACTAATTCACTGTTACAAAAATCATTTATATTCATCACAAATTAGTAACAAAAACCGTCAGCTAGCGTTATCGATGAGTTACTCATGGACGCCCAGAAGCGGCCGTTGACTGTCATTGTTTGTGTTTCGCCTCCTCAGGCCAATGACACATGTAAATGCAACGGATGGAAAAACCCAAACCCTCCGTCGGCCACCCGCCTGGACCTGCAGCAGCAAGCAGCCAGCCTGAGCGAGCCCTGCCGCAGCTGTGGACATGCTCTGGGTACCAACTATTCAGCCTCCATTTACGAACCACAATAGAACGAGGGGGGAGCAGCAGCCCCTCTCAGTCAACTGTTTACTATTGTTCTGGGGGATGAAACAACAGATCCAACACCAGATGCACATTTTGGCCTTTAGAAAACACCCATTGCTGTGAGAGACAGTATAAAGAAGGAAGAAAAACTGCTTGTTCCTCATTTTGATGACGTAACCATCTAATTTCTATTTAGAATAACTGTCACATCACTGTTTATTTATAACTTCAGCTCAAAACTGAGCCTTGAGTTTACATGACCATAACAATCGGACAACTGTCATTAAAGGAAAAAATCTTACATGCCAGCCTATTTATTCTATTCAATTTTATTTTATTTGTTTAGGCCAAAGTCACAAAGAAATGTTGCCTCATTGGGCTTCATGCAGGTCATTTTAAAGATGCAGAAGTTAGTTATGAAAAAACTGGTTATCCTTGCCCTTAGACCTTCCCTCTCGTTTAGGAAAAGCTCCTAAAAAAAAAACCTGAGTCAGGAAAAAACATATCATTTTGCTTAAACCAGGGGTGTTAAAGGGGCGACAATTCCAAAACACATCTTAGGTCGCGGGCCGAACTGGATCAACATTTATTGAACACTCCATAAAATTATTAAAACTTTAAAGCTTTTTAACATAATTATGAACTAGATATATAGATAATGATTGTGTGAATGCTATAATTTGAATTTGGCTGCTGAAGCTGATAGCCAACTAAAATATTAGCTAAATGCCAAAGCTATAGCCTATAAACTTAAAAAACATGTTAGCCAAAAAAGCTAGCATGTAGCTGAACTCCAAAATAGTCTAAAAAATGTTATTAAATGCCAAAATAGTCCAAAAAGCTAGCAGAATGCCAATTTAAAAAAATTTAAAACCTTAACTTTTTAACATAATTATGAATTATAAAAAGACAGGAATATTTTTCCAGAATTATTCAGCTTAAACATTAAATAACTTTCAATTAATTTAGAAATGAGCGCAAGATAACATCAGGTCATTAATAATAACAAAATAAAATGATCTGGATGGCCGGATAGAATTATCCGGAGGGCCAGATCCGGCCCCCGGGCCTTGACTTTGACACGTGTCTTCAAGCATATCTGCATAAAAAGCAACTGAAAGTCCCACTTTGATGATCTTTTGTTGTATTTTTAAATCGTTTCACGAGTTTTTATTAATATCTTTAATAAATAGCCAAAAAAAAATGTTTTCTTTAACATTGTTTCTGCAGAGCGGCAGTTGTTCATTAGGATTTTACCTTCAGATTGCAGAGTAAACCTACTTTCATTTCCCATCATCCCTTGCTGACATGCTCTCCCTCTCCTACAGCAGGGGTGTCAAACTCAATCGCAAAGGGAGCCAAAATCCAAAACGAACAGGATAAGCATTTTTTAAATTTAGAGATGTAACTTTTTAACATAACTATGAATAAAAACAGGAAAATTATTCCAGAATTAATCATCTTAAACCTTAAATAACTTTCGATATTTTACTCTTCATAAAAATATATTTTGTCAAAATTATACAAGTTAGAAATGAGAGCAAGATAACATCGGCCATTTATAACAATAACATAAAATGATCTGGAGGGCCGGATCCGGCCCCCAGTCCTTGACACATGTCCTTCAGCAACAACAACTTTTTAAAACATTTTTTTTTTACATTTGTTCCTGATATACCAAAATTTGAATAAATAAATATTTATAAACACAGTTTTAATCTTTAAATCTGTCCTCCATCGTGCGAAGAATGCTACAAGAACATGTTAAAAACTCTAAAAAAAAAAAAACATTTTTATTGAAATGTATCTTTAAGAATCAATTTCAGTCCATTATTTCCATGCAAACGTAGTTTTTTTTTATGTAAATATAGTTCTTTTTTTCCCTTTTTGGAAGTAAAATATACATGTTTTTGCTTCTTTTTACATTATACATCAGGCTGATAACCAAAAAAAGACTTGTTTTTTATTAACATAAATACAAATATACCGTTGTTTTTGACATAAGTAAAACAAAGATTTAAAATGACTTCTTTTCAAAATGTAAAATAATTTTATAACTATTCAAATGGAATCTTTTCAAAAGAAGACACCTTGGACCATAAAAGATCATCTCAATGCACCAAATGTAGCAGTAGGTAGAGTAATGTCAGCAGTGGTTTAAAAAATATATTTAGTTTTACTTTAAAGTATGCACTGTTTTTCTATCAGTGAATGAGTTGAATAAAGTTTGAGTTTAATTTTCTTTAATTAACAATTACTTTTCAAAATTAAAATCTTTTTTTTTATTCTTTAATCAGAGCCACAATGGTGGAGTACCAGAGCCCTATGTGGCTCCAGAGTCGCAGGTTACACATTTAGACCAAGTATTAGCACACACGTAAACTCCACAAAGTTTTTAATTTGTTCTCGTATATCAAAAGAACCTCTTCTTTGACAACCTCTTCTTTGGGACCTACAGTTAAATAGATTTTCCTCTTTTGGGTCTTTGTAGTTCAACCTCTAAACACAATCCTTGGTTCTCAACACGATTCAATTTCTCCGCCACTTGTTTCAAAGCTAGTTTCATCTCTAATAAGAACTCTTTATGTTTTGCAGCGGAGCACGTGTCTCACCTGGAAAATGTGTCTGAGGAGGAGATCAACCGGCTGCTGGGAATGGTGGTTGATGTGGAGAATCTGTTCATGTCTGTGCACAAAGAGGAGGACACGGATACCAAACAAGTGTACTTTTACCTCTTCAAGGTAGCTTCTATGACCTGTTTTTGAGAGTTTAGGTGGCAGTTATATTGTTTTATGCACCGCTTTGTTCATAACATGTCATTATTTTTTTAAAACACATTGTTCACATTTTTCTTTTATTGTTCAGCTGCTGAGGAAATGCATCCTTCAGATGAGCCAGCCTGTTGTGGAGGGATCCCTCGGAACCCCACCGTTTGAAAGACCCAACATCGAGCAGGCAAGGCAGGCCTGTCGAACTCAATCGCACAAGGGGCCGAAATCCAAAACAATCCGAACAGGATAAACGTTTATTAAACACGCTCAAACTATATTGTTAAAACTTTAAAACCGTAACTTTTTAACATAATTCTGAACTAGATATACAGCAATACCTGCAATAATGCTAGTGTGGATGCTGTAAGCTGAATGTGGCCGCTGATGCTAGTGCTGAAGAGGCTGAAATTGATGGCTAAAAACGGTGAAGCTGATAGTTGAAAACCCTGATGCTGATACCAGTTACAATATTAGCTAAATGCCGAATTAGCTTAAAAACAGCTTGCATGTTGCTGAAAAAATAGCTAAACTTCAACTTAGCCTTTAAAAAGTTGAAAAAAGCCCAAATTAGCCAAAACAGCTAGCGTATAAATATTAGCTTAACTACAAGACAGCCTAAAAAAACATTTAAAAAAGCCAAAATTAGCCAAAACAGCTAGCATGTAGCTTAGATATTAGCTGAACTCCAAAATAGCCTAAAAAAATCTTAGTAAATGCCAAAATAGCCCAAAAAGCCAGCAGAATGGCAATTTTAAGAACTTTAAAACCGTAACTTTTTAACATTATTTACATTATAGATAATAAAAAGACAGGAATATTATTCCAGAATAAATCAACCTTAAATTACTTTCAATATTTTATTTTGCATAAAATGTTTGTTGTCAAAATTATACAAGTTAAAAATAAGCGCAAGATAACATGGGGCCATTAAAAACAATAAAATGATCTGGAGGGCCGGATCTGGCCCCCGGGCCTTGACTTTGACACATGTCACTTAAAGTTATAAGCAATTTCATATTTTGAAAAAAGGATATTTTCTCCTCATGTTTATGGTTTATTTTCTAATGCCTGATTTGAGACTGTAGCTCCACTGGGTTGTAGTCGGTGAGAAACTAATCTAAACGGCTCTTTAAGTGTTGAAGGTTGAAGTCCTCTGCTTCAGCTGTTAGCCAAACGTTAGTCTTCTCACCTCATTCGTGTTTTGTTTTCTCAGGGAGTTTTGAATTTTGTTCAGTATAAGTTTAGCCACCTGGCTCCAAAGGAAAGACAGACCATGTTCGAGCTGTCAAAGATGTTCCTTCTGTGTCTCAACTACTGGAAGCTCGAGACGCCGACACAATATCGCCAACGCACCCAAAAGGACGACGGGGCGGCGTATAAAGTGGACTACACCAGGTGTGCACGTGTGTGTCCTCCTGCGGTTTTGGGATGAATTTTGTGGTAACGCCGTTTCATTTTGTCGCAGGTGGCTGTGCTACTGCCACGTCCCGCAGAGCAACGACAGCCTGCCGCGCTACGAAACCACGCACGTGTTCGGGCGGAACCTGCTCAAGTCCATCTTCACGGTGACCCGGCGCCAGCTCCTGGAGAAGTTCAGAGTGGAGAAAGATAAACTGCTGCCAGAGAAACGCACACTTATCCTCACACACTTCCCTAAGTAAGGCCCCATCAAACCGTGAGGTGGCGTGGCGGGAATCTGAAGTTTGGATTCACCAAAGACCTTCAGAGCCGCTTTTATATTTGATTGTGTGTCGGCAGGTTCTTGTCGATGCTGGAAGAGGAAATCTACGGAGAGAACTCCCCCATTTGGGAGGCCGACTTCACCATGCCGGCCTCGGACGGCTCACAGCTGGGGCATCAGACAGGTGAGGGGGTCAGACAGGTGAGGGGGTCAGACAGGTGAGGGGTCAGACAGGTGAGGGGGTCAGACAGGTGAGGGGGTCAGACAGGTGAGGGGTCAGACAGGTGAGGGGGTCAGACTGGTGAGGGGGTCAGACTGGTGAGGGGGTCAGACTGGTGAGGGGGTCAGACAGGTGAGGAGGTCAGACAGGTGAGGGGGTCAGACAGGACAAGAACAGTAAAAATGATGATCTTAAGTTATTTCATTGATTTAAAGAACTGAAAGATGGAAGACACACGGGAACATACACTTACAGATGTAATCATCCATTAGAATGGGATGTTTGTTCATCTTTTGCTGTGTGGAGATGCAGATTTTTAATTTTGCCAGCTGGAAATAATTTCTTAAATTAGTTGAATTGGGTTTAATGAAGTTTATGCCATTAGTGAACTTCTAGTTTGTTATAGAATTTTTTTTTCTTCTCCTTGTAGTGATCAGTCCGTTGGCAGTGTCTGGTTCTCCTGCTCTGTCCAAATCTCTGAGCAGCGGCTCGTCCACCATGGACTCTGGAGGGGTGGAGCCTGTCCCAGGTCAGTTAACTTCATCGGCTGCTACGTCTGTATCATGTTTTAACACTTCATTTCATTAAAAAGTGTTAGTTATTGGATTGTTTGTACAGTAACCAAATATAGACAGACATAGAAAAGTCATTTAATGGTATATGACTACACTACCCAGAATGCCTAGGAGGGCCAAGAGGCAGCAGGGCTTTGATTTATAAGATGATGGTTGTTCTTCATGTTTTCTAATGAACTGTTTGTCATTAACGTTCAACATTATGAAGTTATAGCACATTAAATACAAAACACGCTTCATAATTTATGTATCACTCCGCCAGGCTCCTGACTACATTACCCATAATGCTCCAACAGTCCGTCAAGCAATCTAGCTTTTTAGTTTACCAAAGTATTACTAAGACATTTTGACAGATTTTTCTAAACCTTGAATCACAGAATATCAGTTTAAGGTCATTAAACAGAACTCGAATTCATGCGTGATGTTCACTCTTGATTTTTCAGAATAAAAGGTTGAAAAATCCAGAATATTTACAGAAAGTCTGTTTTAGTAATAAAACATTTTAGAGTTAATGATTAAAAAGCTGTAGAATTTACAAAGAAGCAGATCCATCTCTGAAGTTATTTTAACACATTTTATTATATTATCTTATATATATATATATATTTGTTTTTAAATTCAAAGATGTGCCTTCAACAGTTAGCAGAAAGTTTACAGTCGTGTCAGCATCTACTCTAACAAAAACCCTGTCGGAGACTTCAGTCTGCTCCGAGTGACTTTACATTTGAGAATGGGACGTTTGTGTTTTTTGCTCAGGGGAGAAGCGGAAACTTCCGGAGGCACTAACGTTGGAGGACGCCAAGCGGATCCGCGTGATGGGAGACATTCCAATGGAGCTGGTCAACGAAGTCATGATGACAATCACGGATCCCGCCGCCATGCTGGGTCCAGAGGTCAGTCCAGCACTCGAAACCTCATCCGACCTGGCAGCCGGCTCTGAACTGAACTGGATAGCTCCAATGTTGAACACCATTAGGTTGGGGTTGTGAGGGGCTGTAAGCTAGTGGGAGAGTGTGTACACAGATGGATGAAGGGGAAGGGATCATCCATTCAAACGCAATTCAGAGATGATTTTCTAACGAGCGACTGCTGCTCTCCAGAAACCATGTCCTAAAAAACAGGAGTTTTTAAAAACAGTATAACCATAATTAAAAGATCACTTGGAACGCTTTAACAATAGATCAAAATAATTTTCAGCAAAGTGTGATGGTTTTACTTTAATCCTTTAAAGGGGTCATGCCATGAAAAACCAACCTCTTTATCTTTTAAGTGTTTTATTCTGTTCATTCTTTACCACAAAAAACCCCAAATCGCTAGTTTGATCTGTTCATGTATTTCTGAGTAATCCTCTAAAAACCTGCGCTCTCAACAGCAGCCCCTCCCATTACCCAAGAAAACGAGCCCGCTCTCGCATGCTAACATTGTGAGAGGAACCCCCTCCGCCCCCAGTCTAACGACAACACCCAATTTCTCCCCGGAGCTAGTGACGATCTTTTATTTTTAGCTGCAGAATACCGTAAATGTTCTCGTCTTCAATAAATTCCAGCTCAAACACGTGTTTGGTGCTTTAGACGCGGGGCTCTGGGATGATGTCATGAAATGGGCGGCACCCAAAAGCAGCGACAGGAGGTTAAAACTTCCGGGTTAAAGAAAACAACTAATATTTCATAAATAATTTGCTTTTTAGCATTCCAAAGGTCATATATGATCATATACACGGATACAGTTACTCTGAAAGGCTTAAGAAAATCACTGAAACATCAGCAGTCACACAAGATAAGATCTTTGAAATGCTGGAGTTCTGGAATCATTGATGAATTCACGTAACTCCTCTGGATTCTGACCAGTTTTGTACGTTGGTTTAAAGCCACTTTTTTCTGCAACATAATCGGCTGGATCAGCACAAAGCTGCTTTTTATGTTGATTCCATAAACGACTAAAGTCAAAGAAGGTCAAAAGTGGAGAAAAAGTTTAGCCGTTAAAGGGTTAAAAACTAAGTTATGAGGCTTTCTTTGAATGCACATTTCAGAAAATTTTCATCCTACTTATTTACTTTGAGATGAAGTTGTTCTGTTAAGTCCTCAGAAAGCCTTATCTTATTCCATTAACTGCAGGAGTGAACGCCGGCTGTCTTTTAGCACACATAGTACGGCTGTAACGAGTATCTGGGTGCTCGGGTATTCGCGATCTGCTCCCGAAAATCCGAGTACGAATATTCGCGACGTCCAGGATCGCTGATTTGCGATCTTTATAAATATAGTAAATTTTAGTAAAATATGATTCAAATATTATCTGGGGTCAATGTATTTTCCCTCTGGAATGAAGATTAATGTATTATTTTAAGATTACAAGCTAAAACAAGGCCAAATGAGATTCATTGGAAGTAAACACACATCTTCGTTGCGGAGAAGCTTCCTGTTTTCAAAGTAAAACGAGCAAGTGTTTTTTTCCGTTCAAAAACCGAGATTTAAGTTCTGTTCAGTGATATAACTTCTGAAAAAGTGATTAGCTTTAACATCGGAGCTTTAGCTCCAGTGTTTTACATTCTTTTGGTTATGATAACTCTTCAACAGTTGACGCAATTAACGAAACTCCATCTTATTCTGAAGAAACTCAGCCTCACGCTGCTGAAAGGGATGTAAACAACGTGAATCAGATGATTCTGCTGTGGGAAAACAGACTTTTTCACACGGGCCCTGCACTGAAAAATATTGAACTTTAAGAACTTTAAGGATAAAAAAACTGTGGGGAACATTTTCAAGTTTTGTAGTTAAATGATACAAAACAGCAGTGATTTTTATCCTCTTTATGAAGTTATTGTTACTGCTGAACTTAACCAGAAGGATGACAAAAAAGTTTAAAATGAAAAACAAAATTTCTTTCTATCTGAATCTTTTTGGGTTTTTTTAAAAATCAATTTTGTTGATTCTGACCTACTGTTCTAAATAAAGGTATAAATGTTGGTGATTTAATACAAATAATTTCAATTCTCCTCCATCTAGTAAATATTCACATTGCAATAAACATAATATTAAAAAGTAAGAATCGTGGTTCGATTCGTGAATCGTATCGGATCGCCACCTGAGCAACAATCCACAGCCCTAACACATGGACCAAACCACTCCTGTATCAGTCCACAAGCAGACCCTAAGGTTCAACTTTTCTCTTCAGACGAATCTGCTAACGCCTAACGCTGCCCGCGACGAGACCGCCCGGCTGGAAGAGAGGCGCGGCATCATCGAGTTCCACGTCATCGGAAACTCACTTTCCCAGAAGTCCAACAAGAAGATCTTGATGTGGCTCGTGGGTCTTCAGAACGTCTTCTCTCACCAGTTGCCCCGCATGCCCAAAGAGTACATCACGCGGCTGGTGTTCGACCCGTACGTGGAAGCTTTTCAGAGCGCGTCCTGCACCGACCCCACCCCCCGTCCTGACGCCTTTTTTCATTCACAGGAAGCACAAAACCCTCGCCCTCATCAAAGATGGCCGCGTAATCGGAGGCATCTGTTTTAGGATGTTTCCCACTCAGGGCTTCACAGAGATCGTCTTCTGCGCCGTCACATCCAACGAGCAAGTTAAGGTACTTTCAACCTTCTCGTTTTTATTTTTTTTTTTAAGTAAATGGATCCACGTAGTGCAAAAGTCACAGGCCCGCCTCTCTGCTGACAGGGCTACGGCACCCACCTGATGAATCACCTGAAGGAGTACCACATCAAACACAACATCCTTTATTTCCTGACTTACGCCGACGAGTACGCCATCGGCTACTTCAAGAAGCAGGTACTGCCCGTTTGCATTATCCACCCCTTTGTCCTGCAAACTGAACAAAATTGAACCCCCCCCCCTCCGCAGGGATTTTCCAAAGACATCAAAGTGCCCAAGAGTCGATACCTGGGATACATCAAAGACTACGAGGGAGCGACGCTGATGGAGTGCGAGCTGAACCCCAGAATTCCCTACACGGAGCTTTCTCATATCATAAAGAGACAGAAGGAGGTTTGTGAGGACGCCACAGCAACCGTCTGCTTTCTGTCACGTGTCGGTCTCTAACTCTCATTTGATGCTGGATTTGTGGTAACAGATAATTAAAAAGTTAATAGAGAGGAAACAGAGTCAGATCAGGAAGGTTTACCCAGGTCTCACGTGCTTCAAAGAGGGCGTGCGGCAGATTCCAGTGGAGAGCATTCCCGGCATAAGTGAGTCTTTACCTTCTAATTAATTCATTTCTATGAAGTTTTACTGTTACTGAACAATATTTGCTCCTTTTAGGGGAGACGGGCTGGAAACCCAGCAACAAGGACAAAAGGTAAGAGTGATATTTTAAACCTATTTGTTTCGTCTGAAATAATCGCGTTTGTTACGTCCTGCAGTAAAGAGGTAAAGGATCCGGATGTTCTGTACAACACCCTAAAGAACCTCCTGGCCCAGATTAAGGTGAGGATGGCCCGTTGACGAACTTGGCCACAAAACTGAAAGCCCCGAGACCGATCAGCAAACGTTTCCTCCACAGACTCATCCAGATGCCTGGCCCTTCATGGAACCAGTGAAGAAGTCCGAAGCTCCAGATTACTACGAGATCATCCGCTTTCCTATTGGTCAGTAACTTCTCACAGAGAGAAAACAGCTGATGGATAATAAATGACACTAAAAATACACTCAAAAGAATAAATAATATAAGTTATCGCAATAATGATCAATAATAATCTTTTTTTTCTTTCTAATCATTTCTAATAACTGACATAACTTAACTCACATAATAACTTTGGCTAATTTAGGCTTTTTCTGTTTTTAAGATGATTTGGCGTTTAGCTAATATTTCAGCGAAATGCTAACTGTTTTGGCTAATTTAGGATTTTTTCTCAGTTTTTTAGGCTAATTTAGAGCTTAACCAATATTTTAGGTTTATGCTAGCGTTTTTGGCTAAATTACATATTTTACTAGTTTTTAGGCTAATTTGGAGTTTAGCTAATACTTTAGCCTTATGCTAGCTGTTTTGGCTAAATTATCTTTTTGTCTGTCTTTTAGGCTAATTTGGAGTTTAGCTAATATTTCTGCGACATGCGAACTGTTTTAGCCAATTTAGGATTTTTTTTCAGTTTTTTAGGCTAATTTAGAGCTTAACCAATATTTTAGCTTTATGCTAGCTGTTTTTGCTAAATTACGCTTTTGTCTGTTTTTTTCGCTATTTTGGAGTTTAGCTAATATTTTAGCCTTATGCTAGCTGTTTTAGCCAATATAGGCTTTTTCGGTTTTTTTGGCTAATTTGGAGTGTAGTTTATATGTTAGCTAAATGCTTACTGTTTAGGCTAAGCCTACCATTCTACCTGTACTTCCTCATTTTAAAACAAATGTTTTTCTTTTGTTCATTCCAGACCTGAAAACCATGACAGAGAGGCTCAAAAACAGATACTACGTGACCAAGAAGCTCTTCATCGCCGACCTGCAGCGAATCATCAGCAACTGTCGCGAGTACAACCCTCCAGACAGCGAGTACTGCAAGTGTGCCAACACCCTCGAGAAGTTCTTCTACTTCAAATTAAAAGACGGAGGCCTCATTGACAAGTGAAGATCCTCGTCACATCTCGTATCTGAGTTCATAAAAATAATCGTGCAAATAAATGAAGAAGCAGCTGAGAGCCAGTTAAGACATCACACGTGTCATTTGCATTTGAAAACCTGAATATTTCTCACGTTGCATTAAGTGTACCAAAGTTTCAGGTCCGAGTCATAAAACTGCGTCACCTTCATAGGTGCATCTGTTTTTACTTTGAGACATTATTCTAGTTTTGTCTGCATAAAATACGTCTGTATTTGTTCACGATTCAAGGAAAAAAAAACCTTCGGACCTAAAGCCATGATGCCTTCTGTTACTGACGGACACTTGAACATCGCAGACAGTCTCCAGGATGTGAAGAAAAATAAGGTGCAGATGAATTGTACACACATCTTAATCAGTCATTTCATTTAAAAAAACTCCTGACTTTTTTTTATTTTTTATTTTGAGTGTAGCTCTATTATTTATATGTTTGACGTAAAACCAGACAGTTTTTGTAAAGTTCTGAAAGTAAACGTGGAAAAACAGGAATCAAACCGTTCCTTTGTGCCAAACTTGTTCTCATTCCACTCTGAGCTCACATTTGACCAGTGATTTGATTTTTTTAGCACTTTTTACACATAAAACAAAATAAATAAATGTGCAAGAAGAGGGAGAAGCTGCAGTTGTCAAGGTCTTTTTGTTAAACTGAAGTGGTTGACAATTCATGATAGTTTACATTTATAAAAAAAAAAAAAAAATGTAATTTTGTTGCTACAAATGCTCCGTTTTGTTTTATTTTTGTACTTCTTACTTCTTACGAGATGTTTTCTTGTGCTTCCTGAGATTCCCCTCTTCTCTCAAGGGAATTGTTGTCAAATGCTGATTGATTCAGTTTTTTTTAATTCATTTTATTTATTCTGCACATTTGTGCACGAGTCCGTTTTGTACTTGAACAAACTCATGAAATGTGTTGCTTCATTCAGGGTTATATTACTAGTATTCTTCACACATTCTGCTCTGTAGATCTTGGAGTTCTTGACATTTACTGTAATATCTTTTTTTTAATTGTCTGTAAAGATAATTTCCAACCTCTCAGGTAACGGAATAATTATCGACAACAGAAAACATGTATGAACACGAGTCACAGGGAGTCCACAGGTGTATTCCAGCTGCAGAAGTCTTGCCTAAACCAAATAAAGTCAGCACAGTGAAATCATCTGTTCTCGTCTGTTTTTTTTTTTTTTTCTCAATTCTTTATTTTCAGAAAGAGGCATGTAGGTAGGAGTTACATTCTTAGAACCAATTACATACATAATCCATGTATGAGTTTTTTTTTTTTTTTATCAGGGGAGGTAAACGCATGGAACATTAACAAGTGAGTGAGAGTAAACATAACGAGGAAAAAAAAAAAAAAACATGAAAAGAAGAGAGGGATTTTACCCAGTGCACATTAAAGAAGTCTGTCAACCACTGTTATTACCAGTAAAAGAATAAGAAAAGTTAAATTAATTTTAACTTATTTCAACAAAATCCAGCCTTAAAGGCTTAATATGGTCAACCCATTTGGTCCATAGTTTCATAAACATACATTTTCTGAGACGAATAGAAAAGGTGATTGCTTCCATAAAGTATATGTCATTTACAATATTTATCCAGTCTGATTCCATGGGGGGCTCAGGAAGCAGCCAACGTCTTGTTATCGCTTTTTTAGCAGCTAATGTGAGCGTTGTAAGTAGATATTTGTTTGTTTGTTGGAGTGGGGTGTCAAAGTGGTTGAAAAATAGAGTGGAAAATTTAAACGGTACCTTTACCTTAAGTATTTTAATTACTTTTTGGTGGAAATCAGCCCAGAATGGTTGAATTTTTGGGCAATCCCAAAAGATATGCCAATGGTCTGCTTCATGTGCCCCACACAATCTCCAACAGTCAGCATTACCAGCACTGAAACGTGCTTTTTGTTTTGGAGTAATGAAAAATCTAGTTAGACATTTCCAGTTGAACTCCCGCAGGGTATGTGAATTGGTACATTTCCACTGAGATTCACAAATATTTAACCAGTCATGTTCCGGTATTGTAAAATTTCCTTCAGTTTCCCATTTTTCCTTAATATAATTTGTTGAATGTGCTTTTTTTGACAAAAACCCTTTATAAAACTTACCAATAGCTCCTTTAATTACATTGTTATTATAGGCTTTGAGGAATATCAAAAGGATGGGATTGTTCTCGTCTGTTTTATTAGAAGTATTACTGAGACAGAAGTAACTTCACAAGTAACTTATTTTTCATGTGCAAAAAAAACAAACATCTTCATTCCAACAAACTAATAACTGATAAGAGAAGTCAAACTTTGCTTTTATTTTTATTTTATTAAAGAATAAAAGCTGCTCAACAGCATTTCAGATTTAAAGCTTAATTTAATGAATGAGGTTCATTGTTAAGCTTGTTTTTCATTTTTCTCTTTACTCAGGTAGGGTTCCTCCTGCAGAATGCACAAAGCTTTTACTGTAAGTCTGCAAAACCACACCTAAAACCGCTCTATTCCAGCCTTTATGTTGTGCATCACTTGACCAACAACACTTGAATATTTCCTTGATCTTTTTTTCACCTTGTTTAGTTTTATTTTTAATCACCTCCAAAAATATGTGGAGAAGTAATTAGGAATAAAGGTTTATATATATATTTAATTTTTTAAAAATATTTTTCAAACAGATTGATGTTTTCAATAAGCTCTGAATGGATGCTTCAGTGGTTTTAGGCGTGGATCTAGGTACTTTTTGTTATTGTTGTTCCAGGAAACAAATGATTAAACGAAACCTAAAAGAAATTTACCCCCTAACTGCCAGCTTAGCTGAATCAAGCTGTAAGTTTTGCTTTCCTGGAGTGTCAGAAAAGGTGGCCCATTGAGGGCAGACTCACAACCCCCCGGATGTTCGTGTCGCTTAAAACCCCCAGTAAACAACTAACAGATGTGATATAAATGAGCAGGATTGATGTTTAGGATATCAGACAAAGACCTATTACAAAATGTGATTGTTATTGTACAGTGTTATTCAGCTTTTTGATGTCAATTCAGAACGGGTACCAAGTGTTGTTTGTCACACACCCCCCTCAGCAGGCCCACACGTCTCCGATCAGCTGACTTTTGCTTTCGTTTTCCAGTTTAAACGTCACCCAGCTGATCAGAGCAGACTTTAAAACCCCAGCAGCAGATCTAAGCAGGCGTAGAAGGAGAGGTGAAGCTGACTCTAAAGACACACTTTACCTCTGACACACACTAAAGGAGGTCAGTGTTTTGTTCCTAGTCTTCTTCGAGCTGCTGTTCTCTACAGGATGGCAGATTTTGGACTGTTCGATTACCAAGAGGAAGTGGTCGAAAGGGCGCTGAAGAGGGAAAACATCATTATTTGGCTGCCAACTGGTGGTGGGAAGACCCGGGCGGCGGTGTACGTGGCCAAACGCCACCTGGAGACCACAGAAAACGCCAAAGTGGTAGTTTTAGTCAACAAGGTAAGCTGAACCCTTCTACTGACGTTAGTGTGGAATTATTCTTTAAGTTACTGACTCCAGAGGTTCAATGCTTTGTTCTTTAGGTGCACCTAGTTGATCAGCATTACAACAAAGAGTTCGAGCCTCACCTGGGCAGCCTTTATAAACTCATAAAGGTCAGCGGAGTGAGTGAGGAGAAAGATTTCTTCGGGAAAGTGGTGCAAAGGAACAATTTGATCATCTGCACCGCACAGATTCTGTACAACGCTCTGATTAACAAAGAGGAAGCCAAACATGTGGAGCTCTCAGGTCAGTCCAGTGATAATCATAAAGAATGATACGAAAGCTTCCTATTGGACAACGCGGTTGTGATTTTCCGCAGACATCACTCTTCTGATCATCGACGAGTGCCACCACACCCACAAGGAGGCGGTTTACAACAAAGTGCTGCGATGCTACATGGAGAAAAAGCTCACAGGAGAAGGCCCGCTGCCACAGATTCTGGGTCTGACCGCGTCGCCGGGAACGGGCGGGGCGAAGATCCTGGAGGACGCTGTGGAGCATGTGCTGGAGGTCAGTTTGATCACTTCACAAATTAACCATATCCCTTCGTCCGCTCATCGTTTGTCTTTTCTTCAGATTTGCGCCAACTTGGACTCGGCTATAGTGTCGACCAAAAACTACGAGCCGGAACTGAAGAAAAAGGTGCCCCGCCCCACCAAGACCTTTGACATCGTGGAGAAAAGAGATGCTGTAAGTTTGTTTTTTTTAATGATCAGACACTAATAGAATACAAACGACACAGTCATGATGGTTTTCTGTCAGGATCCACTCGGAGATCAGCTGAAGTGGATGATGAAGGAGATCCACGAGTTCATGAACCTTCCTCGCGATGCCAGGCTCAGAGAATGTGGAACGCAGGAGTATGAAGCCGACGTGGTGATTTTGGAGCAACGAGGTAAGACTTCGTAAAAGAAACTCTCTGGTTCTCCAGACTTTAGTTATTCGGGTTTGTGCCTGAACAGGAGTTCGAGAGAACAACAGATTGGTGGCCCAGTGTGCGCTCCACCTCAGAGAGTACAACGACGCCCTGCTCATCAATGACACTCTACGGATGATGGATGCCTACCGCTCCCTGGAGGATTTCTATGCGGAGAAGACTAACGCAGCCATGGATGGAACAGACTTTTTCTTGTTGGGCCTTTTCGAAGGTAGTAACCCAAATCCTTTACTTCCTGCAGGATATCTCCCTCGCTGTGCAAACGTCTGCTTTTTTTCCCTGCAGAGAATCAAGTGGAGTTGAGGAAACTTGCAGCCGATTCTCGCTTTGAGAACCCGAATATGGCCAAACTGGAGAGCGTCCTGCTGCAGCAGTTCGGTCCGAATGTCAAATCGAGAGGGATCCTCTTTTCTAAAACCCGCAAAAGCACCCACTGCCTGTACGACTGGGTCCTTAAAAGCAGGGCCTTGCAGAGCGCCGGGATCAAAGCAGCCATCCTCACCGGCGCTGGGAACGGTATCACGTACATGACGCAAGTGAGTCGCTGAGATCCCATGACAACAGTTTCACGTTTATTCCAAACTAAGGCTGCCACGATTAGTCGACTAATCGATGACTAATCGACTATTAAAATAGTCGACAACTAATTTTATAGTCGATTAGTCGTTTCTTTGTAATATATGGAGTCAGGCTGTAGTAAAGTTGAAAGTTATGACATTCTGCTAGCTTTTTAGACTATTTTGGCATTTATTAAGGGTTTTCAGGCTACTTTGAAGTTTAGCTAATATTTTAGCTTCATGCTAGCTATTTATAATTTGGAATTAAGATAATATTTCAGATACATATTAGCTCTTTTGGCTAATTTAGGATTTTTTCAGTTTTTTTAGGCTAATTTGGAGTTTAGCTAATATTTCATTTACATGTTAGCTAACTAATTCTAAATGTTTACAGTTTTTTAGGCTAATTTGGAGTTTTTCTATTGTTCCAGCTACATGCTACCTATTTTGGCTATTTTGGAATTTTTACAGTTTTTTTAGGCTAATTTGGAGTTTAGCTAATATTTCAGCTACATGTTAGCTTGCTAATTGTAAATGTTTACAGTTTATTAGGCTAATTTGGAGTTTTGCTATTATTTCAGCTACATGCTAGCTATTTTAGCTAATTTGGGATTTTTTTTTACAGTTTTTTAGGCTAATTTGGAGTTTAGCTAATATTTCACTATTTTAGCTAATTTGGGATTTTTTTTACTGTTTTTAGGCTAATTTGGAGTTTAGCTAATATTTCAGCTGCATGTTAGCTATTTTGGCTAATTTGGGATTTTTACAGTTTTTTAGGCTAATTTGGAGTTTTGCTAATATTTCAGATGCATGTTAGCTATTTTGGCTAATTTGGGATTTTTACAGTTTTTTAGGCTAATTTGGAGTTTTGCTATTTCTTCAGCTACATGCTAGTTATTTTGGCTAATTTGGAATTTTTACAGTTTTTTAGACTAATTTGGAGTTTAGCTAATATTTCAGCTATATGCTAGCGATTTTAGCTTATTTAGGATTTTTTTGTTTTAAAGCTAATCATATTTCAGATTTTCTTTACATCCACTTTGTCCATGATCCGATTAGTCGACTAATCGGAAAAATTAATCGATGATTAGTCGACTATTAAAATAATCGTTTGTGGCAGCACTATTCCAAACTAAACGGGTTCCTTTTTTCATAGAATGAACAGGCAGACGCGATTCGTCGGTTTCGTCGGGGTGATCTCAACCTCCTGATCTCAACCAGCGTGGCCGAGGAAGGCCTCGACATCCCAGAGTGCAACCTGGTGGTGCGCTACGGACTGCTCACCAACGAGATCGCTCAGCAGCAGGCGAGCGGGCGGGCCAGAGCCGTGAACAGCCAGTACTCCGTGGTTGCTCGGGCAGGCGGAAAGGAGGTCCGGCGGGAACACATCAATGAACACCTGGAGGAGCTGACTGCCGAAGCCATCGCCGTGGTGCAGAAAATGACTCAGCAACATTTTCGCAGAAAGGTAAGATACGCATCCTTAACCTTTGCTCCCACTGCCCATGTTGCTCAGTTTGACCTTTTTCAAACCCAGATATTAGAGATCCAAAATCAGGCCGCCATCACCAACAAAATTTTGGAGAATAAAAAGATGGAGAAGAGAGGTCGCTACGCTGCTTCCAGCATCCAGTTGCTGTGTCGAAACTGTTTTCAGCCTGTGGCTTCTGGCAGCGACATCAGACTTCTAGAAAATGCTCACTATGTCAACATTAATCCAGACTTCAAGTGAGTTTTTTTTTTTTGTTACATTCAACTCAAACAATTTTGGTCTTCTCTAATGACACTCTTTGTTTGTTCGTTCTCAGGAACCACTTCAAAGTTGGCGGGAAAGTGGTGCTGCCAAGAACCTTTGAGGACTGGGAGCCTGGCTGCAGAATCAGCTGCAGTAACAGAAACTGCAATAAGGTGACACTCCTGCACCCAGGGCGGCCTCTGGCATCGGCAACCTAGGCAGTCGCCTAAGTCACCTAAATCTGCTGTAGGGGGCGACAAATTACAATGATTATATATATTTTTTTGTATTAAAGTTTGGCACACCACTTATTTCATGCAAAAAATAAATGAAAAGAGTAATAATTAAAAAAACGTAAACAAAATAACTCAAAAGTTTATAGTAAATGACTCTGCAGTGCAGCACCCCTCCCTTCCTGTCGTTGCTGCTAAGCTAAGTTGGCGGCGGAGACGGGTGAGCACTCTTGCAGTTGTTAGTGCTTCTTTAAGGCATAAAGGGTAAAATAAGAAAGAGGAGGAAACACGAGCTCAAAGCAGAGGTTTATCGGTTTTACTTCTATAAAATTGCTTGAAAATTCACTTCCCCTGCATTTTGGACGAAAAAGACAAATTTAACTTCAGATCCAGTGTTTTGGGTTTTTTTTCATTCACCCCTTTAACAGTTGAAATCTCTCTACTTTCCATTCGAACATTGGCTGAATTGAGCCCGAGCTGAAAACATCTGAATTTAAGTCCCTGCTTGGGGCGCCAAATTCCTTTCCCGCCTCGGGCAGCATGCAGCCCAGGGCCGGGGCCTGTCCCCACCTCCTGGTCCTCTGCTGCTCTTAGTGCATTGACTATATACGAGAACTGGACCGAGTAAGTGGGACGACACGCATAGAAAATTACTTCTTCCAGCGCAATGAAGTCAATTCAGTCGCCATTTTTTCTTTATATGGACGCCACCATGTCGGAGCCAGTGAGCAGTGATTGGTCCAAGTCTATCTGAGTCAGCGTTTTTGCGGCCACTGCTTTGTTGGAAGTCCAACGCTTTGAACGTTTAACGTGAGACCACTTACTTATTGAGGCATTTGATTGGCCCGTTAATGACAGAAAAAACAAATCATAAAATAATGGGATTATGAAGACCATTTATATAAAAAATAGATCGAACTTTAATTGATCCCACAATAGAGAAATTGATTAAATTTCCATTCGCTTCTCCTATGGTGTGATGTTGTTGCCTAGTGACAACAGCTGATCGCTCGTGTAAACAATACGTCCACTGACCGTTTCAGACCCTGAAGTGGTGGCACATAGTCAAAAAAAATCAAGAGTCCCATGTTTACCAGAAAAAAGTGAATTGCTACAAAATAACATAAAAAAAAACAAAAAAAACAAGGTAACTTGGAGCAGTGCTAACTAGTAACCTACTTTTATTGAGGGTTCTGATTGGACAGTTTAAAGCTTGAATGAGTCTTATTTTAGAAATAATATGAAAAAAAAATGTTATTTGTGGCAAATAGTTAAAAAAAACAGTAATATATATCGATTTTACTTACTTTTTATGAGAATTGTAAAAAGTCCATGTCCATCAGAAGAAAGTCCAAAAGAAGTTGATACAAACAATTAAGATTGCTCTATGCTAGCTGGCAGTCAACCACGGCGCCGATCGGACTGTTTTTTTTTTTGACAAATATATTTGAGTAAAAATCTATTTATTTCTCAATCAAAGTCTATAGGATTTTGGCTTCTTGGAGCCAGGGAGGCGGAGTCTCATTTTCAGTTAATGGTCTAACAGTTTTTTATTGTTTCTCTGTTGATTTCCAGGAATGGGGATTTGAGATGAAGTACAAGAAGGCTTTCTATCTCCCCAATATGGCCATCTCCAACTTTGCTCTGGAGACTCCTCATGAAAGGATGACTGTGAAGAAGTGGAAAGACATTCCATTTGCAGTTGAGGACTTCAACTTTGAGCAGTACTGCCAGGACCACTACCCTGACCTCTTTGATTGAGACACCGTCCCACTTTTTTAAATTTTGACCAGTGATGCACGATATTAACTTTTTACAACCGATATCCGATATTTTCCGGCAACCGATACCGATAATCAGCCAATATTATATAAATACTCAAGAGAAAAATATTACCAAGTACAAAGTAAGAGTGTATGTCTCTCTTGTTTTACCTGCAAATAATTTGAACAAAAGATAGTACAAAACTATTAGCTTTTTCATACGTCTGCAAACAGAGAAAGTGCATTTCAACGGTCAGAACAAACGTTAAGACTTTAACTTAAACAGAAATGTAACAATGACCTTTTTTCATTCAAATAATGAAGAAATACTTTCATCTCAAAGTAAAAAAAAAAAGTTTTAAATCTATGTTCAAAATAAATGGTTTCGCATAGAAATGAACTTTTAAAAAACATAAATACAGGCATGGATTCTGACTGAGTTCTTGTTGTTTAGTGTTTAAATGCATGCAGTTGATATTTTGTATTTTATTTAGACAGGTAAAAAATCCCATTGAGATCCATTGATCTCTTTTTCAAAGTAGTCCTGGTCAAGAAGCAAAAAATAACACACACCAAAGACATGTCATTGAATTTAAAATATGATAAAAATAAAATAATAAATATGACAAAATAAAACAGAATAAAATGAAGTAATTCATAAAAAACAGTTAGTGATTTCGTTTCCAGGTCCTTTATAATGTTTTGGGTTAGAAGCACTTTGAAACGTTAGTTCTGTGAATGGACACCTTACTGTGGTGCAGTGCAGTGTTTACTGAGAAGCTTACTGAAATGTTTTAGTTTTGTTACCCTGAAGTTCTTCATTTATGAAAGGTGGATGTAGTATCAGGTGACGTAAAAGGGTAGGAACCTTTGGGTGTCTGATTTCTGTTCCCTGGGGGAAGTTTAATAAAGAGGGACCTGTGAAAAGTTCCAAATGGACTCAGCTTCTTGAACAGTTATGGTGTTCCCGCCCATACAAGAAGCATTTTGTTGCGCTGTCTTCATCTACTTTGGATAAATACAGACACACTTTGGACTTTTTTGCTAGCGCCCACTAGCGTCCACGTATGTAAAGCAGCCCATCCCTTACAAATTGCAACCCAGTGATGGAGAAATGCGGCGTCTTTGTGGTGCTGTATCCGTCCGTCTGCTACGCTAGCACCGTTAACCAGTACCAATGAAGCTGAAACTTGACCAGACATGTTTAACACAAATAAATACTGAGTGGTGAGTAAGAAAGCGTCTGCAGTTTAACCGTTTAATTATCAGTCCATTTTATCGGTAAATCCTTTTTCAAATGTCAAATATCGGCCGATAATTGCAGGTTACAAATAATATCGTGCAACGCTAATTTTAACTGTCATTGCATATAACTGATGCTTTCTTAGTTAATAAACTTCACTTGTGTTGAGCCTTATTTGTACTAGCAGACCAATGAATCTAGATCTCCGTCCTTCAAATGTCTCTATGATGGACATGCTTGTATCTCTATCACATTTTACCATCAATAACAATGTTGCCTTTAATTTGAAATAGTTTGTTTCCTGTCTTTCTGTCTTGTTTACCTTATTGCTTTATACTGAGTTAATATGTGTTTATGTCTTTGTCACTGGAGAACTGGACAGAATATATTTATATGTGTCAATGGTTTAAACATAACTTTATTGTTGATCAATAAAAGAAATTGTCTAATGACTGAAAGTAATGGTGGACAATTCTTGCAGAAAAAGCAATCGAGGAAACCACTTGTGAACTCATTTTCTTTCGAACAAAGATTTTCTTCAAAATCTGGACAAAAAAAGGGTAAACTTTCCTTCTGAATTTATGCATTTTCATCACTTAACACAATGTTAACTTATATTCCATGGCTGGTTAGGCCTCATACATCTGTTGGAGAAATATTCTTGTTTACCATTGCACTTGATATTACATATTGTGTGTAATACTTCTTCCTCATCTTGGTGTCAGAAGTGGGATCCCACTTCTGACACCAAGATAAGGAAGAAGTTTAGGCACATATGTAATACTGAGCTGTAGCAAAGCTGATGTATGAGGCTGGCAAAATTACACGATTGAAGTACTAATAATTGATTTAATATGTATTTCTTAAGTGACTACGGTTTATGCAGCTTTATACCCTTGGAGATCTCCATTGTCAATACTTAATGGATGATTCTGAGACTCGAAATATTCAAAGCTAACATAATATTAGACAGTTGTTTAAAGAAATTTTTTCTTACAAAATTTTCTTTTGCATCTCCAAAAACCATAATTATAGTTTAAACTGTCAGCCAATTAAAAAAATTTCCTTTTTTACATTCCTTTTTAAAAATCTCTATTTCAATTGTAAACACAGCACAGACAAATAATTAAGTGACATTTAAAAAAGGATAGCAGTAACAACTTTTATCATTATCAAAGTAATAATATAATAATTTTAGGACCATTGTGATGTCTAAATGTCCTTAACGATGCCTCAAGTCTGCTGCTGTTCTTTTACTCTCCACTAGATGGCAGTGTTGGCTATTGTATGACTTGCTGTGTTTCTGCTTGTTCTGAACTTAGCACTGGAATTCTAATTGTTCTATGACACAAAGTGAATGTTTCACAGCATAGTGAACAATGTTGCAAATAAACCATGGCAAAAGAAAGAGACTTCAGAAGAGAGAATGGTCAGCTTCTTCAAGCAGCATTCATCTCCATGCGTCTTTGACCTTTTGACACAAAAGGTCAAATTTAGGATTTTATTCCAAAAGAAATTGCAGACTGGGGTCTTAGAAATGTTATAAAAAAACAAAAAACCTGCAATTTTGATCCTCGATTTTAAGAGGCAACAAAAAGCTAAAAAGTCAAAAACCAGTGAAACTGGAATTGAAATGTTAATGATAACAAAAGAACTTCAGAAACATTTGACAATTGTTTTGCAATTATCTTTAAGTATTAATTTAAAAATAAGTCTTTTTTTCTTGTATTGTAATTGTTAATTTCTGCTCGTATATTTTCTATGGCGCTGACATTTTGACCTCTGTTCTATTCTATTCTTTTTTTCCTTTTTGTATTCAACTCAATTCCCTTTCCACATTCTATTCTGTTGTGTTCTATTCTATTCTATTTTTGTTTTTTCCATTCAACTGTATTTCCTTTCCATATTCTATTCTATTCTATTTTTTCTATTATATTATTATTCTATTCTTCTGGCGAAGGGACACGACTCTCTTGTCCACGGTGTGAACTCCAACACTTGGCAGCTGAACTGTAGGCTCATGAATTAGCCATACCTGGCCCGCCGCCTCTCACCATGGGCCACTCCAGATTAGTAGAGATTCCGACCTCTCACCAGGGACTGAGTTTCAGAACCCAGGCTGAGCGTGAAGGTGAGCCCAACTCTATATAGCCAGTATCTCTCAACCTCTTGCACAAGCTCAGGCTCCTTCCCTCCTAGAAAGGTGACGTTCCATATCCCAAAAGCCAAATTCCATGCCCGCAGTTTGGGCCGCCGAGGCACTCCCCCCGACTGCCACCCAAACCACATTGCACCGGCCCCTTCCGAGCGCCCGTATAGGTGGTGGGCCCACTTGGGAGTGATCCCACGTCGCTCCTTCTGATTGGATCTGAAGCGCTCGCCTCCGAGCCCCAACCCCAAGCCTGGATCCAGGATGGGGCCCCAGTGGCCCCAATCCAGGCTACATAACTGGATCTCTGATCTCGTGACTCATGACGGGGTTCTGAACCGCTCTTTGTGTGGCTCGTCACCCAGGATCTGTCTGCCATGGGAGACCCCACCAGGGGCAAAAGCCCCCGACAACATAGCTGCTGATATCACTCGAGCACTCCAACCCCTCCACCACGATAAGGTGGTGGTTCAAGGAGGGGCTACTCTGCTCTATTCCTTGCAATTACTTTCGATTCTATTCTATTCTATTCTATTCCATTATTTTCTATTCATTTCTATTTTATTTTCTGTTAAATTTGTTTCCCTTTGTTTTTTTCTTTCACTCTACTCTACTCCACTCTACTCTACTCTACTTTACTCTACCCAATTCTACTCTTGTGTTTTCTGTTCTATTGTTTGTCTTTCTTTCCTATTCTATTTCAACCCGGTTGATTCTAACCTACAAAAAAACAACAAAAACCAAACAGCTGACAATTTTCAAAGTTGAATTTACAGACAAACAATGCCATACATTAAATTAAAAAAACTAAAAATACATAATGACATAGATAGTCATTTATAGAAATGTGAAGTTGGTCAGACAATGGGGGTCTTTTTCCTTGCAGCATTTTGTTTCTGCTTTCCAGTTGGCAGCAGCTCCTCCCCGTTGGACTTAAATGCTGATTTTAAGAATTTGTTGCCACTTATCAGCAGCGGTTCTGAACATGAAAGCATGACAGCAAGTGATAGTTTTCTTGCTTAAAAATGTTCTTCCAACAGCAGCACAGATTCAGCTGCAATAAGAGTTTTCACTGACAAACAATGACATCTGAAGCATCATTCTCAAGCCAGCCTCCACAGTCTATGGATTCATTTTGCCCTTTAAAAATGTCTGTTCTGTGCGTTTCTCCAAGCATGACATGATTAGGTCAACCTCGCCGTGTCACATCTGCCGTAATCCTCTTAAATCTGGCAGGGCTGCAGTCAGCGCTACTGCCGTGGACATAATCGCTCTGAAAACAGGCTCTGCCCCGTATCACTCCTGCCTGGCAGAAAGCAGCCGCCCGGTGATCAGGATCAGGCTCCATAATCAGCACTGATTACTTTTCCTTACTTCCCAGCTGAACACACCGTGCATTTTAATTGCAATTAGCAGCCGTCTGAAATTGAAGCAGCTTGAATCGCTTGATTGTTGGATAATAATCTTTATGCATGAGTCTAAATGTGTGTGTTTGTTGTAATTCAGAGAAAACAATGGCTTCTTGTTGCTGGGATCCAGGGAAACGTTTGGGTTTGAATGTAAGCACAAGCAGGAGGCCGCTCTGTCCACATGATTAAACCCAAAACATTGGTGCTGAAAACTGAGTTTCATTATTACCATATATATATTTATAGATAATAACAAAGTGAAAAAGAAAACCTATACGGCAGATTTTTTTTAATGTGTGTTTTAAAGTAGTATAGCCTTTTGACTGTCAAAATCTCGGTTGGATTTCACTGTATTAGTCTTTATTTTTATCTTTAAGCTATATATTGCATCGATTTACAAAATGATAACTTTGTGGAACTGTTAAGTTTTAATTTTCAAAGACTTTTATAGGATCCTAGTTTTTAAAAAATGTCCCACAAGTGGAAGAGGAGGCTCACGAATCAGGAAAGAAATCTGCAGCAGGATTCTGATTTTTTTTTTTAATTAGCATAGCGAGCTAGCAAAAGTGGCGTTCCTCTGTTACTCGCACAATTTTTACCAGAAAATATTGTGGAAAATTTAAAACGTTAATTTTTGATTCAAGCTAAATTAAACGACATGTCATAGTGTGAAATTATTAAGAATGTGGGCGTGGTTAACAAAAAATTCAAAAATGTACTATTTCCAATTCTTCTAAAATTTACATAGATCTGTTTGTCACGCCCGGACGACCCAAAAATAAAATGGTTGGAGATAAAACCAAAAGAAAATATGCTATTTTTAAACGCATGTTTTTTGGGTTTTTTTCATAAATTTGTTACAAGCAGGTTGGACCCGGGTGGGAGGGGAAGAGGGGGAGGGGCATGTGGTAGCTGCTCATTCAGTGGGGGTGGGTCAAAAGAGCAATTCGAGATTTCTGCTACCAAAATCTTCAACACGTTTAAGACATTCATGCTTGTACTTTTGGTATTCACAAATTTTACGGTTTTTGAAATTTTACGCGACATTTCAGTTTTTAAAAAAAGTTCTTCAAATTCTTTGTGTACTTTCTGCAAATTATGTAAGTTATGTATCAAAACTTTTATCACATTGATGCTTGAACTTTTCATACCTTTTATGCATTTTAAAATTTGACACAATTTCTTAATAATAATAATATATATATATATATATAAGAAAAATGAGAATTGGAATCCAAAAATATAATTGAAAATGATTTATGCGACCAAATGTGTGAAAATTGTCACAAACGTCTTAACAGCCAACAATAGAGAGAGTTTGACTGGAAATATGAAATGACATATTTTTATACACCAAAGGGTATTTATAAATGGACAAAAAAATCATCATTAACACAATGCTGGAGACAATCTGGCAAAGGAGGAGAGACCAAACACATATATTTTGGGACTGCCCTATTATTAGAAACTACACTAGATCAATGTTAAAGAGGAAATAGAAATACTTAAAGAAGAAATTCCCACAGACATATTATCTTTTTTGCTTGGCAAGTTATCTAACAATTACTTTGATAGAGAACAAAGACAGGTAATATATATAAGAGTAACATATATAAGGTAAATATGAGGTAAATGGAAAAGAGTGAAATACTAATTAAATGTCTAAATTGGAGATTGTTTAATAGTCAATATATACTCAAATATATATATATATTTATAAAAATAGAGCTTAATATGAATACCCAAGGTTGAATTGAAACAATAATATCTATATATATGATTCCCTTTTATTTTCTCCTTCTAATTTTTGTCTTTAAAGAACTTTTAATGTGCTTTATATGCACAGTTCCTCTATTTGTTTTATACAGGTGTTTCTGTTTTTGTTATGTACTAGTTGTGAAACCTAAAAATGAAAAATTTACCACAAAAAAAGTAATTGAATTGAAGTAATTCTTCCATTTTTTGGTGCACTTTCTGCAAAACATGCATATTTGGTATCGAAACGTTTAGCACTTTAAGGACATTACTGCTTGTTCTTTTGTTGCTTTTAAAGTTGGTTGAATAAATTCAAGAGACTCGTTTATCAGTTTTTTTAGTGCACATATGCCTCTCGTGACAGCCTGAGAAAGAATGCATCCCAGTAAACACCTCCAGAGTAACATCATCTGTCCCGTAAAGATTCTTTGCATGAAGTGGCGGTGTCCCTTATCGACAAATATAAAGATGTTCTTGAGAGGACACATATCTATATATATGTACATATGTTGATCTCATAACCAGTTTTACTGCATCATTGTCTCCTCCTTTTATTGCTGCCCCCTAAACTGTCTCACCATGCAGTCTGGGAAACTGCTGTTAACTTGCAGGCTTTGACTCTCTGTGGCCGTCACTCTTGCAGGAAAACATATTTTTATGGGGAGTAAAATATTGGAAGTTATTTTAGTTATTTTTTAAATTGATTTATTGTGGAATAAAAACCTGTATTTTTCATAATTGTGTCAAAAAGTTAAAGTTTTAAAAATTGGCATTGTGCTAGGTTTTTTTTTTTATTTTATTATTTTGGCATTTACGAAGATGTTTTAGTCCATTTTGGAGCTTAATATAGTATTTCAGCTATTATTTAGATTTTATCTTCAGTTTTTTAGGACATTTGAAGTTAACTTTTTTTTAGCTACATGCTAGCTTTTTTTTTGGCTAATTTAGGCTTTTTTAGTTTTGTTTTTTCGGCTCTTCAAGAGTTTAGCTAATATTTCAGCTACATGCTAACTGTTTTGGCTAATTTAGCCTTTTTTCTGTTTTGTGTTTTTAAGGCTATTTGGCATTTAGATCATATTTTAGCTAGCTATCAGCTCCAGCGTTTTTAGCTAGCAATTTCAGTATCTTCAGCTATCAGCACTAGCACCATAAATTCATCTTACAGCATTCACACTAGCATTATCGCTATATCTAGTTCATGATTGTGTGAAAAAGTTACGTTTTTAAAAAAGTAGGTCTAGAGTGTTCAATAAATGTTTATCCTATTCGATCTAAGGTGTATTTTGGATTTTGGCACCACCCCTGCTTTGATGCTTGGCTGCATCTGAGGAGAATTATGTTTGCAGCGTGTGTTCTTTGTTTGAGGATGCAGCTCTGTGAAGTGGACAAGTAGTCCGCAGCGAATGCCGGAGTCAAAAGTTAACCAGCCTATTTCATGCTTATTATAGAGCACATAAAAGAGGAGCTTGTCTCCGTCTGAGAATGTGTGCTTCGCCTTTTGTCTCCTACTCCCTGCCTTGTTTCTTTTATCTGTTTTTATTGACTGTTCTCTAATGAAAAAAAAAAAAAAACAAAACAAGAAATTGCAGCCAACCACTTCCTCATTAGCTTTTATAAACCTGCTTCAGACACTTTGAGGCCTCTGACCCGTCAGCATTTCATGACAAACCCTTCGTGCCGCCGCGCTCAGTTACAGCGAAGCACTTTGGAAAATCATTGTCACTCACTGTCATCCAGAAACGAAACCTGAAACTGAACTCCACGCAAAAGGGAAGCCATGATAATTCTGCAGAGACATGCCGCCAAGTTCCCCGGGCATGATCTCAACTCAGAAGCTGGAGGTCTTCTGTAAGAGTCGCTGTTTTGGTTTATTAATGGGGAGCAGATGTCAGGCTGTGGACGATAAATAAATAAAGAGATTAAAACGTAGAATGTGCGGAGGACGAATCATCTGTTAGTGGGATTTGAAGGAACTGAACTTCAGTGAACTTAATATGAAGCGTATTCCAAACTAACACTATCGACATTCCATTTGTTTTTCTCGTCTGCTTTCGTATTCTCATCTTCTGATGAACTTCATCTTGTCTTCCTCTAATCCCTGTTATTAATCCACGTTAAGTCGTTTTAAGTCTTTCAACCTGACAGGGATTATTGTGAGCAGGAATGATAGCCCACTGGTTTATTTACCCATCACCCCATTGATTCCGTGACAGGAAACTGAGGGCGGTCCTGTTTGGTTCCAAGAAAGAGGAAAATGTGGATTCAGGAATTTTTTTTTTTAACTTTAATATGTTGAGACAATATTTTTAATTGATTCATGCAACATTTTCCAAATTTATCTTAATCTGAATAATATCTTGTGTTTTTCTGCTCATTGTTAATGTAATCACTAAGTGCTACTGCTGTATGTGGCCGTTCTAAATGACATTAAATTAAATTAATCATTTATTCTAAAATTTGGAAAGGTACACAACAAGGAAATCACACTGTATCGATAATAATTGAACTAGAATTGAATTATTATTGTAGATTGTGACAATAGGGACAGCCTGCAAAAACTCAGTGCAAATTGAAAATTATTTAAAATTTCAAAACAAAAAAAAAGCCACTAAGATGAAAAGAGATGTTCAAATAAACGTGAGATATCAGAAAAAAATTGTTGTCATGGGTACTTGAGTCCAATCCCCTTTTTTCTTAAAAAGAAAATAATAAAACCATGAGTTCACTCCCAAAAAATGTCCAAAAATTATTTCTATTGATTCAAAGTATTTTCCTTCTCAGAAAACTTAAACTCAATATACAGAAAAAAATTAAATAACTTAGCATGCAAAAAAAAAAAACCTGAAAGCTTGCTGGATATTTAGCCTGCAACACGTGGTGAACTTTGAAGATTTCATATATGAAACTTAAACAAAAACCAACTGTATATTGGTTACATATTTCCTTAGTGACATGAGCTGTTTATTTTATTTATTTATTTGTTTTACAACATTTGGATTCCATTTGACTTCTTTTTTTTTTTTTTTTAAATCTGTCGACACACTGTACTGGATATACCAGCCAGATATGACACAAAATGCGGTCACCGAGATTACGAACTTTTCCACAATTTTCCAAGTCCAACCTTGGCTTTCACCAGATTTGTCTTTTTTTTTTGGTCAAACTTAGCTCCAATACAGTTGTAATGAACTAAAATTTCTATTTTTATTTTATTTTTTTACCTCGCTTATGTCTTTTTTCCTCTCTTTCGCTGCTTTTTGCTCATATGAAAAAGTTGTCAAAGATCAAAACAAGGACAGGATGATCACTCCTAAAAAATAATAAAAATATTTAAAATGTTGACTGCCACAATTACTCTCTATATAAAGTGAGTATTAATAAGGGGGAAAGTAAATAACTTTTTTTACATTAAGACAAATCTATTAACATCCATTGGTTATGCTATTTTAGGTTCCAGGTGAAATATCTGTCTTTTGCTATTTAAACCACCATTATAGTCTCCATTTTTTTTATTTTAAATTGTCAACTCCAAGCAAAGCTAAATATATCATTGAGTGTCCTTGTGTGTTTGTAGTGTGGATTTGAAGTGGCGCTCCTTTAAAATCAGAGCTTTCAAGCGCCATAGACGCGTTTGGACATGAGGGACTGAAAAGCATTGGACCGAGGCAGGCTGTCCCCGTATTGATTATCCCATGAAAACCTCTTAAGCATGAAGCCGTCAAGACTCATGTATGTTCTCTGGGTTATCTCAGATTACAGCTGTAAACAGGGGAAAAGCAAAGCACACACACACAAAAAAAGGCCAATTTCTTTTAAGGATGAAACGTTTGAGGCGGGAATTTAATCATGGAGGAGAGCAAAAAGAGGGCAAAATTTACAAAAAAAAAAAAATCAGGAGGATGAAAACGGGTGCTAAACAAGGTATAAAGCGTGGATAAATAAGATGAAAGTGAAGGAGGAGGAGCTTCAGGCCTGGAGGAGAAAAACTGCAGCAGTAAAGTCGAGTCGTTCATCTTCTGTAACCTTGCCAGCGTTTAGAACGTTTTTAGTTCCCTGATGTGAGCAGATTTAGACAACAGGAAGTGGAGGTGGCTGATGGCTACTGTTCTGTTCACAAGGCCGGTTTCGTACGTGACATCAGGGTCAGAGATAAGCAGGGAGGCTCAAGGAGAATCAAAAAGCTTCACGTGACTCTGGAAAAAGCAGGTATTGATCCTGTGTGGGAGACTCTTCAAGCGTCTCCTGATCACAGCTTTACAAAACAGTTAAAGCATAGGTGTCAAACACTGGCCCGCGGGCCAAATTTGGCCCGTATAGTGTAATGATATTTGGCCCGCGAGGCTATTTCAAATTAATATTAGAGCTGGCCCGCTTGTATTATACAGTAGCAGCTCTGTAACACCACATTCACCGATTTCACTACAATTCCCATAATGCTCTGCTGTTGTTTTGGCGCAATAGTAGCAGACACGCCCCCTCCTCTGTGTCAGTTGCGGACCCGTCTTTACTTCAAAAGGCTGCAAACAGAAAGGAGGTATTCAAGTTTTATTTAAATCTTATTTAATATGCCATTGATATGTTTTATTATTATTACTACTACTATTATTAGTAGTAGTACAGGGTTTTTCCTACAGAGAGAATTTGGTGTCGGCCGCCACCACCTAATTTACAAGCGACACCAGCTCCTGCGCACCGAAAAGGGGGGAAAAGTGGCTGATTCCAGGGGCCTAGATTGAGATGACAAAATGCTAAAACAGAAAACATAATTCCAGTAAAACAATAACGAATATATAATCGTAAATATTTTTGATTTTTAATTTCAAGGTAACAATATTTATATATTTTATTTTGGAGACTTCAACGTAAACGGACCCCCCCCCCCCCTTGTTTAAAAATGGTTCGGTCCGACTGGATTTGACTTCCGCAGGTACGCGGTTTGTGACAGACAGAGTGAGATAGAGAAGACATGCTTTAAAAAATAAGGAGTTGTAAACACTTGATTTAGAGGAGGACCTCCATGAAAAAGAAAATAAGAGACAATCTGTTTATTACTGTGGTGCATGCTGGGTAGTATTATTAGCAACTCGAATTTGCTTGCCTGCTCTTTAAAATTGTATAATCCTTGCTTGTTCAATATTCATTGTTAAAATGTTTAACAATTTTCATTGTTTGGCACCATATTGAAAGGTTCATTTGTTCAACCTCGGCCCGCGGCTTTGTTCAATTTAAAAATTTGCCCAACTGTGTATTTGAGTTTGACACTTCTGCTATATCTATAGTTCATAATTATGTTAAAAATTAATGGTTTTGAATTTCTAAAAATGTAGTTTTAGAGTGTTGAATAAATGTTTATCCTGTTCGGCCCGCGACCTAAGACGTGTTTTGGATTTTGGCCCCTTGTGCGATTGAGTTTGACACCCCTGAGTTAAAGGGTTAATAAAGAGGTCAGAAAATGTTTTGCCTTTATTTTGCCTCTTTTTTTTTTTTTCATTTTCTAATGTATTTACTGAAACCCAATCTTTGTTATTGCAGTCAATTTGAAAAACTCCAATTTATGGACTAAAGTCCCATAAAAACGATGTTTTTCAAGTTATTAAAGGGGCTCTGAGTGCTCTCCGCCGCTACACAGAAATCAGGAAAGTAGGAGAGAGCAATTTAAAAGAATGAAGTGAGAATCTCATTTATAAAAGCAAAGTTCTCAGCTTTTGTGTTGTGGGACAAAGCTGTTCAATTCAGCGCACTGCATGGGATGAAAACGAAGAGAAGCTCTTAACTGTTTTGATGTGCAGCAAAATTGTTAAGCAACACCACAAAAAAAAGAGAAAATCTAGCTCTGGATCCATATATTTTTTAGTTCTTTAATAAGACTTCACCCAGTTTTCATCAAGTTCTGAAATTAGCCATTGATCAACCGTTTCTGTTTGAACTCATTTGACACAAATTAGTAGGGCTGGGTTGAAGAAATCGATTAATCAATTTTAATCGATTTAATCTTTACAGAACGATAATCGATTCATAAAAATATATATCAGTTTATTACATAAAGTTAAAGTCTGCTTGCTTGATGCTAACGTTTAATGGAATTTCCCATAGGATGGCTAATGCTAATGCTAGGTCGACCTAAACATACATTGCTGACTAAATGGACATACAAGTATGACTTTTTCAAACTCTTTTAAATAAGCATCTTTTAATTAAATATTAGTGGTCTAAAACATTGTTTTTTGCGCATTCTGTGTTTTTCTTCATGAAAAAGGTGTACTTCTGTAGCGCGATCGCCACCTGGTGGCCAAACAGAAACGCCCTCCAGGAGAAGCAGAACAATATTTACAATCCTAATGATCTGAACTTCTGCTTTTAAGATTCTATGTAACACTGTATACCAGGGGTGGGCAATTGTTTTGACTCGAGAGCCACAAAGGGTTCTAAAATTTGGCATAAGGGCCGGACAAGGAGCAGATGGAAGGAGAGATTTGGTAATCAACCTCATAAACTAAAAAGATAATATGGAATTTAGAGAAAAACATGCTTTAATCTGGATTCAAATTCATATATATTAATTTAAAAACAGAAAATTTGGGAGTTTTAATTTCTAAATTTTGATTTTTGTTCTCTTTTGGGTGATCCAATGGGTTGATGTTCTTCAGAGGAAAATGTGAACTCAAAGAAATTCTGCATTTATGTGGTGTAGGAATAATCTGAAAGATCACCATCTGACTCAGAAAGGAATACACGAACGTCAGAGAAACAACATCATTCATGGGAAGAAACCAGAAATACAATGAAAATAAAAAAAAAATTTGGATTTTTGATTCAATGTATTTTAATTTGGAGGGCCACATTAAGTAGCTTAAGGGGCCGCATGTGGCCCCGGGCCGTAGTTTGCCCCACCCTGGTGTATACTATTGTATTGGTGTATATATATATATATATATATATATATATATATATATATATATATATATATATATATATATTTACCAATACAATAGTATATGTGATGGAGTGAAAAGCATTGGACCGAGGCAGGTCGGTGTATAATTTAATATATATATATATATATACAAAAATATATTCAATTAGTCTCTTCCGGTCCTCCATACATCTGCCTCAATTCATCAAAAACACCATATGTTGCGTGCATCTGCTTATGTTGATGTACAGCCTATTGATAAGAACATTAAGAGACATCGCCGACTGTCTGCTTTTTACCTTCACACAGTCAGCATTTTAATTCTCGTGCCACCACGTACTTTTGTTTCCCTGAATTGTTCCCTCTGCTTCAGTTTGTGTCCCGTAAGAATGACAGAAAAAAAATCTCAAATCTGCTATTTCTCCTTATGGATGAAGGATTACAGGAGGGCGAGAACGGCCCTTTCTTTTGGTCTTTTCATGCCGTTTGTTGAGCTGACGTCCACCTCGGTGGAAGGATGACAGGCTTCATCCTCAGATCGTCTTTCCGTGTGTCGGGAAGCGACGTAGACCAGGAATCAATGAGAGAGGGATGAATATTTTCTGTATGTTCCTCTTTGGTGAAGCTGCGTTTCTTTCATCTATCCTCAATTGGCCGAATGATGGTTTTTTTTTTTTTTTTTGGATGCACGCATCACAAGAAGGAGCGTAACAAAGCCTCTGACTCCTGCCAAAGAGAAGAATCAAAGGCGTCTTTTCTTCCGGGCTCATCTGGGGCCCGTTTTCCTTTTGCATCTTTCAATCTCCCTCCTGCCTGCTGTCCTCCCTTTCAATTATTCCTGAAAACAACGCACTTGTCAGTCTTTTCCTTTTCAGTGGCTAATTGTCTGTCCTCCTCTCTTCACAGTCGAGGCAATTAAGTTGATCAAGCTGTTTGAAAGTCATTTTCCACCACAACAGGAGGGCAGCATCAGACCGACGGTGCTGAGTCAATACATGCATTGTTAGGAGAAGAGCAACAACAAGGTAAATTAGCCAAAGTGGATCGAGACGCAATTTGATATCTAGACAGTTTTTGTGCGCGTCTTTTCCTTCTTATTTGTTTGGTGTGCCCATTTTCTGTCCAAAACACGGGTTAGGATGAGTCAACACAAAACCATCAGTCCATATGATAGTCATTCATAAAAGTCCTGCTTGTTTCTGTACAAATAGAAATACTTTTCAGCATTGAAGTGGCCTCAGCATTCTGTCTACGTCCTGTTCTGACCCTTCCATATGGACCAAAATAAAGCCTCAGTCGGACGTGCACTGTAAGATGATGAGTCATCCGGATGCTTTTGGAGCAAAATTGCGTGGGAATAATTTTCTTGCCTTTTTTTTTTGCCAATATGAGCCATCAAGCCCCTGATTCAGGCCTTTGATGTGGCGCTGCATTGTCTTGCGGAGCTGCAGGAAATTGAAAAGGAAAATCAGGGGGAGTGTTAGCAAAAAAAAAAAAAAATGGAGACGAGGAGGATGAGAGTGACGTGGAGCCCATCAGGGTTTTCTGGGACACGGCACACGGAAATGAACAAGCCTTGCATGACCTGGGGGAGCTCGCTCTCACAATGAGAAAGAAGGGAGGGGAGGAAGAATTAAAAAAAAAAAAAACTAAAAAAGAATTATTTCTGGAGTGCAAAAAGTTCACACTTCAACTTTAGTTTTTTTATTTCCGGTTATATTTGCAGAATTAAATAAAAATCATTTAATAAACCCTAATAGTAGCTATCTTAGTCAAAGGAAGGCAAAAATCAATCAAAATTTAATTTTGCGAGACATGCTGCCTTTGTTTTCTTTAATTTTTAAGAAAACAAATGACAGTTATTCAAAATTTTCTGCTGCTAAATTATAATAGCAGTACATAGAAAACACATTCATAGAAAGTCAGTTTGTTTTTACTCCCATATTAGTAACAAAAGTGGAATTTTGACACTTTATTTTGAGCTAAACTGCTTGTATTAAGATATTTTGCTCTTACATAAATATATTACGACAGAATATTAGGGCCAGTTTGCAAACAATTTCTTTTTACGGCTTTAAATCTCGTGAATAACTGTTAAATTACGAAAATAGAGGTATATGGATGACTTTAAAAGTCACAGACTAAATTTCTAACTTTAAAGTCGTACATTTACGATATTTAAAGTTGTAAATTTATGAAAATAAAACTTTTTTGCTATTTTTGTGTGTGTGTGAGGCCCTAATACTATATTATATTTTAAAGGGTTTTTTTTTGTCTTTTTTTCAAACGTTTCACACATAATTTGCCTTTTTTATAACAATTGGCTGCAAAAAATATGACGTAGAATCAAAAATAGTAAAATGAGACCTAAATTCTCTGATTAAACGCCTCTTTTATGATTTAAAACATGTTTATTTACCATATTTTCCGGAGTATAAGTCGAGAGAGCAAAATATATCAAATCAAGACAAAGAAAAACGTATATAAGTCGCACTTTTGGGAAAGTCCAGCGTAATTTAAGAATAAATAAAAACAATAATATTTTTTTTATGTACATATTAAAAATATCGCAGTGTAAGAGGAAAACAATCAGATTGTCTTTTATGTTCTGGACGACACTTCTTCTGCTGCTGTCAGTAGCAAACACTTAAACTCAGATGCAGCGCCCTCTAGTGGTTATTAGAGGAAACGACTGTTAAAGAACAACCAATGCTTACTTGGAAAATAACAAATATATGAGATAATTTATGTCTAATTAAAACACATCCACAAATAAGTTTCTCCTGAGTATAAATCACACCCCTGGCTGAACTATGAAAAAAAACTGCAACTTATATTCCAGAAAATGCCCTATAGTTGTTCTTTAAGTCATCTTTTCTTCTAGCTCTTTGTTTCCTTATTTCTTTCACTTCAAGTAACTGATAAGCTCCAATACAATGAAATGTAAATGATTTTTTATGTGTAAAGCATATCATTATGAGTGTATTAAATTGTATAACTGTATCAATTTTAAAGTTTTATAAGGTAGAGCCTCTAATATAAGCTTATATGTTTTTTTGCACTTAATCCTTTTTCTATACTTGTTTTTTTTGTATTATTATATATAACTGCAAAATAAATGAGGGCAGTTTGTTTTCTTAAATCGGTTTATTGATAAATTGTGACTTTGGTTTGATGTTTACCGTAGAGAGAAATGAAAAAGAATTCTGCATTTACTGCAGTGCAGTCAGCAGGTCCCCCGTCGCCGTTTCGCTCTTAAATATATACATTTGTCAGATTTGACAGCACAAAATGTGACATTGACGCGCTATCGTGCACTGAGGAGAAAAAAGAAAAAAAGAAAAACGGGTGTATTTCATCCTGAATGACATGATGAATGTGCACGTATGAGTGCAGTGAAAGTGGGTCACCGGGTCTAATTGATCGCTGATGGAAGCAAAAGGAGGAATTCTCAAGCGAGCGCAGCGACAGTCTCAACTGACTCGAAAACTGATTAGAAAAGCAAATATATGCTAACATGGGTTGAATTAGAGATGATTTTCTTTACCTAATGGATTAAATTAAAGTAAAAAAAGATGGAGAATCAAAAGCTGTTGTTGATTTCAGTTTGATTTGAATCTCATGACAAGACAGATTTCTTTGTTTTAAACTTTGCGTGTTTCATTTAATCGATTACACCTATAATCCGACAATCATTCATATCAGTAACAACTTAAAGTCCCTCTCTGATCATATTTTGATCGATTTCAAAAGCGTTCCCAGAGGAATTTGAATTATAATTATGTCAATTTTAGCCAAAATAAAAAAAACTGCAGTTTTCTAGAACATAGTTCCTGCAGAGCGGCAAGAGTTCATTAGAAATTTGTCTCTGAGTTGTGGGTGGGACACTAGCATGAAGCAAGCCCGCCCCACTTCCCCTCCCTGTTCCTGAGAGTTTGGAGAACTTGAGTCTTGCCTATGCCACAAATAAGCTCTTTATAAACTGCTTTTTTTCCTGATTCACATCAATTCGAATAAAGAAATACAATTAAAATATTCCCTCTATAACAGAGGTCTGTAACCTCCAGAGCCACATGTGGCTCTTTAATCTCTCCATGGTGGCTCTCTGGCTGAAGAAAAATAAAATATTAGTAATTTTTCTAAAGTAAGAATTATTTAATTATCATTTGTTGTGTGAATACTTTAAAGCATCTAAACAATAAATGCTGCTTGTATTTTTAGTATTCATGAATTTATAGTTTTTGAAATACTGAGCAAAATATGAATGACAAAGTCTTCAAATTTAAACATTTTAAGTACATTAGCAACAAGCCTCTAAATATATTCATGTGCTATGTTTTAATCCTTTTTAGTAATTTTCAAAAATTATGGAGCTAACATTTTTTGCTAATGTATTAAGTAGTGAGGTTTTCAGGCTAACTTAGAGTTTAGCTTCTATTTTAGCTACAGGCTAATGCGTTTGACTACTTTAGTTTACCAAGGAGTTTTAGGCTATTTTGGAGTTTAGCAAGTATTTAAGCAGCGAGCAAGCTTTTTTTCTGGCAAATTAGGCATATACTAAGCTAAAAAAGTAGGAAAACAATAAAAATTTGAGGCTATGCTAATTTTATATTTAAAAAATGAAAAAGTTAAAACACATAAAAATAAAAAACAGAATAAAGTAAAACGAAATGCGGCTCCATATTCATACATAATTCTCTCTTTTGATTTGCTAAAAATGAACCCAAAATGGCTCTTTTATTGTTGAAAAGCTACAAGAATATGTTTAAAATACTATTTTGAATACTGAATGATTCCTGCTGCACTACTAAAAAGTTTTAAAAGGAATATACGATAAAAAGAATCATAGTAACCCACCTTTTGCCAACATATATTCATTTACATAATAATAATGCAGAATTTTTGAATTTTTCTAAACGTAAAACCCTTAAATGAAGGGCTGTAATATTGTTGAAAAACATACATCTGACCAGCCACCATTCAAAGTGCTCTCCCCGCTAACCTTTGTGTTACAAGCGGTAAATTAGAACAGAAAAAGCACTCACTATTGTGTTTTTGTTCATATCTCCCACTCCGCTGTTGGAGAAGGAGGTGGGAAGTGTGATGCGTAACATGACAGGTCATACACTGGAAAGTGGGTTTGCTCTGGCGGGAAATGGCTATTTACGTAGCTGAAAATGGAGTGCGCCTTTCTGACATTTTCATAGCCCTGCAGGCAGAAGTAACCTTCAGCGGAAAGCAGAACGATTAAAGAAATGGTGGCGAGGGAGAGGTGGGGCAGAAATCAGGTTTGTTCAGGAGAGGTAAAAGAAATGGAAACACGGTTACTGCAAATGAATATTGGAGGCAAAAGAGATAGATAGAAAATACATGGGTTTGGTTGAAATTGCATGGAGTTCAAAGCTAGAAAACAGGTGTCGTCATGATTGATGCAAAAGAAGTCATTAAAGTTAAGAAATAAAAACTCTAAATACTTTAATAAAGCCCTGTTCCCTTCTTGTCATCATTTTTAACTAAATGTTTAGCAGAAATCTATGAGTAGGAACTGTGTTGCTTCTAGAAAATATATCACAAAATGGGTTCTTACCTAAAGGAACATCAAAGTAAAAAAATAAAAAAGTACTCGTTTTTCTTGCGTACAAATTCAAATTCAAATTGATTTTATTTATAAAGCACTTTTCACATAAACAAATACATTTCAAAGTGCTGTACATAAAACAAACATCACAATAAAAATACCCTCTTGTTAAAGATAAAAATCAACCCCCTAATCCCATGTATAAGAACAAGTGCACCAACAGACAAATAAAACAAATGATAAAATATGAGTACATAGGAACCCTCACGTTTCTTAAATGTCAAATGAGAGAACCCTGAAGACGCTGTCAACACCAACCTCCTGTCGGCTGGTCGTCTACTTCCTGGGCCAAGGAGCCAGAGCCCCGCAACCCACAGCCTCCCATCAGCCGAGGAGAAACCCCAGGCGAAGGAGCAGTGAGTCCATCAGGGCCATGTCCCCCGGGCCAGGAAGCAGACGACCCAGCCAAATGTGAGAAGACACTAGTTTAAAAGCAGATGTTAAGTAAAAGAAACAAGCCAATGAGTTAATTAATATAATATATTAAAAAAAAAAAAAAAAAAAAAAAAAAAAATTACTAATGAAGATAAAAGACAGTAATAATTCATAAAAACAAGTAGAAAAAGATACTATGTATAAAATTATAAATAACACAATAAAAAAATTTCACATACTAAAATAAAAAATTTCACATACTAAAAGCTAGTTAAAAGCTAACCTAAAAAGATGTGTTTTGAGTTTTTTCTTAAAAACCTCCACAGTTGATGAAGTCCTCACCTCCTCAGGCAGGCTGTTCCACAGGCGAGGCCCATAGTGCCGGAACGAGGCCTCGCCATGGGTTACACTCAAAACTGTATTTTTTTCACACAAAAAAAAGAAAAAAAATTACTTAAAATATTTTTGTTGTTAGCCAAATTAGATATATCAGGCTCAATATTAGCTTAAAATGACAAAATGTGTACATCTGACTTTATTGGATCCACTCTGATAAAAAAGAAATAAAGACACTAAAGTGAGATTTAAAAACAAATCTGTCTATTTCTCTAATTATCAGAGGGGAAAGTTAATAGAACAAATGTGCAGTTATAGGTGAGAACAATAAATCTGTTTTTTAAGGCAATTTTTTATTCCAGTTTTTTTTTAATTTTATTCTTACTTCTTTTTCAACAAAGAACATGAATTTCTAAAGGATTTAAAACTGTGCTTTTTATACTAGCTAAACTCCAAAATAACCTAAAATTCCTCATTAAATTGAATTAATCAAAAACGTTAGCCTGTAGCTAAATAAGAAGCTAAACTCTAAATTAGCCAATAAAAACCTCAATAGATAACAATGTTGCTAAAAACAGTAGCATGTCGCTAAAATATTAGCTAAACTCTGAACTAGCATAAGAAAACATAAATAGATGCCAATTAGCTAAAAAACAAAAAAGCCAATTTGTTGCCTATGCACTAGCTAAACTCCAAAATAGCCTAAAATTCCTCAGTAAACTAAATTAGTCAAGAACGTTAGCTTGTAGCTAAATAAGAAGCTAAACTCTAAATTAGCCAATAAAATCCTTAATAGATAACAATGTTGTAAAAAATATTAGCATGTTGCTAAACTATTAGCTAAACTCTGAATTAGCGTTAGAAACCATAGATGCCAAGTTAGCCAAAAAAAAATATATAGCTTGTTAGCTATACACTAGCTACACTCCAAAATAGCCTAAAATTCCTCAGTAAACTAAATTAATCAAGAACGTTAACCTGTAGCTAAATAAGAAGCTAAACTCTAAATTAGCCAATAAAAACCTCAATAGATAACAATGTAGCTAAAAATATTGGCATGTTGCTAAACTATTAGCTAAACTCCGATTCCAAATTAACTAAAAAAAAAAAAAAGAAGAAGCTAGCTCGTCGCTTATACACTAGCTAAACTCTAAAATAGGCTAAAATTCCTCAGTAAACAAGATTAGTCAAAAACGTTAACCTGTTGCTAAATAAGAAGCTAAACTCTAAATTAGCCTATGGAAATTTCAATAGATAACTAAGTAGCCAAAAACGTGACAATAAAAATATTAGCTAAACTCAGAATTAGCATAAGAACACATAAATGCCAAATTAGACAAAAAAGCTAGCACGTTGCTTAACACCATAATAGCCTACAATTTTTCAGTAAACTAAGTTATTTAAAAACTTTAGCCTGTTAATAAAATTGAAGCTAAACTCTAAATTAGCCTTAATAAAAACCAAAAATACAGGCAGAAATGTTCTGAACAAGCTGAACGATTTGATACCAAGATTGATGAAAATCGCTGAAGTGAGATTGAGTTTTACGTGCCGAAAAACGTACGGAAAGGAGCAAAAGAATCGCTATAGTGTGAATGCATTCACAGTAAACACTATAAAATAAAGATGATTCTTTTGTATCACTTAAAAAAACTCAAAAATTTTGTAATTTCATGGGATAAACAACGTCTCCTTTAGTGGCTCCAGATAGAAAACAAACCACAGAGAGACTGAGAATGGTTCAGAGTCGGACTCATAAGTGTGAAAGAACAGGTTTCCTTCTTATTAATATGTATAGCTTTTGCATGTGCATCTTCCCTGGGGAATGAGAATCTAATAGTATGCAGAGGTGAAGTGAGAGCTGGAAGGCTTTGCTCCCACTCTGAGAAAAACGTCACTAAATTCACCAGCAACACCAGAGGTTAATTGCTTGGTTATAAATCACACAAGACCCACTGGCATGGAGGGAGATTACACCAAAACGGGTGGATTTGACTTACACTGCAACGTCTTTGATTTGTTCTATTGCGGATAAAAAAACGATTTACAGAAACCCCTCATTTCAGTCCCTGCTGGGATCAGTGGAAGTTCTCACGAGTTCCAGTCTGTTTGTGCGATATCTGATCAATTTTCAAGGATTTAATTAACAGACTTGAAGAACACACGTTCACTGAACCTGCAATTTTAGAAACAGTCTGATAACAAACTAATGAAAACAGTAAAAATCCTTTTATATATCGACATTTTTAATGAGATAACGGATTAAATTAGCATCGCAAAGGAAATCTGCATTCACACAGGAAAATGTGGGATAAAATATAGTCAATAAATGATTTGTTTTGAAAAAGGGGGAGGAGTCTGTTACCTGTAGCTGCCATTCTGGCGCTTTGATTTTGTTTTGGTAAATTAAGTTTTATCATTTATGTTTAGATGTCTAATAATACTAAAAGGTTTAATCTTCTGTAATTGTGATTAATTACTAAGATAACTCTAAAACTTGTCCTCATCATCTGCTACACAACAGTTTCTAGTAGCTGGTCGGAGGTAAAGTTCTTAAAGAATTTAATTTCATTTTGTCATATTTATATTTGTATATATTTTGGTATAACCCATCAGGGGTTGCCAGCTGTCACTGATCTGCACATTTTGCTTTGGCAGAGATTTTTACGCCGTGTACCCTTCCCGACACAACTCTATATTTTACCCGGGCGAGGGACGGGCCAGGGAGACACAGACGCAGGACTCCTTGTACCTACATACGTTTACTATTACTGGTTAGACTGCGAGAGGTCCCCGGTTCAAATCCCGGACGAGCCCCCAACTTGTTATGACAAAAATTTTATTAAAACGGTGATATATAAAGAAAAATATAACATCGATTGTGAATATTAGAAACATTTTACAAATGAATGGCTTTATTAAACATGCTTCTCTAAATGTTTCTGTAAACAAGAAACTCATCCAATTGGCTACTTTAGCATAAAAGGTTGCAGGTTTAATTCTGAACTCATCCCCTTCACTTAGTTACACTTGAATCCATGTCCATCCATCCATTTTCTTATCCATCCTTTTCAGGGTCATAGAATGCCGGAGCCTAACTTGGCTACTGTTGGGCAACTGTGGGGTACTACGGAGAGAAAATAGACTCACTCTGATTTGTCTGATTTTTTATTTGCAACTCTTATGATACGTTAAAAAAAAATGGTCCGACGCCGCCTGTTATCCCCGTGAGTGGTGACCAGCATCAGAGGTGCTGTCAGGGGAAGAGCTGCAGAGAGGAGATGATCAGTGTTTTAAAAACGCTTATTTACACTTTTTTTATATTAATTATTGGGCATATCTGTTTAAGAAAGTGGGAAAATGTCAAGTTTTACCAGAAAATACTCACCATTATATGTTTAAAACGGCTGATAAGAAAATTCTAACGACCAAGTATTCTATTTATCGATGGAAATCTGAAACGTGAAAAAAGTCTTGCCACAGATAACTGAGGGTTTTGTTTGTGCGTGACAAGCGATTGATGCATAATTTTTAAAGATTTGCGTCAGTTTCAAGCTGCTGTCATTTAAATTTGTACATGTGTAAATTGCATTTTTTTAATGTCATAATTGTTGTACTTATACACATAATGTATCATCAGGAATTATGCAGGCATAAATTGGGTGATACTTATTTCTCTCCATACGGTACACCCTGGACAGGCTGTTGCAGGAATACACAGTCACACGACCCGGACACTCACAGTCAGGGGACAACTTTGAGTAATCAATCAACCTCTGGGCATGTTTTTGGTCCAGGCCTGGAGAAAAGTCCAAGCTGGGATTTGAACCTGGAGTGCTAACCACTGCACCGCCATGCGGCCCTAAACTCCAAAACACATCAATTTTCAGTGTTAATAAGAAAAATAGTGAACTAAGCACAAAAACATGTCAAACATTTTGGTCTGAACTTGTCTCATTTAGATTTTTATTTTGCTTCTTTCTACGTAGCAGAGAAATATGCAAACACAGTGCCTGTATTTTTAATATTGTTAAATTACAAGTCTTGGACTTGAACATTCTTTACATCTATTACATTTGACCACATTGAGTTAATGCAGCACCTTCATTTTACATTTTAAATTGTAAAAAACCAAATTTTACATTGTAATGTGACGTGTGCTGCTGACCTACTGGTCAGATTATCCTAGTGAAAGAGATCTTGAGCTCATCGGATTTTTAACAAGTTAAATAAAAGTTAGTAAAATAAATAAGCAAATGAATAAAGAACTGTACGCAAGTCGAGCCTTGGATTTGAAATTTGCTTTTTGCTTCATTTAAACCCTTCCCAGATTTTCTAAAGTCTGAAAAAAACAATGAAGACTTCCTAAAATAACTATTGATTGTTTGAAAAAATTATTCTTTCTAAGCTGTTTGATAGTAAAGTTATAACTGTGATTAAAAAAATTCAGAATTCTCCAAATAGAGTCAGATTTCTGGCTTTATATTTTAAAATCAAGTGTTTATTTCTGTTGTTCAACTCTAATTCTTGAGATCTAAACCTTATTGCTGCTAGTGATTCAGATCAGGAGATTCTACTTTAGGATTGACTGAACGTATTTAATCCATAGAATCAGATAAACTCATGAACCAGGTTTGGATCGATCGAATGTTGATGCACACTTTTGATAGGGGCCCTACCATAACATTCTATTTTTTGAGGTTTTAAGTGCATTTTACTATTCATTCCTCACTATAAAGAACCCCAAAGCGGTATTTTGATCCGTTTATGAATTTAAGAGTAATCCTCTAAAAACCTGCACAGTCTGCAGCAGCCCCTCCCATACCCACGAAAGCGAGCGGTTGGAAACGTGCTGACGTAAGATCGATGCCAACAGCTCCCTCCAGGAAGAGTCTGTGCTACAAGCTCCGCCCCCAGACTAACGTTTTATTTCCGGGTATGAAAACACTCATGAAATAGAACTAATATTTCTAAAATAATTTGTTTCTTAGTGGTTCAAATGTAATAAATGATCATATACATGGATATAATTCACTCTGAAAGGCTGAAGAAAATCATGGTAGGGCCCATTTAAACTTTATGTTGTTTAGTTTTTTTTTTTTTTGTCCTTTTGGTAGGTCTTCAAAGTGGAAAAATAATTCTGAGTTTTTATTTAGAATATTGAACAATAGAGTGTTTTATCAAAACAATAATATAATACTATTTTTAACTGTTTTTTCCAATTCAAACACATTCTTTAGGAAAACCTTTTATTTTCCCATCCATCATCCACTCATTTTCTGAAAAAACATAAAAAAAACACTAACGTAAATAACAATTTTTATTTAATTTGTTTGTTTGTTTTGATTCCCTTTTTTAACCTTTAAAATATCTGTAAATCAAATAAGAATAAAACATGTCATTTAGATGGAAAGTCAAACTAAAATATACACATTTAAAAATAAATATTCAGCATTTACGGCATTAAATCTGAATTTTAATCACGAAAAACCCGAGTAACCATCACCGAGTGTGATGCAGACGGTCAAAAGACACACGGCAGAGAACAGCAGACGGCTGGTGTTTGTATATGAATGGGAAAAATGAGCTTTTCACACGGAATAATGCATTTCACATGAGTACTTCACAGATGAAGAGTAATATATTTCCTTTTTGCTAAATTTAAAGTGGTTCTAGAGGTTTTTTTTTCATAGTGCTGTTCAGTATATACAGTCTTTTTACCATAAAGAAAAGCCTCTTAAGATTCCTCTTTTTATTACTGACATTTCTATCTTTTTTTTCCATCTCCAATTGTTGCACTTTGGCTCCACTTCACTGCAGTTAATCTGCCGCCTGAAGTGATGTCCTCCCCCCCTAAAAAAAAAAAAGGGTGTCCTGTTTTGGTCACTGTCCCATCACTCACTTTTTCTTAAAATGTTTCAAAGTTGACGTCTGACGGACACAACTTTGCCTCGTCGGTTGCCACGGAAACCAGGTTGACGCACAGACAGATGGAGTGGAGTGCGAGTGCGAGTGGGAGTTCTGAGAGGCTGTAGAAGCCTGTCAGGATTTATGGATTACTGTACAGCTGCACAGACACATTTGAGTTAAATGTGTTTCAGAAAAAAAAAAAAAACTGCAGACATTGACAAGGTCAAAGAACAGAAATTATGAAGAAAAAAAAGCTTTAAAAAAAGCTTGTCCTTGTAAAAGACGTTGTCGTGTTGATGCTTGTTGCCGTGGCAGCCGGACGAGCCGTGCTGATTGGCTCAGGTTTGAACATCTTCACTGTTGTTTTCAAAAATCCGGAAGTTTTCAGCTGACCCTCTTGTCTGTTACTGTGGTGACAATTTCAGCAAATACATTTACTTAAAAAGTCCTTTGGACATTTTTATCCCTCATAGTTTATCTGTTTCTGTACTGCTGTTTCTGTGCAGCTCTTTTAGGGTTTATCGGATTGGGACATAGACACACGGCGTTTAGCCTGTGGCGTTCACACTGGACAATCAAGGAGGGGCTTCAGTTCTTTTTTTAACTTCTTATAAGCTGCAGAAGAGGCGATGGAATTTGGGCTCATTACGAGCTTTTTGTTTCAAACACAAAATGTAAATAAACACAATAATTTAAAAAGTACAAATATAAAAATAAAAAAAAAAAATACAAGTGTACAAGTATAGCAAACAATGTGTTTGAATAGGAGTCTTGTCTGGTCCCGCCCCTTTTTTGCGGCACCTTATGTTTCATGTTTCTATTTACAGTTTTTTTCTCAAAAACCCTTCAATTTATATTCAATTAATTAATTTGACACCTATTGACATTTGCTCATATGTCATATGTTGGTTCATCTTGACAAACGTGTCATCAGATAACCCGAATCGATACGTCACTAAAAATTTGAGTCCCTGTTTGATCTGGTTTTACTACGTTTTGCACGGAAAGCCCAAAAACTGTCGTAAAAACTTGCGAAGCAACGTGAGAGTTACAGACGCGGAAGCCTGAAATGCGCTTTTATACACATTTATATGGACTTTTCATTGGAGCAAACACTTTCCCCACCTTACCTGAGCCAACCTTTACATATGTTTGTGTCTTGCTGAACTGATCTTCCTGAATTTAAACTCTTCATTTGGTTTTCTATCTTTTTAATCTCTCTGAGCAAGACTTCAGTTATTAACAAAAAAACATCTTAGATTGGATACTTTTATCTCACAAGCTGATTTTAAAAACCTCTCTGGCTGACTAAAGATAAATGCTGCTGTTATACAAGTGAAATGATTTAAAGTGTCAAAGTCAAGGCCCGGGGGCCGGATCCGGCCCTCCGGAACATTTTATTGTATTGTCAATGTCCCGATGTTTTTTTGCTCTCATTTCTAACTTGTATAATTTTGACTAAATATATTTTATATATTATTTATAGGAGTTCTTACTGCTTAGCCTGTTCTTTGTTTGATTAAATTAATGTTAGAGTAGTTGAGTGTGGCAGAATCAGACTTAAATTAGAATTTATTTGTTTTTTAATCTATTTATCTTGTCTTATTGTGACTGTCTTTTATGTTTTTGGTGTTCAGCTCTTTGTTTTAGCTGCTTCATAAATAAAGTTGAGTTGAGCAAAAACAATAAGGAAATGTCAGAATGGAGCACGAGAGTGAAAGGGCAATTTTAAACTTCTTAGCCACAATCTCAACATGTTTTACTTGGACAGAAATAACAAGACTTTCATTGTTGGATCTTTGTTTGTTCTTTCAGTTACTATTTAGAAGCAATAAATTCCAAAATTGGGAATATGATGCAAGAAATCATCACATTCGGATCTGTAATGTCTTTGCAGGTGTGAGCTGATCACAGTTAAGCTGTGCGTAAAAGAGCGAAAATGCGAGTTTTTCAAAATAAAACTCCGGCGGATTTTTATTAGAATGGGGATAAATTAAAGCCAGTGAGTAATGTTTTGCGTTTGAGTTCTTTTTTTTTTTTCAAGTAAATTTTTGATCACAGACTTCAAGTACTCGTTTTGCTTCCTGGCTTTCAGATGGAATCCCTGCGCTTCTATTGTGAAGAGGCTTTTCCTGCCTCAGCATCCTCCACACTTTTAGCTGGACTCCACCGCTGCGCCGGACAGGTTGGCTCTGCGCGCTGGCAGCCTGTTCCACTCATCTGTTTCCTGTGTTGCTGGACACAGACGAGCACCTGGACGCTCGGAGACGCAACGGAACCGGTAAGGACGTCCGCGTTTGGGAAAAAAAAAAAAAAAAACGCCAGATCGAAGGTTTGGTTGAAAGTTTGCATCTGACTGAACTCAGACAGTAGTTTGTTTTAGGCGTAGCACTGAACTAAACGTGCTCCTGTAAAGTTCTGTTTTTCTCCGGTTGGAGATTTTACTGCGCCTGCGGTCTGGAGAGAGCCGGACTTTTGGCGGTCGTGCGTAATTGTGCATCTGTCTCGTGCGTAACCGGTATTTCTGTTCTCGATCGAGATGGTTTAAGTTATGGTTAACTTCGGCAATTTTTAAAGCAATGGCTAAAGGAGTCTGACTTACTTTGATTTTTTTTTATTTTTTTTTATCATTGATATTATCATTTTAGCCTGGGTTATTTTTTCGAAACAGAGTTTTAAAAACATGTTGGATTTTTTTTGGAACTCGTGTGTCCAGTTTGTTTGTCCAGTAGTTAGTTTTCCTCCCAATCTACCAAATATATTATATCTCTGTCTTTCTTTTTCAAGCTTTGAGTGAACTGTTGATTTTAAAGTGGTCAATGAGGTTTAAATCATTGTTGGATGATGCGTCAAAGCAACATAGTTTTGGTCTAACCCTTCAAAATAAGAGTTTTTTCATATATTAAAAAAAATATATTTATATTTATTTTTTTGCATTTTATGTTGTAAATCATAGTTTCCTGCCAAAACTGAAACTCTAAACATCCATCTGTGGACATTTCTTTTTCAACCTGACTTTTGAAAACATGTCGGATTTTATTGGAACTGGTGTACAAGTTGGATTTGTTTGTCCAGTAGAGTGTTGCTGGTTTTCTTCCTAATGTGTCAAAGATATTATGTCTATGTTTGTCTTTTTTATTATTTTTTTGAAAATGTACAACTTCTGAGTGAACAGTTGATTTTAAAGTGGTCATTGAGATTTAAACTATTGTTGGGTGATGCGTCAAGGCAACATATTTTTGGTCTAATCCTTCAAAATAAGAGTTTTAAAAAATATTTTTCTTTTTTTTTGTATTTTATGTTGTAAATTAGTTGAAACTGTAAACATCCATCTGTAGACATTCTTTTTTTTAAAATCTTTAATAGGAGAATCCAGTTCATGACTAAAGATGCACTTTAGTAGATGCAGACATAAAGATTTTTTTTATTACAAATATAAAAGTTTCATAAATTAAGTGGAAAAAAAATTCACTTTAGAGAAATTCATTTAGCTTTTCTGTTCTGCACGGAAAGTCTTCTCAGAACTTGCTTCTCTTGCTTAATGGAGCGGGCTGTTAGATTCATTAAGTTGTTATAAAAGAGGTTTTTATTGCACTTATTTGTGTTTTACTGAAGTCGTTCTTCTTTGTAGGTGAATGCCCTTTTGTAGCATTGATTAAATTTAGAATGTGAGTCATATTCCACACTAAAAGGCGGGGAAAACAAGCTTAATTAAATCTTAATGTTGACTGAGACGCCCAAAAGAATAAACTATAAGAATTTTGTTTCACATATGAATGGTATAAATACTGCTTTAAATAGCTGTGAGATCTTGCAAAAATAACACAATTTGATACAACTTTTAGAGTTAGTTAAAGCAGAGTGCTTGCTTAAATCAGAAAGTGAGTCCCTGACATCTATATAACCCTTTTTGAGTTCAGATTTATAAAAATCCCAGATAAGTTCAAAGTTCAATCATATTTTTTTGCCATCCTTGTCTCTCTGATGTAAAAAAAAAAAGACCAAAAAGACTCTAGAACTACATGCATATTTCATCATCTCACCTGCTGTGTGTTTGAGGTGTCCTAGCATTACATAATAGCCCAAATTCAACCCCCCTGTGAGCTCGTGGAGGATCCCAGCAGGACGGACTCAGTGTAAAGCGGAGGCTTTGATCTGTCAAATTTTCATCATTTTTACAACCCAGATTACAAGGCTGGAAGTTGAAAATTGGAGCTTTTTATTCTGTATACGGTTACATCCTCCGTTTGTATTTTTTTCTAGTTTTGTTTAAGTTGTATTTTTGACAGCAGGTTTCTGGGTTTATAACAAATAATCTGATCTTCCTGGTTGAACTTTGAAGCTGGTGCAGAAAAAAAGAGAGAAAAAAAACCTCTTTAAGTGGCGTTATGATTTCTTGCTCCCCTCATCATCATCGAGGACACTTGTTCATTTCACACTCATCTAATACAGCAGGCATTAATTCTACATGTTCTGTAACTGTGGCTGCACAAAACAGTGCGTCCTCTTGACTGGAAATCCTCCAATTCTTGTGAGAAATTGATGAACATAGAGAAGTTGTTCTAAACTGAATATTCGTGCTTGATGATGCATTTCTTAAATATGAATTCTTTTTGAATTTTCCTCCTGTTGCTGCAGTCTCTGCACATCTGCCGTTCCGGCGTCCTTTAGCTGTTTGGTTTTGACCTTCTTTCTATCTCGTCCTTGCTGATATGCTATTAAAACCTGCTGGGCAAATCTGACCAGTCCGCTCGCAGTCTCAACCTGGCGGTGGTGGGGGGGCTGCAGCTCGCCAAGCTAAAGTGCACACAATTTCTTATCAGCTCCACCGATTTTAGTCATTTTTCTTTTTCACTGTGTCTGTTGCGGTTGATTTCATCAGGTGTTCGGAGCAGCGCGGTGACCTTCAGCAGAAAAGTTTGCAAAATGGTGACGCAGAGTGTTTCGAGCTACTTGGAAGAGAACAAAACGAATTCTCTTAATATCTGAAGGAGGGGATGCTGGGAAATTCACAATCAAAGGCAACAAATGTGCAAGTCTTTTGGATTTTTGTAATAGGGCTGGGGTAACAAATCGATTAATCAATCAAAACTTAATAGATCAATAATCGATCCATAAAAGTAGAGATCAATATAATGCTAAAGTCTGCTAGCTTGATGTTAAAAACAAATTCTCTAATATCTGAAGGAAGGGATGCTGGGAAATTCACAATCAAAGGCAACAAATTTGCAAGTCTTTTGCATTTTTCTTGTAGCTTAAAAGATCATGAATCAGTTCAAAAAAGTAGAGATTAATCTAAAGTATAATGCTAAAGACTGCTAGCTTGATGCTAATGTAAAAAGGGATTTCCCATAGGACGGCTAATGCTAACGCTTGGTCGACCTGACTAAATGAACACCTTTATATACTCATAGGCAGGATTTTTCCAAATTCTATTAACCCGTAAAGATCCAGACCCATTTTTCAGAAAAAAAATCAAATTATGTGGAACCAAGAGGACCACAGAATTCCTTTCTGATATTTTTCTGTTACTCTGATGTCAGTGTGGGTTCTTATGGGTTGAGGAAACTTTTTTTTTTTTTTTTGAATAACCATTTGTGGTCTAAAGCCCAGTTTTTTGCTCATAATTTCTTCTTTCAGCAAAAGGTGTAATGCTATAGTGCGATCGCCACCTAGTGGCCAAACTAAAACGTCCTCCAGGAGAGGCAGAACAATTATTGAAGCTTCTCCGTTTGAGAAACCATGTAACACTGTATGGCAATAGCAATCTCATTATAATTCATCCAATAAATTTGACAGTATGTGAACTGTATCAGATTAATATGAATATCTTCAACATATAAATGTATTTCTAAATAAATGTGTCTAAATGTGTAAACTCAAAATCAAATTGAGTGAATCGAAAGAATGGGAAAAAAATCGATTCTTGAAATTTTTGGTGATGCCTAACCCTGTTTTTTTAACCCTGTGAGTCCAGGCCCGGCGGCGGGATTATAAACACTCGCCATTTGATGTTTTGTTGTTAACGGCCGATGTTATCATGCGCTGGTAAATAGTGCTTAGTGACATGGAAACAAAGCATATCACAATTTAAAAAATGTTATATCACAATAATGATAAATATCACGATATACCAAAATAAAATATATTTTTAGTTATTTTCTGAAAAAATAAAAATCTAATTACTTACTTTGACTGACTTTATCTTTTCAAGTAACATGTAACTGAATTGTCACAAATGAGAAATACTTTTTTAAAGTGCAGAACAGTTTCAAGTTTTTTAGTCGAAATATACATTTTTCCACAAAAACTCAGCAATAAAAATAAACAAATTAAACAAAAGTAGAGAAATGGCACGATTTACACTTTTCTATCCCCAACACGATATTTATCATCAAATCGCCCAGTACTACTGGTAACATACTGCAACATATTCTCATCCCCATATTGATGAATGATTAAGAAACCTCAATTTTTTACGTTTTGGGGATCCCCAACTCGTTTTTTGATTTCCAGTTGAATAACTTCCCCAACCTGGAACTGGGACGTGGACTGCACTGGTATTCTAGCCTTAACCCGGTACCTGGCAGTTGGTACTGCACGCGGACCAGGCTAGGGTCGGGGTACCGGTACTGGTACCGGCCGCACCCTGAGTTTCGGTCCGCGTTGAAAAGTTACGTTTTTAAACTTTTAAAAATGTTGTTTTAGTGTGTTCAATAAATATTTATCCTAAAGTGGGTTTTGGATCTCGGCCTCCTGTGCGATTGAGTTTTTAAACACTCAGATTGACCTGAAACTTGTAGAAAAAAATGTAGATTTTTCTGCAGAACAGTTGGGTTTTGACTCATAGAGAAGATGAACGTTGCAGAGGGATCTATTCTGTCTTCATAGGACAGAAAAAGTCTGAGTAATCTTCTGACCTTCATGGGTCTGAGTCCAGGTTTGGGGGCTGGAGGTGACAGAGACGAGTTGGGGTTAAACTCAGAGATCCCGACAGCTGCACAGAGCCCTGCTTCCGTTATGAGGGCTTTGGCTCCGCCCCCTGGTTGACTGGCATGCCTGCCTGGGGGTGCACGCCTTGCTCAAGGACAGACTTTTGAAGACATATTCCGTATCTTTGATGTTAGTTCAGAAAGCCTAAAGAAGCAGAACTAGCTGCTCTCTGCATTACTAGAAGTATGAAGAATATGAATAATGAAGAATATGAAAAATATGAAGAATTTGATGCTTAAAAGAGAAACCACAGATTTTGGAAAAGTTTCTCAGAGAGATGCAAAAGCAGGTTTCATCTAAACCTAAACATCTCCTCCAAGGAACGACGGAGGCATAGATTAGTTATGAAACCCGCTAACAGAAGGCAGCAGAAGTCGCTGCCGTCCACCAGAACGCTCATTGGCTGCCGCCGTGACTCACGCTCACAGTGGCTCCAGTGTGTGTTGGCTAACACAAACACACGCGCGCACACAGAGGTGCGTTTATGCCGCTGGTGAATGACGGCGCTCTTGGGCCGAACACTGACTCAACTGTTTTTAACCAGGTACACCTCAAACACAACAACACAAGCTAAATGGGCTTCTTGTTTGGGCTCCTGATGAAGGGAAGCAGTGGATCAAAAACAGACTATCACGGACGCTTTCATGAATATTCAGATCAGGATGTTGCCAGTATTGACTTTTTAATTTGTTTATGCAGGGATGGTTTCATGGATCACTACTTTTTTTGGGGGAAAATTCCGCTTTACGTACAGTTGGCCGCTCACCTGTGGAGCACAGTCTGAGTCTTTCAGTGCAGATCTGTCGGTCTTGTGTGGGTAACAAACATGCAGGCGTTTGACAGTCATCAGCCCCAACAGAAGTGAGTGTTACTCATGTCGCTTTCTGTGAGCTGAGATCATTTCTGAGTCAGGTGATTTGTTTTCTCAGGGTGTTTTTGCAATAATTCTACAAATAAGTCAAATGCTTTTCTTCCAGTCACAGCATGGAACTGTTTGTGTTGACACAAAAAGGTCTCATCGTGCAGTTTTTCTTTTCAACGAAGAACAAAAGTTTAAATTTTGAATCCAAATTAGAGTAAAGTCCCACTCTGATCATCTTTTTAAAAAAAAAATGTTCCCAAATGGTCTTTTAATTAAAAAACGATTATTTTCTAGGATATAGTTTCTGCAGAGCAGCAGTACTTCATTAAAAACTATTAGCACAGAGTAAGCCTGCCCCCACCTCCCATCATCCACCTTTACAGTTTTGAGTAATTTTCCGCCATCATGAGAAACATGCTAAAAGAACATGCTAAAAACTCAAATTCCATTAGAGTGAGACTCTAACTTAAACACATCTTTTGTGATTTTGACATTTGAAAGAATGAAATACTCAGAACTCTTAGCATTTTTTTTTCACATTTATTTATTAGTTTATTTGATTTAGGAAGAATAACTTGCTCATGATTTTAAGGTACAGAGTGATGCTCTTCATCTGCTTCTGTACAGTATTTTGTTCTTAATAAAAAACTCTTCATGATGAGAAATAATCCAATTTGCTTTTAAAATGTTTTACAAAGCATGATCAGAGTGGTTTTGGTGAGACGTCCTTTGGATATTTCCGGATTCCTGCGATCCCTAACTCCCACCAATAAAGAGGAATATTCTACCTTTCATTTTATCAACCATGGTTAGCCTCCTTCACCAGTTCCTCGGACTGATTCCTGCCAATATGGCGGCGCCCTGTCAGATCTCTGTAACTTCCTGTGACCTTACAACTGATCCGGATTAGCACTCCTGCGCATGTGTGTCAAAGACAATGGCAGACGCGGCATTGGAAAGTGCGTACCATACCAAAAAAGTTTTAAAAAACGTCTAATCGTGACAGCCCTAACGACAACACAGGCATAGATGATGGTAAGAAGTAGAATTAAAAGTATTTTTTTTTAAGTGTTCATGTCAGACAAAAACCTTATTTAGATGATTTTTCAGACCTTTTTTCTATAAAGAGACTCCACGTCTTTGCCTTAAATATGAGTGACTTTTATTTTTGAAAATCTTTTTCTGTTGAAAAAAAAGACTCGTTTTCAATACGTTGGTGAGTTTAAAAATAACACGCATGTTGTCAGGACTTTTAACAAATGAAATCCATGTTGCCGGGGACAACAGATGCCTTTTCAGACAAAGACCAGAATCCCAACTCTGTTAACCTGCAGCGCTCTCTCTAACGACTGTGTGGTAACAAAACCGCGATCTCTTGATCTTTCTTTTATCCCCAGCTCTTTGTCTGCTTCCAGCAGATATTTGCTGTTGGATCGTTACGGCCTGCAGGAGGTGGAAGCCAAGCTTCCTCCAACTCCACGTCTCATTGATCCCGCTGGAAAAACATTTAATCCATGCCGATCACAGTAACCTCTTCTGTCTGGAGGACAGTGAAACGCCCTCGTTTAGTGTCTTGTATTGAACCACGTCGTCTGCAAAGACAGAGGGGCTCGGAGGGTCTTCTCAGGCCGGGGCAGTGACGCATCGGCTGACACACAGCTGCACCCTTTCACCCACGTCTGCTGGCTGCTCTCAGTGAAGCTTAGCCGAGTAAATTGCAGCGGTCTGCGCTTTGATTAAAAGACAGATTATCGCCCTCTTACCATATGTGGGCTAAGCAGCTTTGGAAAGTGAGATAGTTTATATTTTCTAAGTCTCGATGCTTTCACAGTCTTTAGTGTGAATCATCGGGTACTTTTTTTTTCTTTTTGTCTCTTCATCTGAAGCACTTTTGGTGTTTCTGGCGCTGGAGCGTGCGGGGGTGATGCGCGTCTGCACTCTGCTCGAGGCCTCTTATCATCGGTGTCAAACTGGTGGGCTGAGAGTGGATGAGGGAAGCGAGGCCAACGCCGCTCTTCAAGTTCTAGCATTAACTCCGCTTCCTCCCGCTGCAAATCCCTCTCAGACCCACAGCTGACGCGCGCATCCACTCTGATCTACCCCATCTATTCTGATAACTGGACCGATTCAACGCGTCTTTCTTCATTTAGTGTCTGCCGGGTGACTTACTGACTCAAAGGTACTTTTGCCACATTCTCTTTTAACCTGCAAAGTCAGAAAAGGTTGACAATTCCTCCTCTTTTATAAGGAAAAACAGACCTCGTTTGCTTTCACGTAGCTCAGGGTTTGTCAAACGCAATCACACCAGGGGCCAAAATCCAAAAAAACACCTTGGGTAGAACAGAATAAACATTTATTAAACACTTAATAACTACATTTTTTTTAGACGTTAAAAATGTAACTTTTTATCATATTATGAATTAGATATATAGCGTTACCCGCAATAGCGTGAATGCTGTAAGATGAATTTGTCGCTGAAGATGCTAGTACTGATAGCTGAAGATTCTGAAATTGATAGTCGAAAACGCTGAAGCTGGTGGAGGAAATCACTCAAGCTAATAGCTGAAAACGCTGAAGCTGATTGCCAGCTAAAATGTTAGCTAAATGCCAAATTAGCTTAAAAAAACAACAAAAAAACTACACTGGTAGCTGAAGCTGGTGGAGGAAATAACTCAAGCTAATAGCTGAAAACGCTGAAGCTGATAGCCAGCTAAAATGTTAGCTAAATGTCAAATTAGCTTAAAAAAACAAAAAAAAAACCCCCAATAAAATTCAGGTTAGCCAAAACAGCTAGCGTGTAGCCGAAAAAAAGTAAGACTTCAAAATATCCTAAAAAAACTGGAAAAAGCATAAATTAGCTAAAGCAGCTCGCATGTAAATTTTAGCCTAACTCCTAAAAGCCTAAAAGAAATTAAAAAGAAATCCTAAGTTAGCCAAACAGCTAGCATATGCCTAAAATATTAGCTAAATACCAAATTAGCCTAAAAACTAAATAAAAAACTGAAGTTAGCCAAAAAAGCTACTATGTAGCTGAAAAAAATAGCTAAACCTCAAAATATCCTAAAAAACTGAAAAATCTTAAATTAGCCAAAAAAGCTAGCATGTAGCTGAAATATTAGCCAAACTCCAAAATAGCCTAAAAAAATCTTAGTAAATGTTAAAATAGTCCAAAAAGCTAGCATAATGACAATTTTTAACACTTTAAAAACTTTTTAACAGGATTGTGAATAATAAAAAATCAGGAAAATGATTTCAGAATAAATCAATTTAAATAACTTTCAATATTTTATTCTCCATAAAAATATATTTTGTCAAAATTATACAAGTTAGAAATGAGCGCAATATCTCATTGGGCCATTAATAACAATAACATAAAATGATCTGGAGGGCCGGATCCGGCCCCTGAGCCCTGACTTTGACACATGTAATGTAGCTGATTTTCTCCGAATGCTTTTAGAGTGGAAGCACCCCCACCCCTCTCCATTTATTGCATTACTTATTACCTTGACTGTGTCTCCCCTCTACTCAATTCGGGCCATCACAAAGTCACGCAGGTCTGACAGACCCTATAATTGAACCATATATCCCCCCCCCCAGTACAAAGGAGGGACATCTTTCAGAGGTCTGCTCTTAGGAGCGTTTTTGCTGAGCGGACAGAAGCAGCTGTGGCCGGGTTAACTGCTGCATCAAAGCTGCTGTCAGAGACGGGCCGCTCTGAAAGATAAGGAGAGGAGAGGGCGTTGAAGGACTCTCACAGGAACACACAGAGGGGAAAGTAAAAGTTTGGATGAATTTTTGCATATTAGCAGAAAAGTTCTTATTTTACTTATTAAAGACAACAAAAATCGAAATATCTCATATCATAGTGATTGACTGTGGTAGATGAGTATTGTTTTTAAGCTTTTCAAAGTTTGTAAACTTTAAAAGACTGCGCGGTGGCACATTGATTTATTTACAACCATCCGCTGACTTAAGGGGTGAATGTTTTTGTATTGACTAAAGCCGATAATTACGTTTTATTGATCCATCTTTTTTCTGAAGCAAGGATTTGAACCAGTTTCTCTCTACGAAGTGAGAGTGCTAACCACTACACCACTGCGCAACCACCTTGTTGTTCAATAAAATGCTAATCCCAATGTTTTAGGATTGTGTTGCAACCTAAAGTACATTATGTTGGAGGTTTTATTTAAACTATTTTAATTCAATTCAATTTTCAATTCAATTTTATTTATATAGCCCAAAATCACAAAGAAATTTGCCTCATTGGGCTTCATGCAGGTAATTTTACAGATGCAGAAAATATTTACAGATGCAGAAAATAGAAACATGAAGAAAAATATCTGAAGACGAAGCTGACTAATAAACTAAATAAACTGGATATCCCTGCCCTTAGACCCTCCCTCTCGATAAGGAAAGGAAAGGAAAGGAAAGGTTTTAGAGAAATTAAGTTTATTTTGAATTCCCTCCCTAACCCCGAACAAACAAAAAAAATAAAAAAAATATTCAGTGCCCTTCTGGATTTCAAAATCAATTCAAACAGCAGGCTCTCTACTTTTATTTTTTGATGGTTGATGATTTATTAAAAAAGATACATTTGGATATTTTTTTTTTTTTGCAAAAATTATTAGAAGTCAATACGTTGGGGTCTATATTCTCTAATCTAGTGAGCATCGATGCACACTGTTTTTTTTGCAGAGACTTCTGGGAAATATTTAGGCCACCCAATTTCAGAGTTGTAAATTCGGACAGCCCTACAACATGCAACATGTAGTGACTACTAGTGAAGGAATTCAGACATATTCTAACATCAGCATTATATAAATTATTTATTTGTTTACTACGGTGTCCCTGACGTCCAAATTATATCAATAAATCACTCAGCTCAAAGCATATTAAGGATTACAACTACAGTTCAAAAAGTAAATTAAACTATAAAGAGCCAATGTTACATTTTAGAAATTAAAACGAAATTCCTCAAAACAAAAATTTTGTTACATAAAATTTATATATATATTAAAAAATAGAAGTGATTAAAAAAAAATCAATAGAAATAAAAATAAAATAAAACAAAACAAGAAACAGAAAGATTTGAGATGATGGATGAAGACGTTCATACAAACCGGTGTGATGATAACTTCTGACACAAGATATTTCTTTAATTTTTTGGCCAGTGAGAAAGTTTGGTGATTGCACCATCAGCTCCGTACCACAGTTCAAGCAAAAACATCCTTCTGTTTTCCCTCTTCTTTAAATCTCAAAAGTCATCATTCCATCAGCGATATCCCATAATACCTCTCCTTTAGTTTCATTTCATAATATTTCATTATAATTTTTGGAAATTACTTAGTTTAAAAAAATATATATTTTTAAGTATTTGTTTATTTATTTATTTTTTTATTGAGTCTTTTGTTTTTGTGATTTGAACTTCAGGGCCACCGTAGTTTAGATTACGTTTACAACAACATGAAGAGTTTTCATCACGTTCTTCGTGTTTATTTTTATATTCTTGTTTTTTTTTTTTTTTTTTTTTAAAGGGTTGGACAATAGTAGAACACCCTGATTCTTTAGTCTCTTTCTTAGTAGAGTACCCTAAAGTACACCTAAGTGCGTTTTCGTCTTTCTGTTTGGTGGCTGACCTGCTGAGATGCTTTGCTGAAATAAGAGCGCTGTTCTTAATTCTCCCTCTTGAGTGAAAAGCGTGGTACGGTGATGCCTCAGTGATTTTTATTTCAGGCAACAAGACAGGAGCAAAATAAAGCACCCCTCTTTGGGTATTTAGGGAATCGATAGCTGGAAAAAGGAGGCGAAAGATAACACCACAGGCTTTCTTCAAGTGTTGATGCAATCTTAGGGAAAGGACACAGGGGAGAGCATCTGAACAAGTCAACCTGAAAGCCGACCGGTTGCCGGGCTTTCACTTCCACCTTCATGTCAGGTAAACGCTCTGGCTCCTGAAGTTACAAACAGTAGATTTAGAGAGGGTCACAGAAATATAATCAAAACTGAACAGAACTAAAAATTCATATGTTAGTCTCTGAATTTGAATTTTCTGAATCTGCAAATACTTGATATTTTCAAGATTCAAGGGTAATTTACTAAGTAAGTAGAAAGTAAGTACAATTGTAGTAATAGTAGTTTCTGTTTACCGACTATCTTGTTACACAGGGTAAATACCATGAAACAATCAATAACTTAACAAGTACATTCAAAGTATTTGATTTGTTCTTACATGTGGCAAGTACCACAAAAGACACGTTAACACAATACTTAAATACCCGGCGGGGGAGCAGTTCTTAACAGAAACATGGGTCATATTTATTATTGTTATTATTAATTTACCCATGATGGCAAAAACAAAAAAAGCACAAAGGTGTCAAACTCTGGCCCGCGGGTCAAATTTGGCCCGCAGTGTAATTATATTTGGCCCGCGAGGCCATTTCAATATCATGTTAGAGCTGGCCCGCCTGTATTATACAGTGGCAGCTCTGTAACACCGCATTCAACGCTCTCACTACAAATCCCATAATGCTCTGCTGTTGTTTCGGTGCAACAGAGGCAGACACGCCCCCTCAGTAGCGGTCTTGGATGTCGGAAGGTAGTGATCCGTCTTTATTTCAAAAGGCTGCAAACAGAAAGGAGGTATTCAATTTTTATTTAAATCTTATTTAATATACCATTGATATGTTTTATTATTAGTATTACTACTATTACTATTAGTAGTAGTACAGGGTTTTTCCTGCGTAGAGAATTTGGTGCCGCCACCACCTAATTTACAAGCGGCACCAGCTCCTGCGCACCGAAAATGGGGGAAAGGTGGCTGATTCCAGGGGCCCAGATTGAGATGACAAAATGATAAAAAAGAAAAAATAATTCCAGTAAACCAATAACCAATATATAATTGTAAATATTTAGATTTTTAATGTTAAGGTAACAATATTTATACAGTATATTTTGTTTTGGAAACTTCAACTTAAACGGACCCCCCCCCCCGGTTTAAAAATGGTTCGGTCCGACTGGATTAGACTTCCGCAGGTACGCGGTTTGTGACAGACAGAGTGAGGTAGAGAAGACACACTTTAAAAAATCAGGAGTTGAAAAAGAAAAGAAGAGACAGGCTGTCTATTGCCGCGGTGCATGCTGGGAGCGGAGCGGGGGTGACACATGAGAGGAGAAGCCTGCGCGTGCGTAACAGCCGCGCACAGGGGCAGGCACAGCTGTACATATAGTTTCTGTTCAGAAGAAAAGTTCTTAAACGAGAGAATAATATAAAAATAACTGCAACATATTAACTGCTTTAGAACTAGTAACTCGTATTTGCATTCATGCACTTTGAAAATATTTAAGCCTTGCTCGTTCAATATTCATTGTTAAATCAAAACTTGTTTGGTACCATATTGAAAGGTTCATTTGTCCAACCTCGACTCGCGGCGTTCAGTTTAAAATTTTGGCCCAACTGTGTATTTGAGTTAGACACCCCTCCCTTACAGGACGAGTCTGTGCTGTCAGCTCCGCCTCCAGATGAACACACACTTTCTCCGTGGAGCTAGCGGTGATCGTTTCTAAATGCCCAATATGCACATCCATCTTTGCAAAAGTTCTGACAATGTTTGTTTTTGTGGGCGAAACAGGAACGGCTCGAGGATGACATCATGAAATGGGCGGCACCCACAGGGTGTGAAGGGCGGAGCCTCAGAGATCAGGAGACAAGAGCTCATGAAAATAACTCATAGTTCATTAAAACAAGGGTGATATATTTATCGATATAATTTTCTTTGAAAGGCTTAAAACTAACTAATTATAAGCACGTATTCTCCCACATACACAAGTCAATTTTCAAATATTTCGTTTAACTACAACTTTTAAAGAATATATATATTTTTTAATTTTACAATTAAAAGAACACAAATTTGTGATAATTTTTTAAAAAATTCCCACCTAAGACCTCCTGACAGCAGAATCAAAACACGGAGGAATGTGATTTGTTAACACTGAGCTCTGTCCTGCCTCTGCTGGACCTTCCTGCCCACTTCACAAACTGACTTAAGGCGCTCCTCCTTCACGGTAAACGTTCCTGTGCCACGGGGGCACACGGCGCCCCGCAGGGCTGTCCTCGCGGTTTCTCTGTGAAAGCTCAGACACAGAGGTCAGTGTTGTTCCTCCTCTGGCTCTGGACAGAGACCTACACTGGAGCCTTCAGAGGGTCTGGTGCACATAGAAGCTCTGTATTCCTTCATTTACCTGATTTCATCGCCCTGTCTCCACTTCATCTTGTCTTCCTCTTATCCACAGTGCCTTATTTCAGCTGCTTTCGGATCTTCTAATTCTCTGTAAATCAGCGTTTTCTCTCATGTTGATGTTAATGAGTTTAGTCAGACTTTTGAAGTGTTCGGTTGATGAGCAGCCAGCCTAAAAGCGAAGGAGGAGCTCTGACCTTGTCCCACTTCATGGATTGCTCTGGTTTCTGACTAATAGAGTCTGCCCTCTTCTTTCTCCCACTACATGAACTCAAAATAGCTCTGGCATGCCCCATTAAGCAGCATTTTAATTGTTAACATGTCATACGCTGTCCTTGGCACACATTAACTACATCATTTAAATGTCAATTCCAATTAAAGAAGGTCTGACGAGATAATTGCTCTACTGAGGACAAGTGCGAGTCGGCAGCAGCTCCACAGTGTTGAACCTTGCACATCTGTGGATCCTTTTGACACTGAGAGAAAGAGTCAAAATTTTGGTTTCTTTTGTTTTGTGAAAACAGTCTCAAAATACAAATTCAGACTTTTTTTCAAGTGGCAAACTATTGAGTTTGAGGCATAAAAACTATTATAGAAGACAAATTTAATCTGAAGGTCTCTTAAGTAAAGAAAAAGGTTTATTTTGAAATTCTGAGCTAGTTTACATCCACACCAATGATCTGATCATTATTTGTCACGAGTTATTGGATTTTTAAGTGTCCTTTTAGACAGGATATTTCAAAATTTCCTCTATGAAAATGGCAGTTGTTTGATGTTAAAGAGTTAGATTTATTTTTCTCAGAATGATGAAGCCACTTGGATTTGTGGGAAAACATTTCAAAGAAAGAACATTTAAAGTTGAAGGACAAATAGTAGATACATTAAATAAAAAAATATATATATATATTTCTAAGTATTGTTGTGATTCAGAAGCAAGCAAAAAAACACAGTTTGGAAAAGAGCATATTTGTTGCATAGAAAATATTCTGGGTGGGCGAGAAGCTTCCTAGCTCCGCCCCATTCTGATGTATCCACTTGAGGACGACTAGATCCATGAACTTCACTTTTTTTGTTGTACTGTTAATGTTAGGTTGTGGCGTGCCGGCCTGTAAGCTAGCGGGACAGCGTGTAAACCAGGGGTGTCCAAATACCAGGCCTTGAGGGCCGCCCTCCTGATGATTTTCCAGAAACCGTGCTTTACCTGCTGCTGATTACCTGGATCAGGTGTGTTTGGCCAATAAGAAGCTTCAATGGCAGGTTGGTTTGAAAACATGTACAACACTGGCCTTCAATTTGGACACCCTTGGTGTAAACAGAAAGCTCTCACCAACAGGGAGGGGAGGAGGGGGTTGCTCTTTGGTAACGGTGGTATTGATAACTCATCCATACTCCAATGAACCACTGTCACTTTGCACAAACTATGCCCTAGAAGACAAAACATAATCATAATTAAAAGAGCACTGGGAACACTTTTGAAATAGCTCAAAAGATGACTGTAGTGGGTCTTAACGTCACAATTCAACTTTAAGACATTGCCTGCATCAATGATGACCTTCATCGACGATTTAGCCTCATTTCCACTGAGCAGTCGGGAATGGGAGCAGTGGTACGATACGGTCTGGTGAGCATTTCCAATCAGTTAAGCCTGAGCGCATGCGTGGTGTAGACCGCTAGCGTGTCACTGTAGTGCGACGACTAGAAAAGCAAAAACAATGGAGGTCATCCAGCAGCTCGTCTTTTCATTGATTGACCTTTTGTACATTGTGTATAACTGGAATTTAATGTTGTCTGAAAGAAGGAATACCGCCGGAAAGAGAAAAAAATCGTTAGCTTAGCGCTAAATTGGTGTCGTCATCACTTTCTGCCAATCAGTGGGTGGCTACAGCAACTCCACCCCATCTGTCGTACACCGGATGGGGTGACCGGTCCGGAACTGTTTATTGGGTCCATTTTACAATGGAAACGCTCAAAATACAAGATCGAAGCGGACCGCACCGGACTGCTCATGGAAAACAAGGCTCCCTAACTACTAAAAAAACGATATCGTGCAGAACTATCTAGCGCCCTGGACTTTAAAAGTTTTTTGCACACCATGCTCACTACTTTTTCTTTGATTTTTTTTAAAAGGCAAAGAAGACGTCACTGATTTCACAAAATAAAACCCAATAAATATGAGCATTTTACAATTTCTAAATTCACTGTGTTGTGATGATGAAACGTGGATGGTTTATAATAAAAACAAATTAAAATTTTTTTTATTTTTTACCAAAATTGTTCAAACACAATGAATTTTGGGCTATATTTGCCAATCTAGCACCAGTGGTTTTTCGCAATCTTCTGGGAAATTTGTATAGGGCGCTTAATTTTGGAATTGTGTATTACAAAACAATGAACACACTATATAGTGGGGCTGGGTACCGGTTATAATTCCCAGAAACGATTTGATTTGATTCACAAGAGCCTGAATCGATTCAATTCCGATTTTTTCCGATTCTTTGATTCAATTCAATTTTAAGTTTACAAATTTCAACAAAATTGTTTAGAAATTGTCATGATTCCGTGCTTAGGTTTTGTCATGTTCTGTTTTCCCTGTCAGTTTCACCATGTTCAGGTTAATCATCCACAGCTGTCTTCATTTAGTTAATTGCCCTCAGTGTCTTTAAGTGTCTGGTTTTCAGTTTCTCATTGTCAGGTCATCTGCTCTTCTTTGTTCTGTCACTGCACTGGTTTATGCTCCTGTTTTTTGTCATGTTTAAGTTATTTTAGTAAATGTTTATGTTTCTGCCACCAAGTCTGGTCTCCTGCATTTGGGTCCTTCACCACAATCCCTGACAGAAATACATTAAAAATCTTCTATTTAATTTGAATATATTTATCTTAATCTGATACAGTTTACTTACTGTAAAATTTATTTGTAAAATAATGAGATTGTTAATATCATTACATGGATTTTCTAAAGGAGAAGTTCTAATAAAAATGTTCAGATCATTATTGTTGTAAAAAGCGCTGCGTCTCCTGTTTCCACTTGGTGGCAATTGTACTACAGAAGTACACTTTATTCAAGAAGAAGACGACAGTATGAGGGAAAAAAAGTTTTAGAATTTAAAATGATTTCCTTAAAAGAGTTTGGAAAATGAATGCCTGTAAGCAAATAAAGATGTTCAGATTTAGTCAGCAATGTATGTTTTTGGTCAACCGAGCGTTAGCATTAGCCGTCCTATGGGAAATTCTATTGAACGTTAGCATCAAGCTAGCGGACTTTCGATTTATATCTTTTGAGAATCGATTATTGATTTATTAAGCTTAAATTGATTAATCGATTTTTTCAACCCAGCCCTACTACACTAAGTAATGAAAGAATTCAGACACAACCAGACATATTTTTACATGTCTAAACTAAAAACAAGATTGTAGACATTAAAGCGGTACATGGCCTGACGGTGGGTGAGGGACCACTCCTCTAAACGTTTGTAGAGACCTGCTTGTTTGGTGAGCTTCTCTATTATGACCTGAGCTGAGCCGCCCCCCCGCTGTTGTTGTAACCCCCTGCTTCACTGCATGGAGCTTGCTGAACTGCACAGGGACACAAAACCCTTGTTTTCCCCCCAGGAAGCAATAATGCTCACATTAGTTTCTGCAAGGAGAGATGCCAGCCCGGGGTTCTGCGCACGTCGCTGCAGACGGGGCGTGCACACTCCCAGCAGAGGACCAGATGGATGTCAAACGGGGATGCAGATGACCTGCAGCTGGATGACGGGAGGGGGGGGTTGGATGTTCAAGGACAAAGCGGTACAGTCTGGAGGTTTCAGCTCTATCATTGTTCCATTTTGGGATGCATCAGCGTCTCCGCTTGATGACTTGGATAGGTGGAGGTGCGCACGTTGGCAGGCAGGCAGGCAGGAGCCGCGTTGTCATGGGGATGATGTGTGGGCCTCTACTTCTGCGCAGGAATGAGCGGTGCTTGACTGCCCACCACACATGTGCACACAATCACCCCGAGAACATCGCACTACACGCCGAGTGGATGAATAAATGAGCTCTCGAACGAGGAGGAGGTAGTGGAAACGGGTCGTCTCGGTTGATCTGGTCAGAAAACAATGAATCAACCTTTTCTTGGTTTTAATCAACACTCTAAAGCGACAAATGACTCATGTGATTTGCATTTTTTTTTTTTACTTATGCGTAACTTATAATGTAGCCTTTCTTTTTATAGCATCTCTCTTCCTCTATCTGTCCACCTCTTGCTTGTCTTCCACCCACCCATCTATCCCTCTCTTGTTCAGGAGGAGCCACTTCTGCCGGCTGCCATGCTAGCCCGCCTCCCATTAGGGAAGCAAATGAGGCGAGGCACCGATGCAAATATCCCGGACCCCTCGCTGATCTGAGACTCGTCCCCCACGGACAGAAACAAGGGAGACGGGGAGAAAGATGCATAAAATGAACAGCTGATTAAAGAAAATTAAGGAAGCGATTATTGAACCGCAGTGGAAGCAGATAATGATCATCCTTTAAGCTTCTGCTGCAAAGTTAAAAAAGAAAAGAAAAAAAAATCCCCCCACTCCGCCTCATTTCATCCACTTTTCTGCTGTCTTATCATTCAGCCGTTGTGCTGTGTCAGCTTTTCTGACGGGTCATTTCTTGTCCCCGCCTCCTCTGTTGTCTGTCTTTGGTGGATTGTTTGAAAAGTTAAAGTCTGACACTGCAGGTTTGTCTTGATTGTTCGTTCTGTGATTCACAAAAGAAAGCCAGATAATAAATACAAAATGACACAAAAGAGAAGCAGAGTAAGAAGGGGTTTCTTATTGTGTGAATGCTTTAAATCATTCACAGTGTAGTGATTCTTCCACTCTTTTATGTACGTTTTTCACGTAAAAACTCAATCACACTTTTAGTGATTTCAGCAATCTTGCCATCAAAACATTCAGCTCGTTCAGGACATTACTGCTTGTGTTTTTAGTATTCATAAACGTTATAGTTTTTGAAATATTGAGCAAAATATGCCCCATAGGAAGTGAATTCTTTAAAAACTTTGAGCACTTTGGAACCATTGTTTACAGTCATTTTAAAATAATTTGGCAATGAGCTTTTCTATTGGCATTATGCCAGCTCATGTGGGTAATTTGGCATTCGCTGAAGTTTTCTTATGCTAATTTGGAATTTATCCAATATTTTTGGCAAAATGCTAAAGTTTTTGGCTATTATGTTATGAGATTTGTACATGCTAATTTGGAATTTATCCAATATTTTTAGCAAAATGCTAACGTTTTTGGCTATTATGTTATGAGATTTGTACATGCTAATTTGGAATTTATCTAATATATTATCAACACGCTAACGTTTTTGGCTAAAATGTTATGAGATTTGTACATGCTAATTTGGAATTTATCTAATATTTTAGCAACATACTAACGTTTTTGGCTAATTTGTTATGAGTTTGGACATGCCAATTTGGAATGTATCTAATATATTAGCAAAACACCAGTTTTTGGCTAATATCTTGAAAGGTTTTTTCATGCATATTTGGCATTTAACTAATGTTTTAGCAATATGCTAACGTTTTTGGCTAATATGAGGTTTGTTCATGATAAGTTGGAATTTATCTAATATTTTAGCAACATGCTAACATTTTTGGCTCATTTGTTATGGAGTTTGGACATGCCAATTTGGAATGTATCTAATATATTAGTAAAACACAAACGTTTTCGGCTATTATCTTATAAAGTTTGTTCATGAATATTTGGCATTTATCTAATATTTTAGCAATATGCTAACGTTTTTGGCTAATATGTTATAAGATTTGTACATGGTAATTTGGAATTTATCTAATATTTTAGCAACATGCTAACGTTTTTGGCTAATATGTTATAAGATTTGTACATGGTAATTTGGAATTTATCTAATATTTTAGCAACATGCTAACGTTTTTGGCTAAAATGTTATGAGTTTGGACATGTCAATTTGGAATGTATCTAATATATTAGCAAAACACTAATGTTTTTGGCTAATATCTTATAAAGTTTGTTCATGCATATTTGGCATTTATTTAATATTTTAGCAAAATGCTAACGTTTTTGGCTAATATGTTATAAGATTTGTACATGGTAATTTGGAATTTATCTAATATTTTAGCAAAATGCTAACGTTTTTGGCTATTATGTTATGAGATTTGTACATGCTAATTTGGAATTTATCTAATATTTTAGCAACATACTAACGTTTTTGGCTAATTTGTTATGAGTTTGGACATGCCAATTTGGAATGTATCTAATATATTAGCAAAACACTAATGTTTTTGGCTATTATCTTATAAAGTTTGTTCATGAATCTTTGGCATTTATCTAATACTTTAGCAATATGCTAACGTTTCTGGCTAATATGTTATAAGATTTGTACATGGTAATTTGGAATTTATCTAATATTTTAGCAACATGCTAAAGTTTTTGGCTAATATGTTATAAGATTTGTACATGGTAATTTGGAATTTATCTAATATTTTAGCAACACGCTAACGTTTTTGGCTCATTTGTTATGAGTTTGGACATGTCAATTTGGAATGTATCTAATTTATTAGTAAAACACGAACGTTTTTGGCTAATATCTTGAAAGGTTTGTTCATGCATATTTGGCATTGAACTAATATTTTAGCAATATGCTAACATTTTTGGCTAATATGTTATGAGGTTTGTTCATGCAACATTCAAATTAATCTAATATTTTAGCAACACGCTAACGTTTTTGGCTAATATCCTATAAGTTTTGTTCATGTATATTTGGCATTTATCTAATATTTTACCAAAATTCCAAAGTTTTTGGCTAATATGAGGTTTGTTCATGATAAGTTGGAATTTATCTAATATTTTAGCAACATGCTAAGGTTTTTGGCTAATTTGTTAGGAGGTTTGTACACGCTAATTTGGAATTGACCTAATATTTTAATAACATGCGAACAATTTTTTGGCTAATTTGTTTTCTACTAAGGTTTGTTTGGCTGCTTTTGAGTTTACCTAATATTTTAGCAACATGCTAACGTTATTGACTAATTTGGAATTCACTGAAGAATTTTAGAATTTTTATGTTGGAGTTGAGCTAGTATTTTAGCAATGTACTATATTTGTTAGGGGAATTTAGCACCTACAATGGTTTACATTGGGCTGATTTTGAGTTCAGCTCATATTTTAGCAACACACTACATATTTTTGGAAAATTGACATGTATTGAGGATTTTTCGGCAAACTTGCTGCAAATTTTTCAGAAATTTAGACCAACTTCAGCAGTCTTCCATAGGTTTTTAATGACAGTTTGTAGCATTTTTCAAATAGGTTTAGTATTTTCAACAAATCCCTTTAGAAATGAGAGTAAATTGCTTCAGTATTTTGTTTGGCAATCAAATTCAGCAAAAAATCATTAACACTAGCAATATCGCAGATAATGCAACATCTCTAGTTTAGTTTGGGTTTAAATACGCTGATATGAATTGTATTTACAAAAAAATCACATCAGGAGCAACAACTGATGGTCTCCAAAAAGAAAGGTCAAACTAAAGTCTCGCTTTGAGTTTTGTTTTTCTGTCAATAAAAGAACAATTTTCTGCCCATGTGGAGATGTTTTTCTCAGCTTGGTGACTGCAGTCCAAAGCTTTGCTGTCCCTTCAGCGTGGGGCTTTTGCTTTAATTACACGGGATGCTCAGTGGTTTGTGAACGGCACAGTGGAATCTTTATGAATGTTGGATCGATTATCTCTGTGGCAGGCAGAGCCATTCGCCCAGCTGGACTGTGGCGTTCTTCATGCTGAAGTTTCATCCGAACAGATGTGGAAACCATTTTTCCCTTTTGTCCATTAAAGGAGGTGAAACAAATCTATCTTCCAGACAAAAACAAAGGACATAACAGGGGTTTGAGGGGATAATTTCTGTTTAAATTTCAGCTCAACATTCTGTTTGAATGTTTATTGCATTTCTTTTTCTGCAGGTTTTTACAATAGAGATGCTGAACTCCTTTGATTGTAGAACTAACGTCAGTGATTCTAGCTTTGGCTCGTCAAGCCTTTAGCAGTTTTCATGTCATGCAAGTTTGATCAAATTTCAAAATAATTTTTTTTTAAGAAAAGCCTGTATATAAACCCTTAAACACTGGAGATGCCAAAATTATAGGACTGTGGATCGTTGCTTAGGTGGCGATCCAATAAGATTCACAAATCGAACCACGATTCTTACTTTTTAATATAATGTTTATTGCTATGTGTACTAGATGGAGGAGAATTGAAATTATTTGTATTCAATCACCAACATTTATACCTTTATTTAGAACAGTAGATCAGAATCAACAAAACTGATAAAAAAAAGCCCAAAAATATTCAGATAGAAAGAAATGTTGTTTGTTATTTCAAACTTTCAGCCTTCTGGTTAAGTTCAGCAGTAACAAAAACAACATAAAAATGATAACATTTACTGCTGTTTTGTATCATTTAACAACAAAACTTGAAAATGTTTCCCACAGTTTTTTATCCTCAAAGTTCTTCAATATTTTTCCGTGCAGAGCCCGTGTGAAAAAATAATTTTCTTCCACAGCAGAATCATCTGATTCACGTTGTTTACATCCGCCCTTCAGCAGCGCGAGGCCGCGTTTCTTCAGAATAAGATGGAGTTTCGTTAATTGCGTCGACTGTTGAGCAGTTATCATAACCAAAAAAATGTAAACACTGGAGCTAAAGCTCCGATGTTAAAGCTAATTTGTTTTTTCAAAATTTATGTCAGTGAACAGAACTTCAGTCTCAGTTTTTGAACGGAAACAAACTCTCACTAGTTTTACTTTGAAAACCGGAAGTTTCTCCGCAACGAAGATGTGTGTTTACTTCCGGTGAATACCGCGGCTCTTTCGGCTTTGTTTTAGTTCGTAAACTTAAAATCTGCATTCCAGAGGAAAAATATATCGTTCCCAAATAATATTTTGATCATATTTTACTACAATTTACTATATTTATAAAGATCGCAAATCAGCGATCTTGGACGTCGCAAATATTCGTACTCAAATTTTTGGGAGCAGATCGCGAATACCCGAGCACCCGGATACTTGTTACAGCCCTACAAAATAACACATGCTCTTTGACATACTGTATCTCCTCCTCTGTTGATGTGATCTACGTGAATCAGCTGATTCTGTCGCAGAGAAATGCGATTTTTTTTTTTGTATCGACTTTGCAACCCATTCAAAACGTAAAGTTTTGCCCCAAAGCTGGTTTTTCTCTTTAATAAATGAAGATGATGATGATGAAAGAATCAGCTGATTTACGTGGATTGTGTAGACTGCAAGAATGATGTTAACTGCGTAAATTGTTGATGAGTTTACAGTGGTTCAAAGGATGTCAACACTCGCGCTAAAACTCTGGTTTTAAAGTGTTAAGAACAACCTAAATGACTCTGATTGATATATCAAATGAAATGTTTTATTTATCGGATCTGAACGATTGATTATATGAAAAAAAATGTATAGAGAGAAAATAGAATCAGCACTATTTCTATATACATTTTTATTTGTGTGTGTAATTATTGATTTTTTGCATGAATAATTCTTGATTTGTGTGTAACTGTAAAATTATGTGTGTGTAATTATTGATTTGTGTGTAACTTTTTATTTGTGCATATATAATTCTTTATTTGTACCTCATACATGTTGTGTAGAAGTAAAACAATTATGAAATTATAAATCTGATGTGACTCTTGTCACACGCACAACTTAAAATTACAACGGCTTGACACTAATTACATGCACAAACCTTTAAAAATGTACAAACAATTTGCTTGTTACACACACACAAAACCGCATTCTCACAAAAATCTGAAATGACTGTTTTCACGTCTCCAAGATTCATGAGTAAATGATGTGTTTAAATGCTGCTAGAATGCTGAGTTTTTCTTATGAACCGCTTTGAACTTAAGACTGTGAATAATATCTGATGAAAACTTGAAATGTTTCCATACCTTAAACAGATATGCAGCGATAATTAATGTCAAATAGTCTTAATTAGCATTTTTTAAAACACTCAACGCTAAAGTTTCTCTATTTTCATCGCTATCTCGCGGCTACACTTTTCACAAGTGAGTCTATTTTCTCTCCATAGAATTGGACCGAATGAGTGTGATGTCACCAATAGAAAATGGTTTATTTCTGGCACCAATTAAGTCATTTTAGTCAATTTTTTCACCAAATCGTTGCCACCAAATTGAAGCCAGACATTGTTAGTAATTAGTGTCAGAATTTCAACGCCAACCACTCTTGCCAATCAGAAATGAGCTTGTTTCAAGACCACACCCCCTTCACTTGAAGCCTGGCTACACAAAATATGTCAAACTTTTCAAACTTTTTGTTACCAGTTTGTAACTTGAACAAACTGCTGTATTGAAAACAAATATGGAAAAAAAAAATGTATTAGCAAGAACATGTTGAAATAAAGAAACAGAGCTGGAGTGTTCTGATGAATATGATGACTGAGTAATAGCTGTTTATTTCTCTATAGAAGTCGATAGGTGTTTGTTTTCTTGGAACTACTTCCTGTTTGGAATCCCAAGGGGGAAGGGGTCACTCAGTCCAGTTCTTATACAGTATAAGAATGACTGTATACACAGTACAGTAATTCATTAATAAATTAACAGTTTATGAAGCAAGTAAATGCCGTTATGACCAAATCGATAAAGTACATTTAAATCTTTATAATATCAATTATTAAAGAACAAGCTGAACAAAACACATTTACTCTCCTGGTCTGTGTACATGGCGGTCCTCAGAAGAAAACATCAAATTTCTGTTGTTTCAATTCAGAAATGGAGTTGACATTTGTTTTCTTTTATTATCTTTATTGATTCGGAACCTTGTTGTTGATTATAAACTCAAACATACAGTCAATGTGGAGTTTTTTTTTTTTTTTTGTAGAAACATATTTCTGTGTTTGTGTCTGCTGGAGAAAAGCGAATGTGTTCTAACTCTTCCACTGCTCTGCGATAACTTTGTTAATCTCCAGTGACTCACTCATTTAATGTATATTTGCTGACTCCAGGGTTGGTTGTGTTAAAACCCACAGCCACAATGCGTGTTTTCTTCTTGCTGCCTCTCCCGATGGCGCGTTTGCATCAGCTGCGGTGATCGTGATGCCTGGAGCTGCTCGGCTCTGTTCCAGAGAAGAAGTGAATATAAAGTAAGAGAGCACTGAATGTGCTGGCAGTCATTACAATGAAGCCGCATGAGTCAGAGGTTTTTATCAGAGAGGAACTTCGTCTGCCTCCCGTTTAGAAATGTTTGTTTAGATCTCGGTCCATTCAAAGATGGTTTGGGAAAGAAAAATGTATACAGAGTGTAATCAATTTATGACCTAATCCATAGAAAACAATTAAAGATCTTTTTATCTGTTTTTGAAGAGTTCTCAGTGTACTTTTAATTATGATCATGCCGTTCTAAGCCAAAAAAAAGTATAGTATAGTACAAGAAAATGGCCTCCGAGTTGTGGCGCCGAGTAAGCCCACCCCCATTTCCCATCATCTGTCTGTTTACACTCTCTCCCGCTAAGGCTACGGTCACATATCCCAAAATGCTATTGGGCGGGGACCTAAATGCTCGTCAAATCAAGAAATGTATGTCAAATTTTACCACGCCACAGAGATTTTAAGAAAAATTTACCAATTTACCAGATTTTTTTCTAAAAGTTGATATTGATCCGTGGTCGCCCAGGCTCATTTTGGGTTGCGTGTTGGCTGTTCAGTGACAGATGGGATGACACCCTGAGGTCCACCGTAGAGGTGGAAGATACTGGGAATTTGGGTATTGAACCGATATCAAGTAATTACAAGGCTAGTATCGCCGATATCGATACCAATACTTTTCTATTGAAATGTTTTATTATAGAATAATTTCCGAAATGCACTATTTTTTGTTTCAGCAATCTGGACCTACATTAAATATGGAAACAAACATATATTTAAAAAATTAAATACAAGGCAGTTATAAAATATCAAAAAATAAACGAAAGCAAAACTGTAATAAATATAAAATAATTACACAACAAAAACTCCTGCCATTGCATGCAAATATGTGGCTCTTTAATGACTCTTTGCTCTCAGATGAGGCAGAGAGGGGAAAGGTGTGAAGGCGAGGTGATGTCATAAACTGTATATACACTGGATAGCGCGATACCTCCCCTTCATGTGCCAAAATCCTTCATTTTTGGGAAATTTGGGCAGTTTCCCGCACAAATTGGGCTGTTTTTTTTATCTGATTTGGCAACACGCAGACAGAGATACGCTGCGCTTGCTTTAACTCCATAAGTAAATTCAAGTTCATTTTACCGTACGTATTGATATTGAAGAAACGCCACAACAAGCTGCGGGCCGCATGGTGGTGCAGTGGTTAGCGCTCTTACCTCACAGCAAGAAGATCCTAGTTCAAATCCCGGCTGGGGGATCAGAAACACCAACTGGGACCTTTCTGTGTGGAGTTAGCATGTTCTCCCCGTGCATGCGTGGGTTCTCACCGGGTACTCCGGCTTCCTCCCTCCGTCCAAAAACATGCTTCATAGGGGAATTGCTTACTCTAAATTGCCCCTAGGTGTGAATGTGTGGGTGATTGTGGCCCTGCGGCAGACTGGCGACCTGTCCAGGGTAAACCCTGCCTTCGCCCATCAGCAACCGGGTTAGACTCCGGCATCCCCGCGACCACAAAAGGGACAAAGCGGTTAAGCAAAATGAATGAATGAGCCGCGACAAAAGTATCGATCTCATCATACGCGAGCTGCTGGAATTACATTCATCGTGTTAACAAATAAAAAAATTACAGTAAATCAAAGAAAATAAATCTCCAGTGTTAAAGGGTTAATGGCACAAAAACATGCTTGTTGGATGAAGTTTCATTAATACAGCTGTATTTTTTAGTATTTTGTTAAGAAAAGATGCGTTGACTCGACAGAGGAAAGCTGTGGATGGTCTTAAATGCTTTGAGCGATGCACTTTTGACTTAATCCCTTGTGCTTTTGTGTAGCACTGCATCCCACCCCGTGTGAATCAGCCAGAATCAAACTAATCCACTAAATTGTTTGGCTTTGCAGCTTTCTGTTGCGTAGGAGTGGAGCTTGATGCGGCGCAGATGCTTTTCTGCCATGGAGGTGTCTGAAGTGATGACTTGTGATATGTCTTTTTTTTTTTTTTTTAAGTTTACGGTCCAGTTTGGTCTGAATGAAGCCGCTTGACTGACTGCTGTCAGAGAAGCAGATTAATGAAGACATTAATGTGGGCGTATCGTGTGTGGTGGGGATTAAGAAAGCAGGTGCCCTCTCCACTCGCTGACAAGTTAATCAGGTGGGCTTAGGCCCTCGGAGTTCAGACGAGATGGAAAATGGTTTGAATTGCACGCAAAGCCTCCAGCGGACCGTAAGCCACTGCCCTTTACTTGGAAGGCTCATCGGCTGAGTAAACTGTGTGTTTTCTGCTTGCTGGTGGGCCCCACGCCGTGCCCACTTATTTTTGTCGCACATCTAATTGCTCGTACTCCTTCACAGACGGCCTGAGTGACTTCATCTGCTTATTCTGGCAGAGGAGGCACCTTCAGTGACACTATCTTGTGTGGAAAGATGTAGGCGGCCATAAAAGCGGGGGAGTTTGTAAAGAGCGCTGACGTGATTGACTCAAGTCATCCCCTCGCTGTTTTCTTAGTGACATCTAATCAACGCGGCTGCCCATCTAAGCCACAAAGATGGAGATAGTCTTGCTGGGAAAGCAAAAGATCATTATCTCAAGGGCATCTCTTATCAGGAAGGAGATCAGGCTGTTTGATGTACTGTTTTTACCTGTTTTTTCCCCATCATTCTAGTTTGGTGCAATTTAGAAGCCCATCTGACCCCCACCACCGTGGTGCTTATAAGCCACGTGGTGGAGGTTACATTATCGCCACGAGAAACAGATGGTAAATAATCTGTACTCTGAAGAAAAAAAACTTCTCCCTGTAGATGAAGGTGAAATATATTTTAGATATAACCCAGATTTATATTTTAAGCTTTTAACCTGGAAAGCTGTCAAAAAAAGTCCTAAACTGATCTAGTGAAGCCAGATCTATTAGCAGATATCTCTGTAGTGAGATTTAAGCTTCACAAACGATTTGAGATTAGTAGCAAAGGTAAAATGAGTATAAATATGTTAAGAAAACTTCTGCTGGATTTGCAGCCTTAGCCCCATGCACCTGTGCTGGTGTTGTGGGTTTTTGGGTAGATACATCTAAAGGGGAGGGTGTGTCTTGCAGTTCCCTTGTGGCTCGTGTGGCCACCTTAAGGGACACATGACAATGGAATGTATCCGTCACGTGTGTAGGTGTGTGAAATTAGCTTTCTGCATTTGACCCGACCTCTGGGGAAAGCATTGAGCTACAGATGGAACCATGCTCGGGGACCATCTGATGTTTTAACATTGTCACAAACAGATTTATTTGGCACAGACGGGACAGCAGGCGTGAAGCACAGCTAAAAGTCCACAAAGCTAAATCAGGGTCAGGCAGACGGGGGTCAAACACGAGCATGAGGGCATCAGAGAACAACCAGAGTGGTCAGGATACACGCGAGGGTCGGGGCAGGCGGCAGATGAATCAGGGTCAGATGAAATAGAAGATCAGGTCAGGATGAGAACGCTCAGTGTTGCAGGCAGAGTGGCACAATCAAGACTTCGCACTGAGCAGAGCTCAGACTACATACTGCTGGAAGTGATTAATGATGGGGACTTCCTGAGAAACAGGAAGTGCTAGAACTCTGGAGATAGTTCCCGCTGAAGGCCAGAGGGGGAGACAGGACTGATTCATGACAAACATAGTTTCATACAATTTGCTCCTGCGTATTTCTTGATTTGTAGCTTGTTTCTACCTATTTGTGTGCAACTTTGGATTTGTTTGTGCGTAATTCTTGATTTTTAGCTTAAACAATACATTTTGTGTGTAATATGTATAAAAATTACAAAATGAAGAAAAAATACACATGCCCAACTTAAAATGAAACCACATTTACACACAAATCTGATGTGAGACTCTTTATATGGATCTAAGACTTGCATGTAAGTGATGTGTTTAAATACTGCTAGAATGCTGAGTCATCAGTTTTCTTATCAGCCACTTTGATCTTGACATTTTCCCACTTTTTAAAACAGATATGCCCCGATAATTAATATAAAAAAGTCTAAATATACATTTTAAAACACCAAAGTTTGCTGCTTTTGAATTATAGCCCCTCCCACTTCTTAATCATTCTCCAACTTCTTCAACCTCTCTTTTCTTTTGCTCCCCATCTCTACGCCTTCCACTCTCTCTTCTCTTTCTCTGTCCGATCCAACAAGAAATATCTACGGCAGGGGTGGGCAAACTACGGCCCGGGGGCCACATGCAGCCCCTTAAGCTACTTAATGTGGCCCTCCAAATTAAAACACATTGAATCAAAAATCCTAATTATTGTTTTATTTTCATTGTATTTCTGGTTTCTTCTCATGAATGGTGTTGTTTCTCTGACGTTCGTGTGTGTTCCTTTCTGAGTCAGATGGTGATCTTTCGGATTATTCCTACACCACATAAATGCAGCATTTCTTTGAGTTCACATTTTTTCTCTGAAGAACATCAACCCATTGGATCACCCAAAAGAGAACAAAAATCAAAATTTAGAAATTAAAACTCCCAAATTTTCTGTTTTTAACTTAATATATGTGAATTTGAATCCAAATTAAAGCATGTTTTTCTCTAAATTCCATAGTATTTTTTTAGTTTATGAGGTTGATTACCAAATCTCTCCTTCCATCTGCTCCTTGTCCGGCCCTTATGCCAAATTTTAGAACCCTTTGCGGCCCACGAGTCAAAGAATTTGCCCACCCCAGACACCATCATCAACCCATAATACGCATGGGTTAAAAGAATAAACAATACATGTCTTGGTACTTTTTTTGGAGCAATAGCCAAAAAAAAAAGGTTTGCAAAATACTAATATGCATATATATTTAGAAATAAATTTATTTAATGTTTTGATTAGTGGATAAACGGTTGCCAAAATGCATCTGTCAACAGCTGACATCGTTTTTCAAAGTAAAATGCAATTTAGGCTGCAGTCTCTGCAGGCTGTTGTGTGTAGAACGGTGTGTACTTTCACTTTCTTTTCACCCATCGAGCACATACATCAGAGAGAAGACTATCGTCATGTTCAGACACACAACTGAACACATTTCAAATGACCCTGCCATCCATTCACCAAGCTCACGGATAAGTGTTGTCCATGTGACAAGGGGAATTACTGTCCTCTTTGAAGGAGAGGGGTAATTCTTTTTCACACATCATTAACCCTCCTCATCCTCCCGTGTGCTTGTGTGTTCGCCATCTGCCGCAGCCAATCAGAGCAGCTCATCAGTCCCACTCCACGTCTCTGTACAATGGCATCTCATTTCTGTCTCATCTCCAAGTCTGGACCAGTTCTCGTTTCCACATTTTTCTCTCTCTCTTTCTCTTTTTTTTTCTCTCAGTGCCTTTTTCTTTCGTTGATGGAGAGCTACAATCAAAGTCTCTCCTGTTTCAAGCAGGCAGTCCATTCGGGGTTGGAAAAGTGATTTCATTTCTCTCGTCTCGTTCAAACAACCTCGACCGATGTTATCATTTGGTGCAGAATAGGTTGTAATGACTGCACGTTGGCGTTCTCTGAGCGGGGAGTCATAATTGAATAAATTCATCAGTAGTGAGGCGATAATGAGTGGAAGAATGAATGTGGACGGATCGTTGGCGAGCCAGGTAGCCGTAGTGAACATTTTCAGCTTCTATTTTCTCGTGCAAAATACCTTTTATCACTTATTTGACATTTTTTTAATCATCATTTCAGTGATTACTGTAACAGCTGCAGTCATCATAATAATGAGTCTGCTTGTTGTGTATTAGCAGCAGAAGCTTTCTGTCTTTTGCTTGAAATCTTCTGCATGGAATGATGAATATTGTGGAACAAATAGAAGACTGAGAGCCAGATCAAGCATACAAGTCTAGCTGGAAGTGTTACTCGTGTTTTGCCAGAATGACGAGAGCTGCAAGCAGAGCGAGCATATGGCCAGCAGATGAGTGGATTACACTCCAGGAAAACTTGAAGAACTTCTTTAAGATGTCACCATTTCCTGCTAAATGAACACAATTATCAGCTGAAAGGGTTTGTACCTGTAAATGAAAAATACAAACTAAGGAAGCTTTTTTCCCCCTGGAAATCCCCTTTAGCTATTAATAATAATGAGATGAAGTCATGCCTGAAATCCTTCTTCAACCGTTGTTTACAGCTATTATAGCAAAACTTGTTGAATATTGAAACTCATTGCAGATGCATGGAAATCATGGAAGAACTAAAACTCCTGGAAAGACAAAAGTAGAGCAATAAGCAGAAGAATGGAAGGAATAGTGGAGCTTGATAAGATAAAAATAATTAAGACGGGTCCCCCTATTACTACAGAATGAAGGAATAGAACTCAACCTGGATGTGAGAAAGTCTGGATCCTGATTCATTTTGACTTTTTAAAACAATTTTTAAAACATTTAAAATACTTCAGCCTTTAAGTCCCTTGAATGTATAAATACTGTGATTTGATGTTGAAGTCAACTTGAAGATGTCGGAAAAATCTTGACCTTTTTAGTCCAAGCCAAGCTCAATTAAAAAAATGTTTTACATGGATTTCCTGCTTTAAATTTGATTAGAAATTAAAAAATTTAGGTCGATAATTTATTATGCGGTTTTAAATGTATTTTAAGTAGTGCTGCCACAAACAATTGTCTTAGTGGTCACCAATTATTTTTTTCCAATTAGTCGACTAATCGGGTCATGCACAAACGGGATGTAAAGCACAAATCTAAACCATCATTAGCTTTAAACTAACTAAAAACTAATATATGGCCGCTGTGATTTACTGTGTGATAAATGACTAGTTGGTGCATAATACACTTAAGCGAAAAATTAAAATTGATAGCTTTTGAAGGACTCGCTAATAGCTGAACTCTGAAGCTGAAATAAGCCACTAAAAATTGATAGGCAGCTTATAAAACTAGCTGTAAGCTAAGTCATATGTGCTGAACCTTGTTTGCAAGGCTGATACCCCAAGTAGCCTAATCAAATAGCTAGCATGTAGCAGAAATAGTAGCTAAACTAGCCTAAAATAGCATAAATTAGCCAAAATAGCTAGCCTGTTCCTGAAATATTAGCTGAACTAGCCTATAATAGCCTAGATTAGCCAAAATTGCTAGCATGTAGCTGAAATATTAGCTAAACTACCCTAAAATAGCCAAAATAGCTAGCATGTAGCTGAAATATTAGCTAAACTAGCCTAAAATAGCCTAAATTCAGCTAGCATGTAGCTGAAATATTAGCTAAACTACCCTAAAATAGCCTAAATTAGCCAAAATAGCTTGCTTGTTGCTGAAATATTAGCTAAACTAGTCTATAATAGCCTAGATTAGCCAAAATAGCTAGCATGTAGCTGAAATATTAGCTAAACTAGCCTAAAATAGCCTAAATTCAGCTAGCATGTAGCTGAAATATTAGCTAAACTAGCCTAAAATAGCCTAAATTCAGCTAGCATGTAGCTGAAATATTAGCTAAAATATCCTAAAAACCTCAGCCTAAAAAGCCTCAATTGAATGCCAAAATTGTCCAATAAGCTAAGATAATGCCATTATAACTTTCAGCTTTACTACACTCTGACTCTATGTAATATAAAGTAACGACTTATCGACTATTAAATTAGTTGTTTACCATTTTAATTGTCAATTAGTTGACTAATTGCAGAAGCCCTAATTTTAAGGTAGTTTTACACCTTGAAAATAACTATGTGATACAAATAAACAGCTTTAGGCTGCAAAAACAAAACTTTGGAAATGGGAAATTGTTGATTTTTCAAAATGTTTTTCTAATAACTCAAAGAGCAACACGACACGCATTCACTTGTTCATACAAACTTTGATTTACCTGTTTTTTTTTCTGTCATTCACACTTTTATCAAAGTATCTGTGATAGCTGAGACATGGAGACAAAATAAACTTCAGCAGACCCAACAAAATGTACACGTCTGATTCTGTCTTTGAAATCTAACATAGTTTTTTGTTTTTTTTCACATAACTGCGCGATCAATGACCTCTCCGGTGTGTTTAAATGATAAGTCTATTTGGAACTACATACTAAAGCAGGCTGCAGTAATGATGTAAATATTTGTGTTGTGTAGGAAATTAAACAACAACTCAATAATTGAATGTTATGTCCACATAGAGACTATTTTAACTTTTACTTTTTTGGTATGTAAAACGTGTTACTCTTCCTGTCAGGTTAATCAAAAATGATTATGCATCACTAAAATTGCTTTGATGAGACAGCATGAATTTATGATGCAGGACTTTATGAACTTATTGCAATTTTCTCGTGACGGCTAACGTGTGAAACATAATTAATGATGAAACCATCTTTTTAATCTGCACAAAATGCTGAGCGCTCCAGCAAACCCGTGACCCCGAAAGGGATTCAGTGGCTTCAGAAGATGATGGAAAACCTGAGCTTCAGGTGGTTCAAGCCGAAGAATAAAAAAGCGTTTTTGGGACTCCTCAAGAAAAAATAAAGTTTGTATTAAATTGAAATTCCTGCATTGCATCTCAAAATGAAATTTGAAAAAAAATGAGTTGCTTGGAGTCGTGTTTGATCCCACTGTCACCCCGCTCTAAGCTGCTGCTTCAGACAAACATCTTTACTGATAAAGTGACAGAGACGCTCATTAGAATCACAGAGCTGTTGAGTTTTGTTTAATGTGGATTAGCAGAGGGGTAGGATGCTGTCACGCTCGCTGAATTTCTTGCCTTCCTGGAAGGCTGAACGACTCGAGCCAGACTCGGTTTTGATTTGGAGATTAAAAGTCAACAAGATGATCCTCCCACACTTTCTGCTCGATGAAAAGCTGTCATCACTGTCCTGACAGAAAACCTTGTGGGCTTGATGAAGAAGGCATTAGGACTAATTAATCCCATCAAGGAAGAGGAGATGTGGACAGCTCTAATTTGCTCCGAGTTTTGTTGCTCTTTTGCTCCTCCTACAACTGTTTCTGGATGACATGGATGAAAGAATTGCACATCGATGAATTAGGGCTGCCACGATTAGTCGACTAATCAACGACTAATGGACTATTAAAATTGTCGACAACTACTTTAATAGTTGATTAGTCGTTACTTTACATTGTATGAAGTCAGATTGTAGTAAAGTTAAATGTTATAATAGCATTCTGCTAGCTTTTTGGAATATTTTGGCATTTATTAAGGTTTTTTAAGGCTATTTTGGAGTTTAGCTAATATTAAACTACATGCTAGCTGTTTTGGCTAACTTAAGCTTTTTTTGAGTTCTTTTAGGCAATTTTTGAGTTTAGCTTATATTTCAGCTATATGCTAGCTGTTTTGGCTAATTCTGTTTTTTTAAGGCTAATTTGGAGTTTAGCTAATATTTCATTAGCATGCTAGCTATTTTTGGCTGACTTTGGCTCTTTTTATTTTTTGGCTAATTTGGTATTTTAGCTGGTTATCAACTTCAGCGTCATTACATCCACTTTGCCCATGAACCGATTAGTCGAATAATCGGAAAAAAATAATTGGTGATTAGTCGACTATTAAAATAATCGTTTGTGGCAGCCCTACTATGAATGACTGATTGAAGCTTTATTTGTTGAATGCAGAGTCAACACAAGGTCATGATGTCATGAAATGCTTGGGAATAGAAGAACTGTTAGACTCTAATCGAGAGGATGCTTTCAAAAGTGATGTAAAAATAACAGTAGAATACAAGGAATAGATGGGGTTAGAGTACAAGTAAGTTTTGGTGCATGTTGTTGCACATATCCAGCCTTCATCATTGGGTACCATCAGGACTTCTGTTGTCTGACAACATGGGCCACAACTGCAAAACAAGACATTTTAACAAGACACAAATGAAGTTAATGGAATTAATACTCACCTTCGGTCCTGTGAAAAGAAGCTTAGATTCAAAAGAAAGAAATTAATTTTTCTATTAAAGTTCAAAAAACAGAGCAGAACATCTCAGTTTCTGAAGACTCTGTTGACTGATGTAACAGAGAAGAGCTGTTAAAGCACCAAGGATTTTAATCTCAACTAAGCTGGCTGTTGATAATTTTAGTAGGAGCAGGAAGCCACAAGCATCTTTCAGAGCAACTGTGTTTCATAACCATATATCACTTTATTCCTAAAGATAGTCCTGTGACATTCCTGTTTGTCACCACAGTTTACACTAATCCATCACGCCGTTTTATGACTTTATCATTTCCAGCGTGGCAAAGATGCTTGTCATTTCGTAACACTAACCTGCAGATGACTTGACCTTTGGTGTCCATCCAGGTTGGAGAGGTAATTCAATGTGTGAAACATGTCTGTATGTTTTATCCTTTGGAGCAGAAACAAATGTATTTGTAATGTTTTTCAACATATGAGCCAATTTGATGAGCTTTGTATATTTTCAATATCTTTTATAGCTTGCAAGGGCTGCCACAATGAAACGACTAATCGACTATTAAAATAGTCGATGACTAATTTAATAGTCGATTAATCGTTGCTTTATATTATATGGAGTCAGAGTGTTGTAAAGTTGAAAGTTATAATAGCATTCTGCATCTTTTTGAAGTATTCAGGGATTAATTAAGCTTTTTTAGGCTATTTTGGAGTTTAGCTAATATTTCAGCTACATGCTAGCTGTTTTGCTAGCTTGAGCTTTTTTTTGCTTTTTTTATGCTTTTTTTAAAATTTAGCTAACATTTCAGATACGTGCTATCTGTTTTGGCTAATTTAGGATTTTCTACGTTTTCTTTTTTATTAATTTGGTGTTTAGCTAATATTTCAGCTACATGTTAGCTGTTTTGGCTAGCTTGAGCTTTTTTTTTTTACGCGTTTTTTTAAATTTAGCTAACATTTCAGATACGTGCTATCTGTTTTGGCTAATTTAGGATTTTCTAAATTTTTATTTATTAATTTGGAGTTTAGCTAATATTTCAGCTGCATGCTAGCTGTTTTGGCTAATTAATTCTTTCATCGTTTTTTAGGCTGTTTTAAAGTTTAGCTAATATTTCAGGTACATGCTAGCTTTTTTGGCTAACTATTTTTAGGCTAATTTGACATTTAACTAATATTTTAGCTGGCTATCAACTTCAGCCTTTTCAGCTATCAATTTCAGCATCTTCAGCTATATTCACAAACATCCTCTGCTACCAAATTCAGCTAACAGTATTCGCAATAGCATTTTTACAGATAATGCTAGTGTGATTATATCTAATTTAAAGCTAATGATGGTTAAAATGTGTGCTTTACATCCACCTTGCGCATGACCCGATTTTTCGACTAATCGGTGTAAAATAATCGTTTGTGGCACCACTAAAGCTTGCACAAATTTATTGATAACTTTCGTAAAGCTCTGATAAATTGTTTACTTTTGTTTGTTCGTGGGCGCCATGGACGATGGTCGAGTGATTTGTGCGACACCTGTGTTTTTAAAGTGTCATTGGGATGCGTGCCAAGAAACATGGACAGTAAAAATGGACAATGAATGAACCAACGAAGCATTTTGTCTTCATTGGGACATGTGCAGAGGTGCTGGATATGGAAGTGGAGGAAATTGCTAATACTATGCCCTTTAAAGTGCATGTTATTGGGCCAGTACTTAATTGGTTCAAAATGTACTTGGAAAACAGGAAATATTTTGTCTCAATTGGTAACTTCACACCTGAGCCGATAGAAATCTCATGTGGAGTGCCCCAAGGCTCCATCGTGGGACCACTTCTATTTAACATCGACATGCTTCCACTGGCCCGGGTTATAAAGAACAACGACATTAGTTACCATAGCTATGCAGACGACACTGACACCAGGAGACCGAGGCCTGTACAGAGTCTTGTAAATGCATTGAGGACATTAATGATGTGTCACAACTAATTTCAGTTAAACAAAAACAAAACTGAGGTTATTGTCTTTGGGGTTAAAAAAAAAGGTTGGACGTCACTATAGAACTTCAATCTATCCATCTAAAAACTACCAACCACAAGGACCAAGAAAGTAGACCACATCAGTCCAGTTCTGAGGTCTTTACACTGGTTACCTGTCTGCCAGAGGATAGAATTTAAAGTTCTGTTACTAGTTTATAAAGCTTTGAATGGTTTAGCACCAAAATACACGACTGACCTCCTGACCCAGTATGTACCAGCCAGACCTCTCCGGTCATCAGGATCCGGTCTTTTATCAGTTCCTATAGTCAGAACTAAACATGGAGAATCTGCATTCAGCTTCTATGCTCCACAGATCTGTAACAGACTTCCAGAAAACCTTAGATTAGCTGAAACACTCAGTGGATTTAAATCCAGGTTAAAGGTCACCTGTTCTCAGTTGCATTTGAATAATATGTATTCAAAAGTTTACATCCGCAAGGTTTCTCTCTTCTAGTTTTAAAGTGAACTCTTTTTTTTCTTTTAATCTTATTTTAATGATCACACCTTTACCATTTCTTTTGATTGTTTCTTTGAATGTTTTATGTAAAGCACTTTGAATCGTCTCTGTACCTAAAATGTGCTATTCAAATAAACTTGCCTTGCCTAAAGGGTACTTTTTCTAGCTGTTGACCTCTAAAAATTTGGCCTTTAAAGTGCTGTCTGTTGGTCCTTGGCCACATTTTTGACTATTTAAAATAAAATTCCTGAAATTATATAAACCTATCTGTGTGGTGCCCCCTACAGGTTGAAAACGTAGTAGTACAGTGGGATTTTGTGATTTTGTAATTCCCGTGTAACTTCAGAAGTCTTACGTCATCATGCAATGTAAAAGCCCCGCCCATCTTTGAATCTGTAACAGTTGTTATCGTGTTAGCTTTAGCATGGCTCGTAGGTTACTGCCTTTGGTTGTAAAAACCGATTACAGCTCAGGTGCGATGCGGGAGCTACTGGGTGGCTGCAACCACAGGCTCTGCTGCTGACCTCGCGAAACTCCAAACTCACGTAGGTTTACGCGATAACCCGCCATTTATACATTTATATAGGACGTACAGGACACCCCCCCATTTGCTGCGGTACATTTAAAATTTTAACCAAACAAAACGGATTCACAGCGTCTCAGAGGTTAAAACTACGGTACTTAAAGACTGCAGCGCTCGGATCAGAGCCGTAACGCTAGCCGTGTGAGCCTGAGGTCAAGCTAACCTTACTGTCCCGCGTCGATCACAGATCCAAACCACACGTCCCCGCTCACCCAGACTTTTTTTGCATTTTTCAAATCTGGGCTGAAAGTGGAGTCAGCTTCCAACTGTTCTGTTGTGCCACCCTTTAAATCCTGGTAGAAAAACTTAATCAACAATTTTTTTTTTTTTTTTTTACATTTATCCAAGTGGCTTTTATGTTCATGGTCACATACCTCACACCAAATGTCATTCTTAACCCGCCTCCCGGTGTGTCTATTCCATTGATGTGGTTTAGCACCACTTGACTCCACATCTACTTCTACAGCTTTACTCACAACTGGCCTTACGAGTGAATATTGGCTGTGAGCAAACTTCAAAGGCAGGCCGCAGAAAACATCAAGATCGTAGAAAGCTCAGTAAGAGTGAAAATGTTCATGCACATTTGTTTTGTACAGGTAAGCAGCAGGTGACATGTCATACTCAACACTAGTACAACAAGTTCAGACAAAGGTTCAGAAAATGGTTTGTTCCTTTCCACAACACCCTTTAACTGCCAGACAAACCTGCACTCCCCTAAAAACATAGCCCTTCATATGTGTGACGAAGGCTATGGGCAGTGAAGGAGGAGCCCACTGATCCCAGGTCATATCCAAAAATACATTAGAGAAAAAGCAACACCACCAGCAGAGAATTGAGCGCTCGCCGTGAGGTGAGTGCAAGTTCTGCTTGCTGGGAAGTGAGTAATTGATATGGTGATAGAACTATTTTCCTGGTGGAGTCATTCAGGCGCTTATGGCTGTTGTGGAGGTAACAGCGCAGTGTTTTGTTGCAAATAGCTCCTTAATTATAAGAGGCAAGCTGATTGATTTACCACTCTTCCTTTGAGAGCAGTTGACAGAGCTCGCACATAATCGCACATCATAAACAATCAGACAGCCGCGCCTCTTCACGCGCTCCTCTTATGCATACTTGCTTTACGCGGAGCCGGGAGTGTCTGCTGCATAATTAGCCCAGTTTAACCGTGTTAATGTGTTCCTCTGGGTCTGTTGCATGCTGCTGGGAAAGGAGCGCGGTACCAGCATTTGCAGAGACAGTGTCTGCTGATGCAAGTGTGGATGCAGAATTACGGGGACTGCAGTGTGTTGTTCCTAAAAAGTCTCTGCAGCACATGTGTCTCTAAGTCAAGGCCGGATCCAGGCCCCATATCATTTCATTTTATTGTTATTAATGGCCCGATGTTATCTTGCGCTTATTTTTAACTTTTATAGTTTTGACAATATATATTTTTTCTGGAGAGTAAAATATAGAAAGTTATTTAAGGTTTAAGTTTTTCTGGAATAATATTCCTGCCTTTTTATTATTCATAATTATGTAAAAAAGTTAAGGTTTTAAAGTTTTAAAAATGGTCATTTTGCTAGCTTTTTGAACTATTTTGGCATTTACTAAGATTTTTTTAGGCTGTTTTGGAGTTTATCTAATATTTCAGCCACATGCTAGCTGTTTTGGCTAATTTAGGCTTTTTTTCAGTTTTTTTAGGCTATTGAAGTTTAGCTGTTTTTTTCAGCTACACGTTAGCTGTTTTGGCTAAATTTAGTTTTTTTCTCATTTTATTTTTTACGGCCAATTTGGCATTAAGCTAACAGTTTAGCTTGTTATCATCTTCAGCATTTTCAGCTATTAGTGTCAGGCTAATTTTAGCATCTTCAGCTATCAGCACTAGCATCTTCAGCAGACAAAATTAGCTTACATTATCACTGGTAATGCTCTATATTTAATTCACCATTATGTTGAAAAGTTGCAGTTTTATTAGCTTTTTGGACTATTTTGGCATTTGCTAAGATTTTTTTTTAGACTAAATAGAGTTTAGCTAACATTTCAGCTAGCTGTTTTGGTTAAGTTAGACTTTCTTTTAAAATGTTTTTTACTCTGTTTTGGAGTTAGGCTAATATTTACACCAAAGCTGTATTGGCTAATTTAAGCTCTTTTCAGTTTTTTAGGCTATTTCAAAGTTTTGCTGTTTTTTTTCAGCTACATACTAGTTGCTTTGGCTGATTTATTTATTTATTTTTAGGCTAAATTGGCATTTAGCTAATATTTTATTTAACTATCTGTAATTAAATTTCAGCATCTTCAGCTAACAGCACTAGCATCTTCAGCGGCCAAATTCAGCTAACAGCATTCACACCAGCATTATAAGAGGTAATACTATATATCTTGTTCACGATTATGTTAAAAAGTTACACTTTTAAAGTTTTAAAAAATTATTTTTAAAGTGTTTAATAAATGTGACCGCGACCTAAGGTGTGTTTTGGATTTTGGCCCCTTGTGCGATTGAGTTTGACCCCCCTGCTCTAGGCTCTCCTGACCTCATTAACGTCGGACAGGAAATTGGATGTACAGGTCCCAGTAAGACTTGTCTGTATGCACCAGGTGACGGAGGTAGATCTGATCCGAGCGCTGACCGTCCGCTTCATTTCCACACAGAGGTCAAACGGATTTGTCTTTATTGACAATGTGGCAGTTTTGTCTGTTCACAGACGTCCGCGAACACAGCATCGGTGGTGTACTGCGTGTTTGTGCAGCACTCTGTAAGTTGCAGTAATTGCACTCTATCAATCACGGTTCAGCCACGGTGTCTCCTCGCCGTCTTTCTCGGCGCTGAATGATTGCCTGTGACCCAGATACCGAGCAGAGGTTATTGAAAGCTGATTTATGGCTCTGGATGTGTTTGTTCATTTATCTGTTGTGTCACTTTAGCTTATTAGCTTTGAATCACTTTATGGACTGTTTCTTTCACCCTGTTGCTTCTCATCTCTACATCTGCTTTTCATTCAGATTACCTGGTGCTACAGACTCGAGAGCTGGAATTCTAAAATATTCTATTTAGAGAAAGAACAAGGCAGCCTTTGAAGATTCAGAAACATGTCATCCTAGTCAGCGGGGCTTGTAAAGGATGCTCAGTCAAAGTGGTAAACGAGTAGAAAACTTTGGTGGATGCAGTTTCCTTACACCAAGAGCCTGAATCTAAATGTGAAAGCAGAAAGAAAGCTAGTTTAATTAGTGTCAATGAAGGTTCTCATTCTTCCAGGTGATGCTGTCTTGGAGTCGATCGGGACGTGAAGTCTTCTTTCTACTAAAGGGACCGTACCATGATTTTCGTAACCCTTCTGTTCTCCTCGTCTGGACCCCACAGAACTTTTTTTTTCTATGATTGTTGATCTTTACTGGTGTCCAATGACAAACATGAAGTCTTGTCCATCTTTGTCATGGAAGGACTAATGCCTTAATGTAAGGGTGGGGTCATCTGGACCCCATAAGAGAGCACTGTCAGAGTAAACTATATCCATATATATGATCATATATTACCTTCAGAGCACTAAAAAACAAATTATGAAATATGAGTCATTTTTTTGTGGATGTTTTTTTAAAACCTCGGAAGTAAATGATTGACTATTGATAGTTGGAAGTATGTAGCATTGTGCACTATGTTCTTGCTTACAGTATACAGAATGGGGCCGGCTCTGAGATTTTGGTCAATCCACTTTGATACAGCTTTGTTAGATGAGGAGAGTATATCTGTTTACAGTCGTGGCACTCTTGAAGTGCACTAGCCGCCAAAAGGTTGCTTTGCTAGGGTCTGCGTCGCCCGACAATAAAATCCAACCACTTTCTGATGTATGGCTCTTGGCTTTTTTGTTTGATGTATTTTATAAATTAAATGCATTGTTTTACGATCCGACATTTGTTGTTTCTTCTCTTATCTTCTAGAATCCAATTTCGCTCTTCGTGAGAAAGTGGGCTGTTGGTATGTTAGTTAAGGCTTGCAGTCTGGCGGAGCTGGAGTCTGTCTGGGGGCGGAGCTTGCAACACAGATTCTTCCTGTAGTTCACATCATGCTGATGTCAGCACGATAGGACCCGCTCGTTTTCGTGGGTATGGGAGGGGCTGCTGCTGACAGTGCAGGTTTTTACTCTTAAATGCATAAACGAATGAAAATACCACTTTGTGTTTTCTTATAGAGTGGAATGATCAGTATAATGCACTTGAAACCTCAAAACGTAGAATTTTCATGGTATGATGCCTTTAAATTCATAGAATGCATGAAGATGTATAAAAGCATGAGGGATGGATTTGGAGTTTTGTTCTTTGCTGTAATTGCCGGAGAAGCGTAGAGTACTTTAATTGGGGTCTGATTGAGTGAATCTATTGGGGTGAATTTACAAGTCGATCTTTGGTCCAATATTCATCGATGTTTGAAATGAGCTTCCTCTATATGGTGGCTGAACGCTCCGTTAGAGATAGGATGAGACATCCGCCCCATCCGGCTGTCCCGGGAACATCTCGGGGTTCCCCTGGTGTTTACGGAGGAGTCCCTGGAGGAAGGTGGTAGCAAGAAAGGAATCTAGGCTAAGGATCTGCTGTAACGACGTTATCCTAGTGAGCTTGGATACTCGTAATCTGCTCAAACAAAATTTGAGTACAAATATTCAAGATCGCTGATTTGCAATTTTTATTGTGTAGTAAAAAGATACCAAAAAGTAAGAATTGTGGTTCGATTCCTGAATTTGTTGAGTTGAATCGGACCCCCACATAAAGTATTGATCTCCACGAGCAGAAGAAGGATGGATGATTGACATATTTCTATTTCTATCAAAAACATTGTAACAGAGCAAATGTGCGTTGTAACCCAGATCATGAGAGTTCGGTCAGTGCTTGTGTATGAACTGAAGAACTTACAGATCTCTGTGGTTCATTCCTCAAAAGCAGCCGTTTCTCTTTCCCTTTAACGCTCCGAACATCTTTCCTTTGTTGCGCTGAGAGTTCCACTGGTGTCATCTCTTTGTGTTGCTTTCTGTAAATCTCCGTCTGACCTCGTGATGCAGAGATCAGTGTTTCTGTAGAGACCACGCCATCTGTCAACGTTTTCTTCAGATGCTTCTTCTTCTTCCACTCCAGCTGATTGTGTCGTCTCGCTAACGTTCTGTTTATTGGATTTTGTGATAAGTAAATGTGTTAAAGGAAAACAACTTTTATCCCACTCTAAATTTAAGTATTTTAGCTAATTTTAGCGAATTTTTTTGGGGACTAACCAAAAATCACTAATTTGGTCTTTTTCTCCCTTAATCTGAGATTCAAATAAAAATATATTTTTTAATTTAAATAAACTAAATGTTTACTGTGTTATTATGAGTTTCCTCCTGCAGAACTAATCTGTAAAAACATGTAAAAAAAAGAGATTAATGCAGTTAAACGTTTTCAGTAATTATAGCTTTTGTACCGATAAAAACATGCAGCTCAGTGGTTAATCAGTTATTTTTTATTGCATTAATTAAAAATAAACATAGATTGAATGCTTAATAAAACGTTCTGCATCATGTTATAAATATAGAATATAAGCACCACTTTTGGACATTGGATCAATTGAATTATTCAAATAAAATCTTTACAAGTTTGCAGGTTTCTCATGTGAATGTGACGAAATTAAAAAAATTCAGTTTGCATTCCTCCAATAAAGTCCATGCTGTCGGACAATAAAGATGGAAGAATTATTACTATTTTTAAACTCTTTTGCCCACATTTACCTAAATAGATAAAGAGAAAAAAAATCACTCTTTAATCTTATTATTGCTGGAGAAGAGGAAACACTGAAATATTCTTTATTTTTGAACGTTTATGTCCTTGACGTTTGGCGATTCTTCAAGAATGTTTACATGAAGTCCTTTAGCAGATGCTTTTGATACGCAGTAATTAAAAAAAAGGGTTGATATCAAATATAATTAAGCCACTAAACTGCCATGACTGATTCACTGACAGCCGCTTCCTGTTTACTTGAGCACATATTGCTCAAGACGTGCAGGAGGATTTTCTTTTTAAAAACAGTTTGAGTAAACACAAATTTAAATTGGCTGCTTTAAAAAAAAAAAGATAAATTAAAGTAACATTATATTCTCAAAGACAAACCTGAGTGTTATAAATATTTAGTGCATCATATTTTAGCCGTAAATCTAAGACACAAGTCATTATTTATTTATTTTACTATAGTTTTCTTTTTACAATAAACCTTTTGATAACTAAATTTCTTCCTTTTAGTTTTCAAAAAGTCATAAATTGAAAGCAAAACTTAAAAAAATTGTTATTTGCTGATTTTACTGAGGCTTTTGGTGATTAAATCTAACAATTAAAGGATTTAATTGAATTTTTATTGTTGTGCTAAATATGCATTTTCAGATTGAAGATCGTAATATTGGAAAATGAATGATTAGTTTTCTACATTTATCAAGCTTCAGTCATGCCTTACATTTATCCACCTCATGGTCACAGAGAGTTCAGATTCATCAGTTTTCACTCTTCTGTGCCCACTACGATCACCCTTTAATCTATTCGGAAAGCAAGATTATGCAGTTTTTTAGCCAAAATTTTAAAAATCTGTCGTTTCTAGGACAGTTTCTGTAGAGCGGCTCTTTAGACATTCACCTGAGTTGAGGGCGGGACTGTGACACGGAGTAACTCCGCCTTTCCGTTTCTGAAAGCTTTCTGTTTACATGCCCTGCCACTAGCTTGCAGCCTCAACCTAACATTAGCGATGCAACAAAATGGCGAGCGATATAGCAGATCGAGACATCTACAAGTGCATCAGAAGGGAGTGGAATCAGTCACAAACATGTTTTTTTTTTTTTTTTTTTTTTTCACGGCTCAAAAAATAATTTTCATCGGAGTGGGTCTTTAAACTTCAAATTCACCTAAAATAAACTAAAGACAGAATAAATAACAACAGTTAGTAGATGTAACTTTACAGAGAATATGTGTTCTTTTCATTTAAATCTTTATTGGATGGTAATTTTTGACACAATGTGTCGTGTATTTCATACCAAAGTGAAACCAAATCCTTTTTGGGGTCATGAGGACAAAGCTGTTTTAGGTCCTACTAAATAATACTGTATAGCCTTTGCTTCACTCCTGGCACGATGGCAGAGACACCTCTCCTCCTTCTCATTCATAGTGGCTACAGGATATCATGTCTTGCTTAAAATTTGAAAAAATCAGGAATTCACTCAAAAATCTCCAGACACATTTAAAGATTTATGGGATTTATTCTTGAGAACATTTCCAGCTCTTTTCTTTAAGCTTGTAGCAGTTTAGTGATAATGCAGGTCCTGGTGTGGTGGAGTGACGACGTGGCTTTGATCATGAAATGGATGGGAGGTAGTTTTTATTTATAATTGTTATTATCCACAGTCTCTAATGGGACATTGAGGGGAAATAATAATAATAATAAAAGAATAATTGAAGTAAAAAATATGTTAACGGATATATATATAATTCAATTTTTAGAAAAATATATTTATTTTCCTGGTTAGTAAATGGTGGGAACCAAAAAAAATAATATATATATATATATATATATACACTCACATAAATATAATTTTTTTTTCACGAAGTCCCTAAAGAGAGATCGAAGTACAAAGTAAATAAATAAATAAATAATTTTTAAAGTTTAAAAAAAAATACATTTTCCTAAAAATTGAAGTAAATTGTTTTTTTCTGGTCAGTAACTGATGCGTATGATGGAGTATCAGGAACACCCCCCCACCCCCAAAAAAAAAATAAATAAAAAAAGTAAACATATTTTCTGACAAAATTACAAGATAAAAGTCATAAATTCAGCCTATGACTTTTAAAGTCATAAATTTACAACTTTATTCTTGTAATTTCACAGTTATTACTTTTTTCTCGTAAATTTGCAAGATTTAAAGTTGTAATAAAAAAAATGTGTTTGTAAACTGGTCATACTGGTGATACTTTGTCATACGTGTGCACCAGTTAGTTATCAGTAAAAAAAAAAAAAAAAAAAAAAATTCAATTTAATTTTTAGAAAATGTTTTTTTTGGTTTTACTTTTACTTTTCTTACTTTGATGTCCCTTCAGCTCTGTAATTATTATTAATAATATTGTTTTATTATTTTTCAATTACCTCCTTACTAACTCATATATATTAATTGAGTGTTACAATATTCTAAATATTAATAATACTGTCAGGGATGGTGGTGGAGGACCCAAATGCAGGAGACCAGACTTGGTGGCAGAAACATAAACGTTTACTAACTCAACTTAAACAGGACAAAACTAGGAGAATAAACCAGTGTAGTGACAGAACAAAGAAGAGCAGATGACCTGACAATGAGAAACTGAAAACCAGACACTTAAATACACTGAGGGTAATTAACTAAATGAAGACAGCTGTGGATGATTAACCTGAACGTGGTGAAACTGACAGGTAAAACACACCATGACAAAACCTAAGCACGGAATCATGACAAATACTTGCTTTTAAATTTTAATTTTAAAACCTTGTAATTCACCAGGATCGTTTTGTTTTATATCTGTGTAAAATTCAATCAAAGTACCTTAAGTTAAAAGAAAGCATCAATTTAAGCCAGAAACATTGATGCCGTATCTCTAATATCTCCATCTTTATTTCTATTTTCCAAACACTTTACCATGGGGGGAGTGTTATTCATTCATAGCTCGACTAAAACACGTAAAAAAAACATTTTTTTATGGTCAATGACAACACTTCTTGATTTGTAGAAGAATAAATCAATCTCCTAAATTCCCAAAGAAAGAATGTAAGAAGAATAAAGTAGATACATTTAAAAAAAAATAGAATGCTCTAAAAATGCTGATAAACCAAGATTGTTTAAACCAAAGTGCATGTTATAACATAAAGAATAATGAAAGTGTTGCTTGAGAATTTGCAGTTTCAGTGGCAGACTTGGATCGGAATAATTCACCGACCCTTTCCGGGCATTCCCAGAGTTTCCACTCTGACGGATTCAGACTGACCGCTGCGCCGACGCAGAGCTGAGAACCACAAAGGTGATTGTTTTAATGTGCAGCCTGCAGGAGTCTGCAGCTGCTCTCGCTGTCAGCCGAGGAGTCGTCATCCGGTCAGGTCGCTCTCGTCTGAAATGTGCGCTAACAACCATTTCAGAGCTATCCGGGGTTAGAAAAAGGCTGGCTGAGAGAACGTCTGCTTCACATATTTTCTCCTCCTCAAAGCCAAACAGACCAGAAGCTAAAACTGGACGGAGTTTTCAGTCTGCTTTCTATTTTATTTAAAGATTTACAGTCAGCCACCCACATAAGAGACAGGCTGGTGGAAAAACATGTTTTCATGGATTGGTCACATTTGTTTGTATGCGCACAAGAATGTGAGGGCAGAAAAAAAAAGGTTTTTTTACCCTCCATTATCACATCTATCCTTTTTTTCCATCATCATCCATGTTTCTGTGGTTTGTGTTGTTGCACAGATTTGTGTGTGTTTACAACTACAAATTATATTAATTGTGGGATTTTTTACTTACACGTGTGTTGTTTTATATGTTAGTTTGCAGTACAGCAGCTCCCAAAATATCAAACAGGAGTTTCTGTAAATTGTGTTTGCTGTCAAAATAAATAAAGTTTTTATCATGACAAGCTCTGACAACTGAAAACCCTGAAGCTGATAGCTGAAAACCCTGAAGCTGATAGCTGAAAACCCTGAAGCTGATAGCTGAAAACCCTGAAGCTGATAGCTGAAAACCCTGAAGCTGACAGCTGAAAACCCTGAAGCTGACAGCTGAAAACCCTGAAGCTGACAGCTGAAAACCCTGAAGCTGACAGCTGAAAACCCTGAAGCTGATAGCTGAAAACCCTGAAGCTGATAGCTGAAAACCCTGAAGCTGATAGCTCAAAACCCTGAAGCTGACAGCTGAAAACCCTGAAGCTGACAACTGGAAACCCTGAAGCTGATAGCTGAAAACCCTGAAGCTGACAACTGGAAACCCTGAAGCTGACAGCTGAAAACACTGAAGCTGAAAACACTGAAGCTGACAGCTGAAAACCCTGAAGCTGATAGCTGAAAACCTTGAAGCTGACAACTGGAAACCCTGAAGCTGACAGCTGAAAACCCTGAAGCTGAAAACCCTAAAGCTGATAGCTGAAAACCTTGAAGCTGACAACTGAAAACCTTGAAGCTGACAACTGAAAACCTTGAAGGTGATAGCTGAAAACCCTGAAGCAGATAGCTGAAAAACCTGAAGCTGACGGCTGAAAACCCTGAAGCTGACGGCTGAAAACCCTGAAGCTGACAGCTGAAAACCCTGAAGCTGATAGCTGAAAACCCTGAAGCTGATAGCTGAAAACCCTGAAGCTGATAGCAGAAAACCCTGAAGCTGAAAACCCTGAAGCTGACAGCTGAAAACCTGAAGCTGTTAAAATATTAGTTAAATGCTAAAGTATCCAAAAAATGTTTTAAAAAGTTATCCACAATAGCTATCATGTATCATCATCTTCATTTCATTTTATTTCTTCTCTCGTGTGCCACCATATCCATAATAAACAAGAGTCAACCATAAATAATAAAACAATACAGCGCAACCCATGTATGAAGGGAGCATGATGAAGACCAGGTTTCATTCCGTCTACCAAAAAAATAAACACAACACAACATAGACCATTCAGGTCACGTGCATTTACATTATGACTTACGTTTTTAACACACATATTAACTAAATTCCAAAACAGCCTATAACCAACATTAGCCAAAATAGCTAACATGTTGCTGAAATATTGGTAAAATTCCAGAATATCCTAAAAACCCTTAATAAATGCCAAAATAGTCCATAAAGCTAGCATAACACCATTGTAACTTTACTACATTCTGACTCTATATAATATAAAGTAACAACTAATCGACTACTAAATTAGTCGTTGACTATTTCAATAGTTGATTAATCGACTAATCGCGGCAGCCCTAATTACAGGACCAATGAGTGAGAGGAAGCCATGTTGGAGCCAGCGGTGGCAAACGTCCTTGGTGCTATTTCGTACATTGGAGAAAACTGAACTATCCACTTCAAACACAGTTTGTGTTTCAAATCTCAAACCTCTTGAACTTAAGTGGAAATTTAATTAGGAAATTATGTGGAATTGTTTTACAGCTGGGAGGAGCTTCTTCAGTTTTCCATATCAGCCACTGATGCTACTAAAAGTGTATCTAAAACTTTTACTTTACTTGAGTCTTTAGAATAATTGTCATCCAACAAGAATCTTTGTGTATTTTTCTGAATATGCAGTATTTTTGAGCATAAACTAATACATACATGGAAAAAATTGTTTGTGTTAAGGAAAGAATAGCTACAGTGGTCCCTGAAATAACTTGAAATTTAAACAAGTACATATTGGAAGTAAATCTTTTACGAACTTCTTATTTAAATCAACAGTGGAATCAAGATTTTTACTTAGAACTAAGCAAAAAAAAAAAAAGATTTACTGTTACCTAAATCAGGAAAAACTTTTTTTCTTTTCTATATCATTAAAATACTTTTAAATACACTAAATAAATATATATCAAATGCGTAAATATGCTAAAACACGTTTGCAATTCTTAAATGGTAACCAAACCCTAAGTCTTTTTTTGGCTGTTGACATCTATAAATGGGGCTTTAAAAGTGCTGTCTGTTGGTTCGTAGCCAAAATTTTAACAAATTGAAATAAAACTGTTTTATTCAATAGTTAAAAACTGTCTGTGTGCTGCCCCCTACAGATTTAAATGAGGTATTACAGTTGAATTTTGTGATTGGTCAAACCATGTAAGTTTCAGAAGTCTGATGTCATGATCTGCAGCTCCAGTGATGATAACAGTCGTGCCCCCAAGCCCCGCCCCTCTGACTGGATTTTCACAGCTGTGGGTGGAGTCAAACTTCCTGGTTTGGTTAACCTTTAAATGGTATTCCTTTTTATATTATCTCTTTTGTCAGAATTTGAAATACACATAAAGTTTGGGACCTTTTAAGAAAAAAAAAACTTCAGGTGATTCCATTCTGAGCCTCTTTTAAAATAACTAAATTATCTATTTGAGTAAATTAATGGTGCATCTGTGCACATAAGACGCACCTCAAGAACAGAACTTCTTAGAAGTCAACCGAGATATATAGAATTCCAGACACCTTAAGGTCACAGGTTCTTTTTTTCAGACAATAACAAACATATGTTTGAAATATGGGAATGCACCACCATCACTCTACTCAGGAAAGTGATGGATTCTGAATCCCAGAGAAGGGAAACACATTGTAAAGATGCTGGCTGACACAAGTCCTGTTCCACCAAGAGTTGAGAGGTCACTTTAGAAGCTTAAAGGTTCCTTCACCACAAAACAGCCAGCTTTATTCTCTGGAAACTCTAACAGACATAAATAATGCGAAATAAATATTATATTTCAGAAAAAAAGACCAAAATAACATTTATTCCAACTAAAGTGATGCTCGGATAAGGATGCAGGCCAGGAGACATTGATGGACTTTGCAAATTAGAACTTCACTCACATCCAAATTAATGACAGAGGAGCTTAAGGACAACAAAGACGAGGTATTGGAAGGGTCGCCACAAAGCTCTGGACTCCGTCTGAAGGAAAATGTGTGGGCAGCACGTGCTTCAAGCACGACAAACCTGACCCAGTTCCACCAGCTCTGTTGAGAGCGGCGGGACGAGTTCCAGCTGACTATTGTAGGAAGCTTCTGGAAGGACATCAAAAATGTTTTGTCCAAGTAAAACGAAAACAAAAAAAAAAAAAGAATTTACATGTATATTTTTTAATTATATTTAAAAAATGTTATTTATTCAATATTTAAAAAAAGGAAAAAAAGTGGTCAATATTCTTGTAGCTAAAAAAAGTTGCTGTGATGGAATGTTTTATTGTGAAATAAAAAAACATATTTGCATTTTTTGTGCATATTTGGAGTGAAAACCCTTCAAACCTGAGACGCTTCGAACCGATTGATCATAAAGAAAGGTTAGTAAACTGATTTCCTGACTTGGTTGTTGCAAAAAATATGAACTTAAGAGCACTTAATAGTTTTTTTCCCCAAACGCTTCCACTAAAAATAAAAAAAAGTACATAATTCTTCATGGCAGTTTAGAGACCTTTCTGTCATTTCTTTCTATCCGAGTATTTTCGGATATCCGCTGCTGAATGGAACCTCTCCCTGCGTCTGTGGTTGTTCTAGCCGGGCAGTTCTCTCCATCCCAGCTTGTGGTTAAATATGAACAAGGCGAACACGGGCCTGCTTTTGCTGCACTCGCTAACTTTAGCCCTTTACGGGCAAACGCGTGTTTGAATAGCCGAGCTAAACTGTTCTGATTTGCTTGGTGTGGTCAGGAAAGGGCCTCATTCAGAGCTGTGGTTGTATGCATTTAAAAAAAAAAAAAAATTGTCTGGCATTAGGGTTTTTTCTGTTAGGCTTGACTGGATGCATAACACTAACGCAGGAAGAGAATTATGTCATTAGATCATAAAAAGGAGCATAAAGTCGTGGTGCTAAAAATAGCTATAAAAGCATTCACTCAGAGGTTGTTTTTCCAGCCTTTCAGGATTACCCTCAGATATGTTTAAATATGTAAAACTGCACTTTAGACGATATAACAAGAACAGCAGCAACATATTCCTCTGTTTACCTGAAGTGTTTGTTTACGTCCCACATTTTCATTTCATTCGACACACGCTGCTCCCTGAGGGGGGGCGGGGCAAGACGTGGAAATGAATTCATCTGTGAACGAGCAGCGAAGTGAGGAAGGAGAGTGGAACTCTTTAAAGACTTGAGTCTGTTAGCCTCGAACGGAGCAGATGGACGAGTCAGCGGTTATTTCCCCATTTAGCAGGATTTGGGTGTTCCTGTGAAAGAAGAGAAACAAAAAGAAAAGAAAAGGTGATGACTGGAATGTGATGAAATGAGCAAAATCTTTTTTTTTCTGTTTAGTGTAAAAATTAAAAAAAAACTTGCCGTGTTGAGATGTTTTATGGAGTCAAAGGTCTGTTTATGTCACGGAGATGAAATTTAAGAATCTATTATAAAAAAAAAACAAGAATCAGATTTTAGTTGATAAATAGAAAAGTTCAGATGTAGCTGTAAGTTTAAGGAAGTTCTGTTTCTAAAACTTGTATGCAGCCGTTACCAGTGATGCATACAGTGTATGCTGAAAATGTACATTTTATTTACAATAAACCAGAGAAAACATTTTTTTAGGGTTTTTTTTTATCTAGTATCTTACAAAAAAAGGTTGTTTAAAAAAAAAATAACTCACTAAAATAAAGAATAAATAAATAAAAATTGACTCACTGCTATTGACTGTATATGAGAACTGGACCAAGCGAGTGTGATGTCACACACAGAAAATGACTTTTTTCCGGCACCAACCAAATGAAAAACTTTTTTTTTTTTGCAATATGGAGTCCACCATGTTGGAACCAGGTGTCATCCATATCAGTGATTGTTCAGATTTAACGTTTCTATAGCAACCACTTTTGGCTATCAGGAGTGAGCTCATTGGAAGGCCCCGCCCTCACCACTTAAAAGTCTCGTATGTTTCAAACTTGAGACCACATGCTTTTATTGAGGCATCTAATTGGTCAGTTTATAACTTGAAGAACTTACACTAAAGACAAATAAAATATATTTTAAAATTTGATTATAAAAAACATGTTAAAAAAGGTTGACAAATAAAATGAAGTCTATGGGATTTTGGCTTCTTGGAACCAGCACGTACTTCCTGTTTGAAATGCGAGAGAGGAGTGGTCATTGAGTCTAATTGTCTTTTTTAATTAATGTTGTTCTTTACCAACACATTGTAGAAAGTATTGGGTCACGGGCAACACAAGCAAGTACATGCAGTTATTAAAGGCCAAATGTATTATAGAAAGAGGACTACAAGAATCAGCCAAAAAAAAAAGAATGATGGCATAGTATTTTTAGAATATAGTTCCCCAGCAAGAAACTCTGTAGACCTTGGATATATCACATCATCTGAAGTACATAATATCCATAAACGTTTGAGAGAATCTTAAAAATGTCTGTACGTGCTGGAGACGGGGCTGGAAATCAATATTGGGTTCCTGTGATCTTTGAGCCTTCTGGCGACACTGCGTTAAAAATGAACATGAATCTGTAATGGAAATCCCTGCATGGGTTCAGGAATCACTTTTGAGAGAAAAGAAATGCTTCTGTTTGCAGCTGGAATCTCTTTTAAACGGACAAGAAGCTCTATCTAAAGGCTAATGCTGTAAAGTCAAAATCATCCGGACCAAGACCAAAAACCTGCATTCCTGCTTTTCAGGAGTTTTCCTGTGTCCAAAGAAGAAATAATTGTTGTCGATGTTTTAAGCCTTGGAAGTGACCAGTACGGGGGTGCAGGTTTTTGGGTTGTAGAGCGGGGGTGGGAAACTCACTCAAACAAAGGGCCAAAATCTTTAGAACCGTAACTTTTTAAAATAATTATGAACTAGGTGTATAGCATTACCTGCCAAAATGCTAGTGTGAATGCTATAAGCTAAATTTGGCCTCAGAAGAGGCTAGTGCTAATAGCTGAAGATGCAGAAATTGATAGCTGAAACGCTGAAGCTGATAGCTAAAAAGGCTGAAGCTGATAGCACAAATGGGGAAGCTTATAGCTAAAAATTCTAAAGCTGATAGCAAAAACGCTGAAGCGGATTGCTAAAAATGCTAAAGCTGATAGCAAAAAACACTGAAGCTAATGGCAAAAACACAAAAGCTGAAAGCAAAAATGCTAAAGTTGATGGCTAAAAATGCTGAAGCTGATAGCTAGAAATGCTGAATCTGATAGTTAAAAATGCTGAACTTGAAAGCTAAACGCTGAAGCTGATAGCTGAAATCACTTAAGCTAATAGCTGAATGCTAAATTAGCCTAAAAAAAGAGACAAAAACGTAAGGTTAGCCAAAACAACCCATTTTAAGCATGTAGCTGAAAAAATAGCTAAAATTCAAAAAAGCTTAAAAAAACTCAGTAAATTTCAATATAGTCCAAAAAGCTAGCAGGATGCCAATTTTTAAAATTTTTTAAACTTTTTAACATAATTATGAATAATAAAAAGGCAGGAACATTATTCCAGAATAAATCAACTTAAACCTTAAATAACTTTCAATATTTTACTCTCCATAAAAATATATTTTGTTGCCCGCAGCATGCCCATAGGAAAAATGTATATGAACATTTTCACTCTATAGGATCTTAAAGTGGTCTACGATCTTGACATTTCCTACGGTGCCCCAGACAAATTTGCCCTCAGACAGCCCATATCCACCCTTAAGGGTGGTTGTGACAGAGGCCTCAGTTTCGTCCACTTGACCTCGTCTTAGTTTGTTTTGTCAAACCAGCTAATTTACATTCAAGGATAAAAAGTTTCACTTTCAGTATTCAATATTTGAGTCATTTAGGCTTTAAATTCACTCATAAACGTGTGTAAACATCCCCGTTTCCCCCCTCTGCCTGGACAGTTGCACATACGTGCTAAAGCAAACACTTGTGTATTTCACACACACACACACACACACACACAGGAAGCATGCGCCCCCTCTGCCCCACCAAAGACGCAGTGCAAACAGAGATTAGAGCAAACACATCAATTTATGTGCCACTGCGTTTTATTTACTGTCAGGCTTGGGCTCGCGGTGATAAGGACTGCAAACACTCACTTTAAACTCCTGCATGAGCTGCGCTACAAACACCGAGGCTTCTTTCCTTTTTTTATAAGTGCTACAATGATTCTTGTGTAATTGCAATCATTAGAGGACCTTAGCCTGGACTCAACATAATCATTTCTGAAGACACTTTTAAATCTTTGCGATGCGTTTTTTACCGTAATGAGAATTCAGCTCTTTGATTATTACATTTATACAGTGTTTTTGTTTTTTTCGCCTCTCCAGGTTTCTTTCCGCCTCTCCTGGCTGCGGTTGACTGTCAGATTTCTGATTCTTATCTGTCTCCGGCAGAAAAACCCATTATTCCCATATGCAGTCACGCTGCTGACAGTCCCTGTTGCACCGGTGATGCAAACACACTATTGACTATTTAGATCAAGCAAAGTGAAAGTCATGTTGTTTCCCTGCTTTCAAAGGTAATCTATTCATTTAATTTGCCATGCCGAGTTTTTTGCTGAGGTCAGCGAAGTGTAAACTGAATGCAAAACTGTTTGGGTTTGCCTGACGTTACGCCACGTGTTGTTCCCACACTACAAGTTTGGATGCTCCTGACCTATGTACTAATCATCAACCATAAATAAGTACCCCCCCAAAATTCCAACCAGCTGCTGGCTCCAAGAAGCCAAATTGTCAGAGTTTGCTAGCTTTTTACTTCCTGGACTCCAAGGACCAGGTTGTTTCTGCAGATCTTCTTACAGCACCTTTGAGCACATTTTTTACCCCTGTCACATACCCAAATTTCATGAAGATATTGACTCAGTATATATATATATATAATATATATATATATATATATATACAGTATCTCACATAAGTGAGTACACCCCTCACTTTTACTACCAGTTTTTTGGCTATTTAATGCCTCTATTACAATTTATTTAGCAGAAAAACAACTTTTCACTGTTATACAAGATGGACACTGACTACTTTTCATTTTGTCATAAATTCATTTTGGCAGTGTTGTCCCATGAAAAAGATGGGAATAAATATCTACAAAAATGTAAGGGGTGTACTCACTTTTGTGAGATACTGTATATATATATATATATATATATATATATATTTTTTTTTATTAAGATAAAATACGTCAGGGAAACTGCTGACTCAGCCATGTCGACCGTCTGAGTCAGCAGCTAATGGCTGCCTAACCAAAACTACCTAAAGAAAACAAATAAACAAAGCCAGAAAACTAAGACTACCAAAGTGAAACCCCGAACTAACAAAACCCAGTAGTGTAAGAGACTGCTTAGGACAAAAAGAACAAAAAGATAAATAAAAGAAAAATCAATTACTTAATTACTTAGAGGCTCAATAATAACAGAATTAGCATTTATTTAATTTAAATGAGTTAAATGTATAAATTGATGCTGAGATGCACATATGATAAACTATGTTGGTTTTTACATTCATGTTGACCTGAAGACGTCTTGTTTGCTCAACGTTGCCTCCAGAATGAACAGATTTTATATGCAAAGCAAAACTTTAGTTTGATCTTTTAGGATTTAAAGGCACATATTATCTTGCTGCAAAACATTGGTTACATTGGCACTGAGCGTCTTTTATTTTGAAAAGAAGTTATTTGAGCTTCTGTCAAATGTAAAAAAAAAAATCACATTTTGAGAGATGCTAGGTTCTTTTTATATTTTTGCTTTTGTTCGTGCCAAAAAGTAGACATAATTCATATTTACTGTATTATTAAAAAGAGGAAACTCTAAGTTTCTTAAAGACTAAAGTAAGACTATTTAGGTTTTGATCAGTAGAAAAAGAGCCCAAATGCCTCAAATGGGCATGTCAGATGAGAGACCCACAGACTTAAGACTGTAAATAGTTTTTTTATTTGCAAGCTGCTGAATTTGGGGGAATCAGACGGGCACAGCCTCCAACCGTCCTCCGCACTTCCCTTTAGCCAGTTAGCCTCTTGTCTCACAGCTTCTCAGTTTTCTCAAAGTTCTCAATTCCCTGGAAGTCGTTTAGTGCTCACACATGCAGATTCCATTTCAGATTTCATCCAGCAGATTGACAAGTAACATTAAAAGCTTTAATTAATCCTAATTAATACATTAGGATCCGGAGAGAGATCAAAGCTTTTCATTTAAACTGTAAAGACGCCCTGTCAAAAAAAGGTTCAAATTGAGAAGAAAATTGCTCTAGAATTAAACATGAAAAATGTAAATCTTTTTTTTTTCTGCTCCGATAAATCTGTGTTGAAAAATTCACGACTTCATGCATGATTTGATGAAAACTCTCGCCTTGCTTCTCTCATCTTTTTCCCACGCTCGAGTCGGGATCGTGTTGGAGGCCAAACGACTTTTTTAGACTCCATGTTGACTAAATAATCTTGCTTTTTTTTTTCAAAATAAAAGCATCTATTGGTATTCTTATAGCCTCTCATTTGAGTATCAGAATTGTGTTTTTCTGTCTATAATTTGTGGCGGCTGTGCAGGAAGGGAAAACGCTCTTTTTGACATTCTGCAGGTTCTGTTTTCCACATCCAAGCAAATTTGGTGGCTGCACTGTAAGCAGGTTGTCTTGATTAAGGGCTGCAGAGGATTTTTATTCTTTTTGCTAGAGAGCAGCACATCTCAAAGGTTTTCAGAAAACATCTAATGGAACCTCTTGAGTGCTCTAAAATTGGCAATATTGTGAATAGCGGCTTTCATGAGGGCTTGGTGCTCTAATGTTTCTCTGAGAACCGTGTGCTGTGTTCAGGTTTTTTTTTTTTTGATGCATGTGGGTACGTATTCATCATGGGCTCTACTTACCTTTTTTTTCCTGTTTGTTTTGTGTGTGAGAGTGGTTGTGGGTTTTACGTAAATAACTGGAGCCAGAGGCAAAAAAGCCAGCAGCAAAAATGCACAGCTGGATGTATTTCAGAGTTTTTTTTTTTTTTTTCATGAATCGCTCACAGAGCTTCTGTGGACTTCCCTTTTCACTTATTTATGCAAAAGCTAACGAAACAAACGTCTCTTTTCCTCACTGTTTTATTTATACATTCTAGTCACCTTTGCTGCCATAATTAAACTAATCTGATTTGAGCCGTACAGCCAGGAGATTTAGTCAGAATTGTTTTGTGGGCTTTGAAATCTCAGCTGATTTCTTGTTTGCTTGTTTGATCCAGGAACCGCTTGGCTGACGTCCTCCACACAGTCTGCATATTTCCTATTGTAAGTTCTTGGCTGGCGGGCGTGCACAGACAGCAAGCAGGCATCACTTGTGAAAAAGCTTGGCAGGAGACTCCTCTCTGTTCTTTCTGAGGGCAACGCTGCGGCTCTCTGTCTCCCCCAAGTGGTGACTTCAAGCATCTCAGCACCAACTCCTGCAATTGTTTGTTAAATCTGTGCATATCTGACCACAGCAGGTGTTCTGAAGTCTGGGTCAGGTTCCATTTAGTCCTGGGCTAAGCTTCAGGAAGTATTTTTGTGTCCTCTGCAGCTATCAGGTTTTAAGAGGATCTGGAGGCCGAACATGATCGCAGAAAAAGCTCACAACATTTCATTGCATTTTTTTGTTCTTTCATCAGGTATGAAGCATCCTTTCAGTCCAACGTCCCGGCCGGACGCCGACAGGAGCGGGGAGCACATGGACAGCGACGCCGAGGATCCCGGCGCAGTAGTGGAGCAGCAGTCACCGGGGGGCGCTCTGCACTCTTCGCTTTTCAAGCCCAAAAGGGAGAGGAAACAGCGGACCTACACGCTGTGTGAGGTCTGCAACATCCAGCTGAACTCGGCTGCGCAGGCGCAGGTCCACTACAGCGGCAAGTCCCATCAGAAGAGGCTGAAGAAGATCAGCAATGGGAAAATGCCAACGAGCACAGGTAGGGCCCCCAGGGGCTGCTGGGATGTCTGAGCCGCAGAAAAAATCATGAGCGTGGAGAAACCCCAGTCTGCCATTGAGTTATGCTGATTTTACACAATCCCACACACACTTCCTGGTAGAGTGTCTCCCTCTGCCAGTGCTTTTGTATTACATAGAAGTTAAACAAATTGGATTCTATTTGCTGAAATGTTTTCAGACTGAGCCTCGGGCTGAGGAAACATGCACTCACCAACATGCAAGTGGAGCAGAGACTGCCAGTGAGAATCTAATTAAGTGCTGGTTTTGTCATGATGTTACTGAGTCAGGATGGAGGATTTTTTTTTTTTTTTTTTTTTTTTCCAGTCACTGGCTGGAACCTCTTAGTGAAGTTTGACTCCATCAACCCTCGGCTGCTTTCTTCTCACACTCTCTGATGCTCACAAACAAAATCTACCGTTAGATCAGAAGACTTCACCCCCTCTATAAATAAAGCGTGGAGATATCAAAAAATGTCCTGGAAGCAGAGATCAGACACACAGCGATCTGAGAGGCAGTGACAGGTAAAAAGTCACACTTTTACTGCACAGCATTAACTACTGCTTTAAACAGGGGCGTCAAACTCAATCGCACAAGGGGACAGAATCCAAAACACAGCTTTAGGTCGCGGGAGGAACAAGAAAAACATTTATTGAACACTCTAAAACTTCATTTTTAAAACTTTAAAACTGTAACTTTTTAATATAATTCTGAACTAGATATATATTTACCTGCGCTAATGCTAGTGAGAATGCTGTAAGACGAATTTGACTTTTGAAGATGCTAGTGCTGATAGCTAAAGATGCTAAAATTGATTGTTAAAAAAAACTGAAAATGATAGCTGAAGAGTCTGAAGCTGACAGTGGAAATTGCTAGTTAGTAGCTGAAAATGCTAAAGATGATAGCTAAAATATTAGCTAAATGCCAAATTAGCCAAAAAAAACAAGATAAAAAAACTTAGGTTAGCCAAAACAGCTACCTTATAGCTGAAAAAATAGCTAAACCTCAAAACATCTTAAAAATCTCAAAAAAACTAAATTAGCCAAAAGTGCTAGAATGTAAATATTAGCTTAACTCCAAAACAGCATGAAAACTTAAAAAGAAAAGCCTAAATTAGCAAAAACTGCTAGCATGTAGCTGACATATTAGATAAACCCCAAAATAGTCTAAAAAGCTAGCAGAATGCCAATTTTGAAAAGTTTAAAACTATAACTTTTTAACATAATTATGAATAATAAACAGTCAGTAATATTATTCCACAATAAATCAACTTAGACCTTAAATAACTTTCAATATTTTACTCTCCATAAAAATACATTTAGTCAAAATTTAAAGGTTAAAAATAAGTTAACATCGGGCCAATAAAATCGGGAAAGCAATAAAATAAAATGATCTTGAAGGGCGAATATGACTACCCGCTGACACATGACACATGGCTTAAAGGGTAACCAAACAGAGAAATCGGAGGCTGACTCCACCCACAGCTGAAATTTGAAAATCCAGTCTGACGGATGGGGCTTGGGAACAGGACTGTTATCATTACCAGAGCTGCAGATCATGACGTGAGACTTAAACGGTTTGAAGCCCCATGTATAGAGGTCAACAGCAAAAAAACCGACGCCTCATGATTATAGAATAACTTTCTGCATCTTAACAAAAGTCGACTTATTTGTAGTGCACCATCTATGGGGAGACACTAGAAGATAAAACAATATTAAGGGTTATCATCATCATAATTTATTCAATTTTAGTGGGCCAGGTTAAATATCTTGACGGGTCGCATGTGGCCCCCGGGCCGAGGTTCGCCCGCCCCTGACATAAGCTGTGCAGGAGTGTGAGGACATCTGCTCTCCATGGAGCAGTCAAAAGGGTGGGGTGGATCATTTGTGTTCTCGCTTCTGTGGGTTTGTGTGTTTCAGCCTGTTTGTGTTTCTGTTTTTATGAGCCAGCAGTGTGTGAAGAAGGAATTTAGGATGGAGAAACTTTGTCTGCTGGGAAAACTTTGAGTTATGAACCAGGAAAAAGAGACTTTTGGTGAACTTTTAACCTGATTGTTGCTCAGGTGTGTAAAACAAACGTGATGTGCCATTGCTGAAAATATCATTTTGATTTTTTTTTAGCATGTAGAGCACTTTTTCAGTGCAGTCATTTGTATTTTTTTTTTTAATAAAACAAATGACATTTCTTTTTCGTCTGAGAAAAGTATGCGGTCAAATTAGGATCTGCTTAAAGTGAATTGAATTAAATTAAATCATTAATAATAAGATTGAAAATTTAAATGAAAAAAATTAAATTTGTAAGTCATTTTAAAATCGGAAATAGTTATTGAAAACTTGAAGGAATTGTTGAAAATGTGAAAAAATACAATTGAAAATTTAAAAAAATAATATTGACAAAAATATAGAAAATTTGGGAAAAAAAAGTCAATTTGAAAGTTGAAAATAAATAAATAAAACCACTACCAACATAAAAAATTATGTTTATTTGTACTTTCAAATTTCAGGTTTTTTTTTTCCAATTTTCAAGATGTTGTTTTCAAATTTACTATCTCTACTTCTGAAATTTTCAGTCTTTTTTTTTTGTTCATTTTACACGGATCCTGATTTGCGACAACAGGCATTAAAGAGTTAAAAGCTGAGCAGACCGGACCTAAAAAGGTGAAGATAAAGCAAATTTCTCCTTCAAAACTTAATTAAAATGACCATTCGTATGCACAGCTGTTAAAATAACCGCTTAAATCCATGCCGATTTTTGGATGTTTATGAAACGCATGTAATGGGTGGAGGAGAAGAAAATCCATCTGTTAAATGAAACAGAAAAGCAGCCAATTACCTGAGCTTTTGTTTAAATCTCTGCTTTCGTTTTCCACACCGTGTGATTTTACAGAAGTGTTTTTGTATTTGGACATTTTATTTTTTTATTGCACTTTTTTTCCCTGAACAAAATGTATTTTTCAAACTAAAAACAAATGTTTTCAAGTTTCAATTATTCACTATTCTTTATGTAATTGCGTGAAACTTTCTGTTGAAAGTCTAAAAGGATTTAGTTTTGCAATAAAACCAAAATTGGGTGAAAAATTATTTATTTTTAGTTTTTTTTCTGAATCTAACTGAACATGCTCATAAAAATTAGATGAAAACATCGACTCCAGAGATCCTGTTTGCTTTCATCAGGCATTCAAATATTTAGATCCTGATCACTCACAGCTTGATCGTAGTAACAGCAGATAAAAACACCAACAAGTCAGTTTTATTACTTTATTTTATCAGATGTGCATATTTTTTTCTATGCTACCTGTGATTTCGGTAGATGTTTTAAAGTAAATAAATAATGAAAAATCATAATACCTGATCTTTTAAAGACAGGGTAGAGTTTTAAAAAATAGATAAATAAAGCAATTTGGATGAATAAATACATTCTCTTTTCTGTTAGTGTTTACATTGTAATTTTATTAAATAGGCTTTCAACTTTAAATCCTTTTTTTTTTTTTAAATACATTTCTTTTTGATTAAACTAAATCAATACGTCAATCAATTTCATTGAATTGATTTAGCAGTTGATCTGGTCTGGACTTGAAAAATGTTACTAAAGCCCATAATTACCTGGATTTATACCCACAGAGAGCACCAGAGGCTCTTTGCTCCGGAACAAATACAATTCTAAATTTAAAACTTGTCGTCTTTTAGGTATTTATGCTTCCTTTATCTGTGTCATCGTAATCCATTCGGTTCCGCCCTCTCACAAAGAGCAGAAAACGCAGCATGTCAGCCGTCAGTTTGCATATATTTGCCATGTTTGTGTGTCAGTTTGTGTTTTGGTTCGGCTTTCAACAGTCGATGCACATTAATGCAAAGTGGCATTTAGATGAAGCAGATTAGCCAGCTTAGAACAAATTTACTCTTCCCTTCTTCCCAAACTTTGTCGTGTTTTTAGGCCATGTGTTGGAGTCTGAGTTTGCTCCTTTGGTTCACCGCTGCAGGGAATGCAGACTGCATGCATAATGGTTTATTTCTGTAGTTTTTTTTTGGTGCAATGTGTGTGTGTGTGTCAAGTGCAGAGCATGCTGCAGCGTTGTGGTGTGCTGATTCCCTCTGACACACAGTCACAATCACGCAGCTTTATCTCTGCTCACCTTCTGCTGACTCCCCGAGGCAGCCAGCTCTGCTGTGTCCTGAACTCCAGCACAGCTTTGTGTGTCCACGTATCCATCCTGCTCGTCTGTGACTGATATTTTTAGATTTCCTAAATGCTACACAACAACTTGTGCTGCAGAGACAGAAATGCACGCTTCGGTTCCTCCGTGTTCATGTCAGGCCCTCGTACTGTAAGGTAAGGGCGTTCGGGCCCGGCGTGCTTGTTTTCAGGTTTGCATGAATAAATGAAATAATCTAAATTTGCGGTGTGTAGAGGCGTGTGTGTAACTCCCAGCGTATTGTCTCTATGTCGACTTGTGTTTGGTTTCCTCCCTGCTTCACTGAACTGACAGTGGGTCCTGGCTCTCCATCCCCCTCCCTGCCTGCCTCCCTCCCTCTGGCATGGACAGTGGGCCCTTGGAGCAGCCAGTCAGACATAAAGAGGAATGCACCCATGATGGAGAGAATTTACTTTAATAAGGAGAATATGGTGAAATATAATCCAAACGGTGGAAAAAAAAAATCCAGATTTTTGTTTTTTTTTGGCATACTGATGATTTATACTAGGGCTTCCACGATTAGTCGACTAATCAACTATTGAAATAGTCGACGACTAATCTAATAATCGATTAGTTGTCACTTTATATTATATGGAGTCAAAGTGTATTAAAGTTGATAGTTAAAATGGTGTTATGCTAGCTTTTTGGACTATTTTGGCATTTATTAAAGGTTTTTTAGGCTATTTTGAAGTTCAGCTAAAATTTCAGCTACATGCTAGCTATTTTGGCTAAATTTAGCTTTTTTTGCTATTTTGGAGTTTAGCTAATATTTCAGCTACATGCTAGCTATTTTGGCTAAATTTAGCTTTTTTTGCTATTTTGGAGTTTAGCTAATATTTCAGCTACATGCTAGCTATTTTAGCTAAATTTAGCATTTTTTGTTGCTATTTTGGAGTTTAGCTAAAACTTCAGCTACATGCTAGCTATTTTGGCTAAATTTAGCTTTTTTTGCTATTTTCGAGTTTAGCTAAAATTTCAGCTACATGCTAGCTATTTTGGCTAAATTTAGCTTTTTTTGTTGCTATTTTGGAGTTTAGCTAAAATTTCAGCTACATGCTAGCTATTTTGGTTAAATTTAACTTTTTTTTGTTATTTTGGAGTTTAGCTAATATTTCAGCTGCATGCTAGATGTTTTGGCTTACTTGGGCTTTTTTCAGTTTTTTAGGTTAATTTAGCATTTAACTAATATTTTTAGTTGGCTTTCAGCTTCAGCATTTTCAGCTATCTGCTTCAGTGATTTCAGCTTTTTTTCTGTTTTTAGGTATTAATTTTAGCATTTTCAGCTATCTTCACTGGCATGTCTTGCGGCCAAATGCAGCTTACAACATTCACACTAGCATTGTCTAGTTTTACTTAGTTTAAAGTTAATGATGGTTAGGATTGGCTGCCACAAATAGTGACTATGTCGACCATAAACTAATGAAGGAAATTGACAGTCAAAAATTGTGAAAATGAAGAATGATGAAGCTGATGAAACTGATAGTTAGAAATGGAGAGGCTGATAGCTGAAAATGCTGAAACTGATGGCTAAAACTGTTAGCTAAAGATGCTGAAACTGTAAGCTAAAAAGGCTGAAACTGATAGTTAAAAATGTTGAAACAAATAGCTGAAAAAGCTGAAGCTAATACCCAAAAATGCTGAAACTGATGGCTAAAAACCCTATAACTGACAATTAAAAATGCCGAAGATAATTGCTGAAAAAGCTTAAATTAATAGATGAAAATTCTGAACTGTTAGCTAAAATACTGCAACTGATAGTTAAAAATGTTGAAGTTGATATCTGAAACTGCTGAAACCGTTAGCTAAAAATGCTTAAACTGATAGTTAAAAAATGGTGAAGCTGATAGCTGAAAATGCTGAAACTGATAGTTAGAAATGGTGAAACTGATAGCTGAAAAGGCTGAAACTGATGGCTAAAACTGTTAGCTAAAAATGCTGAAGCTGATTGTTAAAAATGTTTAAACTAAAAGCTGAACAAGCTGAAGCTAATACCCAAAAATGCTGAAATTGATGGCTAAAAACCCTATAGCTGACAGTTAAAAATGCCAAAGATAATTGCTGAAAAAGCTGAAACTAATAGATGAAAATTCTGAAAATGTTAGCTAAAATACTGCAACTGATAGTTAAAAATGTTGAAGTTGATATCTGAAAATGCTGAAACCGTTAGCTAAAAATGCTTAAACTGATAGTTAAAAAATGGTGAAGCTAATAGCTGAAAATGCTGAAACTGATGTCTAAAAATGGTGAAGAAAAAAAAAAACAAATGGAAAAGATATAGAAAGGTTTTGAAGCTTTCACAAAATGATTTATCATCTTTCATGTTTGTAATGTTAAAATATCAAAAAAAGGCTTAATCCCAAAAATACTGTTGAATTCTTGGTTGATCTTTTGAAATGTGATAAAAAGCTCAGATTATGGCGTGTCGTTTAAAAATAAATAAATAAATAAATAAATAAAAAGTGCCCAGATGCTGTTTTTGCTCTTTTCAGCTCATTAAACTTGACTGTTGGGGAACATCGTGCCTGATGTTTTCCCTCAGCATGATCAATGTTATGTGAGAAGCTGCAGCAGATCCAAACAGAGACGTTTGGACTCAACATAACGACTATCAGGCTCATTTGTAACTTGGGAATTTCTTCTTGTCCTCTGAACGCATTCATGTAAAATGCATCACTTAACATTTCACTAATTTTTTTTAAACTGTCTCATCATTTTTTATATTATTGGCTCTTGCACTTGTTTGCAAGCACACGTTAAATGTGAGAAGGATGTCCAGCTGCTCCTCGAGAGTTGTTCTCCGACTCCCTGGAGTCCTTACCATTCGCTTCCACGGATTGAGATGAACTTTAACCCTTTACTGCCTGTTCTGCCATCAATCTTGGTTAAGGAAAGGCACTAAAATGCAGAGAGAGTCAATTAAGGTTCACTCTGCTCTGGAAAAGCCTCGTAAAGCATGCAGCTCATACTTTAGCTGCAGCTCGTATTGGAGCGTTGTAGAGCTCTAAATCACTCTCCTTTTCTTTGTGGTTTATTAAACCATGATGGAGGGGTGTGGGGCGACGAGGGGGGGAGCAGTCTGGCCTGATGTGACCCCGGTGGATTCATAAGCCTAACATTCTGACGGAGAGCGGTAGCACGCCACGCGTGGCTGTTTGTGCTCTTTATGTCCGTCTTCATTGATGTGCCCTTTGGGGATTTTTCTGAGTCATCCAATGAAATGAGCTGGAATGGTTATTTATTTATTTTCATTTTTTTGGCTCCACCTGTTGCTCAGTTTTTATTTTTATTTTTTCCAGTTTTGTGTGTAAAATATTTTTGTCAAGTGAGTCACAGTGAATCATCTTTTTTGCAAAACGTTTTCAGTTGACGTCTAAGTATGATGTATCATTTGTAGTTTCTGCAGAGCGGCAGTAGTTCGTTAGAAACTTGCCTCCATTGACCGTTGGCGTGAAGTAAGCCTTCCCTGAATTCCCATCATTCATTTGTTTAAGTTCTCTTCCACTAGCTTACAGCCGTGCAAAAATAGCGAGCAATGGGAGCCATCCAGGCGAAACAAAACAAAGACAAAAACAAAGACGTTCATGGATCTATTTGTCTGCAAGTGAATAGAACTTGTGGCCCACTGGCTGTAGCACCTACATCACTGCTACAGGCTTTTTCAAATGGCATTTTATCATCTTCTTCACAACAATTTGGATCAAGAAATTCTCAGAAATATATTTTTGTGCAAATTTATTTTTAATAAATGCTGCAAGAACATAAAAAAAAAAAATAGGAGAGTGTTCATAAAACTCCAGAGTGGTTGTATTTTATTTTAATTAAACTATGAAGAGTCAACTTTTTGAGCTTTTAACTGTATTCTACTCTTCATTCCTCTCTAAAGAACCCCAAAGCGAGCAGGTTCTCACGCGATGATGTCACAGAGTGAGACAGCCCCTTTCAGGGAGAGTCTGCTCCGCCCCCAGGTTAACGCAAACACTTTTGCCGCAAAGCTAGCAGTTCGAGCTAGCGGTGAGTCTACCCCGCCTCCCTCCGGCTCGTGCACAGCAGATGTCGGCTGTTTATGTCATGACTTGGCCAAGAAAACGCTCATTCTTTAGTGTTCAAACTTCAACGTGAGAATTCTTCATAACATGTTGAGATTGATTCCAAATGTATTTGAGAATGGGGCAAGCAGATTCGGGATTTGGGGAAGACAGCAGGAGAAAGGGAGCAGACTATTTCCTGGTGCAGAAAGCGACAAGTTGGGAGAACTGATCTAACTGATGGGTGGCTTTTTTGTGGAAGACTCACTGACGAGGACGGGTTTAGGTTGACGTAATGAAATGGGCGGCACTCTTTAAGAGCAAAGGGCGGAGCCTCAGGGATCGAGTCGTTTTACTTCCTGGTATGAAACGAGTCCACAAAAATAACTTATATTTCATAAATATTTGTCTTTTTGCTGAAAGTGTTCGCTGAAGATGCTGAAGCTTTTTTCTGAAAATGGTGATGCAATTTACTTTAATTGGTGAAGGAATTTGCTGAAAATGCAAAAGCTATTTGCAAAATATTGAATTTGCTAAAATACTGGAAATTTGGTTAAAGAACTATGAAAGAGTGCTGAAGTTGAAATGGTGTGGTAAAAGTGCTTAAAAATCCCTAATATATGCCAATTTTGCAAGAATGTTTAGTGTGTTGCTTAAATATGATCTAAACTCCAGATGAACTCCAGACAAAAAACCTCAGTAAATGCCAAATTAGCCTAAAGAAGCTAGCATGTTGCATCAATACTAGCTAAACTCTGAAATAGCCTAAAATTCAATAGTAAACTAAATTAGTCAAAAACGTTATCATGTTATCAAAAATTGAAGCTAAACTCTTAATTATCCAATAAAAACCTTAGTTGATGTCAAATTAGCCAAAAAAAGCTAGCACATTTCTTAAATACTAGCTAGACTCCACAAATAGTCCAAAAATTAATCAGTAAACTAAATTAGCAAAAAACATTAGCATACTGCTAAAATATTTGCTAAAATCTAAATTAGTCTGAAAACCCCAGACGATAACAAATTACCCAAAAACGTTAGCACGTGCTAGCCATTTTTTTTAAATAACTGTAAAAACTGAAAACATAGCTTAAAGGCTTGTTACTAATTTACTTAAAATGTCGAAATTTGTATACTTTCTCATTTATTTCTTGATATATTTTGCTCAATATTGCAAAAACTATCAAGTTTATGAATACCAAAACTACAAGCTGAACTTTTTTATGTCAAGATCGCTGAAATCGTTGAAAGTGTGATTACGTTTTTAAGCGCCGAAAAACATACAGAAAGTAGCAGGAGAATCATTATTGTGTGAATTCTTAAAAGGCATTCATATATATTTTCTTGGTAGTAAACAAACCCTTTTTTTCTAAATGAATGCAATAAAAACAGTTGCAGAAAATCAATGTCGGCCTTTTCATTTTTACCTGCCTTGTTTATTTTTGGTCCTGTTCTCCTCTCCTCTCCTCCTCTGGGTTTAAAATCTCCTGAAATGTGATGCGGCGGTGGAGTCGTACGCTTTCGCTCCCATTTCTTCGCCTCTAATCCCCTCGCTGACCTTCTCTCTCGCTCGCCTCCTCTTTGCCCCGGGGCGCAGCCCTATTTGCGACATCAGTTCAAACTGTGAGAAAAAGGTCAGTGGTCAGGCCGGGCCAACGCACGGGGCTCGGCATAGCAAGAGGTATGATGTGTGGCACCTGCGAGGCCACAAAAGGGGTACGCGCTGCAGAAAATCCTCCATGACTGCGTTTAGCCGCGCTCTGACAGGTCGGCTGGTTGCGTCTGTGGAGAAGGGCAGGTGAATCTCACTATCAACTCTTATCTGACGCACAAACCCACAGCTGCTGCGCACATATCAGAGAGATGAGTTTAACTGTTTGTGGCTTTGCTAAATGTCAGGAAATATCAGTCTCTCAAATGTGTTTGGTCACCAAAAATGACCTTCTAATTCACTCGCTGTTCATTTTTACCCCTCTAAAATAAAGTATTTCTTATTTTTCTTGTGTACAAACTGCGTGGGCATGAAGACGTGTCTCAGTTTCCCAGCTCTTCTAATGTACTGAATTTAATGATCACAGCAGGATTGATGTAAGAAAGTAAATTAAACCTTTTGCTCATCTACGCCATCATGCAAGGATGTGAGATATAGAAAAAAATAACAATAACAGAGCTAGAACAGAACATGCATGTTTAAAATAAAGAAAGAAATGAGCAAAACTGAATTTAATTGTCAAATACAATCAAATCCATGTAAAGAAATTGATGGCAGATAAAAAATTTTGCCCAAGAAGTCTCACTCTGATCATTTTTTGAGTTTGTTTAAAATCCTTCTCAATGATCTTTTAATTGTGAATTTGCTGTTTTTTGTTTTAAAAAAAGTATCGTTTTTAGGACATACTTTCTGGAGACTGACAGTAGTTTATTAGAAATTTGCCTCTGAGTTGTGGGCGGGACCTTTCTATGAAGGTAATTATGTGCCAATACATCCAAGTGTAAATAATTCACACACGAGCTGGAATCACACATAACATGTAACATTTTTATACACAAGTTAAGGTTTTTGTCAAACAAGTTCTCACATTATATTCCACAAGTACACACTTTTCTCACATGTTTTTCTTTTTCCTGCAACTTCACATTCAGTTTTACGTGTGTGTGAATTAAACTTGTGTGCGTGAGATTCTCGCTCGTGTGTGTATTATTTATGCTTGGATGTTTTGGCACATGTTTACCTTCATACTTTTGGCCCAGAGAAACCCCGCCCCCCTTTTCTCTCCCTGCTCCTGGGAGCTTGTCAGTTGTAGCTGCTACATCACAACTACAGGATTTTTTAAACTTCCTTTTGTTTCAGCTTCTCCTGATTCACGACTATGTGAATACAGTAATAGTCAGAAATGCAATTTTGAGTTTAATTCTATTAAAATATGTTCTTTATCATCAGGAAAATGACACAAAAACATGTTAAAACATAATTTTCTTTGGAGTGGGGCTTAAAGTAACACTGTGAAATAACGATATAAACTATCCAGAGCATTTAAAACCTGTATATATATATTTTTTTAAGTTTAGCTATTTTATATTAAAGAGAGAGCTTGTGTACTAAACCCCTGTAGGTAACTTTAGGAGCTGCACCTTGACCCAATTGGTTCCACTTTGGAATTTAGTCCAAAATCCAAAAAAGCACATCATCTGATGTATAAAACTACTTGATTAACTAATTTATTTTAAAGGGCCTATACCATGCAAGATCAACTTGTTAAGTTTTTAGGTGTTTTATAATGTTCAATCCTCACTATGAGCAACCCCAAAGCGGTATTTTGATCCATTCACGCATTTCTGAGCATTACTCTCGTACCAGCCCCTCCCGACCCACAAAAACATGCGGGTTCTCACGAGCTGATGTCACAAGGTGACAACAGCCCCTTCCAGGAAGAGTCTGCGCTACCAGCACCGCCCCCAGGCTAACACAAGTTAGTTAACACAACTAGCTCGCGCACAGTGGTGCAGACGTCAGCTGTCGGTGCTATTTGTGTTGTAATTCAGTCTAACGTTGTTCAAGAAACACTCATTCAATTTAGCGTTTAAACTTTGTGCGGTGGCATGTGGTAAAGAACATTCTGGTGAGGAATCTGCACAACATTTAAGGTGGATCCTGAACGTATCCGAGAATGGCGCAAACAGATAAGTGATATTGGTAAGATGGCTGCAGAGGAAGGCAGACTATTCTCTGGTGGAAAAAGCGAGCAGAAGAACTGGTTTAAACAGGGATTATTGATCAGAGACATAAAGGTGTCTCCAGATAAATGATCTGCATTAAAGCCAAGAGAATTTTTGATACAGTGGTTGATGATGACTTCAACGAGAACACAAATCCTCACAAGTGCTAATCAGAACTTAATACAATGCATGAAATAGGCTCTTCAAAATAATATACATATGTTATTAATTAATTAACAAAAATAGTAAATAAATAAGCGACTTTGAGGAAAAAAGCTTCAGAATCAGAAGCCACTCTAATCACTCATCATTCACTGAGGCATCACAAGCTGCATTTCCATTGACTATAAAATTGCGAAAATTTGATTTTTGGTAGTAAATTCGCCTAATGAAAAAACGTCGACTTCAAAAAAACTCACGCTTATGGAGAAGGTTTGGAGGAGGTGGTTTTTGAGGTGTATTGAAGTTGACATATTTGGCAAAAACACAATGGAAACACCTTTTTTGAATTAAATGAGTAACTTAACCAATAACTGGATACCTCTAAGCTGTGCTATGCCACAAGAATTACCAACCATGATTTCCCAAATAATTTCTCCATCCATAGTCGCTCCCACATCCGTGACCTACACGAGTCCAGCGCATGTTAAAAATGTCAGTCAAAGCAAAAAAATTCAGCAGGATTTATAGTCTGGATTTGAATTGAACTTTATTAATATCCCAAGGGATAAATTTATCAATTTATTTATATTTGTTGCAGTATATAAACTATCTGCTCAACCAAACACTGGGAAACATTTAGAAACATGTTTTTAAAAATGTTAATTCTGAAAATTACTCCCCAAGGTATGGAGCCCCAAAGGGAAATTGAAGAAAAAAAATTGAAGTAAATTTTTGTTTTTCCAAAAATTGAAATAAAAAAAAAAAAAGAATTCTAGTTACCAGATGATAACTAGTTCGCATCAATTAGTAACCAGAACAGCTTTTAATTAAATAAAAAAATATTTACTAATTTTATTTTTTAGAAAGACAAGTTCTAGTTAGTAAACAGAAGGTTTTTTTTTGTAATTATTATTTTTTTTTTATTACTGAGCCCCTAAGTATTTTTAGAAGAATTCTATTTTTTTACATTTATGTTCCTTTTGGGACTCCGTACCAAGGCAATAAACAGCAGAAAAATACCTTTTTTGGTGTTTTTTTTTTTTTTTTTTTTTGGGTAGTTAAAGGGATAATCCTGTAACAGTAGCACAACCTCCGTGTTTTACTCTCACCAACACAGCAGTCAAAGCTCCACTTTGGAACTGAAACCACTTGTGTACACTCAGGTTCAAAAATTAAGTGTTCACGTCTTTCACCCTGATCCTTTCAGAAAGATAAATTATTAACAATTGCGCAACACCTTCTTGAATAATTCCTCTAAATGTTCAAATGTATTATTTAACAGTATTTGAATATCCTTTTGGATGTTTGAATTTTTGGGAGAGCCCAACTCTTAGGAGGCCCTTCCCCCCCCCCCCCCTTGTGTTTCACAGCAAAGAGCTCCATGAAAAGCTTTCATTCTGGGCAGAGATGAGGTTCTTTAACCCCCTCACCTCACCTCAACCGTAGCCATCCTCTGATCCCTGTCATTACAGGCCCTCGGAAGGGCTAAATTACAGCTGAGTGACTTATTACCAGCCATATCCAAGGGCGAAGGAACTTGAAAAAGGCAGGGAGGAATAAAGTGGAGGAAGAGGGTAAAAACTGAAAAAACAGAAAAGGAAGATGGAGAGGTTTTTTTTTTTTTTAAGAGTGGAAAAAAAATCACATCAACAAGACACTTTGAAAGTGGCTTGTAGAGAAAGAGTGTGTTGTGTACAGGAGGGGTGTTGAGAGGCAGACACAGAAAAACACTGTCATTTAGATGCAGAGGCTGAGCTTTCTGCTAATGGAGCCATGATAGATAGCCTTGGAAAGTTTGCAGAGCCGCACAGTTTACAAAGTTCCCGTGCACCATCCTACCATTTCGACACAACTGATACGGTTGCATACCAGCTGCGGAGGGTCAGTTTGGTGTCGGCGTTGGGATGTTGGAGAGACGGCGCATCAAGTTCATTGAGAGGAATCAGCCGGAAAGCAGTCGAACAGTGTTGGAGCTTCTGAGCATTCCGGCAAACCTCCAGGGACTTTCGTAGTTCTGTACATGGAGCTGAGTTAGACAAGCTTTGGTAAACAGATGTAATCTGGGCAGAATGAGAGGAGACTGTACACTGAATCTACAAATGCAGAAATAGGGGTGTTGGATCGGCAACGCTAAACAAATGGTAAAAAATTGCATGTATCACTTGAAGAATGTAGCAAAAGTCCTGGACCTGGAGATGATTATCCATGCTTTTATGTTATCATTTTTAGATTATTGTAATTCACTTTTTACTTATTTTAACAAAAATTCTTTTAACGGGAGCCAATAAACAAGCACACTCCATTCATGTTGGCTCCCAGTTAAATTTAGAATTGATTTTAAAAGTTTACTGCTAGTTTTTAGAGCCTTGCATGGACAAACTCGCAAATATATTGCTGACCTTTTAACTCCCACCTCTTCAGTCCGGTCCCAGGACACGTTTAGCCAAAACTTCAACCAGTTTGACTCAGATATAAGTACCTGGGATTGAACAGTGCAGGTGAAGTGTTCTGGATTCCTTGCAAGATAATCCGTTGTAAATAAAATGAGTTAAAAAAACAAGTAAACAAGAATTAATGGCAAGTCCATTTACACATTTTCCACATAGAAGTAATACAAATGGATGAGAGTTTCCACACGTTGGACTTAATCATCTCATGTGTTGTTCACTAATGTTTTGACTTTAAAGTACAATAACCTGCTGTACCTCAATCCAATTGGTATGTTCTAATATTGATATTTTATTATTTTTTTAAGTAGTATTTAATTATCTTAAAGGAGACAATTCAATTTAAAAGAAAACCACATAATTAAACAAGATGAAACACTGGATTTAAAAAAAGCCAGAATAAGCCAAAACGTTAGTTTCCATCTGTGGTCCTCTGCCACGATGACACAGAAAGCAGTAAAAACACCAAAAACAATAAAAATGTACAAATGACATATGTGGATAATTCATGTAGAGAAAATGGTACAGTCAATTATACAAGTTCGCTTCCTTCCACTCCCTTTCAGCAATCAGAATATGTTGATTATTATGTAAATCATTATTTCATGTATTATTACGCTAACTAATGAGCTTGAAGATAAATCCAATTTTACTGATTAATTTAAATCTATTCAATTATGCATTAAAAGCTAACTAAATCTGGAGGGCCCTGTAGCCATAAAATAATAAAACACAAACAGATAAAAGCAGATCTGGCGTTAACTTTTCAATAATCTGGTCAAGTTTGACGCTTTGCAAAAGATCCAACAAGTCCAATAAATTCTCCTCACCTTTACTGGAAAATTGGAAATGTTTGTTAGTCTTTAAACATTTACTGACTTCTGGCCTCACCGATACTTCTCCAGGTTTGCCCGATCTTTGATTTTATGCTAAATAGACAACTATGGTGACTTTTGACTTTCACACACCAACAAACAAACACACACACACACAACGCCATTTAGAGAGCAGGAGAGGTAACTCGTGGATGATTTTCATTGTTATTCATGTATTAATTTATTCGCTCATGGCAGACGTGAAACAAGGCTGTAATATGCAGATGTGGGTTTGTTTTTCGATGGGAATTTTCTGGTCCACTGCCTTTAGCTGCCACTAATAATAAAGACAGGCAAGAGAGGTGGGGGAGGGAAGCAGGAGAGGAAAAAAAAATAGTTGGAGAGGGAAGGCTGGAGTTGTCAAGATGCCTCCAGTCAGACAGCGGCCCTCAGATCCGTCTTCTCTGCATTCCCGCAAACACATGTGTGCAGGTGTGATGGAGCTGTGAAGGATCCTGTCCTTGACATAAAGGTGAGCGAGTACAGTTGTTGTCTCTGTTGTTGACAAGCCCCCCCGAGCTGCTGCAAGCTTTTGTTCTGCTCAAATCTGGCAATGAAGCTGATATTAACCTGGTGTTTGTTCGGGATTAAAAGTGCTGCACTTTTTATATCTGAAGGGTGTTATACTAATCTTTGATGGAGGCTACAGATATAATTGAAACTCACCTCTTTTGAGTTGACTGTATATAGAGAACTGGACTGAGTGACTCCTCCCTGATGGCTCCAACAAGCCAAAATCCTATAGACTTCCATTGAGAAATACACAGCTAATACTCTGCCCTGGTGCATTTTCTGAACATTTTCTTGCTAATCCTATTTTTTTTACTGTATATATATATATATTTTTTTTTTTTTCGCAAGTTATTCAAGTTTGAAATTGACCAATCAGATGGCTTAATAAAAGCATGTGGTGCCCACTGGCCCCCACCTCGCAGGTTGATTGACAGATTCTCCCAACCCCGCTTTGAGTTGAAGGGTTGTGAACTTCGAACAAGTGTACACCTGATTGGCAACAGTAGTTGCCATAGAAACGTTAACTCAGATTGACTTGGACCAATCACTGCCATCTAGATCCAACATGGTGATATTCGTGTTGCGAAAAAATGGCAACTTATTTGACTTCATTTCACTGGAGCCAGAGATAGGACATTTTCTATGAGTGACGTCACTCCCGCTCTGTCCAATTCTCTATATACAGTCAATTGGGTTTACCTTTTAACACAGGGGTGTGCAAACTTTTTGATTTGTGGGCCAGAAAGGGTTCTAAAATTTGGCATAAGGGCCGGACAAGGAGCAGATGGAAGGAGTGATTTGGTAATGAACCTCATAAACTAAAAAGATAATATGGAATTTAGAGAAAAACATGCTTTAATTTGGATTAAAATTCACATATATTCATTTAAAAGCAGAAAATTTGGGAATTTTAATTTCTAAATTTTGATTTTTGTTCTCTTTTTGGTGATCCAATGGGTTGATTTTATTCAGAGGAAAATGCGAACTCAAAGAAATCCGAAAAATCATCTTCTGACTCAGAAAAAAAACACAAACGAATGCCAGAGAAACAACCAGAAATACAATGAAAATAAAACAATAATTAGGATTTTTGATTCAATGTATTTTAATTTGGAGGGCCAGATTAAGTAGTTTAAGGGGCCGCATGTGGCCCCTGGGACGTAGTTTGCCCACCCCTGTTTTAACACAAGTAATGTTGCCAGTGACCCTTGCATAAAACATTCTCTTTGATATCCTGTAACACTTGGAGCATTTACATGATCAATCAGCTGATTCCAACGTGGAGAAAAGAGTTTTTCACTTAAAATGTTGCATAAAGGTAGAAAGCAGGAATTTTTTTTTCAAAAACGCAACCAGGTGATGTACGGCCTAAACTTTTTCAAAACGTACTTGGAAAGCCGGAAGTATTTTGTGTCAATTAGTAATGTGGAATCGGATAAAAATTACATCTGGAGTCCCTCAAGGATCCCTCCTGGGACTATTTCTATTTGACATCAACATGCATTCACTTCCTCTGCTTATAAAGAATGGAAACATTAGCTACCATAGCTACACAAAATACATGCACGGGCTCTTGGTAAATGCATTGAGGACAGTTGGACTGGATGTGCAACAACTTAATTCTGCTAAACGAAAACAAAATGGAGTTTTTATGGATCTACAGAGAAATGGTTGGTGGTCACTGCTGAGCTTTAACCTAGTCATCGGAAAAACACCAATAGATAGTCTTGAAAGTTCTACTGCTGGATAATAAAGCTTTGATGATTAGCACCAAAAGGACAAGAAAGGAGGCCCATTTTTAGAGTCTTTGGTATGACTCAGCCTGGATTCGGACTCCCAACCTTCCCGTTTCAGGGCGGACACTCTACCTCGTGGCCACTGAGCTTCTATGCTCCACATACATGCAACACACATCCAGCAGGGTCAAACATTTATTGATATTTATTCCTCTTCTTATCCAGAAAAGCAGCTTTTTAGTAAATTTGATTTTGTAATGGAAATCAATCCCAAGTCTCAGGACGGAAATAAACTGTTGAGGAAAGTGACTTTGTCACTTCCCAAGACATAAATAAGCAAAGAAGCACCCTGTGGCCAACTGGCTGTGAGACACGATGTTTTCTGCATGTGTTGCTGGACGAGGGCGAGCTCCTCTGGGAGGGTCACAGGAGTGGAACGCTGACACGCTGGAGGAGTAATGATGTCAAGGACAAGACGCTAACGGGCAACGAGCGATTCAGTCTATTTTCTCCTGGTTGTTGCATCTATAAGGGATGTTAACCCCCTCCTGTCTGAGTGAGGAAATAGCAGCTGGAGGAGAGTTTATGCGGAGATAAATGAAGTCAAAAGACAGATAGAGATCAAGTGAAGTCCCGCAAGAGATGCATGATGGGAGTGTTTTAAAAAAGTGTCCCAATAAAGGTTAAGAGGTTAGAAGCGTGACGTTTTTTATTTTGTTTTCAATGTGATGGCAAGCTGTTACCATCTGTTTGTGTCAAGCTGGGAACACTTTACCCAAGCTATGAATATTGAGGTCAGAAAATTGTGTTCTTCTTAAAAAAGGATAAGAATAAACAATCCACTTTTGGGATTTGTGCCTGGTTTCCACTGAGCGGTCCAGACCGGACGGGACCGGGCCGAACTGGAATTTTTCTATAAATAAATGGACCCGTTAAGCAGGACCGACCGGTACCATTTCTAGCCCCGCGGTGGTCGTAGGTCCATCGAAAAGTGGAATGGACCCCGTGAGGGCGGAGCTTCTGTCATCACACGACGTCAGCCATTGATTGGTGGAAAGGTTTTACGATAACAGGAAGAGTCCGACCAGCGCTTTTCCCGACTCAAGATCCAAACCGAAATTTTTGTCCTCTTTTTGGCTGGATTTTTCTTCACCCTTTTCCTGTCGCCTCCCTGTTCAGAGCGTGGGAAGCCAAAGAAGCTTTCTTTGATTATTACTTTTCCTTTTTTTTTCGTTCTGTCCTCGCAGCGCCCGCTGCGTCCCTCATGCACACGAGGGTTGGGGACCGGAGACCCGAATACGGAGACCCACACCAGTTTCCGTCTGTGTCTCACTCGACCCCCGCGGCCGAAGAATGTCCGTTACCGATCCATACTCATCAAAAACACTTCCAACCGTGCTTCATAAAACATTTATTGAAGAATATTGGAGTCTTATTCAACATGAAGACTTTTCTTTAATTATTATTTTCAATTCAGAACAATAGACTTAGGCTTCATTCATAATAATCATCTTTTTCATTTTCCGTCTGTTTCTGAGTCAGCTTCTCTTTTGCTGTAATCACACCGTCTACACCCCAACGCTCTATTGAATTGCCCGGCCAACTGGGGACTGGTCTGGTCCGGACCGCTCAGTGGAAATGAGGCATTAAAGTCCCCCTTCAAATGTAATAAGAAATCATTTTGTTTTTTGTATTTCCGAGTAATTCTCTGAGGCGCTGCTCAGCTCAGAGGCTTCAGGTGAACGTGAAAATTGACTTTTTAAGACATTTAAGTTGTGGAATTGTGTTTAAAAACTTCATAATCATAATTAAAACTAGGGTAGGGCGATAATTATTGATATTGCGATAGAACATTTTTTCGATAGAAGAATGAGTCTATTGCGATAGACTTTTATTTTGAAGGGTCCGCAAAAAACACTTGCTAGCGAACAGTTTCTTCTATTTGACGAGTAAAAGTTGGATAGTTAATCGCCACAGGCCGAGTAAGTGTATCTAATTATTGTGTTTATTAGCTCTCATTTCGGTCATTTTTTGGACTCCACTCCTCGTCCTTCATCTGCATGAAAGGTAAACAAACGCGCACGAGCCGCAACCCCCGCTGCCGCTGCGTACCTCGCGCCCCGCGCGCTGTAATACAATTAATTCTCTGTCCAAGCCGACTGCATTTGGCGTCCAATTAATTTATTGTACAATGTATTAGTTTTAACAAGCGTCAGATTTGATGCTTGTCAGTCATCAGAAAGTCTGTGGCTCTGAAGCCCCGCTGAGTGTGGGAGAAACTTCCATCAAAACTTTTCTTGAACTCTTCGTGAAGAACGCGGATACCGAGAGATTGATTTATTTTGAAGAGCTGAATAAAAACATCGGTACACATCTCCGTGTCGGAGTTCAGGAGACCTTCCAGTGAGGAGCGGCCGCTGTCGCACACACATGGCGCTCCTGCACCCAGCTGGCAAGAGCCGCCAAGAGAATGTAGAGCTACTATGGCAAGCCATTAGGGTCAAAATTAACCAGGAAAAACGCGGGTATGGCAGTGCGTCACCTGGACAAGTGCTATGGTTAATAATGCTTATTTGACATATTTAAATGTTGCCACAGTTAATTTCAATACAACAATTAATACCAAAAATAATGAAAGTTTAATTTCAAAATTGCAGTTTAATTTGGTGGGATAGCATATGAAGCATTCCTTTCTCTCTCCAGACATGTACATGTAATCAGAAAATACATGTTTTGTTTATGTTCAAAGTTCAAAATGTGTGAGTTAATACTTTTAAGTACGTTAATTTTAGGCTTTTATTTTTTTTTCTTGTTGTTTTTTTACTTGTTACTGATCCGAAAAATGATCCAAACTGTGACCTTAAAGCCGTGACACGATTACACCCCTACTAAATACAACAAAAATAATTAGTACATTAATACATTTTTGTTATGTGAACCCTGAAAACATTAGAATTTATTTGTAGACTTAATGCTTTGTTTTTTAATGGAACTGAAGAAACAGTTTAGTATCTATTTCATAAACTTTTTAAACTTGAAAGCTTTTGCTTTAACTTTCAGCTTAGTTCATTTATACATATAGTCTTGGTTATTAAAAAACTAGTTGCATAATTTCCATTGGATCTGTTATGCTTAGTGTGATAGCTAAATGAATATTTAAATTTAACAACCTGCTGATGAGTTTACATTTCATTTTTGAGCCACAAAGTGTTCAAATATAGTTATTTGTTTTATATTATGATCAATATCGTTATCGCGCAATATGTAAAAAGCTATATCGTGATATAACAAATCCCATATCGCCCAGCCCTAATTAAAACACTACTGGGAACATTTTTTTTATTAAAAAATTGTCATAGGGGACTTTAAAGGGCACATACCCCCTCCTAGGATGATTTCTAATCATCATAAAGCAGGTTTTGTCTTGTCCCTTATATTTTATATGGCATTTTGGGATGAGTTTTAGGAAACAACACATTCCCAGAGTCACTGGTGCATTTAATGCTATGCAAATGATTCTTACTCAAAGCCTTTTTTTGATGCAATTTGTTAGTCTTTTTTTATTGCTAATGTAAGTGAAAGTGGCTGAAGAATTATGTCAGAAATGAACTGAAAATGAAGTTTGTTTGCAGGATTTACAACGTCCTTGACTGACAACTGGTTGCTGTTCAAAGTCTCCAATAAAGCAATTGTTTCCTCATATATGCATCAATTCACAAACGCTTTAAAAAGCATTCAGTTATAAAGATGTTTAGACTTTGATCATTTGCGCCCGTCTTTGTTTCCTGGATTACGCATCTTGAGATATTTGGAGCGCGCTGTCAGCTCATTAACAAAACCTAACAAACTGTTTCCACACACGAGCTCATCCACATGTGTGAATCTGACACGGAGACGATGGCCCTACACAATCGGCGGTGCTCAGCCTGACAGCTCGCACAATTATCCCAGTAATGGAGCAAGAACTCTAGAGAAAGCTCGGAGAAATTAGCAGATACCAGATATTGCTCTGATTTTTCCTTAGTCGAACACCGACATCCAACATAATCCCTAGCGAGTGAACTAAACGAAACGTTGAATGTGAACTTGGTTATCTTCCAGTGGCATAAACACAAAGCTCACAACGCGCGCCGACTTCTTGCTCCCCTCTGATTTGCAGACTTGCATGCATGGCTATCTGGATCCGATGCCCACAGGCACGCACCGAGGCCGGAGTCCAAGCCGTGGCGAATCAGCAGAGTCTTCACCAGAGGCCAAATCTGTAGCGTATAATTAGCTTTTAATCAGCACCCTCATTCAGGCAAGCAGCACAGATTAGCCCAGCTTGGGCTGTGCTTAAAATAAGCATTCATAAATGCATGTGAAAGCCTCTGACCCATCGCATCCAATCACACGCGCACAATACAAGCTGCCTCCCTGCAGTCCTCGCTCATTTTCCTCCACTGTTGTTTGACTTCAATGTGTCTTTTATCCCTTCTACTATTTTTTTTATTTTACTGCTTCTGCTCTAAATTTGTTGGTGGATTTATTTGACAGGAAATGCACATTGTTCTGTAATCCTGTCAGTTGCTTTAACAAGGACACGGGGACACACAAGCTTATGCGAACCCACAACAAACTTGGTCTTAATGACACCTTCTGCTCTGGAGGGTCTATTTGGATAATCCAATATTGCAAATTTAAAATTAGACTCTTTATTAAAAAAAAAAAAAATAGATAAATAAATAAGAAAACTGCTGGGGTTCGAGAGCGTAACATTTTGGATGAGCTAGTTTCGTCTAATCCCCGCCTGTCTCTGGGGCGAGCCGCAGCGTTTATGCTGGTAATGAAGTGCAGTGAGATGAAAGCCTTTTTAATGGGATTTCGTTAAGTCAGAAGAGAGGAGCAAATCTTTTCCTCCTCATCACTGCCAACGTCATTGTTATTTCTGCTCCCATGGATGCCGCGGCTCATTTAATGAGAGTGTGTGCCATCTTTCCTGTTCATTGGTCGTAGGAGACGTCAGTCACTGCACTGATATTCTAAAATCGCCCTCTGCTTTTGGGAAACGGGACCCGCTCCGATCAAAATCGTGTGCTTTTAGCCTTTTTCTTTTAATGGAGGATGTGAAAATTTAGCTTAAAATTGCATCTTTGAGTATTTCTTCATTCAAGTTGTTGTAAATCTAGATATAAATGAAAATACACCAGGCGGAGCAATGGTCCCGCCTACAACTCAGAGGCAAATTTCTTAACTATTTCCGCCTGCAGAAACTAGAATCCGAATTCTTCCCCTACCTTCACATTTAGCCCTGCAAAAGGAGACTTATAGGTTATGTCTGAATTCTCTCCCTAATCTCTAATTACTAAAAAACTTTATAGTGCAGGACTACTTAGTACGCTGGATTTTGGTAATTCGGACACGATGATCACTACTTTTCTTTCGTTTTTCTAATATCCGGATATGTCGTCATTGATTTCACAAAGTGAAAATCAAATAAAAACGAACATTTCCCGACTCCACTGTGTTCCAAAGGTGAAAATATGGATGGTTTATTCATAAATTACTTTTAGACACACTTTTTTTGTTCAAAGTTGTGCGACATTGTGGTCTATATCCGCTAATCTAGTGAGCATCGATGTAGTTTATTGCAAAGACTTCTGGGTAATTTCGAGTGCACTCGATTTGGAATTAGTAGATTCGGACAGCACAAGAAAATGGCGAACGCTCTATATCAAGGGTGGGCAAATGTTTTGACTCGTGGGCCACAAAGGGTTCTAAAATTTGGCATAAGGGCCGGACAAGGAGCAGATGGAAGGAGAGATTTGGTAATCAACCTCATAAACTAAAAAAATAATATGGAATTTAGAGAAAAACATGCTTTAATTTTGATTCAAATTCACATATATTAATTTAAAAACAGAAAATTTGGGAGTTTTAATTTCTAAATTTTGATTTTTGTTCTCTTTTGGGTGATCCAATGGGTTGATGTTCTTCAGTGGAAAATGTCAACTCAAAGAAATGCTGCATTTATGTGGTGTAGGAATTATCTGAAAGATCACCTTCTGACTCAGAAAGGAACACACACGAACGTCAGAGAAACAACACCATTCATGGGAAGAAACCAGAAATACAATGAAAATAAAACAATAATTAGGATTTTTGATTCAATATATTTTAATTTGGAGGGCCACATTAAGTAGCTTAAGGGGCCGCATGTGGCCCCCGGGCCGTAGTTTGTCCACCCCTGCTCTATATAGTGCACTATACAGTGATTAGGGGAGGAATTCCGACACGACCATAAAGAAATCGTTTCTTCAAATTCGGACATTAATCCCACTTGATGATGTCATCAATAGTCGCCGGTCAGCTATGTTAGCGTGGAGCTGCCAGCGCTTGGTAATAACATTGGTTTATAACTTTAAAAAGGTAATTTTAAAACAAAAAAAAAATCCTTACTTACATTTTAATGTGAAGAAAAGCGCTTCTCCTCCATGACGTGGAGCCCCATCAGGGCACAAGGCTCTACTTCCCTCCACCGGGAGGGTTAGTCCTTAAAAAACTATTTGGATCACCACTACCTCTTAAAATGCCCCTACAATTAGAGGGGTAGGGTGAAGGGAAGAATTCGTATTCAATGTCCTAAAAAACATGTATTTTTGATTTTGGCAATAAAAAATATAATTAAAGCTCAATTGATTAGACTAGGGCCCAATCCAAATTCTTCCCTTCTTTTAGGTGTTTAAGTGCAAGTTGTGTCCAGGAAATTTATTTATTAAAATTCTGACCCTCGAAACGGAGGGATATAAAGTCCTTAAATGTCATTGAACAAAATTTGAGACACTATTTTTTCATAACTTTCTGTTTGGAGGGCTAAATGAAGAAGAAGGGAGAGAGGAAGAATCTTTAAAGGCATATCCCTCTATCCCTCCTAACTATTTTGCATATTTTGGGTGTTTATTTTTACATTTTTAGTTATTGAAAGTGGCCGAATTCTTCCCCTTCCCCTCTAGCTTCTCCCTACCCCTCCAATTGAAGGGGCATCTGAAGGGAAAAGGGTGTCGGAAATATTTTTTTCTTTAAAGTAGCGCAAAGGGACTTTGAGTTCCCTCCGCCGGTAGGGCGAGCTGTGTCGCGCTGTACCGCGGAGGGGAAGCGTTTTTCTTCACGTCGGCGCTCTGAAGAGCTGAAGTTTACATTTAAATGTAAGAAATTACTTTTTGTTTTAACACGACATTTTAAAAAAAAAAAAAAAAACCAATGTTTTGTATTTCTGAGCGCTAGCAGCTACCTGCTAACATAGCTGACAGGCGACTTTTGATGACATCACCGTCCAAATTTGAATTTTTCTTTAACTTTCCGTTTGGAGGGCTGCATGCAGGAGATTCGGATTGGGCCTTTGTTTTTTTATTCAGGCTCCCTCCACAGCCAAGGTGACCTGTGTCAACACTGCATTCGGAAACACGTTTTAGCCTCCCTAAAAATCCCTCTGTCACACATCAAAATGTTTGACGTGTGCAGGACGCAGTCAGCGCAGAGAAGAAAAGATCCTTCGCTGGAAGGTGAGAAACAAAGCTCTACAGCCTGAGGCGGCTTCTTTCTTCAGTCATCAAGAAGAAACCAGAGGGCAAAAGAAAGCTCGACACAATAACAGCTGTCCGTACACGGAAGGGAAGAAAGCTACGGCGATGTTATTGGAGGGTAAATAGACTCGCTCAGATTTAAAATAGTGTATAAAGAGCTGCTTAAAGGCTGCAGCTGTGGTGTGGTGATATGTCGTGATCGGTCCAAGCGCATGCAGGTCAAAGCCACAGTCGCTGGTATTTTACCAGAGAATATTAAAGGAGGCCGTGCAAATTGCAAGACATCATCACCACATGAAATATCAGCTCATGAAACAGCAATGATTATTTTATCTGTTGACCATGGAGCTGCCATGTTTTTCTCAGCAATGATCAAAACACCACTTTATCATCCTGGAAAGGTTTTTTTATTTTCTGATGAAAATAAAGCACAATATTGAGATCACCATAACAGTACGATTGGATGGACGGATGGATGCCCTTTTAGTACCAATGGAAATTGGTTGTGGTAGCCAACATATACACGAGACATATTGCCCAGCGGTGGGCAGCAACCACGCAAATCTGGCGGCGCTATACGCCCAGAAAAATCACATGAGGAGGGCACAGGAATGTCAAAAATCAAGTATCTTTGACACAGTACAACAACATAGATTGACGTACAAGCATCAACACATAAGCACAACAATTAAACGTAGAAGAAAAGGTCCAGTATACAGCAGTCGGAGGTGGGCCAAGAAAGAGAGACACCAAGGCGTTGAAATTTAGAGAAAGGGTCATGGAGTGGAGAGGAATGCAAGTTTCTATGACAACGGAATCTGCTCAACGCACCTTCAGCGGATTGTTTTGTTTCGGTTGAGGGAGTGTGCCCCTGTCCCGTCACAAATTTGTATTTCTTTGACCGTAATTTTTTTAATCCATGAGTTTTCTTTTTTTTTTTTTATTTCCACCACAAAACATAAATGTTAATGACAATTACAAAGTAGAAATCGTCTTTCATTTGAGTCTGTTAAAAGTAGAATATCTAGTTTTTGTTATTTTGCCAACGTTAAAGTGTTTAAAAAGTTATTAAAAAAGGTTCATTGTGTCTCATAGTTTTACATTTTCCAAACAAAAACATTTTATTCTGCAGGATTACTATTAGCTTCTAGAATTTCTACAACTAGAAAGAGGGTCCAATCCTTCAATTATTAGGATTCTCTTTAAAGGAATCAACTTCCTGTTTCTGACACGAGCTCTTTGCTACGAGACAGATTTGAATATTTTTTGGTTTTTGACTGAATTTAAAAAAAAAAGAAAAAATTAAAGAAAAGAAAAGAAATTCTTTTCAGCACCAGCAGCGAGGCGTTTGCATAGCCTAGTGTGTGTGACCAGTACCGAGCCTGTCTGCCTCCATCCAGCCAGCCAGCAGTCCTGCTGCTGCCTCTGCTGCTGGGATGAGTCTGGCTCATGACCTCCTCGGGGCCACGCTGCCATATTGGCCCCCTGCTTATTGTTCTGTCAACAGCATCTGTTGGGCCCGATAACAGGATTAGACCAGCCCCCTGAAGGCTTGCTACAGCTAGCCCGGATTAGCAAGCAATCCTATCTTTTCATACATTTGAGTGTCTTTGTTAGCATTAGTGTGTGGATTCGTTTTAAAGTCAATCTCTTTTGTCCTATTAGAAAAGGTATGCCACAGATAGAGAGAACTCATCCCGTCTTTTGTTCTGTGCAGAAAAAAACATCACTTTTCCTCCGTTTTTCCAACGTTTAACCACAACCGGTTTGGATTTCAGAAAGACAAAGGGACGATTTTAATTTCCATCCATCTATGTCTGCACTGGATCATTTTAATTTGCTGATATGGTCGTGAAGTCGTTTGATTTGAACATAGATATCCTGAGAAGGGACGTCGACTCGCAATGAAAAGTCAATGTAAATGCGCGTAAACCCTTGTTTCAGGCTTCCACATTCAGAACTTTCACATTCACGCGTCTCTTCGCAAGTTTTTAAGTCCAGTTTCAGGCTCTACTAACAAAACAGATTGCGCGCTGTAAGTTCATTGAACTATTGACTACTAAATCATGAAAACGCTGAACTTTAACATTTTTTTAGACACAGATTTGGCAGTGGCGTGTGGGTAGCGTCCTTTTTAACCATTGTACACATGCTTACGATGGAGAAATTAATACGACACCAAGTCTTTCATAAATCGGGATAATGAAAGAAAAAGTCTGGAGCAAGATTTGCAGTGTTTTGACTTTTCGCACAGAGTCTGTGCTAATAGTAGGAGGCGGCCAAGAACTATAAGAACAATAGGCAGAAGAATCCACTCCTTGATACTTCCTGCTTGTTCGGTGCTGCTCCAGCGTGAACGCCACCGTCTGAACACAGTCAGGAATGAATGAATGAAATGGATTGGTTTATTTCAAGCAATCACGTAATAATACATAAAATAACATCTTACGTTATCAATCACAAGTTAATCACTTGTTTGGGAAGTGGACGGAAGCAAACTTATATAATCCCACCCCGATTCAACCATACCATTTTCTTTACATGAATTATCAACATCCGGTTCAGGACTTAAAATCAAATATTTATGCCCTATAATCATAAATTCAGGTTATCAAGGATCATTAAGATCAGTCATGTAATCAAAATTCAGTGACGTTCCATGTCCCAAGAGCCAAATTCCATGCCCGGGGTTTGGGCCGCCGAGGCACTCGCCTTCGACCGCCGCCCAAATCACGATGCACCAGCCCCTTCAGACCCCCCTGCAGGTGGTGGGACCACTGGGGACAAAATTCAAAACATCCACAGACAAGTCATTTATATTAATTAGTACCAAATATCAAGATATACTCAGACGATTATCGTCAGAAAAGAATCATTAATCAATGTCATGATCACCAGAAAAAAATCACCCGAACCAACCATCACCCAAAATCCAGAGCATACCAAGATGATTAATAATCATCTGAACATAATCTGGACCTCTGGCGTCGATCGATGCAAATAACTTTCCCCGATGATAATTATTAAATATATCACAAAGAAGAATCATCTACATCAGCCAATGCGCAAAAAAAAAAAAATCAAAAATATACTCATTAAAAAAGTCGATTTGTGTTGCTTGTGGTCATAAAAGAAAATCAGTCGTGAATCACACTTTAGGAGAAATAAAGTAAAAAAAAAAAAAAAATCAAGAATATGTACAGAATCAGCGATACATCACAGTTTAGGCAACAAGTTTAAGGCAACGTAATCTGTCATTGTTATGACTACAGAAACCGCATACAGTGAAACCGCATTGGTCTATATTTTGCTGATTTTGCTCATGATGGATAAAGAAAATGAAGCTTAAAGTTGCATTTCTGAGTATTTCTTTATTCAAATTGTGGTGAATCAGGAGCGAATAAAAAATGTTGTTTCAAATAGATCATATTTGAGACAGAAACAACAAACCTCTATTCTGATGCATCCGCTTGTAGACGATTAGATCCATGTACGTCTTTGTTGATACAATATTGCAGTTGAGAGGAGCTGTAAGCTTGTCAAAAAGAAAGTGTAAGCATATGGATGACAGTTTTTTAATTTTCATTTTGGCTAAAAACAACAAAATCATGACTAAAAGATCACTGGGAACCCCTTTAAGATGAAAATAAGTTTATGGGAGTTTGACTTCTGGGATAAACCAACCTAAAATCAACAGGTGGAAGAGCAGCAGTAAAGTTCCTCAAATCATCACAAAGAAAGAGAGAACATGAGTTAAAATCTTAAAATGTCAAAACTCACCGCACAAATCTGAATAAGTGTGGCCCAAGGAAAATTGGAAAACGTCTTGCGGGCAGATATTCAGGGGTGCAGATGATCATCATTATGTGGTTGGAGGAGAATGACTCTTTTTTTTTTTGCTTCTTTTTCTGCTTAGTGATAGTTTTAAATAATAGCACCACTTAGCAAGCAGCTATTGTAACTCCGTGAAAATGCCCAGACGGTGTCGTTTCCTCGTAAAAGAAAATCCAACCAAATAAAGTTGTGAAATTTTTTGGCGTTTCTCACCAAATCAAGTCTGCACATTATAGCGACGTGTTATAAAATAAGCATCTCGGCTCGGTAACGGAATAAGAAATGTGTTGCCTTTTTGTTTTCAAACGTGCTGATGCATGACCTATTCCTTTCTCACTCTTGGGAATGGCACATTGTTCTGGAACTGTCACGCTGTGGCCTGGAGATGACTGTAATTCAGCCTTACATAATCCTCATATCACTTCTCATTATTGGCTGTACTAACAGCTGTGGGTTCAGGTTGTAAGCCATCACATGGGAGTGCCTGGAGCCGCGGCCAGGATGTATTGTGAAAACAGTTTGTCCCGTTCTTCCAGGTGTTGCAATACTGCCTCAATGTAAATGTCATGCTAAATGCTAAAAAGACTCGCACATAAACCTGAAAATGTATTTTTATTTAAGAGACTCTCTCCAATCGTCTTTTAAGTAGAGCTGTGAGTATTAACGAGCTAAAGCATTAAGATTTATTAACGCAAATTAATCAAAGACCTTTGGTTTAACCCGTAATGCAGTTCAAAAGTTAAAACTTTTTGTCAGGTGTTACTTAAAAAACATATACATATTCAATCAATTTTTACTACTTCATTCTTGCTATTTTTTGTGTTTTAGATCACTTTTTCACAAAAAGAGGACTATTTTAGCCATGTTGTACAAACAAATTTTACCTGGTAAAACGTTGTGATTAATCGTGATTAATGACAACACAAAAGTGCGATTAATCCGATTTATTTTAATCGATTGACATCACTAATTAAAAATAAATGTTCCAAATTTTTCTTGTGATTTTATTTTGTGATTATTAGATAATAAGTGGTTGGCAAATCCTGTAACTAAAAAAAGGATTGTGATTAATCATGATTAATTTTTTCCAGATTTACGATTAATTAGTTAATTATTTAATCGATTCTCATCTTTAGTTTTAAGCTATTTTAGAAGATTTTTTTAAATATATTTATGCAAAAACAAAGTTGTTTTCTAGGACAGTTTCTGCAGAGTGGCAGAAGCTCATTAGAAATTCAGAGTTGTGGGCGGAGCTGTTGCTGCAGGGGAACCCCGCCCCCTCTTACCCTCTCTCATACTAAGAGCTTGTGGCCCAGCGTAGTTTCTAAATGACAAAAAGCTCTTTTGGAAATTAAATTGTTTCGTCTCAAAAAAATCCACTGAGATGGCATAAGACCACTCACGTGAAAGTGTTTTATCCTCCCCCCTAAATCTGCAATGGAATATTCCGTCAACAGCAAGTTAGTCAGGAGAGAGAGAACGACTCTTCCAAGAGTTTGAAAAGAAAAGAAAACAAAAGAAAAGCTGTAACCAAGCAGCTGTGAAGAAGAAAGTCTGAACAGAAGAAATGACGTGTTATAGATGTTTAACCCTGTAAGGATTTCAAAAAACAAATCATTAATACAACCACTGCAGAGGGCTCCATTTTATCGATCGCCCGGGGCCCCCAAACTGCTAAGTCTGCCACTGCTCCTAATACAAAATGAAAAAAAAACTCAGAAATGCTAATCTGAGCTTTATTTTCTTAATATATATCCTCCATCAGGGGAAAAAAATCTATAAGATTGTGTTACAAGCACCAAAAACACATTTTTTGTGGATCTTTAAATCAGGAAAATACGTCATATTTGTACATAAAGGTAAATTTAAGGATTTCAATTTAAGGACTTGCTGTACTTTGAGATCTTGCATGGAAGTGAATACAAAAATGAGAAGAAAAGATGGAATCTGGATGAAAATTTTCTTCAATGTTGATTGAATATACTTTTTTAATAAAACTTTTGGAGTTTTTATTTAAAAACTGTTCATTTTAGTACCAATTCCTCCAACGGTTCAATAGGAAAAATATAATGCTGCGTTCAAGTGGTGTTGGAATAATTGGAAAAATGGCATGCATGAACATCAAAAACATGACAAATCCTCCAACTTCACATGAATACAGAATAACTTTCTGCACTTAAGCAAAAGTCAGTGCTTTTACGGTTCACCATCTATGGCAGGGGTCTGCAACCTGCGGCTCCAGAGCCACATGTGGCTCTTTTATCTCTCCATGGTGACTCTCTGGTCGAAGAAAAATAAAATAGTAATTTAAAAAAAAAATTAGAGATTAGCTATTATTTTAGCAACATACTAACGGTTTTGGCTAATTTGTTATCTACTGGGTTTTTCAGGCTAATTTAGAGTTTTAGCTTCTATTTTAGCAACATGCTAAGGTTTTTGACTAAGTTTACTGAGAAATTTTATGCTAATTTGGAGTTTAGCTAGTAATTAAGCAACAAGCTAGCTTTTTTGGCATATTTGGCTTAGTTTTTTATGCTAATTTGGAGTTTAGCTAATATTTTAGCAATATGTTAACCTTTTTAGCTAATTTGTTATCTACTGGGGGGTTTAGGCTCATTTTGAGTTTATCTTTTATTTCAGCAAAATGCAAAAATTTGGTCTGATTTAATTTACAGAGAAATGTTATGCTAATTTGAAGTTCAGCTAGTAATTAAGCAACAATCTTGCTTTTTTGCTACTAAAGTTAAGAACGTAAAAAAATTTTGAGAGATATTATTTTCTTTTTATATATTTTTTTGCTTTTGTCCGTGCCAAAAATAGACATTATTCATGCTTATTTAAAAAAAAAGCAAAAAACAAATAGAAGGTTATAAATGCAAATCCAAATTTCTAATGTAAGTCAATGCGGCTCCTTTTAGGTTTTGATCAGCAGAAAACAAGCTAAATGGCTCTATTACTCTTAAAGGTTGCTGACCCCTGATCTATGGGAAAACAGCAGAATTACAGGGAAAATCAAACATTAAGAGGGATTACCATCATAAATTATTTTTTTGTCCACCCCTGATCTTAACAGTTTATTTTAGTCTTATTGGTTTATTTTCAATTAAAGATCACTTCCTTGCTCAAACATGAAGCCATGATATCTGTTTAGTGTCTTCGTCTTTAGTGGAATTAATCAGAATAAAAGGAAAGCTCAGCGCTGGTGCGGATGTTGACAGAAGGTTTGGCACCTGACTGTGTGAAAGATCCCCAGGACGGCTGTGGAAATCTCACAGCTGCATGGCAACAACGTCCCCAGCTCCCCCGCTCTTTCCCCCTGGAGTAAGCCCCCCTCCACATCGTCCCCTCTGAGAATTTACCTGCCAGAGTGGTCAGACTTGTGTGACATTTCTGCCAAGCTCTGCACCTGCTTCTGTATTCACTGGAATTCGGCAGCCCTTTGAATGATAAAAGCGAGGTGTTTTTCTTTTCCCTGTCAGACCCGATTTAGTGTGTTTTTCACGTGTGCGCGCGCTAAACAGAGTCTGAACTTCACCCCGAAACGCTCAGAACAGAGAGGAGGCTCCTGCAGAAAGCAGTCAGCCTCTTGTGCCGCTTCTGTGATCTTGATTGCGCTCTGTTTCTGGAGCCGCAATCACGAAAAAAAAAAAAAAAAAAAAAGACTTCCTGCCGTCTAAAGGATGCTGCAGCTGCATATCAAAGTACATCTCACAGTTTTCCACCATTTTTCTAAGTTCAAACGGATTTGGAACATTTCACAGAAAAAGAAAAAAAAGGCTTTCATATCTGGCTTTTCAGTCACATTTCAAATGGAGGGCAGCAGCGTGGAGATTGTCACGTGCGCAGTGTGTCGCCACGACTTGTGTCAGGCTGCACCATTCATTTCCGATCAGTCAGTTTAGTCTTCCAAAGACGCTGCTGGTAACCGTGACTTCATCTCACGCCTGCTAACGGAAGCAGAGAGCTGCAGAGAAATGCACTTTGAATTTATTCAGGCTTTTCCCTCTCAACCAGCTAAACAAGTGTTTATTTGTTTTCATTGAGTACACTGTATATAGCCTAAAACATTGATTCTTATTAGGGCTGAGAATCGATTAAAAATTTCTACTAATTAATCGCAAACCTGGAAAAAATTAATTGCGATTAATCGCTATAATTTTTGTTTTAGTCTCAGCATTTGTGAATAATCACAACATAAAATCACACACAAAATTCTACATTTATTTTCAATTACTGCTGTCAATCAATTACAACAACAAACAAAAGTCCACCCCGATCAGGAGCAAATGAAACAATTTAATTTCAAAAAGAGGGCCGGGGTTCCCCTGCAGCAACAGCTCCGCCCACAACTCTGAATTTCGAATGAGCTTCTGCCACTCTGCAGAAACTGTCCGAGAAAATAACTTTGTTTTTTTGCAAAATCATATTTAAAAAATCTTCTAAAATAGCTAAAAAATAAGGCTGTGAATTGATTAAAATATTAACTAATTAATCGCAAACTGGAGAAAATTAATCATGATTAATCACTATCATTTTTTTAGTTACAGGATTTGCCGACCACTTATTATCTGCGAATAATCACAATATGAAATCACACGAAAAATGTTGAACATTTATTTTTAATTAGTGATGTCAAAAGAAAATCGGATTAATCGCACTTTTGTGTCATGATTAATCACGATTAATCATAATGTTTTACCAGGTAAAATTTATTTGTACAACATGGCTCCGGACCATGGATCAAGTAGTCCTCTTTTTGTGAAAAAGTGACCTAAAACACAAAAATAGGAAGAACAAAGTGCTAAAAACCGATTGAACATTTTTTTTTTTTTTTGTAAATGACCATAATACAAGCAGTATAATACCCGATGAAATGTTGGAAGTCTGAACTGCCAAGTTAAAGCAAAGGACTATATATTTTAGATTAATTCGCGTTAATTCTTTTTGATTAATTGCGTGCATTACTGTTCACAAACCCTAATTCTTCTCAAAAAAATTGTTTTTAATGAACTCTTTGGAGTATGTTGGAGCCTTTTTGTGATCTATCCTTTGAAGAGAATAAGAATTGCTTATTTTTGACAGTAAAATTAAAGGTTTGAGACTGTCAAAATCATTGTTGCTTTTGCACAAGAACGAGCATCGTATTGTGCTCACATTCTAAGAAAATGAAGGTTTGAAAAAAAAAGAAAGTAGCTAAAAGAAGTCAATACAAACAAATTGCTTTTGTTGTGTTTTTGTGCATCAACAATCAATGAAAGTGAGTTGAGCCTTTAGAGAAGGGGACGGATGGATCTTTCAGTGTAAATTGTGCAGAGTTGAATTCTTCTTCACTTCGTCGTCTGAACGTTTCCATCTAATGTGTCATTATCGTCACTCTGTGCTGTCAAACGTTTCCTTTTCCCTCATCTTTCCTCTAAGCTTGCATTCATTGTAATTATAATTTTTAACAATAGAGCCACCATTATGCGTTCTGCTATGACTTACTCTGCAGCTAGGCATGCATGCAAAGCGTGTTTCCACAATTATGTCCAGACGATGTTTCCACAGAACCCTTTTTTTTTTTTTTTTTTTTTTTTACATGTGTTTTGTCTGTGTTTGGATGATGAGGCGTGGGAGGAGGAGGGGGAGGGGGAGGGGTGGGTTAGTATGCATATTGTGCTTGGTCCACTGGACCCCTCCGAGTCAGAGTGGAGCTGTCTAAATACGTCAACATTAGACTCACTTGGCATCCTGATGCGCCTCGACAGCCAGCCCCGGGAAATGATGGGGCATGAATCCACCCACAGCGGCCACGTGAGCTGGCGTGCAGGGATAGGCGGCCGCGAGGACGGGGGGGGGGAACAGGAAGCACAGGCACGAGATGGAAACAGGCTCGACTGGACAGGCAGTCAACAAAACCCAAAAACGGACACGAATGTGCAAGTGCAAGCTATAATACCCACTGTAATCATGTTTTGAGCTTTTTTAAAAGTATTCCCTGTGGTATTTTAATAATGATTATGCTAGTTTTGGCCAAAATAGAAAAAAATTGGAAATAGTTTGTAAAAAGTGGCAGGAGTTTATGAGAAAGTTACATATTTCTCATCTACAATGGATGGAAGACATCCAGGTGGATCATCAGTGCTCCCTTCTTTGTACGTGGACCTCGCCTCTGGCTCAGTTTTAACCCTCCAGTTCCATGTGGATAAAGAATTGTCAGTGCTCGTCTTTGGGCGTGGACATCGCCTCTGGCTCGTCCAGCACCCCCTGCTGTCCTCCAGTTTCATCTGGACGAAGCCCATCCACTAAAACACAGTTGACAGTTGAAGAGCACGCCAGCCCGTCCGCTACGCACACACACGCAGGCGCGCGCACACTCACAGCGAGCCTGCATGGAGAAATGTCATCAGCTGACTCAGAAGCGGCTTGAAAATATCCTGATAATCACAGGGGATAATTGTCATCCGGAGCAGGTGTGTATTATGGATGGAAGTGGCAAATTCCGGATTGAGATGCGCTCTCACTTTTTACTGATTAAGGAGGAAGCGCGCACTTTTTTAAGGCACAGAGCAGTGATGTGCAGTCAGGGGAGGCAGGTGAGGCTGAGCCTCACCAGCAAAATACAGCTCAAAAATGCATAAAATAAATAAGATGAATATAGTTTTCAAAATAAAAAATCAAATGTTATTTTTTTAGACATATATATATATTTTTATGATTACCTTTTATGTGCAGGTTTTCAATGTTTTTTCGGTTTAAAAAAAAAAAGCAGCAAATTTACGAGTTTCCTGTTCAAATACGCCAGGGTAAGGGAGCTCCGCCCCCAGCCTCACCCAGCGCTGCACACACTGACTGTAGCTGCAGCTGTAGTGTTTCGGTCTTTCAATACCCATAAAATACACTTTTATTTTAAATTGGCCTAATTTGCTTATCTCTTGTCATCTCTCTGATTACATTGGTGCCAGTTTGTGACTCATTTAGTCTTCTCATCCGCTAAAAATCCACTTTAAAAACACTCTAGGTCAGGGGTGGGCAAACTTTTTGATTTGTGGGCCACAAAGGGTTCTAAAATTTGGCATAAGGGCCGGACAACGAGCAGATGGAAGCAGTGATTTGGTAATGAACCTCATAAACTAAGAAGATAATATGGAATTTAGAGAAAAACATGCTTTAATTTGGATTAAAATTCACATATATTCATTTAAAAGCAGAAAATTTGGGAATTTTAATTTCTAAATTTTGATTTTTGTTCTTTTTTGGTGATCCAATGAGTTGATGTTCTTCAGACGAAAATGCAAACTCAAAGAAATCCGAAAAATCACCTTCCGACTCAGAAAAAAAACACACACGAACGCCAGAGAAACAACACCATTCATGAGAAGAAACCAGAAATACAATGAAAATAAAACAATAATTAGGATTTTTGATTCAATGTATTTTAATTTGGAGGGCCAGATTAAGTATCTTAGGGGGCCGCAGTTTGCCCACCCCTGCTCTCGGTGAGGCAGACCGTTCGCCTGCCGCACTGCAGTACACACGCCACAAGACAGAGGGCGCTGGTGAGCCCAGAGAGTGTATGTGACACAGCTGCAATAAAAATAATTAATTTAGCTGCAGCAAAACAAGTGCAGCCGTCCAGTTACTCTTTAATGTTGTTTAGCATCAATTTCTAAATAGATGATTTGGCTTTTAAACCCCTAAACTCAAGAATTTGTTTAGACACGTCACTGGTAGTGATCTCTACTGACACAGACTTTAAACACTGAAGAAAGTAAAGGAAGATCTCTACAAACTGGTTATTCGTCTGTTTCTTCAGAAGGAGCAGTGCAGACTTTATAAGTAAAAGTAAGTCAATAACAACAATTTTGGTGATTTTTTTTTTAATGCTACAGTTTGTAAACAGAGATAAAATGTTGAATTGAAATTTTAAATAACACTTTATCTGTTGTCAGTCTAATGGTGAATAAGCTGATCTGTATGCAGTGTTGCCTGATAGTGTCAGAGCTCTCCAGTCATTTATTTATTTTATTTAAATAATTATTTAACATTTCTAAATAATGGAAGATTCAGCCCCTTCATAAGGTTTGTAAGTTTGTAAATCTGACTGATGACGTCAGTGCCTCACCAGCCACGAACCTCACCGCACGTCACTGGCACAGAATGACGGTCTTAATGAAGTGTTTGTAGTACACTGTTCTAGATATTTAAAAAAAAAACTCTTTATGTTGAGCAATACTTCAATGTTCTTTAATACATGTTTTACAAAGCATGACAGAGAGACGGGAGACCGGGGGTTCTCCGTATTCATGGAGGTCTCCAGTTCTTAACCCTCCCGAATAACACTGTAAATATGGCTAAATTGGTGTTAAAGCAAGTGTAGCACTTTATTATAAAGAACTTTTGTTCAGATCGGCTAGTTTTGGAACCAAACTGGGCTGAGGCGTCTTTCAAAAGACTCACTAGAACGTCTGCTGGAGCTGAGGGCAGTAATTACAAACACAGGATTGCTGGTACCAATAGATTTTTATAATATTATATAAACAAAACAAAACAAAACAAACAGAAACGTTCACAAAAGAAAAAAAGAAAGAAAGGCTCATTCAGTTCATTAAGTTCGAAATGGAGTTCATCAGATGTGATGTGTGATCCAAATGGTGTTGGAAAGGTGCAGTTACTTTCTCAGTCAATAGCAAATGCTGGGTTGCTCAGTGTTCAGGGCCTGTTTAGGCACGTCTCGCTCCGTAGTTCGCCATCTTTTATGCTCCTCTCCGGGCACCTGGCCTGCATCGCAACATAACATAACTCAAAGCAACTCAGAAAATACAATGTACATATCAATAAACAAAACAGAAGGTCTAGGTGATGCTAACGCTAGCCCGCTAGCATTAGCGTCACCTGGCAACTCACCAGTTCTTGGTAAGATCGGTGGGATCAAACCAACATAAATCGTCCGAGTTATCTTTCAGCTCTAACAGATTCTACAAAAACAATTGATGCATCAACAAAAAGACAAAACAAAAAGTAAACATTTAAGTTACGCGTGTTCTACCTGTAGGCTGTAGGCTCCGGCATCCACCCATTTGCGTATTTCCGGTGGAAGCTGGGCCAGCCCATATATACAAAAGTCACATGGTCCGCTGGACCATGTGATTGGTCCACGAGACCAAAACAATCAGATGAGGGAATGCTGACGTGTACTACACAAGTTCATAATCATAATAAAAAAATATACATTTTGATGTTGATTTACAGACATTTTAATCTATTCTACAGCTGTTAAATTAGTTTGTTATTGTCATCCTTAATACTTTAATATTAAAGTCCCATTCCATCCAAGCACATTAATTTTGATTGTAAAATTATTCCAAGCGATCGTTTTAATTATGTTTTAAGATATATTTTATGCACAGTGGCAGTAGGTCATTAGAAATACAATTCTGGGTTTTGGGGCTGTTGACACAGAGGAACCTGCCTCTTTCCCCTCAAACACGAGCTTATAGCTGAAAACTAAAATTAGCAGCGCAAAAATAATGATTATATGATTGGATCAATCCAGTCTTACTTTTTTGAGACGAATTCGCAATTCTCTACAGCACAAGTGTTGAACACTCATTGTGTCTCGCACACATAAGCGTAGGGTTCACATTTCAGTAGCTGTTCTATTAGTCTGAGAATTTTCAAGCATCCAGTTTTCTGATCCAACACAACTCCATTTGAGATATACTCAGTTTTTATTGTAAATTATTTTACAAAGGTCCTCTTCCATGAGAAAAATGCTACACCAACATGTTAAAACACATAAAAAGAGATTTTTTAATTGGAGTGGGTCTTTGAAATTAAAAGTACAACATAATTAGCAAAGACATTCTCTATTTTTTTCAAGCAGGATCTCTCCATGCAAACTGTTTCTTCCCAGCAAGTCTTCACTGATGAGGTGGTGGGGGGTTCGGCGGATGTCAGGAATGAGCTTCGAGTGCAAAAGAACAGAATCCAGCAGAATTTAACTACTATTATTGACTCCTTTTGACAAATATTTCCAGTTTAGTGTCGTATTTTTGCAGAGGAGTAAAACCACGTCTCATATTTTCATCATAGCGTTACTCAGATGGGATTACCTTCCCAGTTGACTCTCCCTGTGACGTTCTGCTGTCATATCATCAAACAATCAAAGCAGGTTTAGTGTAAAACAGTAAAACCATCTTATAATAAACTCAACTATGTTTCTTTTAGCATTAAAACACAATGCTATTAATATAAACACATTAAATGTTTGAGAGGAAATTATTTTTTCCCCTTTACTTTCATATTAAAGTGACTCTTTAAGTGCAAGATTGGTCAAAATCCACATTTATTATACTCTAGGAAGCCTTATCTTCATCGTACAAAGCAGTATTCCACCACCAACCACAATGACTTTCTTTATCGGACTCAACAAGCACACTCCCCGACTCTCTCCTTGTATTATTTATTGGACTCAGAGACGCAGGCACCTTCCAGGGTGAATACCGGAACGCCGTACGATCGCTTCTCCTCCAGAGATAGGCACTTTTCACACTCTTCATTTTTTAACAGAGTCCGCTCTCACAGGGCCAAAGTGTGGCCCGCTATCAGGCGTCGCGAGCGCCACTCGATTTCACAGTTTGCTGTTCCTAAATAAAAGTGAAAAAAAGGCTTTACACCTCCCCGCTGATGAAAAAAGAGCCCAATTTTTTGGCATTTATGCTTCACAGTCGAGAACTAAACGGAAATATCTTTTATTTTTCTTCTTTTGGGCTTCACAAATTACACGTTAAAGTGAATTAATTAAACCTTTTCCCTATAAATAAAGCTGTGTTGGAAAGTGGCAGCAAAAACTTAAATGATTTCCAACGTGACGGCGGCACAGCCCTGCTCACTCTGAAAGGACTTGCTTTAATTACAGGCCGCTATGCCAAGGCAGCAATTAAGAAATAAAAGTATAATCCAGTTTATTCTTCCTTTCTTGACGTTACTCACCTCCTCTGTCCAGCAGCAGCAGAAAGAGGGAATGACAGTTCAGGTCAACTGAGTCAGACAGTTTAATAATATAGAAACTCACTCACAATGATTCAGTCAGATAAATGGATGCTTGCGGTGTTTAAGTGCTTCATAGACTTCAGTCTATAATTTAAGTTACAGAGAAAAAAAACTGACTTTTTCTCAGTTTTTTTTGTTGTTTAACAATTAATTCAAATCTGTTAGATTGATAATTATTGTTTTTATACATTTCCAATAAAAAGGATTGGAGGTTAATTTAATTTTTTGTGATCCCATAAATGGCGGGGATATTTTTCTGACGACTTTGCTGCTATTTTTTCTCACTTGAACAGATTTGGAGCTGCAGTTTGTGCGTTTTCTGACAAAAGTTTGGAGGAAAGTTTCAGTGATTTCAAATGTTTGCACTTTACATTTTAGATTTAACTTTGATTTGATGTGTCTTGTAAAGCTTAAGGAGTCAATAATGTGAAAGTTTTAGTAGAAAAGCAAAGAATGACAAAAGTTTCGTTACCGACTCTATATGAAAACTGGACGGCATGACCACTTCCTGTTGCAAACAGGAAGTACCTGTTATAAACAAAATCCTTTTGACTTTTATTTTGGGAAATAAACAGCTATTATTCAGTCATTATTTTTTGTCATAATAATAATTCTTGCTCTGCTTCGTTTTTGTTAAAGACCCATTTTAATGAAAATCATGTTTTTAGCATGTTCTTGTGGTATTTTCTCATGATGGAGGACATATATAAAGAAAAATAAGGTAAAAATTTTATTTTTGAGTATTTATTTGTTCAAATCATCGTAAATCATAAGCAGAAAAAAAAAAGCTGTAGCTGTAGAAACTCCAATCGATGCTTTTACTTTGCTTTGATCGTCAATTTCCTGCAGAACTTGTAGAAAAGGACGCACGTCACCAGAATGTCCAGATATATCTCCTATGACTCTACTCAGCAACAGACTTGATCATTAACCCGATGGAAGCTGAAGGTCATTACAGGTTTTCAAGTCGAGTGTTTACGATTACCCTTGATGTGCAGTATCACAGCGTTCTGGGGTTTCCCTCTGTTTCCCATTTGGTCGTCTTCAGCAGAAGTTGCATCATGTGAAAACAGACGTCTTTGTTTATTCTTGTGTTCAACCTAAAGCACACATCAGGATTCCCGCGTGCCTTTTGTTCCTCTCAGCTGGAAGCTTTCCTCGCTCTGTTTCTTCCTCCTTCAGCTCTTTCTCCCACGTCGGTCCTGCTCTTCATCTCCCCCTTGTGAACTCAGTGGAGGTGACGAAACGCATTGATGATTTATTTACGCTAGCCCGGCTTCCCTTTGTCGCATACACACATACACCATCAGTCTGTCTGCCTCTGAGTTTGTCTGTCTGTGAAACCACATGTGACAGTGATGCTAAATGGGGTGTCACTCCCCTGTTGTGATAAGATTGAGCGTGCAGGTGCGAGAGCTTGCAATACCCACTCACACACGGGCAGTGTCATGTTGACATGATGGCATCTCCGTGCTCTGGGTTAACTCGAATAAACGGAGTGTTTGACACAACCTGCGGAAAATCATTTTCTAAGAAACTCACGTTTAGAGGTCAGTATGTGACAATAAACAATGTCCTCTAATGTAACAAAGAGTTCAAAGCTACTGTTCACAGGTGAGGGTATTGGAGGCTTCTTTTTAGAGCAGATTACATTGATATTTGTGGTATTTTAACAAAAAACCTGTTCCAATGAAAGTTCTTCAGAATTCTTAACTTTTGTCATGTGCAGCAGGAAATATGGAAGGAAGTTTTTTAAAAAAAAGTCATAACGACCAATCACCTTTTCTCCGCAAAGCATTCGACAAAGAATAAGGTCACAAATCCCAAAATGTCACTATGTGGCAACATCTGCTAGCACCGGGTGGTGACATTTGTAGTCGGGAGATGTACGTTTTTTTTTTTTTTTTTTTTTACGATTTTCTTTTTACATCAGTTAGTGACCTTCCTAGAGACAATTCGAGGTCACGCGGTGGCAGTCCAGTGACATGCAGGTGGCAAGAAGGCAGCAGTGTGATACTTGACTGATGGGACCTCAAAATCGTCCGATTTCAGACTGCCACCCTCCTGCCACCTCCCTGCCCCAGTGCTGCCATCCCACTGCCACCAACTGATAGTTAGAAATCGTACAGTTCCAGCGAAGGCTCTCGACAAGGACTATTGACATGGGCCTGGGGGATGGCGATGACCAGATGTCAATCTGGCCCCCGTGGATCCAAATGGCGAGATGGGGGGCCATAAAATAAATGTTATGGTCACCCAACAATTTTTTGACATCAGTTAGTGACCTTGCGGGGACATTTCAAGGTCACGTGGTGGCAGTCCAGGTACAGGCAGGTGGCAAAAAGGCTGTTGTGCGATACTTGGCTAATAGCATCCCAAAATTGTCCTATTTCAGACTGCCACCCTCCTGCCAACTCCTTGCCCCCTTGCTGCCATCCCACTTCCCAATTGTTAGAAATTATATAGCAGCTGCGTAGGCACTCAACAAGGACTATTGACATGAACCAGGGGCACGGCGGAGACCAAATGTCAATCTGGCGATCCTGGCCACCGTGGGTCCAAATGGGGATTTGGGGGCCTTAAAAAAGGACCTTCCAGGGACATTTTAAGATCAAGTGGTGGCTGTCCAGTTACAAGAAGATAGCAAGAAGGCAGCAGTACGATAATTGACTGATAGGACCTCAAAATCGTCCGATTTCAGACTGCCACCCTCCTGCCACCTCCCTGCCGCTGTGCTGCCGTCCCACTGCCACCAGCTGATCGTTCAAAATCCTATAGCAGGAGCGCAGGCTCTCAATGAGGGTTGTTGACATTTTCCTGGCAATAACCAGATGTTAATCTGGCGATCCCTGCAACAGTGGGTCCCAATGGGGAGAGGGTGGCCTTTAAAAATGTTTAATGGTCAACCAACGATTTTTTTGACATTGATCAGTGGCCTTCAAGGTCACGCGGTGGCAGTCCAGTAACAGGCAGGTTAAAACTTGACTAACAGGACCTTAAAATTGCCCAATTTCAGACTGCCACCCTGCTGCCGCTGTGCTGCCGTCCCACTGCCACCAACTGATCGTTCAAAATCATATAGCAGGAGCGCACGCTCTAAATAAGGGCTGTTGACGGGATTACCGGTGACCAGACGTTAATCTGGCGATGCCGGCCACTGTGGGTCCAAATGGTAAAATGGCACTGATGATGGCACCATAGCTACTCCAACACCTGTGTAAAGACGAGTTGTGGTTGATACAGAGAAGAAAATGAAGAAGACAGAACTTTGTTCTTTCTCAGGAGAGATGTTTGATTGTTTTTTTTTTAATTAGTAAATTGACAATATTGTAATGTCTGTTCAAAGTCTGAGTCGTGAATGAATAGTCGTGCAGAATCGTCTGGCGACCGGTGGAACTTGACATGGACAGCTGCCATCTGGAGACAGTTACACATTGTTCAATCAGAGCTGGTGTCGGTCGGTAATCCGGCTGCCACCGCCCTGTCGCTGTTTCCAAATTTTGCAATAGCATCATCCCCACGCCTCATAATCTCCTCGCTGTTACCCTCTCCATTCATGATCACGATTCGATTTTCAAAAGATCAAACAGTGGCATCTCAAAGATTCTGTCCATGACTCCCATCACACAGTTGCAATGACATTTGTGACCATAACAAAAAATACAGATGTAAGACTTTCTTATTTTTATTGTTAAACCACTTTTTAAAGTTTCATAGTCATTGTATTTTTAAAATATTTCACATTGAATTGTTACTATTAAAATATGAAAGCCAATTATGAGAAAAATAATGTTTTATTTTTCTAAATGTTCTGAGTTTGTATTTGTCTTCAATATCTTTTACTGTTTATTATTGAACGAGATAATTGGAGAAATTGTTGAAGCACAAATAAATAAGAGATTGTTTTTATCTGTACAGCCTTAATATAACAAAAAACAAGCAAATGTGTTAAAAACAGAAGCATTTATGATGAAAAATGTTTCACGTTAGATGCACAATGCACTGCAAAAAAAAACAAATTGATCAGTTTTTCTATGTAAAATCTATTTTTTTGTGCTCCGTCAGTTGAAGCATCAAATACACAGATCCATTTGGACAAATTAGCAACTGTGTCCAAACTTGATGTTTTCTAATGGAAATTCTGGATCTCTTCTGTTTAATAACATAAAAATTTCATTTCATATTCTGAACTTGCTGAATCCTATTTCGGGTCTCAGGGGCACACCCTGAACGGGTCGTTTGTTGCATGGCGACACTCTCACTGTCACAATTTAAAGCAGGAGTGTCAAACTCAATCGCACAAGAGGACAAAATCTAAAACACACTTAGGTCACGGACCGAACAGGAGAAACTTTTATTGAACACTTTAAAACTAAATTTTTAAAACTTTAAAAGAGTAAGTTTTTAACATAATTATGAACTAGATTTTTAGCATTACCTGAAATAATGCTAGTGGGAATGCTATAAGCTGAATTTGGCCGCTGAAGATGCTAAAAAGCAAAAAAAAAGCTAAAAAAGCTTAAGCTGATAGCTGAAAACGCTAAAGCTGATGGCCAGCTAAAATGTTAGCTAAATGCCAAATTAACTTAAAAATAAAAAACCTAGGTTAGCCAAAATAGCTAGCATGTAGCTGAAATATTAGCTGAACTCCAAAACAGCCTAAAAAACTATGTAAAAAAACCTAAATTAGAAAAAAAAAAAAAGAAACAGCGGTTAGCATGTAGCTTAAATATTAGATAAACTCCAAAATAGCTAAAAAAAAAACCTTAATAAATACCAAATTAGTCCAAAAAAGCTTGCAGAATTCCAATTTTAAAAACTTTAAAACAATAATTTTTTTACATAATTAAAAGAAGAACATTATTCCAGAGTAAATCAACTTAAACCTTAAATAACTTAATATTCCACTCTCCATAAAAAATACATTTTGTCCAAATTATATAAGTTAGATATAAGCACTTGATAATATCGGGCAATTAATAAGAATAAAATAAAATAATCTGGAGGGCCGGATAGAATTACCTGGAGGGCCGGATCCGGCCCTCGGGCCTTAACTTCGACATGTGATTTAAAGTAACCTATCAACCTGTGGAGCATGTTTTGGACTGTGGGAGGAATCTGCAGTGGGAGCACTAACCACGACCCAATCTGCCTTTAATGGATGTAATCATTGGTTTATGTAATTTCATTTTATGTTTTATGTCACTTACCTTCAGCGATATAAGGATGCTCGTCAGGAGGCAAAGATTTTCTTTTTATTTCTCTTAAGAGAGGCAGTTATTGGTCCTCAGGTGCTGTTCCTGGAATGGGTGTCTGACGGCGTCCACATCAGTATCTGTCTTTTATGTGCACCCATCGTTAAATTACTGTAGCTGCTCACAGCGGATCCTCTCGGTGCTCAAGCCTGCTGTCAGTTTCTCTGTCACTTAGTTAGCCTCCCTGTCAGTCATTCAGTTAGCCGGCCGGGCCGTTCTGCTCCGAGGGCGTTCCCGCCCGGTGCGCTTCAATTCCTCTGTTTGTTTGTCCGGGTGAGACGCTGGGGAGAGCAAAGAACGTGACACTGAAGTAAGCAAATTGACGGGGAGATAGGGAAAGAAAGAGATTGGTAGCTGTCAATCTGGGAGGTGTCAAAGAGAAGAACGTCGGAGTGGTCAGAAGTTTACTTTAGTGAGATGTGAGGCTGTTGGAAAGGAAAATGATTAGTTTAGTGAAGGGGAGACAGATAGTTGTTATTCTCTTCAGCTGCTGCCAGTCATTACCTGCCTGAGCCTCGGCTGCAGGTTGACACTCAGCTTTAATGAGGAAGCCGGTGGCTCAGAACCGCCGAGTCGCGGCTAGCTTAACTCATCATAAATTAACCTTTCACTCATCACGTCAGGACATGGCGTTTTTAGATTGGTAAACACCATCTATTTGCATTTTTTATGATTATGAACATTTTTTGCATTTTTCCATAATGGTATAAAACTGTAAATATATTGTAATTATTGCCAAGCAGCTGCATCTTTAAACACGCCGCTTTGTTTGTTTGTGCCAGCAGGAGCTTGTGCCGACGTAGCATCAGCACAAGTTAATGAATTATTGACCAAGTTTTATGTGCGAACATTTTCAGTAAACACAGAAGGTTTCATCTTTTATACACCGCCGTGTCTGACTCCTGACGTCAACCTTCGCACTTCAGTTTTGTACCACATCCAAGCTTCTGTTTACTTCAGAAATGCAGCTCTGGAGACAATAAGAAAGGCAACAATGTCCTGTTTAAGAAGGTTAAAGCTGCACCTTATTTGGAACCTCCTAAAACCCGCTGCATTCACTGAAGCGCGTGAATATGAAGATCAGTCTGTTGCTAAAGCTACAGATACACCGGACATGTGATATGTGTGTAAGAACACACTATGGTGTTCACACTCAACAAGATATAGGCTAGAGTCGCTACACTAGCTTGTTACATAAGCTGGACGCCATATTGGATAGGGCAAGATGCGATAATGCTAGTGTGAATGGTGTAAACTGAATTTGGCTGCTGAAGATGCTGAAAACTATTGCTGATAGCCAGCTAAAATATTAGTTAAATCCCAAATTAGCCTAAAAAAACTGAAAAAATAAAGCCTAAGTTAGCCAAGTTAGCATGCAGCTGAAATATTAGCTAAACTACAAAAAGGGCTAAAAACCTTAATAAATGCTAAAATATTCCCAAAAGCTAGCATAATGCCATTATAACTTTAAACTTTACTACACTCTGACTCCATATAATATAAAGTACCGACTAATCGGCTATTAAACTACTTGTCGACTATTTTAATAGTCGATCAGTCTTCAATTAGCCCTAGCTACAAATGCACAAACAGAGCTGAAAAAGCAAAAATGTGACTTTTCACAATTAAATTATGTCCTGATAGAGACTGGGTGGGATCCACTGGTCCGTTTTTTCAGCGATCGATTCTGGCACGATAAGATCTGGACGTCCCGTAGCGAATACTGCCCGGACCTCACCTCACTGCTGCAGAGGACTGAAGTGCTCACCGTGCCTTCTCTCCCATCGCTGGACCCCCTCGCACTGGCTCAACTGTTGCCCAGGGCGAACTGCCCCCTGTCCGCTCTAACAATGTGGCAGGGAGTGGCCCAAATACAACAAGCGCTAGGGGTCCGCAGCGATGACGGGTACCAACAATCCTTTTATAAACGCAGACTGAGGAGTTTTGGTAACAGTTTGTTGAATCTCAGTCTGTATGTAGATTTGAATAAAATCACAACCATTCATAAGGCACAGATCGCGTTCCCTATTTAATAACGTATTTATTTAATGAAAAGTTTGAAATGTCATTCATCTGTTGCACTTTATACAAATATATTGGAATCTGGATCTGTTAAGCCATGTCTCCTGGTTTTTGTCCCTATCCAATAAAGATGTAACAAAGGGGAGGGGCTTCATCTTCTTCTTTTTCTTCTTTTTCCACTGGTTACTAACACATCTGCCACCTACAGTTGGAAGAGGCTTAGTGCGAAATATCAAAGCGGTGTAAATCTTTCTCATCTGTATTCCAAAATTTGAAAGACTTCAGCCGAATCCGAACTGCTTCCCCTCTGACTCGTGCCTATTGCTCTAATTGTTGGGGGAGTTGAAGATGTAGTGGTGCCCGAAAGTTTTATTTTTGAGAAAGAGCCGTGGCGACTTGGGGTTATTCTTATTTTACTCTTCTCCTCTGTCGAGGATGTACTCTGCCATGGCCCAGCAGAAGCTGTTATAGGCTCAAGCAACACCCCCACCCTCTAAAGGATTTAGATAATGGATGGATGGATTCATTTTGTATCAATACCATGATATAATAATGCAGTTTAAATCGCTTGATCCTGGAGTCAGAAGTTATTTATTTATTTGGATTCTGGGGCTGAATCTTACTTTTTAATATTTTTTTTTTAAAATAATTCACCAGTTAGTCCAATAAAACAATTTACTTTATAGAAGAAATGGTACATAACTGTGTTAGTCTATTTTAATCTGCTTTAATTCACGACATAAACGCACAAACTCTATTGGTTTTGACTTATTATTTGGCACTAAAAAAAAAAAAACGATTGAACTTTAATCGAATATTTTTCAATCTAACCAGTAATTATTTGGAGGTGTTACACAGGAACAAAAGCCCACGAGGAAGCAGTGACCTTTATATTTCATCTTTGTTTTTCAAATGCTAGAAGTTTTAATTGGTTTATCACCACAGAAAAAAAAAAATATAAGGACAAATGCGACCATTTTGTGTGAAAACTGAAGATTGTAGTGTGAAAATGTGCAAAGTCTGCAGAGTTTGGAAAGTGAGAGGAATTTTGGCGGCAAATAAAACTGGAGCTTTTTAAGTGTGAAGGAAATCTGGGCCTGAAAACAACAAAAGTGGCTAAAAAAAAAATACTGTTGAATATTAACTCTACATGTGTGGATGTAACTAACAGTTACGGATCATTTGTCAAGGTTTGAGCATCTCTTCTCTAACCTTCACTCTGCGCATCGAGGCAACACAAGTACAGCGACAACAAAACCAGTTTGTCGTTTCACAATTGATCGTTTGAATCCGTTTTGTCGCACTTAAAGTCACTTATCCTGTGCAGCGCTTTGAAAGTTTGGAGTTGTAACGGGAGAAAAAAAAAACAACACACTAAAAGGACGTCCACTGTAAAGGGACAACGGCGTTTCATTAGACCACAGAGAGACAGCTTGACCTTCTCCTCTCTTCAGGGTTCGTCACTCATCACCATAGATACTTGGCTCACAGCAAGTCAGCCATCGTGTTAAAAGCAGCGCAGTGGAAACCGCATACTCTCTGTCCTCTCACGTTAAGAACATGCTGGACGTTCATTCATTCGCCTGATTTCACATCCGTCTAGAATGAACGAGGAAAGAGAAGTTATATTTCTTCCATCATGAAGACATTTGAAGCCGCTGTGATTCATCATTTCAGTTTTTACTTTAATAAATGTCAGTTTTACTGCTAAATCAGAGCGTCCAAACTCAAAAATGGATTCACATGTAAATAGTAAACAATATTTATTTATGATATTTTGACTTTGGTGAAGCCCTAAAATCGTCATTTGAGGGCTCCGGGCTCATTTAAAGACCCTCTCTGATCATATTTTAATCCATTTTATTCCATTTTAATTTTTAGCCAAAAATCAAAGATCCTGTGTCATTTTAAGATTATTTTAGTAGTTTTTAAATGTTTTAATGGTCTTAGGCCTTCTTAGGCATAAGTCTATTATTGAAAAAAGTTTTAATTTATTTCTTTTTTGCTATTTATTTTCCTTTGCTTTCACTTTTAAAAACATTTTATGAATCAATTACTGAATCAATCAATAAACTTTCCTTTAATGATGATTGTAGCCTCAGTGTTTCCATATGAGGATCTTCTGCAGCACGGATGAGTGATTTGATTTGTTTTTGGTTAGATTGGGTTGGGGTATTTTTGGTTTGGTTTAGTTTGATTTGATTTAATTTCATTTAGATATAGTTTGGTTTGATTCAGTTCTGTTCTACTTTTGATTGGGTTTGGTTTAGTTTTATTTGATTTGATTACATTCAGCTATGGTTTGGTTTGGTTCAGTTCTGTTGGACTTGACTTGACTTCATTTGATTTGATTTTAGTTGGGTTGGTTGGATTGGGTTAAGTTTTTGCTTAGTTTTGTTTAGTTTGATTTGACTTGATTTGTGTATGGTTTTGTTTGGTTCAGTTCTGTTCAGCTTGACTTGAATTGCCTTGATTTGATTTTGGTTTGGTTGGATTTGGTTCTGTTTTGGTTTGGTTTGGTTTGATTTGATTTATTCATGGTTTGATTTGGTTCAGTTCTGTTTGACTTTAATTGTTTTAATTTGACTTTAGTTGGGTTTGGTTTAAATAGATTTGATTTAGTTTTTATTTGGTTTGTTTAGGTTCTATTCGACTTGACTTGATTTGATTTGAATTAATTTTATGTTTTTTTTCCAAGACATTGTTTCTGCAGAGCGGAACGATCATTAGAAATTTGCGTCTGAGTTACGATGCTGCATTCACATTGCACGTGTGTGGTGTGTTTAAGAACACGCTCTACAGGGTTTTATGAACGCGCGTTCAGCCGATGGTGTTCACACCGGACACGCAGATCTTACTCCAGGCTTTTTATTTTCACAGCTCTCTTCCTATAAATGTCTGTCTTGGTGTCGGATTCCAGCTGGGCTCAAACCGCAATCATGAATTTCTCCTTTGTGATCATGTTTACAACGGTTGCTTCCATGTTCTGAAGCAGACACTACTCAAAGTCCTTGATTGGCCACAGAACCTAGTTGATGTGATCCAGCATAAAAATGTCCAACCAGTTGAAATTTTAGAGCACGATCAATGAACGCCAGATTTGTACGTAAAGCCTGCCACCATACTTAAATTGTATCATGTGTATGCACCTTAAAAGGAAATGTTGCTGTGGAGCAACCCCGCTCCCTTTTCCCATCAAGCATCTGTTTACATACTTTAGCGGTAGCTTCTAGTCCCACACACCCAAACCTAACAAAATGGGCAGTCAATATTGGAGCTGTACGCTTTGAAGCCAGAAGACGAAGACGTTCATGGATCTATTCGTCTATGTCGTGTCACAAATGTCATTTTTTGTCTGCTCCTGATTTACATCAATTTGAATAAAAAAATACGCAAAAATGCAGATTTAATCCAAATATTCTTTATTTATGTCAAGATGAGATACTAACAGGTCAAACTAAAGCTTGGATGACCTAAATTGTGTTACATCATCAGGTAAAGCAGTTAAAGATAAATGTAGAGAAAAAAGTGACATATTTGTTTTTAGAAAATAACCGTAAACGACATGTTTTTCCCATGTCCCTTAACGTCAGTTTTTCTGGTCGTAGTCTGATCTCTGAGCTCAAACAGTCCCTCTATTGAATCACTGGCCACCAGTGGGACGTCAACTGTGCCTTTTGCACTAACTTGTGATGAATGAAAATAAAGTGTAAACATGTAACCATGGTAACTGAACCAAAAAGTGCTGCAGCTGTGGTTTCAAAATGACATCAGAGCCGCCCGGCGAGGGAAAGTTGATTTACCAGTTTTGGGATGAACTAAAATGAGTTTTTGAAGCATAAAAATACATAAAAAAAAAACTCAGAAATTAAATTAAATTTAGGTAAACTTTAGGCTTTGCTTTTTTATGTTAAGAATTTTTTATTTTTTTACAAAACAATTCTCTTTCCTTCAAAATTTTGATTTTGACCCAAATTTAGAAATTAAGAAAATAAATATTTTTGTTATCTACACTGTAAAAAGTAAAACATTAGATTAATTAACAAAAGTTCTGTAATTTGTCACATTTAAAATTATTAATTTGTATCAACTACAATTTTTTTGTTTAGTTGCTTTTGAACTCAAAATGTTAATTTGACAAGAATTAGTAATCTTAAATGTACCAAATTACAGATTTTTTGTTAATTAATGTAATGTTTCACTTTTTGCAGTGTAAGCATCAGAATCTCTGTCACTGAGATGTGACCTCTTTGGATCATTTAACGTATAGAATTATTAGGCTAGAACAAACGGTCTTGGCTGAAGTCAAACTTGGAGCCATTCCTGTGTTTCTAATTAGCCCGCGCCCTGACACGCCAGCGTATCCTGTTCTGGCCCGTGAGGCAAGCGACGCCCCAGCTGCCCACTGTCACTCACTTTGCCCAAGGGAGAGTTTCTAGGTCCACTGCTGCCACGGCGAATGACGACAAATCGAAACCTGGATTGGAGGAGAAAGGCAGAGCTCACATAACGCCCTGTCAGAGGCGATATTTCATGTTTTAAAAGAAACTCCACTGCGGCCGCTCGCTCCTGCACTCAGTGGAAAGACCGTCTGATAGAGAGCGTGGATGAGATGCGTACAAGTGTGAAATTAGAGCCTTTAAACGGTCAGCAGAGACGGGCGATGCACATTTTATTGCTTCGCACGAGGATATCGGTCAGAAAAGGTGTTGGAAGCTGAAGCCCGAGCGGGCGTTCCTACCACGGCTCGAACACAGGAGGGGGCAACAGAAAGAGAGCAGGAAGAGGGGGAGAAAAAAGTGCGCAAGCGAGGCGAGAGGCGGAGAAGGAGCTGTTTAATGGTGTAATTAGGTTCTTGATAGCACCCTGGGAGATGTGCTTTGGCGCAGCTCCAGGAAAGCTCAACGTTGCACCAAAGCTCCCCGATATATTGGAACAAACCAGATTCTCCAAATTCTCTGTGGTTTCAAGATTCATTCTCAAAGGTGTTTTTGTGGCATTTTCCGCATGATGGAGGACATATAGTAAGAACATTACATTTCTGAGTATTTCTTAAAAACATATAGTGTTAGGTTTGTGAGTGTCCTGAACCCAAAAGCAGGCGGGAGACAGAGATGAGTATAGAAAGGTTTAATGCGGTATGGCGGATGGTGGTACTCTGTAGTCCGGGTGGGTTTGCGTGGAGCGGTGGATGGTGGTGACCTGGAGTCTAGACCGGTAGCGTGGAGCGATGGATGGTGATGACCTGGAGTCTAGACCGGCAGTGTGGAGCGATGGATGGTGGTGACCTGGAGTCTAGACCGGTAGCGTGGAGCGGTGGATGGTGGTGACCTGGAGTCTGGACCGGTAGCGTGGAGCGGTGGATGGTGGTGACCTGGAGTCTAGACCGGTAGCGTGGAGCGATGGATGGTGATGACCTGGAGTCTAGACCGGCAGCGTGGAGCGATGGATGGTGGTGACCTGGAGTCTAGACCGGTAGCGTGGAGCGGTGGATGGTGGTGACCTGGAGTCTGGACCGGTAGCGTGGAGCGGTGGATGGTGGTGACCTGGAGTCTAGACCGGTAGCGTGGAGCGATGGATGGTGATGACCTGGAGTCTAGACCGGTAGCGTGGAGCGATGGATGGTGATGACCTGGAGTCTAGACCGGTAGCGTGGAGCGGTGGATGGTGGTGACCTGGAGTCTAGACCGGTAGCGTGGAGCGGTGGATGGTGATGACCTGGAGTCTAGACCGGTAGCGTGGAGCGGTGGATGGTGGTGACCTGGAGTCTAGACCGGTAGCGTGGAGCGATGGATGGTGGTGACCTGGAGTCTAGACCGGTAGCGTGGAGCGGTGGATGGTGATGACCTGGAGTCTAGACCAGTAGCGTGGAGCGATGGATGGTGGTGACCTGGAGTCTAGACCGGTAGCGTGGAGCGGTGGATGGTGGTGACCTGGAGTCTGGACCGGTAGCGTGGAGTGGTGGATGGTGGTGACCTGGAGTCTAGACCGGTAGCGTGGAGCAATGGATGGTGATGACCTGGAGTCTAGACTGGTAGCGTGGAGCGGTGGATGGTGATGACCTGGAGTCTAGACCGGTAGCGTGGAGCGATGGATGGTGATGACCTGGAGTCTGGACCGGTAGCGTGGAGCGGTGGATGGTGATGACCTGGAGTCTGGACCGGTAGCGTGGAGCGGTGGATGGTGATGACCTGGAGTCTAGACCGGTAGCGTGGAGCGGTGGATGGTGATGACCTGGAGTCTAGACTGGTAGCGTGGAGCGGTGGATGGTGATGACCTGGAGTCTAGACCGGTAGCGTGGAGCGGTGGATGGTGGTGAACTTCTGGAGATGCAACAAACAGATGATGAGTTTGAGGAGTAACGAAAATTTACACATAGACTGTGGCCTAAGGCGTAGTAGGGGTCAGTTTACTCTACCACATGAAGCAGACGGACTGACGATGACTGAAGGTCATGGTGGGTAGATGAAGGCTCCAGGCTGATGAGGTGATAGGATGCAGGTGAGCAGGAAACCAGGGGCGTGGAGAGGGCAACCAGGAACCCGACATATAGTTGTGAAACGATAGTAGAAAATGATGCATCTTGAAAACAACTAGATCCTTGTATGTCTTTGTTTTCCTCGTCTGTACAGGTAATGTGAAGTTGGGATTGTAAGAGACTATAAGGGGTGTCAAGATCCGGGCCTCGAGGGCCAGCGTTACACATGTTTCCCAATTAACCTGCCATTAAAGCTCCTTATTGGCCAAACACACACTAGAGGACCAAAAGTATTGGCTCATCTCACATGTGAACTCAAGTCCAAACCCTTAGAGGTCAAAGTGATGTCGGTCCATATTTTGGAGCTACTACAGCTTCAACTCTTCTGAGTGTTTTTGTAGGAATTTGGGAAAGTTCAGGTCAGGTCACATCTGAGAGGGCTCTGCTCTAATTCGTCCCAAAGGCGTTCTATGGGGTTCAGGTCAGGACATTCAAGTTCACATCTTTATGGACCTCATGTTGGAAGAGGAAGGGGGACCGCTCCAAACTGTTTAATATTTTGGTATCCTGAAGCATTTAAAGTTCCTTTCTCTGGGCTGAAAGACAAGCCCACACCATCATTCCTCCTCCACCAAATCAGTCTGAAATAGGGCTGGGTTTCGAATGTAATTTCCAGAAACGATTCGATTCACAAGACCCTACAACGATTCCGATTTTATTCGATTCTTTCGATTTTTTAAATGAGTTTACACATTTATATGTTTAGAAATACATTATTAATCTACTATATAATTTGAATATATTTATATGAATCTGATACAGTTCACTTATTCTAAAATGTATTAGTGTAATATTGAGATCATTAATAGTGTTAAATGGACTCTCTAAAGCAGAAGTTCTAACTAAAATATTCAGATCATTAAGATTGTTAAACATTGTTCTGCTTCTTCAGTTTGGCCACAAGGTGGCGATCACGCTAAATATTACTACACCTTATTCTAGAAGAAGACGACGACAGTATAAGGGAGAAAAAAAAACGATTTTTTGGACCACAAATTGTCCCTTTTAAAAAGATTTTGGAAATTTCATGCCTGTGAGTTTATACAGATTCTTTATTTCGTCAGCAATGTTAGCATTAGCATTAGCCGTCCTGTGGGGAATTCTATTACACGTTAGCAGACTTTAGCTTTATGTGCTAAATCGATTCATGTCTTTTATGAATCGATTCTTTATCTAGTAATCTTAAATCGATTCCAATCGATTTTTTCAACCCAGCCCTCATCTGAAATGTCCCGTTCTCCTGCAACCTCCATTATCAGATGGAAAAGTGGGATTCATCCCTCCGGAGAAAGTGTCTCCACTGCTCTAGAGTCCAGAGTTGAGAGCTGACAGTTAAGTGTGGAATATTTAGAAAATGTCAAGGTGGCGTCCTAGGACAGTCCCACGCTGGAATTCACTGAGATGTTTGTAAAAACAGTTTCTTGATTTCACACACCTTCTCATTCTGATCATTTGGATGGGTGAGCCAATATTTAGCAGGAACTTTTGAGGCATGGAGTCTGAAACCCTTGGTGTAAACGGAGAGCTCTCAGCAATGGGAAAGGAAGGTCCCGCCCACAAGTCAGAGGCAAATTTGTTATTAAATGTTCTGCAGAAACTATTTCCTAAAACACATTAAAATTATTATTATTATTGAAAAAACAACTGTAATTAAGAGAGATCAAATGATGGAGTGGGGCTTTAATGGATGCCTTTACAACATCACCTTTCCTTTTTTTTTTTCCCAAATTTTCTCCTTTTTTCATAGAAATGTGCGAAAAGAAAGCAATAGAGTTCTAATAAAAGGAATTTTAGTTAGTTTTTTTTCATCCAAACTGGATACTCAAAAGGGGGATAAAAGTTCCTCAATAACAAAGGTGGAGGTAACAAATATCAGCGAACTGCCCCTTCTGTGCAGTCCTGTGAAGTTCGGGTGAAGAGAGGAAGGAATGACAGGGAGAAAGCAGCGCGCGCGCGTGAGAGAGAGAGAGAGATCAGGAGGAGGAGGAGGAGGAGGCGCTCCTCTCCGACAGCCCCAGTCCTCGCCTCCTTCAGGCTGAGCGGAGCGGCAGCGCAGGATTTTAACATCATCTGGATCTGACATTTGGGTTCTCAGAGGGAGGAAAGGATACAGCAGACGAGGAAAAGGGACGAAGTTCCCTCCAGTCTTCTGCGCCAAAATCTCGAGGCTCCTCAGTTTGCGCGTCGCGCGCGCCCGCCGTCCGGGGATAAAAGTGCGTTGTTTATTTGTTTTTTCCTCCCAAAAGAAAGAAATAAATACTAAAAGCCGTCGTTGGACCAGGTGAACTGGAAGCACGATGCTGATAGGTAAGTGCCGGACAGCCTCTCCACTCCTCCAGTCTGCGCTCAGAACCTGGAGAGCCCGGCAGCTTCCAGGTGCGTTCGGGGCTTCCGATCTGCTGGGAAGCCGGATTCGTGATTGAACATATGCCCTCATTTAGCCAATCAGAGCGTAAATGTTATATTTTAGAAAAGCGTATCCTGCGAAGGAACGCGCGTCCTGATGCGCGGAGTTCTCCATCCATCCTGGACGCAGCCGCGCGCCTCCACATCAGGATCAACATCCTTAATAAATATAGAGCTTCAACAAAATTCTAATCTGACAAGGAAAACCGAAAACTATATATTATTTATTATTTTGTGAGTTTGTTAAAATGTTTATTTAAAGCCTAAAACTGTCTTGGAGGTCATGGGATTTTATCCATGTTTCTGTTCATTTATGATGTTAGAGGGAAAATTAAATGGTTTCTGAATTCTGCTGGGAACTTTTCCCACTCCATTTACATAATTAACTCAGTCTGATCTGCAATTATGTTAGAGGACAACGGTGGGCTTTTCTTCCATAATGGACCTGCTCTGCTGGGATCCAGCCCAGTCCCCCCAAAATATTCAAGAAAATCAAGGTTTTTTTCTTGATGAATGAAAGCATTTTTTTTTTTTTTTTTTACCCATCATCAGATATCATAAAACAAAGCGTACCCGTGTCTCTTACTACTGACTTTTTGGTTGTGTATCCACAGACCTCACTGGCTTTGGAAATGATGGATCGGGCCATCAGTGGAATGTGGCGCTTTGAGGTCTTGGTGCTCTTAAAATGGCTTCGGTGCTTTGGCAAATGACTCATGCAAATGGATGCCGCATTAGCATTTCTCAAGATATTTACGTTGTCCTAAAGCGTCGAGGGAGGCAAGTGGACATCTTGGCCTGCGAAGTTCAATCTTCTCGACTTATTTTACGTTTCTTTTGCTGTCATATCAGTGTTCTTCGTTGGGAGGTTCCGTTTGGGTCTCAGGATGGCTGCTGCTCTTTTCGCTTCTGCGTGGCTGTTATTATTTACGAACTTTGTGGTTTTGTCTTTGCATAATGCAGCTGTGAAGAAAATGGCTTGACTTCATCCTTTCTTTAGCCTCTTCGCAGATGGTCGGCTTTGCACAATCCCAAAAAGGCTCACCATGTTGGGATGGGGAGTAAATAAGATCCTAGAAGTATCGATTTTAAAATAATCTATATTTTCTTGTTTATTTGGATCCCATTACCTGAGAGCGACAGCCTTCAGCTCGTCTTCCTTGGTCCATTAGAATCAGAAATCACAATTTATACAGAAAAATCAATTTCCAATATCTTTTTTCATTTCATTTACAGTGTAAACATTAAGTTTTACAAACGTACTAGCATTTTAGAGACGTACAAAATACACTCGCAATGACACTTAAGTTTATTTTTGAATAATAACTTATTTTGAAGCTCACGAAATTCCCTTCATGTTTTCTTCATGAACTTAGATTTGGGAATTGAGTTTTTATATGAGTTTCCTAATCATGTTTTGTTCATAAGAACCGAAACATACAATGACTTGATAAAGAGGGGCTCCATTTTAGGTGGGATACATTTCAACAGGTGCCCTTTGTAACCTGGACTTAAGGGAAAAAGGTTTTCTCTGAGATCCTTTTTGGGTCTTTGTCTTACTCCGCTCATCCATCCACAGACCCCCATCCAGGCAGGCGACAGGTTATAGGGCTGATTATAGGCCGACCCCCCCCCTTTGGGAGTGGTTGTCGTTCTCCTGCTTCCACTCCTTTTTGTATCTGTTGCATCTGAGGTTTGGAGGAGGGGGTGCACGGGAAGCACGGCTAATCTGCTTTGAACAGGGTCCCAACCTCGATCAGAGGTAATTACATGTGGCTAGGATTACAGCCCCCCCGACCCTGCTGCGGGGGCTGGCTGCACCTTGAAAGCAGCGCTGGGGGAAAGATGAAGAAGAAAATAAGATCAAATTATTGAAGAATATACACGCTTCTTTGAAATATGGACGGTACATGTGCACATTTGGAGTGGAGCTACATTCACACCGCCCTCAGTAGTGAGTGTTCAAGCGACCACTTCCAATGAAAAGTCTGTGGAAACGTATGGAAACTTGCATTTCCGGCTTCCGCGTCCAAAACTTCTAACTTCAAGTTTCTACGACTATTTTTGGGCTTTACATACAAAACGAACGCACATTGAATGTCAAACCAGCTTAAACGTTGACCAATCAGGGACTCAGATTTGGTATTGGTGACGTATGGATGGCCTCCTTTTTAAAACAAAAGTGCTAGCTCGTCAACATTTCGCTCTTAGCCTCTACCAACTGTAGGCGGCGGACATGCGTTAGTAAACAGTGGATCTGAATCTTAATTCTTCCCGTACGGAGCCCGTTTCCATTCGGCTCTATGTTGACCAATTGTGTGGTTCACACCATGCGCGGAGCGCCGCGGAAGGCTCACGCTGCGCCGCGGACCGTTTCGCGTCTTGTCTATTTTGTGCGCGAGTGACACGAGAAGTTACATCAAGATACATGATAAAATCCTGTTTATATTCAAAATATAACTAATTTTTCACAATAAAACATCGCGATTGACAAATGCGGAGGGCTTTGCATCCCTCCGCGGTGTTTAAAGTCATAAAAACAATGTTATTCGCTCGCTAACTTAGCTAACCGGCGACTATTGATGACATCATCAAGTGGGAATAACGTCAAATTTGAAGATACTGGCTATGTCCAAATTCCGACCTTAATCTCTAACTGCTAAAAACTATAAAGCTATAAAGTGCAGAACTATAATGTGGCTGGATTTTAAAATCATTTTACTTTTCTTTAATTTTTCATGTTGCGGATTTGACGATTTCACTACAAACATTTCACAATGTCTAGTTATGAGTCCACTGTCTTCTGAAAATGTGGATGGTTTATTGAAAGTATTTTTTTTGCAAAAAATTGTTTGACCGCAATGCATTGTGGTTATATATTTTATATACATATATATATATATATATATATATATATATATATATATATATAATTATATACGCTAATGTAGTGAGCTTGTTTTTCGCAACAAGTTCTGGGAAATTTCTTGCACACAATTTGGAATTGTAGATTCAGACTGCACTAGAAAATGTCAAACGCGCTATATAGTGAGACGCGGAGGAATTTCGAACACACCCACTATTTTTGGAGGGCTAAATGTAGGGGTAGGGCGAAGCCGTAGGGGTAGGGAAAGAATTCCTTCCCTTCACATCCAGTTTGAACTCTAAATACATGTTGAAAAAACTGCATTTATCATGTTAAGTCCCTTGAATTTGGCAATTGGAAGAGTTGTGGGCTGGTCTTCTCCCTCTGGGCATTGTCACTATCAAACCATTGAAACCCAACAGGATCTTCTCAAAGACTCCTTTTTCTAGAGCAGCTGTTTGCTCCATGTGTGCACATCGAGGCAAAGCGTGAAGTGCCGAGACATCATGATGGATGGATCTCCTAGGTCTGCCGTCGTTTCATTCATCGCTCACGGACCGCGGGGATGACGGCGGCAGCTCTCCAGCTCCCGTTCCTGTGCCGTCTCCCACACAACGCAAACACACCAAAAAAAAAAAAAAAAGACCAATAACTCACTCTGTTAGCTCCACAAAGGCCTCATCTTAGATGACAAATTCATAGTCAAACTGAATTTTATATTTTTTCATTACTCCATCTCTTACCAGAATTCCATCTGCATACAGAACTGTCATGTGTAGTACTGCCGCTGACAGTTGTAAAGCATTATTTCACATTTATTGTGTCTCACCCAACTCCATTTTATATCGTCCCTCTGGAGAAAAATTATATTCCACCAGTTGTCAATGTCTTTGTGGCACTTTCTCCTTTTATTGTGCCAGTCTGCTTTTGCCTGCAGGTAAAAGCAGCGATGGGATAGGTTACGACTCCAGAACTGTTAGTCTCGGCGCTCAGATTTTTATGTTTCCGGTCTGAGATCTGTCCAGAGAGTTTGAAGACCGCGTGTTTTCAAAGAAGCTTTCTGTGTGTGTTTTAGCATCCACTAAATACAGTCACAGCTTTTATTTACTAGATGTCGTGTTTTATTCATACCCTCATGTCTCTTGTTTTTTTTTTTTTTTACTTTTTCAGTGTTAAGATGAGCCAACCAGTGATCACTGGATACGCTTTAAGCTTATGAGATCCCAGGCTTTTCAAATAAAGCTTCACGACCTGAAGTGGTTGCTAATAGCGTAGCAGGAAGAGGTTATGATAATCTGTCCTTGCATTACCTTCAGAATTTTTTTATTTTCTGTATACTTCATCCTGTGGACCGATTAAAGAGGTATGCTGCGAGGCATGGGAGTAAATTTAAACCAATATTTTTCATAGACATGATTAAGTCCTCAGGCAGATAGGATTTTTTATTTTTTGTTTCTGAAAGATAAAGTAAGGAGAGTAAATTAGGTTTTCGCTGTTGTTGGCTTCTTTAGTAACTTTTTTAATAGTAGAATTTCTTCCTGGTTCCAACAATTGACTGTGTATGAGAACTGGACTGAGTGACTCCTCCTACGTGGCGTTCTAAACAGGAAGTACCCGTTTCCCCAAGAGTTTTGTTGAAAAATAAACGGCTATTACTCAGTCATACTTTTTTTCTAATCCTAATTTTTTTTCTTTATTGCGTATTATTCAAGCGGCCAATCAGATGCTTCAATAAAAGTATGTGGTACTCGCTGGGACCCACAACCAACTTTCTAAGCAAGGGTTCTGGTGGAGGCTGGGCTGTATGGGATTCCATTTGTGCCAAAAATATGTTTTTGCTCCATTGTCTATGTCTACTGAACAAGTTAATTGGACATTTGTTTATGTCTATTTACTACTAAACAATATCTTTTGGGTGTCATGTAAAACTGCAGGAGCTAACGACGCTAAGCTAAGGACTTTTCTGACGACCAGATCCTACGACAATAACAAATGTAAAGTTTTAAGCATGAAGCTGAAACATCATAAACCAAATACAAAGAAGCGTTAACATGCAGATGATATTGAACTTTCATATTAAGGCTGAGGCAGCAAAACATTGACTTTGGGGCTGCAAATGGCCCGCGGCACACCGGTTTGAGACTCCTGTTCTTAACATTTGAGAGACAGATTCTCCCGAACCGGCTTTCGTGTGGTAGGGTTGTGGCCTTCCAACAAGCTCACTCCTGATTGGCGAGAGTGGTTGTCATAGAAAAGATGACTCAGACTGAACCGGACCAATCCCTACTAATGCTATACGGTCACACAAATAACTGCCACCGCGCGCGCGTTGGGGAGGCATTGACAGAATCTTTAAGATCTCATGCCGCTGCCATATTAGGTTTTTTTCAGTGTTGGCGTGAACATAAATGTAGACGACGACAATCAGGTGTACAGGATGGCCTGTTGCCAGCCGGCGATTCTGGCTGCCACCGACCTGTGACCGCCAACCCCCAACCTTAAAATGTTCCTGGGAGACCACTGATGTTTTTCTTAAAACCTTCACAGCTACCATTTAAAAATGAGACTGCCGCTTACCTATTACATACCCCCAAAATTTACTGCAAAACTCGCATTTATGCCGCTGCACTGTTGCATTTTGGGATATGTGACCGTATACTTTCAGCTGGAGACACTATTCGAACTTGAAAATGTTCAGCAACTACTGGGTTTTTACGGTCATTTGGAAGTTAGCTTTTAATTTAGCAACATGCTAACTGTTTTTGGCTAATCTTGACATTTTCCAGTTTTTTAGGCTAATTTGTAATCTAGCCAATATTTTAGCATTATGCTAGCTGTTTTGTCAAAATTAGACTTTTAAAAAACTTTTGAGCTAAATTTGAGTTTAGCTAAAATTTTTTGCTTTATGCTAGCTGCTTTTTTTTTTTTTTTTTTTTTGCAAAATTAGGCATTTTTGCAGTTTTGGTCTTATTTAGCTATCAGCTTGCATTTTCAGCTATTAATTCAGCTTAAAGCATTCACACTTGCAATGCTACATATCTATGTAAATTAGTAGTTGGAGGTTTATTGTTGAAGCATCAACCTTGAAATTTCTATTCAACAGCAAACTCCAGTAAATGCATTTGACTGGTTTAAGCATGTTCCTGGTTTTTGCTCGGCCCATTTAATTGAGTTTTTAGACCTTTTATAATTTAAATGAGACACGTTGGTCCAATTAAAGTGAACGTCAAGCCAGATAGGAAGAGGTCCAGTTTTTCACCACTAGTAAATTAAAAAGCTGCAGATATTTTTTTGTCAGGGGGTGTTTATTCCTTATTTTTGTCAGTGTTTCAGTTAAAAAACAGACTTTATTAAGATAAACAAGTGTGTTTTTTCCAAGTTTGGCAGCATGATGGACTCCACAAACAAAGATGCCGGCTGCTTTTTTTCTGGTGGCACACACAGCTATGCTCTTTTTTTTTTTTTTTTTTTTTTTTTTTTGCAAAGGTTATTCCCAAAAAGAAAGGGATATTTGTTCTGTGGCACAAACTACACGTGTCTGCTGTGGCACATACAGCGCCTGACATGGTTCCTACAGTATCTGCCTCTTTCTGGCCTCAGGCCCCCCCGTGGGGAAAATGCTTGTGTGTGAGTGGCAGTTCAAGTCATTTCAGAGAAGTGACAGCGTGTGTTTGATTGGACTGCCTGCTGAAGTGATGGCTTCTGGATGCTGAGCGCTGAAGGCATATGCGAGCCCCAGCGGGAGCTCTGACAACATGAGAAATGTCCCATGTTGTTCCCTGCACCAGAACCTCACCACTTAGCCCCTCGTTCCCCGGGTGCTGAGGCTAAAGACGGAAGCCTCTGAGGGAAACGCTTCCCAGCGTTGCACGTTTAGGTATGTTTTATTTTTTTTCTGCTCTGCTAAATTCTTCAAAAAATGACGAGGATGCTCTCTGCTGAAGCGGACATCTGTGAAAGCTGAGTATTTAGAGCACCTGACAAAGTCAAGGCCCGGGGGCCGGATCCGGCCCTTCAGATCATTTTATTTTATTGTTATTATTGGCCCGATGTTATTTTCCACTCATTTCTTTTTAAGTTTTAAAAAAGTTTTAAAAATTGGCATTCTAGAATGTTTTGGAGTTTAGCTAATATTTCAGCTACATGTTAACTAGTTTGTTTAATTTAGGCTTTTTATTTATTTATTTTTTCAGCTGTTTTGGAGTTTAAGTAATATCTCAGCTGCATGCTAGCTGTTTTAGCTAATTTAGGCTTTTTTCTGAGGCTGTTTGGGAGTATAGCTAATATTTCAGCTACAGGCTAGATGTTTCAGCTAACCTAAGCTTTTTTTAAGGCTGTTTTAGAGTTTAGCTAATATTTCAGCTACACACTAGCTTTTTTTGGCTAACTTAGGCTCTTTTTTTAGTTTTTAAAGCTGTTTTGAAGTTTAGGTAATATTTCAGCTGCATTCTAGCTGTTTTGGCCAACCTCGGCTTTTTTAGGCTGTTTTGGAGTTTAGCTAATATTTCAGCTACATGCTAGCTTTTTTGGCTAACTTAGGCTCTTTTTTATTGTTTTAGGCTGTTTTGGAGTTAAGCTAACATTTTCACCCTAGCTGTTTTGGCTAATTTAGGCTTTTTTCCTTTTTTTAGGCTATTTCAAGGTTAATCAATTTTTCAGCAACAGGCTAGCTGTTTTGGCTAACCTATGTTTTTTTTGTTCTGAAGTCTAATTTGGCATATAGCTAATATTTTCAGCTTCAGCATTTTCAGCTATGAGCATGAGTGTTTTTAACTATCAATTTCAACATCTTCAGCAATGCGATCTTCAACGGCCAAATTCAGCTTACAGCATTCACACTTGCATTATCGCAGGTAATCTATATATCTAGTTCATACTTATGTTAAAAAGTCTTCAATAAATGTTTATCCTGTTCGTTCCACGACCTAACGTGTGTTTTGGATTTTGGCCCCTTGTGCGATTGAGTTTGACACCCCTGATTTAGAGGAACAAGACTAGAGAATAAAAATAAAAGGTTCAACAGTCAGTGCAATAAACAAAAAGAAGTTAAAAGAAATACATGAAGTGCGCTGTAAAAACATTAGTAACACCTCTGGTTTTCATGCGGTTCTCTCGTCTCTTTCCGCCTGGAGTGCAGGAACATCAAACCAGGCTGTCTACATAATTGCAGCAGCTCTCTACGCCAGCTGTGAAAGGATTTGAAACTAAGACAGGCCATTGATTTTACAGCCAACTCGTGCCATGAGACCCTAATTCCCTGACCACCTATCTGCAATACCCACGGGTCCAATGCACATAATGGAGTGCAGCTTGTGTGTAAATGGTTGTGAGAGTAAACAGAAGAAGCAGCGATCCAGCAGTAACGGCTGTCTTTGCTCCAGCACTTCATTCCCCGCCGGGCTGCTGACCTCCACCTGTGCTGCACCCCATCATAAACGTTTCACGGCCCACTGCTCTCCAGATTAATTATAGTGGCTGGAATTTAATAGCTAATCAGTCTTCTAGATGCACACAGGCAAAAATTATCCCCCCCAAAAAAATGCTGGTTGCACTCTGTTGATAAACTGCCCTTGAAGAGGAATAATCCTTAATAAATACATTATTTTTTTTACAGCACATCAGTTTAAAATTTATTAGGAGTTTTAGGTCACTGTATGAAGCTGAAGTTGGAGATTTTTTTTGTTTAATCAACTTTATTTTATTGTATAATCATTCTGTGTAAAATATTTGCTTCAGGTTTAAGCTTTCTTTGTGATCTAAGGCTATGTTTTTGTAACTATGAATATGACGTCACCGATTTAACTAAGCAAAAACCCAAACAATTATTATAATTATTTATGAATCCGTTGTGTTCTGATAATAAACAAATAAACGATTAATTAAAAGAAAAAAAATAAATACATTTATAGTTCAAGCACAATGCATTGTGGTCCATACTCCCAAAGCATCAATGCTTACTGGTTTTCACAGAGAATTTTGGAAAATTTTAAGGCAGATTTGGGCAACACTACATGATGGCTATATAGTGCACTATATAGTTTGAAATTGTGTCATAGACTTTGTGTTGGACCCATTAAATGTGATGTAGATTTTCCCTTACGTAATCTTCCCCTATTCCCTTCATCGAGGCTCAGAACTGGACGCCATCTTTGTTCTCGTTCAACTTTTAACCAGCGCACCTTCTAAATGTTAAAATTGTAAATACTACAAAAAATAATGAGATTGTGATAAAAATGGTTGTGTCAACATGTAATATTATTAAAGGACATGATTTTCTTAAGCATTTCCGAGTGAACTATATCCATACATATGGCCTTTGGAACAGTAAAGAGCAAATTATTTATGAAATGCTAGTTATTTTTTTTGAGTTTTTTCCCAGCGACTCGATTTCTGAGGCTCCGCCTGCTGCAGCGCATGAGTGCCGCCCACTTCATGACATCACCCTTGAGCCGTTCTTTGGCAGCGTGTCTGGGTTTCCCCCAAGAAAACAAATAGCATCAACATTTTTTCAAAGATGGATGCAAATACCATATAACACAAATAAACTTGACGGGGGGGGGGCTTAAAGGAACCTGTTTTAACTGGAATTTATTAAAGATAAGGACACAACTGGAAGATAAACAGTATTATTCATCAAAAATGAAAGTTAGCTAGCTCTGTGGAGAAATCGAGTGTTGGTGTTAGACTGGGGGCGGTGCTGGTAGAGCAGACTCTTCCTGAAAGGGGCTGTCTCACTCTGTGACATCAGCTCGTTTTCGTGGGTATGGGAGAGGCTGCTGCTGAGAGCGCAGGTTTTTAGAGGATTACTCAGAAATGCATGAACGGATCAAAATACCAGTTTGGGGATCTTTATAGTGAGGAATGAACATTAAAATGCACTTTGATATGGCCCCTTTAAGCAAAAGTCCGCGGTAAATGTAACTTTATTAGCAGCATCCTTGTAACATTGGAAAGTTGGTCGTCATGCCGAGCTATGTGAAGCTAACCACTTAAATCTGGATTTATTTTTCTTTATAGTTCAAGGCTCATCTTCAGTTTCCCAATGAAATGTTCCTAATATGTTTTGTTTTTCATTAACTCCGGGCTTCTCACTTAGCAGTTAAGAAGGTGGCAAAGGTGTTTAGAACACCCAAAAGAACTTCTTTCATAATCAGAAATTAAACAAAATGGAAATGATGTGAGTTACCAAGTGACCTACAGACCAGTCCTCAGCCCAGTGCTGGGGACCCACTACGATTGGGTCTACTTTCAAAGCGTTCCTAGTGGTCTTTAAAATTATGATTATAGGATTTTTAGCCAAAATTTAAAAAATGGTCATTTTCTGGGACATTTCTGCAGAGCAGCAGGTGTTCATTAGTTTGTGAACTGGACTGCTGGTTTGTTATGTAAGCCTTCCCACACTCCCCGTTATCTCTTTGTTTACACTGACTCTTGTTAGCTTACAGCCCCTCTCACACACCCAACAAAAATGGCGAGCTGTACTGGTTTCATCCAGACGAGCAGTTTTGAGCCAGATGCCAGCTCAGACGAGGCATCGATGCATCGGAATGGAGCGGAGCAGGGTGTTTTTCAGCTGGATTCTTTTGTCTGGAAATACTCAGAAACGCAATTTTAAGCTTAAGAGAAACGCCACAAGAACAAATTTTTAAATGACTAACACCTTGATAAGGAAGAGACTGAAGTATGAAATAGATTCCTTTGTAAAATTCTTCCTGATTAAAAAATGTATCGAAACATGCGTCCACTGTAGGCCGGTCATCCATTTCAGCTGCACATCCACTTTTCTGTGCGTTAACATGCATGGACTGAAATTGGCCTCCTTGTTTCTTTTTGTCAGCGCTGAGCCATTTTGGAGAGCCTGACTATCCTCTTTCCGATGCAGTGCTAGCTCTAAGCAGCTCCTTCAGCCACAGACTAATCCACCCCAGGTGTCTGAAGGAGCGGCATCGCAGGTCGTTCCTACCTGCTGCAGTGAGACTGTACAACCGGAGCTGCTCCTAATGAATGATCCAGTTATGCCATCAGTCACTTTACTTACTTTTGTCACTTTGTTTTTAAACCACACTGTTGTGCAATATCAACCTTGCTCTCTCTGTAAATATGTAAATTGCCTCACTTTTCTACTCTCTTTCTTCTATTTGTAATGCTGCTGTAGCCCTGAAATTTCCCCACTGTGGGACGAATAAAGGACTATCTTATCTTAACAATGATCAGCTCTAATGATTTTATGAGAGTCTACATGATTAATGTTGGCACAGCAGTGTGTTTGTGAACAAACCCTCTCGCTCTCTTCTGTTCATCCCCTCCCACGCCACCTTTCCCTCCTCCCCATTTCACAGAGACTGAGAGGAAATCCAGTCTCTGTGAGTGCAGATTTTTTTTTTTTTTTTTTTTTTTTTTTTGCGCTGGCTGTCGTTTGCCACATTAGTGCGTGACAACAGCTCCCTTTGAAGTGGGTTATTCTAGCACGGCTCGCAGCTCAGCGCAGCGGCGAAGATGTGCCAGCTCACTGTGCAGACGGGCCAGCTCTGAGCGAGCGCACGGATAAACAGGAGGTGCAGACGCGCGCACGCTCGCCTGCACAGGCTAAACAGTGGGGTCAACACAATAGCTTTCACACCCACATCCTCAAAAAAATAAAAAATAAAAACACTCTTTATGTAAGCAGTTTCACCACAGATGAAACGACAAAACTCCAAAACCCGTCCGTCGTTTATCATCTTTTTGTCGGTCCGTCTCCCTCCCCTCTGTTCCTTCTGCGGGCCCGGTGCAATCTGAAAGCTTCGCCTCTCTCGGCTTATCTCCAAAAAGCTGCCTCTTTCATTTGAGTAAATGCCTTCATTCCCAACTCCTCTATGAGGAAGCTGATAAGAGAAGTCTTTTCATCCACAGGCCCCTCCCCGCTTTCCCTCCCCAGCCCAGTTTGTGTGCGTATTCATACGCCCGCACCGGCATATGCAAAAAAATTATGTATGGGAGATTATTTTTGTGTGGAGGCTTTTTCGTGTCTTTCTGGCACGTCGATAAATACTTTTTTTTGTATTTATGAGAATAGTGAATAATTATAGGCTGTAAATAAGCAATGCATCATGGGTTTTTTTTTTTCCCCCGCGTGTTACTTATCATTTCACTGTGACATTTCTATGATTGCACATAATCACATAAGACTGTTGCAACCTTGCAGGTGTCTGTAATAGGACTTGATTAAGTGGGACAAGCTAATCATGGCAGCGCCTCGCGTGTGTGCGCGTGCACACGCGTGTGTTTGTTCCAGTAGCCTAACGAATTGATTAAGGCTGCAGAGTGGAGTTGTTGCCAGCTGTGGAGAGATTAGTTTCTTTCTGTTGCAGAGTCCTGCACTTCTGTGCATGCTCTTACACAACAAACCTATCGATTGGCCTTTGATGCCGCAAAGGCCGCCGCCTCGCTGAAGACGTTTTTACCGGCTGGGGAACGGGAGCGAGCGTGGATCGTGTCAATATGTAATAATTACAGCTACTTCGGATCAATATTTGGAACAAATCTCAATTCTTCGTGTTTGTGGCCGCAGACGCCCCCCCGCTCCACGTGGAAGACGCAGTCCGTCTCCTTTTATTAGCGCTCCCCGTTTGGCTTCCTTTTCTCGTGGGGATGTGGGAATATCATTTGGAGAGCTGCCGGAGCCGATCCAGGGAAATGCTTGTTGTCGCTCCCCGCGGAGCTCTAACCTCATCAACTTTGGTTGAGGCCAACAGTTGTGCTTTCGGATCTTAGAGGAGTACACGGAGTTAACGAGAACGATTCATTAGCGCACGTGTTGAGGTCGAAGCCCAGGGGCCGGATCCGGCTCTCCATATCCTTTTATTTAATTCGTATTTTTTCTAAGTGGTATGATTTTGGCGGAATATATTTTTATGGAGAGTAAAATATTGAAAGTTATTTAAGGTCTACGGGGAATGATATTCCTGCATTTTTATTATTCACAACTATGTTAAAAAAGTTTCAGTTTTAAAGCTTTTTGGACTATTTTTGAATTTACTAAGATTTTTTATGCTGTTTTGGAGTTTAGCTAATATTTCAGCTACATGCTAGCTATTTTGGCTAATTTAGGCTTTTTTCAGTTTTTTTTAAGTTCATTTTGGAGTTCAGCTAACAGTAGCTGCTAGCATGCTAGCTGTTTTGGCTAATTTAATTTTTTTTTTCGTTTTTCAGATTGTTTTGTAGTTAGGATAATAGTTAATTTTATATACTGTATAATATATTATTTACCAAACACTATTATACTATTATAATATATTACTATATTTGCTGTTTTGGCTAATTTAGGCTTTTTTCAGTTTTTTTAAGTTCATTTTGGAGTTCAGCTAACAGCAGCTGTTAGCATGCTAGCTGTTTTGGCTAATTTAATTTTTTTTAGTTTTTCAGATTGTTTTGTAGTTAGGATAATAGTTAATTTTATATACTGTATAATATATTATTTACCAAACACTATTAAACTATTATAATATATTACTATATTTGCTGTTTTGGCTAATTTAATTTTTTTTTCCGGTTTTTTTAAGTTCATTTTTGAGTTCAGCTAACAGTAGCTGCTAGCATGCTATCTGTTTTGGCAATTTTTTTTTTTTTTTTTTAGTTTTTCAGATTGTTTTGGAGTTAGGATAATAGTTAATTTTATATACTGTATAATAGATTATTTACCAAACACTATTATACTATTATAATATATTACTAGATTTGCTGTTTTGGCTAATTTAGGCTTTTTTCAGTTTTTTTAAGTTCATTTTGGAGTTCAGCTAATGGTAGCTGTTAGCATGCTAGCTGTTTTGGCTAGTTTATTTATTTTTTAGTTTTTCAGATTGTTTTGGAGTTTGGATAATAGTTAATTTTATATACTGAATAATATATAGTATTTACCAAACACAATTATACTATTATAATATATTACTATTTTTGCCGTTTTGGCTAATTTAGGCTGTTTTTTAAGCTATTTTGAAGTTTTATTTTTCAGCTACACGCTAGCTGCTTTGGCTAACGTAAGTTTTTGGCTAATTTGCCATTTTGCTAACATTTTAGCTGGCTATTAGCTTCAGTGTTTTTAGCTATCAATTTCAGCATCTTCAGCTGTCAGGACTAGCATCTTCAGCAGCTAAATTCAACTTACAACATTCTTACTAGCATTTTTGCAGGTAATGCTATATGAAGAGTTAATAATTATGTTATAGTTACAATTTTAAAGTTTTAAAAAATTTAGCTTGTTAAATAAATGTTTATCCCGTGTGTTTTGGATTTTGTCCCCCTGTGCGATTGAGTTTGACACCCCTGCGTTAGCGGCTCGGCTCCCATTAAAACAGCTTGCTGCGGTTGGAGCCAGACACCACTTTGCTGGGATTTATCAAGCCGCTTACCATAGAGATGTGATTGAATTCATTTGCTTACTAATGAGGGGGGGGAGTTGTGAGTTCCTCAGTCGCACTTCCACCTGTTAGTCCTTATTGCAATCAAATCCAGCCTTTCCTCTCAGTTACAATCAAGCAAGTTTTTGTGGCTTCATCAGGCACCTTTGTCCCCCTCTTGTTCCCCCTCTTCCCCGCTCCAGCATGGCTGTGAGCCACATACAGTTTAATATTGAGAGAAGGCAGAACGTACTGAAACCGTGAGCGAAAAGGGATTAAATTGTTCCAAGGTTTCCAGCCAGTCTTGATCATTTATTGAGGTGATTATGTTGCCTCCCTGCGATCCTTTGTGGAACACTTAAGCACAATCACATCCAATCAAACGTCTGCATCAGCTCGCTTGTTCGGTGTCAGTCAGAAAATGAGATTTTATTAGAGGTATTTGTTTCCCGTTTGATGTTCGTGATGACTTGATTAGCCCTATTGTCTGGAGTATTGTTGTGGAGTGTGGGCTCTCCTGCTGTTAAAGCCAGATTAACTGTTAATCCTGTCTCAGCAGACAGCAACAGATAGAGTCAAGCAGTTAGAAGACTCCAGGGTCAGACGAGGTTAACATATGTCAGCCAAAGGTCAGCGGTCTCTTAAAACCTGGGATTGACTCCTTTAAAGTCAGTATTTCGAAAGTCACATGATCAAAATATGGCAAAAATTCATATCCACCAATTCGCATCTAGTATTTGTAGTATTCTGTTTAGAATTTAAATATTACAGTAATTGAGTACCTTCCTTTATAGATGTATTTATTTTATCATTTGCTGCAAATGTTTCACTTTGATCATCCTTTCATGTATTATGAACAATTTTCCAGTGTTCTTTTTTTTTTTTTTAGCCAAAATCAAAAAACCTGGATCGTTTTTTTAGACAGTTTCTGCAAAACAGCAGCAGTTCAGTAGAAATTGTGAGTCATACTTTTATTCTCTTTATAGATGTTGGAGGAATACCAAAAGAACATGTTAAAAACAACCGTTTCCATTAAAGTAATATTTAATATAATATTTAACCACAGAAAACCTACTTTTATTAAAATTGCGCTAATTGGATTTGCAATTATAAATTTGCCATATTGGAAACACAACAATTTAAAAAAATAACTCACATTTATCAAAAAAAATTGTTTTGCGCTTAGCTGAAGTGGTTTTTAGGCATATTAAAATTGACATAATTTGCTAATCTGTAAACACTTTTTAAAAATTAATTAAGTCGTATGATTTATCACCAGAAACCAGGTTTAGCTTGATTTGATTTGATTTGATTTTATTCGATTTGATTTGATTTGATTTGATTTGATTTACACACATGAAAAGACAAAAATAATAATAATGTAAGGAAATTAAAAAGAAATAATAAAAAATTAAAATCATGAGATGGTGTGTTACAGAAACCCTTCTGGGCTTATTTGAGATGGTAACACGCCTCTGTCAAAAAAATTCATAAAATACAGAAAGTAAACAAAGAGAGCTAAGTTGAGCAATCAAATACAAAAAAAAACAAATAACTCAAGTCAAATTGATTTTATGAAAATTTAGTTGACAGTGACATAGATGGATCTGCAGATCCTCTGTAAAATCACCGACCACCATTTCCAAAAATCATCATCAGTAGCTGCTCTCACGTATCTCCATAGCCTGAATAAGATGCCGACGTCTCCTTTGATAGATGATGATGAGTGCTAGTGCCGAAGCAGAAATGTGATTGTATCTGATGTTAATTTAAAGTATTGTTTACATCCGTGTTTTTGAAACACTTTCCACGTAAGTTGGTGTCTGTTTATTTGCAATGAAATTGTAATAAAAACTATTTTTTCCTTCTTAAATAAAATTTTTTTTTATCAAAATCTAACATCTTATACTTCAAACCTGTTATTTTTATTTTTTTCTAAATGTCTATGTTCATAATCTGTTCTTGTTTTCATTTAAAGCCTTTTTTTTCGTTCCATTTCGTGACTTTCAGAGAAAAGCTAGTTAATTTCCTGATTCGTTCAGTTGTTTTGCATGTGTATGCCGTCTAATTTCAGCTTTCCTCAAACCAAGGCCTTACAGTGAGACGCTCAGACCAGAGCCACAAACCCTGTGATTAGTACAAACAGCTGCCCGATGAAGTGGGCAGGAATTATCAATCAGGGACATTCAAATCAGAATCTCAAAAATCATTTACGGTTAAAAAAAAAATGGCTACTTTCTCTTTACTCTGAATTTGAATAATAAAAACAGTTTTTTTCGAAATAAGAGAGTTATTTGTGATGCAGAAACAAATAAGTCCATAAATCTGTGGCGGTTAGGCTCTGACCCGATGACGTGCTGCATGCGTGGGATAAGCCAGACCCAAACGCCAGAGTCTAGACACTGATGGCGGTTAAGGGGCAGACCGCGGGAAAGCCTCGTTCCTGGTGGAAAACGCGGTGGAGGACGGCGGAAACCATCTGGAATGCAGAGAGATAAACATTCATAAATCTAAAGACAACAACATGATTGTGAAAATAAGGCAGACTGTTGAGCCATTGGTTCAGAATGAGGGCGGAATGATCACTCTGAGGGGCGTGTAGAGTGATATCTGTTATAATTAAACCGGTGTTCTTTATGCAGTATATGAAATATTTGAAATTGCACAAATATAACAACTTTAATCCCAAACAAACACCTTAAATATTTAAAACTTAAATATGACTACAGGGGTCAAATCAGGATAAGCTTAAATGGAATGAAGCACATCATAGTACATTTATAAAAAATAGAGAGAAAATTTGAAAACAGTTTTGACTAACCAATGAACTCAAAGCCCCTCCCACAAAACATAGCCTCAACACCGAAAGAAAAAACACCATAAATCTTACATAGAGTGGGTAAATAGAATTAAATGAGGGTTTGTTTACACAACTAATTATGTAAATGTGTATGTGTTTTTGTTTATGTATATCTATGTAAAAGATCATTCCCATTTTCCACGTTTGATACATTTTGATTCAATTTTGTTAATTCAGTAAAAATGGCAGATAATATAAGTTTTCTTCTTTCTGCTCCTTTTCATTTATTAACTTATATAGTATTATTTTGATGTTATGTATCGTTCCTAAATGAAATAAAATAAAATAAATAAATTTAAAAAAAAAACTAAATTGAAACTACAAATTTAATTAAAACTGCAAACATTATATTTAATTTGTTAAGTTTTGGATATATTTATAGTGATTTATAGGTATATGCATAACTATAGATATAAAGTAATATTTAGATAGATTTTTTTTAAGTTTTAGTTTTGTTTTTTTTTTTCAAGCTTAAAATATATTTTTGTTAAATTTTCAATTTTATTTTGATTTTATCTTATTTTATTATATTATTTACATTTTATTTTATCTTTTGTATTTATGTTTCCTTATTTGACCCCAAATACTACAAGTTAATAAAGTTAGATAACATACGTACTGATGAACACACTTTTCTTTTTTAAGCTGCAAACTATATAAATATAGTAATATAGTAACACTTTATCTAAAATTCCACACTGTCATCGCTTGAGACTGTGGCAGATGTTTTTAGATGTACAATCTGGAACAAAGTCAAATTCTTCAAAAAAACCACCTTTTTGTCATTTGTGGTTGAGGCACTGACGTGATCATACTTCTGTAACTTCTACAAACTCTCCTTCACCATGGAAATCACAGTGTTGACAGGCGGCACTTCATTTCAGAGTAACACATAAAGAGAGTGTGTTGAAGGCGTTGTTCTTGTGGAAGAGTTTCCATCCATCAGTAGTCCGAGCTGCAACGCTCTGGTCTGCCTGAAATGTGGACTGATGTGTACAGGTGCTGGGCTGACTGCAGGTAGTCTGTAAGAAGAGTTTACATGATCGGACCTTTATCTCATGCGGAGCTTTTTACAATTCGGGCGGCTTTGCAGGCATCCATCCGTCCCAAATGACCGCCGAGATCATTCTTTTCAGCAGCCTCCATCATGCTCACTTGATAAGTAGTAACACTTTGACGCTGGAGGACACTTCAGCAACTTTCAGCGGGGATTAGCCTGTCTTTGAAACCCACCAAGGTCTCTGTGGACACGCGGCGAGGGGACTGTGAGATCGCGGTTATAGAGACGGGCCATTTGTAGCCGCTGTCCGCGAGACGTGGTTCCGCTCCGCGCCGCAACCAGAGGGGACAGCTCACTACATCATTCAGCCGTTTGTTATTTCATCTGAAGCAGCAGTTGGCTGAAGGCGAGAAATGGCTGTCTCTTCCCTCGGTTGCCTGAAGGGGAAACGCATTCATCATTTTTTTTTTTTTTTTTTTTTTTTTTTTTTTGCTGGGAGTCTGTTTGCTTTTTGCATGCATTCTTGCGAGTGTGTGTCCATGCAGATGTCCACCAGGATGAAATGGGAGGCTTATGTTACGCTGTGAGGTGTCACAGATCGTTGTTCAGCCTGAGTGAACAGATTCAAATCCCTGAGAGTCAGTTTTCATTGGAATTTGACTCAAAAAATCCAAGTTTGGACTTCTTTTTTTTATGAAAATAGCCCTTTTTGTGTTGATGTTTTTCCTTTATATTATCGCCTTTTAGAAATATTAATCACTATAAAAGCTAGTAGTAACTAAACCACAATAAACACACAAACTTTAGGTTTGAACTCATGTTATCAAAAATACGCTTTAGTGAATGCAGACTGCGGATCATTCAACATTCTTTGTAGTTTTTATTTTTAACCTTGAGTCATTTTACATCAGTTTTGAACTTCCATAGCCTTGAGTAAACACTTTAGTCCTAAAAATCATTTAGTTCAAAGAAAACAAAAGGAATACACCAGATGTCTCATTAATCTGTGATCTTTTTTGTGTTAAACTCAATGAGAGAAAATAAATAAAGAACATCGATCTCTTAATGGATGTTTCTGTTTATTATGAATGAATTCTACGGTGGCCCTTAGGTTCAAATCATATCAACAAACTACTCAACACAAAAACAGAAATATCTTCATGATAATTAAATATATATATATATATACATTTTAGAATTTAAAACAAAATTCCAGAAATACCCAGAAATCAAAATAAAAAGCTTGAAGATGAAGCAAATTAAGAAACTAGAAGAGGCGGATAACATAGGACATCACTGATTGGATGATGATGTTTGAGTTCGGGAGAAAGGTAAAATAGACCTGAACTTTGGTTAAGAGTTAATATGCCAGAAGTCATCCCCATTCCACATTTACTTTAGATTAAAAAGGAGAAAAGCTTATTTATACAATCAATGATGTACAATTATATCTACCTTTTCCAGTTCCTTATTTTGTTTCATGATTTTTTACATTTCACACTGATTTCTGCAAAATTATCTTTGTTTTCTGAAATTTTTTCTTTTTATTTTTATCTTTTTTTTGTGAATTATACTTTGCTTTTTTGGTTTTACATTTTAGTTTCTGGTAGTTAAAATATAATGTTATTGATATTTTTTTTATTCTTGTTTTCTTTCTTTTTAATTTCTTTATTTCTTGTCATTTTACACAAAAACAAAAATATTTTTGCACAAATTAAATGGGAATTAGGGAATGAAATGTAATAGGACGCAGAAAATTTGGTTTTCTGCAACTTTTATATTTTTCTAGATAAAACAAACTCATTTCAGATCATGTTTCATTTCATTTATTTTCATATATATATATATATATGTATGTATATATGGAAAAAAAAATCTTTTTTGAAAATAGAAAAGGTTCTGTATGTAAACATGTTTATATTATTTCTGCAGTATAGCATATAGATGTGTTTGTAGTTAGTAACAGTCACTGGCTATTTTGTGTCTCATTTCTAAGTTTGTTCACCCAGAATGAAGCAACATGGTTGATTGATTGTGTTTTTGAAGCCGTTCTTTTGTGTTAAAAGTGATTTGTGATTCACTTTCATTTATTGGTTGTTTTAGACTTAGAATTGAAGCTCATCTTTTATTGATTTGTGTTCTGAATTTGAATATTAGACACCATTCTGCTGATCTCAGGGCCAACTTAGAAAACAATCAGCAAAAACAAAAAAAAAAAAGAGGGAATCAAAAACTGATGAAACTTGTTTTTTTGGACTCTAGAGCCACTAGCCATCTCACTAGAATCTCCTGTGAATTGCAGTGATCCGTGTTTCTGCACTAGTTATTAAAAGCCAAGGGAAAGGTTACAGTAAATGTCACTCAGCTGTTGTGCAGCTCACGGCAGATCTTCGCCCAACATATGTCTGCTCGAGTTTCTCTCCAATCTCAGAAACTGTCATTTCACATTATTTCCTGTTTTCGTCCATAAATATCACCTTGCAAGTTCTCAAAACTCGTACATTTAGACATATACAGCTTCCTGCAAATTCAAATTTTGTATCGGCCCACCCTCCTCATTTGAGCTCTTTCCCCTCAGAGCGTTCCTCCTTTCCTCCCCTTGTCAGACGCCGCGGCGCTCATCACAGAGGTCGCGCACCTGTCGCCCGCTGTAAACAGGAAATGAATAATTCAAAAGTTGGTGCTGGTTGACTGCAACAGCTGATGGTCTGTCTGTGATGAGCGAAGATTTAACCGAAAGATCCGCTGTAAAAAGTCCTCAGCTGCAATCACATTAACGGGAAACTCTCTGCGGAGTTGGAGAACTCACTCAGAGCCAGGCTGCATGTCCTTGACCTGCGCAGATAAGGTTAGTTTGTCCCCTGCGATGCTGCGTACTTCAGCTCGCTGCTTTGCATTTTCAGTCCTGGAGAGTGAAGCTGATGCTGAAGAGCAGCGTCGGTACGTGATTTACCGATATCTGCATCTTCGGGTGTCAGCAAAGAACGGTACAGACGGTTCAGATGAGCGTTTCCACTCAAAGTTGAAGCTCTAGTGTTTATGAAACATGTTTTCCTCCAGATTTGATGTTATTTCTTTCTTTAATCAGGTGGATTACAGGTCCTGGTCATCCATTTTAACCACTTGGTTTTGATACTTGGGATATACATGGCATTTAAAGTTGTATACAGCAGAAAAGAGGAAAAACCGTAATGACCTGCCAATCAACGGTGCCAGTAGCCCCGCCCTAATCGGTCCTTCCATTTTTCCATGCACCTACAACCAATGGGGGCTCAAAAATAGTGCAGTTCGGTACGGTTCGGTGGCTCCTATGGTGGATCAAACAACCAAAAATCAGGACAAGATAAAGAAATATCAAAAAAGTTGAAAATTAAAAAATAACCGGATTGGGCCTTTAACCCTGGAACACTTTCGTTATAGAAAGTTACACCATCACTTTTGTGGGTAATTTTTACCCAATATAAAATACCTAATACAAAGTATTTTTAATAAAAAATGACAACAAGTGATAAATTAGAGTAATTTTATTTTATTTTCCACTGTGGTTTATGTAACAAAATGGAAAATAAAAATATAGGAAGATTCTATAAACATGCTTGAAAATTATTGAAAAATTAATAATTTCAGGACAAAAAAATTCCTAAAAATAAAATAATAATACTGGAGACTTGACCTTTGGTCCACCCATTCCTGGGACATGTGAGACTTTACCCAGCAACCCATGACACGCTAAAAATGCACCATATTGAAAAATCCTGTAAATACTTTTGCTCTGGTGAAAATCACCCGGCGATAGTGCTGTGGGGTTAAAAGGGGTCAACTAAACAACAGGGGAACTCAAAGTTAAACCACGAAAACAGCAAAACAAATTAACCCTGTAACATGAACAGAACTGACCTGTTAGACACAAAGGGGGAACATATATGTATATAGTGGATGATCAAACCACTGAAGACACACAACAGAGAACTGAAAAGGACAAACTCTAACTACAAACAATATAAACATGTGAAATTAATGAGTGAAATGTAAACTAAAGCTAACATACAAAACATTGCCCTTAAGAAATTAATAAAAAATAACTAGAAAATGTGCATTTCCTGCGGAAATACATTGATTGCAGAATTGCACAATGAATTGTACAACTTTTAGCATAATTAGCTAAAATGTATTAAAAGGAAAAAGGATGAACAAATTACAAATGCCTATTTGCAAAATTGTATATAAGCTGTAAGTGTAAAGCTGCAGAAGTAAGCTGAAAAAGACCACAGTAAATGCCAGAAGAACCAAAACAACTAGGATATTGCTGAAATATTAGCAAAACTAGTTAAGAAACATCAGTAGATGCAAAAAAAAAAGCCAAAACAGCTAGCGTGTTGCTGATTTGTAAACTAAAAGCCATATTACCTTGATCAACCATGGTAGATGCCAGTTTAGCCAAAAAAGGCTAACAGGTTGCTAAAATATTAACTTAACTCTAAAGTACCTCAAAAAACATCAGAAGATGCAAAATTAGCCAAAACAGCTAGCATATTGCTGGCATGTTAGCTTTACTCCAAAGTAGCCATAGATAAAAAAAGACAGTGATTGCCGTTTTAGCCAAAAGCTATCATGTTGCTAAAATATTAGCTTAGCTCCAAAAAGCTAATTAGATGCCAAATTAGCCAAAACAGCTGGCATAGTTCTGATATGGGAGCTAAAAGCCAAATGAGCTTGAAAAACCTTCAGTTATTGCCAATTTAGCCAAAAAAGCTAACATGTGCTAAAATATTAACTTAACTCTAAAGTACCTCAGAAAACATCAATAGATGTAAAATTAGCCAAAACAGTTAGCATATTGCTGGCATTTTAGCTTCAAAGCTTCAAACTCCAAAGTAGCAAAAAAAAAAAAAAAAAAAAAAAAATACAGTAGATGCCAATTTAGCCAAAAGCTAGCATGTTGGTAATATATTAGCTTGACTCCAAATTAGCTCAAAAAAGCTAATTAGATGCCAAATTGGCAAAAACAGCTACGAAGTTGCTAACATATTTGCTTAACTCCAAATTGGCTCAAAATAACGAATTAGATGCCAAATTAGCCAAAACAGCTAGCATATGTCTGATATGTGAGCTAAAAGCCAAATTATCTTAAAAAACTTTGGTAAAACCGCATTCTTCTTTAAAACACAATTAAATTCCCATTATATACTTGATTATACATGATGTGACATTAAAGCAATAAAAAGATGACCTGCTGAATTACCTCTTAACAATGACGCAATGCTAGCTGTCTAGCCCACGCTTGCGCCGTCAAAACAGTGAAAAACGAGGCTTAACTGAGTGGATTAACTGGACTGCACCGTACCACTCCTTACCGTACCGTACCGTACCACTCAGTGGAAACTAAGCCTTACAGTCCCTCACAGCCCCAACCTAACAGTACTGGCGCAACAAAAATGGCGATCAATATTGGCGCTAGCTCGCCAGTTCAGACGAGGAAAAGTTTTTGGTTTCTATCTTCTTGAAATTGCATTTTTTTTCTAATTCTGAATCACAACTATTAGAATCAATAAATATTCAATTGTTTTTTTTTTTTTTTTTTTAAATAAATATTCACTTTTGTGCTTATTTTTTTAAGTATATGTCCTCCATCTTCAGAAAAATGCCCCAAGAACGTGCTTAAAATACTATTTCATCAGAGTAGGTCTTTAAAAATCACAATTGCTCCGTTTTCGTTCCTTATCACTACGCCAGCAGGTGGGAAAGATGTGGGACACTCCGGCTCACAGGGGAGTCACATTTTTACACACTACCCACCTGCAAACATCATCTACACGACACGCCACCCTCACCTCCAACCATCCGCTCCTCTGCTCTCCACTTCTGCTCTCTTCGTCGAGTCGAATCCTGCGGGCCGGCAGTAAATCTGGAATCCTGTTATGGCTGAGCTCCAGCAAACACCTGCACGGCCCGCGATAAGAATCCTTATCTGCTCAGTCCCGCGTCTCCTCCCTGCACCCAAACGGAGCAGGATAGGCCCTCGCGGGGCGGGGGGGGAGGGCTTTTTGTCATCAGCGATAAACGGCGAGCGCATCGATTGTTCCCGCAGCCGCATTGGGGGCTCCGACATGCACGGAAGTGGTGGGTTGTTAAGTCCTTGACTGGGGGGTCAAGTTTTTAAAAACACCCCAGCTGCCGCAATCAAGCTTTCACAACACAGAATCGGATGAATCATCGGCGTATTGTGTCGACGTATGCGTGCCGCGGCTCTGAGGAGAGGAGGAAGGAGACAACAAAGGGCAGCGCTGCTTCTCGCAGATTCCCAGTTCTCTCAGCCTTGAAGAGGTTTGCAATTGAGAAACGGATTCCTCAGCCCGCTCGGTACACGATGACACTCCTTTGTGAGATGTTGTTGGAATCAGAACCGATCTGGCATCCGACCAATCACTTACCAAACAGATGGTCATTGGGATGAGGGTTCTCTCTTTTTGTGAATGACACCAACATCTGCATCCGTGCATCTGCAGCTCTATTTCCCTCTATTGTTGGTTTGTTACCCGCTATTGTGTCACCTTTGTTTAGCCGCGTATGCTGCACAGGCCCGCTAACCAAACAAGCCTAATGGATCCACGAGGCATGGCACCGCGACCTGTAAATGAAGTCCCACAGATGTGCTTCTGGAGATTAATCTTCCCGCTCACGAGCAATTATTCTGGCAGTGATGCTGACGCATGAGGCTAATTTAAAACAATTACAGCCCAGGTTGGGCAAAATTAACTAGTTCAGTTCCCAAGGCTGCTGCTGCTGCTGCTGCTGATTGAGAGTAAGGACATTTTAAAGAAGCAGCGGGAGGTAATTGGTTTTTAACATCCTTCAGCGAACCTGCAACATGAGTGTGGATACTTTGTGCTGGAAGTCGTTAGAAAAATCATGTTTACTTGTTTTTCATTTGGTAAATATTAATTATAAATTAAGTTTCTTCCTCTATGATTGTGAAGATTTGCTCCCACCGTCATACATTCACCTCCCTACAAGGAGATTAGTTGATTAATCGACAACTAAAATAGTCAATTAAATTTATATTTAGCGCCAGAGTGTAGTAAAATTTAAAGTTATAATGGACCGTATTTTCCGCACTATAAGGCTCACCGGATTTTAAGGCGCATAGAATAGAAGCTACAGTAGTGACTGGGGGTGCGTTGTGCATCCACTAAACTCTGTGTCGGAAGCACGTCTTTTTGAAGGAGCCATTTTGGGGTCTTCACACACACACACACACATATGGAAGGAAAAATGTGTCCCAGCATGCACTTTGCGCTAGTTTTACGGGAGAAATTGTAGTCGGCTGCTGCTTCCCATAGTTATGAGACCTGTTGCTGCTCGGTATTGATCCTCATATAAGGCGATCCATATTGATCCATATATTAGGATTTTTTTTTTTTTTTTTCGTTTTTTTAGGCTAATTTGAAGTTTAGCTAATATTTCAGCTGCATGCTAGCTGTTTTGGCTAACTTAAGCTTTATTTTAGTTTTTTTAGTCTATTTTGGAGTTTAGCAAAAATTTTAGCTTCATTCTAGAATTTTTGGCTAACTTAGTCTTTTTTTTTTAGGCTAATTTGAAGTTTAGCTAATATTTCAGCTACATGATAGCTGTTTTTGGCTAATTTGGGATTTTAAAAAATAATTTTTTAAGCTAATTTGGAGTTTAGCTAATATTTAAGCTACATCCTAGCTCTTTAGCTAAGCTAACTTAGGCTAACTTAGAGTTCAGCTAATATCTCAGCTGCATGCTAGCTGTTTTGGCTAAATGCACTGCGTGCTACTTCTACAGGAGAAAATGAAGTCGGCTGCTGCTTCCCGTAGTTACCTGCGGCTCAGTGTTGATCCATATATAAGGCGCACCGGATTATAAGGCACACTGTCGGTTTTTAGAAAATTGAAAGTTTTTAGGTGCGTTATAGTCCGGAAAATATTATATTAGGCTTTTTTTTAGGCTAATTTGAAGTTTAGCCAATATTTAAGCTGCATGCTAGCTGTTTTGGCTAACTTAGGATTTTTAATTTTTGGTTTTTTAGGCTAATTTGAAGTTTAGCTAATTTTTCAGCTGCATGCTAGCTGTTTTGGCTAACTTGGGCTTTTTTCAGTTTTTTAGTCTATTTTGGAATTTAGCTAAAATTTTTTGCTGCATTTTAGAATTTTTGGCTAACTTAGTCTTTTTATTTTTTTAGGCTAATTTAGAGTTTAGCTATTGTTTTAGCTGCATGCCAGCTGTTTTGGCTAACTTAGGATTTTTTGTTTTTTGTTTTTTGCTTTTTAGGCTAATTTGAAGTTAAGCTAATATTTAAGCTGCATGCCAGCTGTTTTGGCTAACTTAAGATTTTTTATTTTTTAGGCTAATTTGAAGTTTAGCTAACATTTCAGCTGCATGCTAGCTGTTTTGGCTAACTTTGGCTTTTTTCAGTTTTTAGTCTACTTTGGAATTTAGCTAAAATTTTAGCTGCATTCTAGAACTTTTGGCTAACTTAGTCTTTTTATTTTTTTTAGGCTAATTTAGAGGTTAGCTATTATTTTAACTGCATGCTAGCTGTTTTTGCTAGTTAAGGCTTTGTTCAGTTTTTTTAGGCTAATTTTGTTTTTAACTAATATTGTAGCTGGCCATCAGCTTCGGTGATTTTAGCCATCAATTTTAGCATCTTTAGAAGCCAAATTCAGTTGACATCATTGACAATAGCATTTTCGCAAGTAATGCTTTATGTCTTAGTTAGTTTAAAGCTAATGATGATTAAGATGTGTGCTTTACATTCGGTTTGCGCACGACCCGATTAGTCGATTATTAAAATAATGGTTTGTGGCAGCGCTACTGTGCTGCAGTAAAAGCAGAAAAATGGCCCTAAAGCAAGAACTTAAAACGAACAGGAAAGCTTAGTCTTTTTTATAAGCAGCACACATTTCCATTAGCAGATTTAATTGACTGTAGACACACGCCTGAAAGCAGAATTTAAATTAGGTGTGTTATAAGAAATGTCTAAAACAAAGAACCTGGAAAGAGGGAATGAGTAAAAAACAAATGAACAGAATGGATTTCCATGATCAGCAGGCCATTTGATTGCACAACAAAACTCTGCTCTGGAAGGCAATTTGCATACTTGCCTCAAACACAACTTGTGTCGCTTTTTTTTGCATAGCAATGAAGGTAATGGCACACGAGTAATGCATGGTGCAATTTTCTCTCCGAGCAGTTTGCTTTTCTCATTTATACACATTTAAGGAAGGGTCCTGCCTGCAAATTTCACACTGTACGTAACTGTAAATGTTGTGATGCAGCACACCGTTTTGAGGGGAAACTATTCTGCTTGCAGTTTCATTTCCGTCTAACCATTTTTTTTTTAATTTGTAGACGTCTGTGTTTTCATCTCCTCATGTCATCAGCTGAGGAGTTAAAATTAGAAAGCAGCCTCTGCCTTGTGCCTTCCACCATCCAGCCAGCTCACCTACCATATCTAATCAGTTTGAAATGAGTTGTCAAAGTCAGCGTGATGGCTGCTTGATGCTTGGCTGGCCAGCCTGATATTTATTCATGTAAGAAACGATGTTGTACTTAGAGCCACTTATACAAATGACTTAATTTGTTGCGGAAATGAGCCTCATCTGAGATCCTGTCAATCCCGTTGCAAGTTTTTTTTTTCCACGCTAGCAGGAATGTAAAATGTAGGGTGACTTGGGGTCTCATTAAAGTCACAAAAACAAATGCCACTGCACGGCTGGGAGGCGTTGGCAGAATCTACTAGATATGTTTCTGCCGTCTAATTTTTTTGAAAAATCGTTCCCGTGGTCGTGAATGCAGACGCATTTCGTCAATATGAGGGTCTTGGAGTCACTGTAGTATTGATGATTTCCAGAAATGATTCGATTCACAAGATTCTCGATTGATTCGATTCTGGTTTTTTAAGTTTACACATTTATACACATTTTTTTAGAAATACAGGAATAATCTGCCATTTTTTGAATATATTTATCTGATACAGTCCTCATACTGTAAATTTTATTAGCGAAATAATGAGATTGTTAATATCATACAGTGTTTCATGAATTCTTTAAAGGAGAAGTTCTAACAAAAATATTCAGATTATTAACATTGTAAACATTGTTCTGCTTCTCCTGGAGGGCGTTTCAGTTTGGCCAATAGGTGGCGATCGCACTATAGCTTTACATCTTATTTCAGAAGAAGAAGAAAGTGTTAGCAAAATACATTGTTTTAGACCACAAATAGTTAGCATCAAGCTAACGGATTTTAGCTTTCTGTGCTAAATCGATTTATATTTTAATGTATCGATTATTGATATGTTAAGCTAAAATCGATTCAAATCGATTAATTGATTTTATCGACCCAGCCCTGCACTATCAACACGATGATGAGTTTTCTGCAGCATCATTTCCATCCCCCCATTTGGACCCACGATGGCCGGGATCGCCAGATTGTCCGTCTGTCTGGCCAATGTCAACGGCCTTTGTGAAGTTCCCACACTGCTACCGTATGATTTCTAATCATGAGTCTGAAACTAAGTTGTCTGCCACATAAGATTCAAAATATGTTCACAAAAAGAAGCAGTATAATTTAAAAGGTTATGAAGTTTTATTTTTGCCATAATTCAGAACGAAGTCAAAGAAAGATGTATTTTAGTTCAAGGGGGTCGAATATGGAATGATTTTAAACAATCAATCAAAGTAAATTAAGTCACAATTTACATTCAAAACACTTATTAAAAAAGAAAAACTAGAAAAATATAATTAATAGCCTTGTTTCTTGTTAGGTTAAGTAAAAAAAAAAAAAACTACAATGGCTACATTGAAAAAAAAGTTGTCTTTTTAAATAAAAAAAAGGGGCATTCCTTTGAATTCAATTTTCCCACTTAGATCCAGTTTATTATGACTTTCCATTAGGTTCTCCGTACATCTTCCGAGCAGAGGCTTGCCACTGGCACCATCTGCATAGATTAATGGGTTTGATACTTCCCTGCTTTGCCTCCGTTTTCCTGTGTAGCATCAGGAGTCGGGAGCATCTCTGCTGCCCGCCTGCAGCCAGGTGCCTGGTAGGGCTTCACAGTGGGGAAGCTAAGCAATTTGTTTCTGGATGGCTCCGAGCTTATCTTCTCTGCTTGACAGATGGGCCTTCGCCTCTGCTCGGGTCGGGTTCGGCAGCGGCGCGCTGCTCTCTGCTTTTCCTGACAGAACTCATTATAGACACGCCCTGGGAGAAGAAGCATCTCCACAAGGTCCCGTTACCGCTGACGAAACGCTGCAGACCCATGCATGGGGCTGAAAGCTTCTTTGTACTTTAAGGGGGGAAATTTAAGAATTATTTGTTCAAGCCGGCCTCCTCCCAGCATGCACTTTCATGTCAAAACGGCAGACATGAATTGAGGACTGAAATAAAATAAAAGAAAAAAGATTGAAACTATTTTTAGTAGATGTCCTCACTTTCCCTTTTTGCCTCAAGCTGTCCACCTGTTCAAGACAAAGCTTTGCCACATCGGCGTTTTAAAGTCTCCCTCCAACATCTTTTGAGCTACTTTCAAAGGATTCCCGGTGTTTATTATTTTTTTTTACAAATACAACTAAACCACTTTTAGCCAAAAGACTTGTCGTTTTCTAGAACACAGTTTCTGCAGAAACTATTAGAAATTACTTTTAGCACGGAGTAAGCCTGCCCCATTTCCCATCATCTATCTGTTTACACTCTCTTCCACTAACTTACAGCTCCTTAAAACCACTGATGTGCAGTCAGGGGAGGCAAGTGAAGCTGTGCCTCACCAGCAAAATATAGCTAAAAAAATACATACATTAAATAAAAAGAAAATACTTTTTTTTTTTATTATTAAAATATTCTATTCTGCGATTCCTTTTATGTGTCAACATTTTTTTCCATTTCAATTCCACTCATTTTACACATTTATACACATTTGTTTAGAAATACATTAATAATCTTCTATATATTTTTAATATATTTATATTAATTAGATACATACTGTAAAATGTATCAGTGAAATAATTAAATTGTGAATTATCATACAGTGTTACATGATTTCTCTAAAAAAATTTTCAGATCATTATCATTGTAAACATTGTTCTGCTTCTCCTGGAGGGCGTTTCAGTTTGGCCACTAGGGGGCAATCGCGCTATATCATTACACTTTTTTCAAGAAGAATAAGCAAACAATGTTTTAGACCACAAATGGTTACTTTAAAAAAGTGTTTCCTTAAAAGAGTTAGGAAAAATTCATAAATAAAGATGTTCATTTAGTCAGCAATGTATGTTGAACGGAGGGTTAGCATTAAGAAATTCCATTAAACGTTAGCACCAAGCTAGCGGACTTCAGCTTTATGTGCTAGATCGAGCTATATTTATGGATTGATTATTGATCTTTGATTGATTGAAATTAATTGATCAATTTTATCAACCCAGCCCTAACTGGCAGTGATCTCCATTGAGAGAGAAAGACTTAAAAGTGAAGAAAAGGAACACATGAAACAGGTTATTCATGTGAAGGAGCTGTGACTAGATATCATCATTTTTTTTCCTACAGTTTGTAAACGGAAAAAAAAAAATCTTGCAATGAAATTTTTAACAACACACTGAAGCTGCTCTGTAGGGCTCATATGTTTGTAAATCTGACTGATGATATCAGCTCACAACCATAACATTACGGTGCAACAAAAACGGTGAGCGATATTAGAGCCGGCCAGCTGGACAGTTTTGAGTCAGATGCCAAATCAGGAAAATGTACATGAGTCAGAATGGGTTGGAGCTTATGGCCTGTATCTTCTACGTCACCGATACAAGCGTTTTCCAACACCAATTTCTGATTCACAATAATTTTAAGAAAGAAATATGCAATTTTTAGCTTAATTTTCTTTATTTGTCTCCATAATTATCATAAAAATGCCAGAGGAACACCAAAAATACCATTTTCATTGGAATGGGCACTTCATTTGAGCTGATTTTTTCATCTTTTATTATATCTTGATGAAGAAATCTAAGGAATTGTCTCAGCGAGTTCCTGAACTGCTTTCATTCTAATTTGTAGGATGTCTTCAGAATTTGTTTTAAACAAAAATGTGAAAATGGAGCAGAGTGCAGGTGAGGTTTTAGGTATCTCACCTCCACCGTTTCGCCAGTTGACTTTAAATCTAAAGTTAGAGAAAAAAAGAACAGGAAAAAGTCATAAAGTCATCTGCCTCTCTGAGATGCTCCATTTTCAGTGGCGGGTCAAACTGTGCTTAGCCTTGCATATAATCAGGCCACACGGAGCAGCCTGCCAGCTTTGGCAATCCCTGGAAAAAAGGGAAGAAAAGAGAGCAAAACTATGTGGGAGATTTATTTTTTTTCTTCAAGAAGATTGTGTTGAAACAGTGTCACAGACAGGAAGTGACCACGCCGAGATTAAAACAAATCCTCTGAAAAGTTCTTCAAAAGCTTATTAGACGTTAGCTCAAGTATCCTTATTTGAAACATCCTTGCAGATGTGAGTTCTTTTAGATCTCCGTTTGGCTCAAAGCAAACTGGGCACCCGCTCTGCTCAAATATTCGTTGCACATTTCAATACAATATACTACAGTACATCTGCCTGCTGTGCACATGTACACACAGCAGCAAACACACACACACACTTCATCACGGAGATCGCTGATTCACAAGCTCACAATTATATTTGATTTTTTTGTCAATTTAAACAAACTTATTCATAAAGCAGGTGATTTAGACTGAACAAATATGGAACTTTAAACAATAAAATGATAAATTATTTTGTTAGAAGTGAGGAAAAAAAAGCAGTTATTGTCTAAAGATGAAAGATAAAATGCTTTAAAAAAAATCAGTTTATTGATTTGATGAATAAATTTAGCATTTTCTAATGAATGACTGGTTTGTTTTATGGATTGTATAACTCCTTTCAGATTAAGAGTTGAAGTAAAACTGAAATGAAAAACACAGGAAATGTAATTACCATTATTTATATATGTAAATGCTTTTATTTTATTTAGTTATTTTATTTTGTATTATTTATTCATTTTTTATTTTATTTATTATTTTATCTTATTGTTAGTTTTCAATTTTTTTCATTTGTTTATCTATATGTAATTTTTTATGTCTTCTATTTATATATTTAATATTTTATTTAATGTTATAAAAGTCAAGTTCAGTCAGAGATAAACTCCACCCGGGCCAAACATATTAACTCCACCCGGACCAGACATCCCCATGAAAGAACAAACACCCACCTCACCTCATCTCACACCTGCATCTCTGTTTGAGCTGATTCCACTCCAGCTTCAGAAGCCAAACTAAAGACTCCCCCGGTATGGACTAAATGAATTTATGAACCGTAAGATTTTCTTGTTTTATGTCGACTATTTTGATTATCAATTCTAAATGAAGTCTGAGAACATTTTGACATCTGTTTGACATGTTGAGTTAGTTCAGATGTTCAACTGAACTATCAATTAATTTCTTTTAAGGTTTTCAACCTATTATTATATTAACCATCTGCCTTTGTCAAGCAACAAATCAGCAAAAATAAACAGAAAAGAAAAGTAAAATGATTGAAGCGTTGAGTTGATCCCACGTCCTTTGGAAAATAAAGCCCATCGAGTCAGGAAGGAGCTGAAGGAAACCAGAAGACTCGACAATTATTATTATTATTTACAATTTTTTATTTGATTTTTATTATTCATTCATTTTTAGTTAATAATTCCATTTATATATTCATTATTTTATTTTACTTATTTTTTTTATTTTTTTATTTATGTATTTATTAATGTATAGTTTCTCATTTTGTTTTATGTATTTATTTACTTGTTTATTTTTTTTTTATGTATTTATTTATTTTTAGCTTTTTATTGTATTTTATTTTTTGGATCTTTTTATTTATTATTTGTATTATTTTTCATTATATATATATATATATATATATATATATATATATATATATCTATATCTTATGGTTCTCAAAAGTTTAAGAAATTCAAATTAAACCTGATTAAAACTAAAATAATCCATATATTAAGCCCTTTTTTGATTTAAAATAATCTTTTAAGGATTGGAATGAGATCATTTATTCGTTTAAGTCAAGGATTAATTAAAGCTTCTTACTACTTTAGTTTCAAACTCAGATAAAACTTTAGCTTAAGGGAGGAAGAGAAGAGTAAATGTGGATGCAGTCGGATCTGTAACTAAAACTATAATGGCCAGTTATTTCACACCTCCGTTTCAAAATAAGCAACACTGTTGGAATCAGCTGTAGGGTTCATGTCAAGACGAGATATGTGCACCTGGCAAGCAGCTTCACCCACACGGTGCACGGCAATTATGATCAAGTTTAGCCTGAATTATGGCTCCTGTCAACAACTTAGCCTGCATATTTTTTTTTTTTTTTGCACTGCACATTTAAGGTTCAGATGCTTAGATAGTCATTATCACAGCTGGATTAACTGATCGAAAGCCTGATTACGAGCGTCGGACTGGATGCTCAGCGGGTGGGAGGAGCAAAGCATCGTGAATGTGATGCTTGATGGCGACAATTCAGCAGGAATCCAACGAAAACATGGAAAGACGCGGAATTAAAAATAGGAGCACTCGATGGCTGTGGGGATAGAGATGCGCACAGTTGAATTTTGGACAACAAAATATTGCATTGTGGGAAAACTTTAGACCAGAAAGATGATAAAACAAAGGATTACTTGGGGATTCATTTAAAAAATATAAATTAAAGTGTAGCGCTTAATAATTAAAACACAAAAACATGATTAAAAAAACAACAAAGTAACACGAGATTCTGAAGATACTGAATGTAGTCATGTGAGCAGATTATATACTGAAAAAAATCTGTACTAGCATTTGTTGTTAACCACAAAAACTGTTCAGTTTCTTTGTTCATTCCAAGCTACAAAAAAAGCTTCCAGCTTCACAAAATACATCCCTGTTTTGTCTTTGAATATCTCTTTATTTTGGCTTTCAAAGGACTTCCAAATACAAATGTTGCGCTTTTTATGTTTCGTCTTTAAACAGGGGTACAGAAGGTTAAATGGCGTCTGCAAGCAGCAGTTAAGCAAAAGAAAAACGGTATTATAGTATTTATTTAGTCACACTGACAGAGGCTTGTGTGTGGTCTGGCACCTTTTTTTTTGAGCAAAACTATTTTCTAATAGAAAAGTATTTGAGGAGGCAGTTTCCAAACTCTAAAAGCCTGCGGTGCCAGTAAATGCCCCGCGTACTTACACTGGGTCACAAATAGAAAGGCAGTTTTCCCTCCTTCCAAAGCTGCTGCTTTTCTCCCGTGGGTGCCACCGTGCTGCAGGAGTACGCGGGGCAGGGATGGAGGTTTCAAGGTGAAAGAGAGATGGGTTTTTTTTTCTTTTTGGGAGAGTGGCATTGCAGAAATTGAGTTTCCCAGATGCGTGGCATACTCTTGACTGAGAAGATGCAGTGTGGCGGTTGCTGTTGTGTAACCGCGCTCAGTGAGTCATAAGGGGGACGAATGCTTTGCTGTGATGAGAGGAGGAGGAGGAGGAGGAGGCCCGCCCGGGGAAGGACCGGCAGATCCGTCCGTTAGCAAAGTCAACAGGGAGGGGGGGGTGTTTGGTTTCAGGGCTCCGCTGCCAGTGGCTGTCTGGACGTCAGGCCGCAACTGAGGCGTAAATAAATCTGAGCTTTGATGCGGACATAACTCTGGACGAAAAGAGCATATGTGCATAGATACTTAAATCCAGCCTCCTTTTGAGCACATTTCCTGACACAGACGTGCTAGTTTATCACTATTTGCATCATATTTGACAAAGGCATTTCTGAGACCCCCCAACTCATTATCATGATCAAAACGTTTATGTTTTCTGCCCTGTAGTTTGTCATCATTCCACCGTAGGAAGGGGGTCAAAATCCAAAACACATCTTAGATCGTGAGCCGAACAACATTTATCAAACACATTAAAACTACATTTTTTAAGCTTTTGAACATAATTATGAACTAGATTTATAGCATTACCTGCAATAATGCTAGTGTTAATGCTTTAAGCTGAATTAGGCCGCTGACGGTGCTAGTGCTGTTAGCTGAAGATGCTGAAATTAATAGCTGATAGCTAAAAAAAACTCTAAAGATGATAGCTAACTAAAGTATTAGCTTCCTGCCAATTTATCTTAAAAAACTAAAAAAAAAAAAGACTTAGTGAGCCAAAACAGCTAGCATGTAGCTGAAAAATAGCCTAAAAACAAACAAAAAAATAAAGCCTTTATTAGCCAAGATAGTTAGCGTGTAAATATCAGTCTAACTGCAAAACAGCCTAAAAACACTTTTTTAAAAGCCTAAAACAGTTAGCATGCCGTGGAAACATCAGCTGAACTCCAAAACAGCTAGCATGTAGTTAAAATGTTAGCTAAACCCCTAAATAGCCTAAAAAGATTAATACCAAAATAGTCCAAAAAGCTGGCAAAATGACAATTTTTTAAACCGTAACTTTTTTTTTTCTTTTACCAGAACTTTTTAACATAATTATGAATAATAAAAAAGCAGGAATATTATTCCAGAGTAAATCAACTTAAACCTTAAATAACTTTCAATATTTTACTCTCAATAAAAATATATTTTGACAAAATTATACAAAGCAAGATAACATTGGGTCAATAAAATAAAATGACCTGGAGGGCCGGATACGGCCCCCGGGCCTTGATTTTGACACAAATGCACTAGGGGCAGTAAAAGGGCTTTTTCTAGTCATTTCAAAATGGCCGCCTCCGTGAAACCTCAAATACACTTTTGGCGGGAAAAAGTTTAGCTGGTTTTCAAAACTTTATGGGTGAAAATGACTCATCTATAGTTAATCATTTTTTAAAAAGACTATTTGCTTTATTGAAAGAATGTACGATTTTTCGATAGTTAATTCTTTTTAACTCAGTTACATCAATATATAAATGTGTGGATCAATAAGGTTTTTTTTTTTCCTGAACAATATTTTGGTATCTTAACTAACATTGTGAACAAAAACAAAGCCAAACGGACAATTGATATTAATTGATACTATCTATATCTCATTAAAAAAATAGTGTTGTAAAGTTTTTGTGAATTGAATGAAATGATTTAAAAAAGATCTTAATAGTCATTTGATGTAGTGCTCTTTACAGGGTTAAGACATCCTCTACCCAGAATCCTCCTCAATATCTGTTGAAGTTTTATTTGTGTGTGTGTGACAGTGTGTTATTGACTTCCTTCTCGCCCCGGGAGCTATTTGTTTTCAGAAACGCGTAGGCAGCGGTGCTTGTGTGCCTCGTACATGCGGACTGAGCACGCTCACTTGCACGCTCGCTGTCGTACATGCCCGGATTCCGGCTGTGCCTCCGCGGCGGTGTTATCATCCAAAGAGGCAAACAGCCAGCTCCTGATTTAATAAGCTGCCTAGGGACTCGCAGAGAGGTGGGAAAGCACTATCAGCTGATAACCGTCCTCTCTGCAAGCCCATCTTTTTCCTCTGATAGCCCTGCCAAGAGAAGCCTCGGCTTCTCCTTGCGTTTCGTGTGGAAGCGCGCGCTGTGCGCGGGAGCGCTCCCCTGCCGGCTGCTGCCCACGTGTCTGTAGGCTGCTTCCGTGCTGAGCTGCCTGGTTCTGGGTGTCAGACAGACAGCAGAGGAGAGCCCACACATGGCAAAGGAAGGCCTGATCCCGGCGCAGAGGAGCATATGCTCCGAGCTTCAGCGTCTCAACCCCACACACAAACACAAACAACTTGCATCATGACTGGCAATTCTGCCAAGTCGGAGAAGTCTTCTGAAAAGATTCTCCATTTTTCACTCCATTCTGAACATCAAACTAACGTCGGTATCATCAGAATCCTGACAGGAATCCCAAAAAACACGGCACCACCGCGCCACGTCAGCTAACAAGAAATAATAGCAAATTTTGCAAAGCATCTGTGTTGCTTCGTCTTGACAGCTTCTGCTATTTTATTGGCGGTGATGGCTTTGTAAGTGTCGCGGAGCAGCCGGGGTGAACTCCGGGGGATTATCTTTGTACTTCATCCTGCTGCACTTTGTAGGAAGTCTGTCTAAAGATGAGACACAATCTCTTTTTGTAGCCCAAGTAAAAATATATATAGTTGAATTTTAGTCATTACAGTGAAATCCAAGGTTTTTGACTGTCAAATTTAAAGTAATCTCCAAAAGTTGAATGAGTTTGGATTAACTAATGAAATTATCTAAAAATCATCTGAGAAATCCATAATACTCCCAGCACATGAAATTTAATATTATTTAACGCTAACAGACGTCTGGGGAGATGTCTTTTGCTAGAAGAGTAAGAAGAAAAACAACTAAAATGTTACAATATGTGCCTTAAGGCTCTGTAAAATTTCCCAGTGAGGTTGTTATTTAGCTAAGACTTAATAGGCTTTTGCTGCAGGTTTTTTGTTGTAAATTTGAAAAGAAAAAAATAGAAAAAATAAATATTGTCTTAATGTTAGATGAATGTTTGCCTTTTTTGAAATTCTTATTGTGGTTAATCTAGAAATTAAAGGTACAAAATATGCATTTAATTAATTTAATTACATTAATATATATATATATATATATATATATATATATATATATATATATATACATGTATACTATACTTTATATATACAGTATATATATACTATACTATATATATATTATATATTTGTATATATGTGTATATACATATATATGTATATGTTTGTATATAAGTATGTGTATATATATATATATATATATATATATATTACATGTATACTATACTATATCTATATATAGATATATATGTTTGTATATAAGTATGTGCATGTGTGTGTGTATATAATATATATATATATATATATATATATATATATATATATATATATATGATAGTTTTTGTTGTGTTGGTGAGTTCAGTGATTGCTTTTTTTTCCCGCTGCGATTGTTGTCACACAACAGCTCCACCACGTAGAGGTCTTTTGTGTTCGGTGCGCAAGAGCCCCAAATGATAAGTGCACTTTGGGGCGGCCACGTTGACCCGCGGCTGACACCGATGATTGATCCTGGTGCGAGAATAAGTGCCTTCGCACCGCTGGGCCCCACCGGCCCCACTGAAACGCAGCCAGGCGGAAAATTAGAAATCTCTTCATTCCTGGTCCATTTGAAATCCGATATCTCCTATCTGCTCCTTTATGCGGCCACCTTCTCCCCGCCCAATAAATCAGTAATTAATGGTGTTTATGTGTGTCCGTGCAGACCAAGATAATCCACACTTCCAATCGCTCTTATTCATATTTCATTTTCTCTGCATAAATATGCATTACTGTCTCTTCTGTTAGAAATGTGTTTAGCTTCCAGCCAAACATCGGTGATAAAAAGTCTCATCCAGTTAATGGAATTCGATTGGAAAATGGATGCAAACCGTATATGTTAAACATCAAAGTATCGAACCCTTTTAGGAGAAAGTCAGTCGCATTGTTTACCTTTGCAGTTTACATTCTACTTCCCTGCATCTTATGGTTTTGGCTGTAAATCCAGCTTTAGTAAACGATTGCAGCTGTGAGTATTTACACACCATCTGTGGAAAAGAACATGTCACGCCCGATTTATGCTTCATACTGATTTGTGATTGCTTGGTCGCAAGGCTATCGGAAGGGAATCGGCCCAACCGCTGCAACACGTGACACAAGCTGGTGACATTATCCGTATTTGGAATTTTTAGTACAATTTAACTTTTATTTCAAGCCTTTTTTTTTAAAGCAATGGTGGATCAAACTTGATCCAGAAATTTGGTGTTTCCCCGTCCCAGGATTTTGAAGACTCTAAATACAAACTAGATCAGACATGATTTCATTAAAAAATATTAATGTAATTTTTACTGCATATACTGTTCAATGATAGCTTCAGCCATATCTGAATTTGATGAGGAGCAGGTGGCAAATCCTTTTAAAAGTTACTTTTTTAAATATAGTTCGTTGGTATTTCGAGGCTTTAAAAAAACAATTCTTCTTTAAAAATTGGCGTACCACCGCATAAAAGCGAGCTTTATATAAATATGTGTGCGTTAAACACTTTGTCGGGTATTATCCCACTTATACAATGGTCATGTACAAAATAAATAAACATTCAATTGATATTTTTAGTTCTTTATTCTTGTTATTTTTCATGGTTTAGATTGCTTTTTCACAAAAAGTTGACTCTTTTGATTCCTGGTCCGGCACGTCGTCACGGTAACACGACAACGCGTCGCTGAGCCTCAAAGAAAGCGATACATATTCATCATGATAGGTTCAATAAAGCATCAAAAACTGCTTGTATTTGCCCAGAAGATGAAGGAAACGTTTCTGTTAGAGAAGCCAGTGCAGGGATACATTGGGACAAAGTGACTATAATTTTTTTTTTTTCATAGAAATATATTGTGCCTCCAGACCTAGCAGCCTATCAGAATTAAGCATTCACCTGGACCATGGTATAAGTTCATTTAAAGTGCAGAAACACAATGTATAAACCCAGCAAGAAATTTCCCTCCAAGTTGTGGGTGGAACTTTTGGCATCCCATCATCCATCTGTTTACACGCTCTCCTGCTAGCTTACAGCCCCTCATAATAACATGACGTGCAACCTAATGTGCAACAGAATGTATCGACACACAGTTTTGAGCAAGACGTCAACTCAGATGCGGAAAACAAAGACGTGTACGGATCTATTTGTTTGCATCAAAATGGAGCAGAGCAGGAAGCCTGCGGCTTGCTGTAGTAGCTTCTACGTCACAAGTACAAGCTTTTCTCAACTGCATTTTTGCGTCTGTGCTTGATGATTTGAATAAAGAAATGCTCAGAAGTGCTATTATAATCTTAATTTTCTTCATAAATGTTCTCCAACGGGAAAAAAAAGCCACAAGAAAATGTCAAAAACACCAAATACTGGATTTTTGTTGGAGCAGGTTTTACATTATTTCATGATTTTTTTTTTTTTTTTTTTCCCTCAGGTGTTTTAAATCTCCTTAATTTTTCCTCTGCAGGTACGTCAGCCCAGGGCAGCCCTCTTCTTGCCTCTCTCCCTGTCCCGGGACGGCCTGTTCAGCCCCAGCTCGACCTCAAACACCTCCTGCCCTTCAGGCTCAATGGAACTTCCCCCCTCAGCCTCTTCCCCAACTTCAACACGGTGAGCCCCAGATCATAAAAATGATTCATTGGATGGATGGTCTATAAATACAGGAAATCAACTGAATAACAAAGATTTAGGATTCAGTTAATTTTTTTTTTTTATATTTAGGAAACTTTCTGAGTGTGCAGACTCACTAAATATCAGTTTATGGGAAGAACTGTCTGTCAGAAACAGGGATTAGCTTCATTCCTCAGAGTTCTCGTCGTCACATGGGCTCATAAGCAAACACTCAAGCATCAGAAACAAACGCTTTGCCCTTTACTGGCCTCAGCTCCGTGCCTGCAATTAAAATTCTGTCTTTGTTCCTTTTCTTGGGAGCTTTACATCCATTGTAGTCCATGTGTGCGAGTGAATATGCACTACACTTCTCCTTTGATCCTAGTTTACACTCCATGCATGTTTGAATTGAGCTGAATGGAAAATACATTTGAATGAGATTAAGGGTTTTTTTTAGGTAATTTTTAAGCGTACAATTCTGTCATTTAAAAAATAAGAAATGTAACCATTCTTGTTACTAATTTAAAACGACGGTGAGTAGAGATGGGAAATGTGTATTTTTCCAATTTTTATGAATATTGGGGAAACTCTTTTGTCCGAGTCCAGGTGGAACGGATCAAACTAAATATGTAAAAAAAAAAAATCTTTTACTTTTCCCATACATATTTCAATATATAAAAAAAAAAATTCTTCTTAGTAGGGCTGGTTTAATAAATTCAGTTAATCGATTGGAATCTATTAAAGCTAATAATCGATCCATAAAAATATAGATCAATTTAGCACAAAAGTTAAAGCTTGAAACTAACATTTAGCGGAATTTCCCATAGGATGGCTAATGCTAACACTTAGGTCCACGTAAATATTCATCGCTGACTAAATGAACATCTTTATAAACTAAATATTTTTAAAGTAACTATTCGTGGTCTAAAGCACCAATTTTGCTCATACTGTCTTCTTCTTCTGGAAAAAAATATACCGCTATAGCGCGATCGCCACCTACTGGCCAACTGAAACGCCCTCCAGGAGAAGCAGAACAATGTTTAGAATGTTAATGATCTGAACATTTTTGTTAGAACTTCTCCTATTGAGAGTCCATGTAGTCGATCCAGGCTCTGGTGAATCAAACCGATTCTGAAAATGATTATCGATACCCGGCCCTACTGCCAGTGACGTGTTTAAACAGATTTTAGACACATGATCCTCCATTTAGAAAATGATGCAAAACAATATGAAAAGATATCTGGACAGCTGCACTTCGCTTGCTACTAGGGATGTCCCGATCCGATCACGTGATCGGAAATCGGGCCCGATCACGTGTTTGAAGACTCGATCGGAATCAGGCTCCGTTGTCCGATCAGGATTGGATATTTCATTTATTCTTCTTATCATCAGCGCTTTATATTTCAATCTTAATAAATCCTCTACTAGAAGTCTGCATGTCAAGAACAGATCACAAAATGTTATTCCCGGAAAACGCAGCAGAAAACTACAACATTTCAAGCAGAAGACTGATGTACACAGCTAGCTAGCCGATCACAGATTCAGACTTCCGGGATCAATAACTCTTCTGAAAACACTTTAAACTGACAACATCTAAAGGCATTTCAACAGAAAAAGTTCTGTTTCTTTTTAATGTTAAACTCTTCGTGCTGCAGACAGACGCTAAACAGTAGCTGCTAACTGCTACATGCTAGCGCCGTGATTTAACTCCTCAGGACCCGAGCTGTCCTTTGATATGCCTGTTTTATTTATCTGACAGCGAAATAAAAGTTAAGAAAATTAACCACTCTGATAATAAAACCAAAAATGTGATGTCTTATGAGTTTAAAAAGAAGCACATAATCTTAAAAAGCAAACTAAGAAAAAACTAATAGATGAAAATTATTAATCTGAGCTAGTCATGAACACTCATCAAATTCATGTGAAAACAGTCATAATTTATTTTTAAGAATTCTAAAAAGGACAGGAATCATATTTGGTCAAAAATGTTCAGTAGCTCTAAGGATATCAAAGCTAAAGTCACTAAACTTTCTCACATGACTAATTATCACTTATAGAACAAGAAAATATGATTTTTTTTTTCAGAGTTTATATTTGCTCTATTTTTACTTGGCTATTAAAACTACTTCACAGAAATGTTCTATTTAAGTCTTTAATGATAAAAGAAGGTTAATGAAATATAAATAAGGGACAAGACAAATCTGTTTATTCAAGTTGTTCATGTTTTAAATTTAAAAAAGTTTCGGCCAATCTACAAAATCCAACGACTCGGAATCGGATCGGGCCCAAAAAACCTGATCGGGACATTCCTACTTGCTACCACTAGTTCTATTATTCTTTAGCCGAGGTGACACATTCTCTGGGCTCAGCAGCGCCCTCTGCCTGTGGGGAGGCAAGAGTTCTGCAATCCTCACAGTATATTTCTAAAGTGGATTTTTGGCGTTTAAAAAGATTGAATATAAAAAAAATGGGACTAATGCAGCCCTTTTGAAACTGAGTGTTTACTTCACGGAGTCATACGAACGGCTATCATTTTGAAACAACAAATTTAGCTTAGTTATAGTTAGTTATACATTATTAATAATGAATAATGATACTCCTTTATGTAAGGACACTGATTTCTTACAAATATTATCAACAATGACAACAAGTTAGGAAACAGACATCAATATTCAGCACTTTATTAATCTCAAAATGCCCCATTTTCACTATGTTGTACCTTGTTGATCAATATGTAACATTTCTAAACAAATCTTGTCACATTTTGGACTACTTGCCTTTTTAACTAAATTAATGATCTTTAAACTGGAGTTGGTCAGAAATCACCTAAACTTATCAAGTATCATAAACATATTTTTAAGACGTTTTAATTTTTAAATCTATGTAAATGCAAGTGTAATTTAAAAAAAAAAAAAAGACGCAGCTCACAAGTGAGTAGTGCTATTTTTAGAAGAGATGACGAGAAATAGAAAAATGAAATGATTAAAGTTAACAGTATGTGAACTGTATCAGATTACTGTAAATATATTCAAAATATATATAGATTATTAATGTATTTCTATACAAATGTGTCTAAATGTGAAAAACATGTAAACTCAATATTGAATTTAATTGAGTGAATTTGAAAAAACAGAAAAAAAAATAAATTAAATTGATTCTGGAAATTATTATCGATATACATCTTGGTTTCATATAAATGAGGATCTTTTATCGTCTACTCATAGTAAAGCAAACCATCAAGATGAAACTGAACATCAAAAATCTTTTGGAGTTTCTGTGAATTTTTCTGAGGATTCTTAATGCAGGAAATGTTTGGAATGTTCTCTGGCTAAACATTTGTCCAAGAGATTGAAGAGTGATAAATGGTTTTGTAATTAACAGAAAGTCACAGGAACTCTAAGTTGTTGTAAATTATGTTTCATATGTGTACTTTTCAACATATTTGACTATTTCTTTTAACAGTTTGACACATATTTAGAAATCTGACACTCATTTTTGGAGGCTTTTCTACCTGTAATGGTCATTTTTCTGTCATTTTTGAGGATTTTAGGGATTGTCAGATCTGTATTTCTTACACCTTTCTGAACAAACAAAACAACGTAGGATGAGACGGCGAGGAAAAAGAAGGAGGGAGGATGCAGACATCTGGCTCACCAGTGGAGGACATGTGCGAGGGGGTGGATGAGACATAAACGTTTGCCGTGTGATGTGCTCGTTTGGGGTCGCCAACCTGAGAGGTTCCGCGTTCTCATTTGTTCTGCCACCCACCATGGAGGACCGAGTGTGCGAGCATCAAAGACAGAGCGGGAAACACTCGCTCTCCTCGTACCACCCCCCCTTATATTTATATTAGTGGTGCAAACACTGCTGCAGGTCTTTGGTCAGGGTTTGGTCTATTTTTGCTTCGGGAATATTGTTATTTATATTCTCAAACCGGAGTGTATGTCAAAAATAATGTGCGGCTGCTCCTCCTGTCTATTTTTTGCACGTTCTGTCTCGCTTTTAGACGCACAACAGGAGTTATATTAGTGGCCGCTGTTGCAGAAAACGAATGGAGTGGATTGAAGAGGATACAGAACCTTGAATCTATCAGAACCAGTGGAGAAAATGTACTTCTCAAAACAAGTTACAAAATACAGAAAAGAGGATGTTTTGTCCTTGCTACAGGTGAAAAACTGCCAATAGAACCAGCAGAATTTGTAAGTTTAAAATAAATTGTAATGACTTTTTAAGGTCAAATTAAATCATGAAAACAGCTATTAACATTCAAATTTAGGTCTTTTTTTTTTTGTAATTGAAAATATATCTTAAAATATGCATATATTATCAAAAGATAAAGAAGATTATTGTATTTGCTCTATAAATATAGACACAGGGTTGATATAGTTGAGCAGAAATTACTTAAATAAATAGACAACTGGACTTAAGAGGTTAAAGTGGTTATATTTATTCCCTTTTTCCAAAAATATATACTATTTTAAGCCATGCGACAGTCTGATTATCTATATTCATAGACTAAGACTTAAGTTACATGTTTTATATCAAATCGTTTTTAGTCAAATGAAACATTCCAGTTTCTCTAAAAGAAGTTAGTCTGGTTTTCACAATAAAAACTTCAATAAACTATATAATTTTAAAAAGATTCAAATGAGATGTTTTCTAGATCAAAAGATTCAAGAAGCTCTACAGTCCTAAAACAAATAGTTACATTTTCACTCATCTTATATGGACGTATGGTACGATCTCTCTCCACGTCACTTTTTGATGTGTTGAGTGTCTCCAACTCGTCCTTTTACAACATGGTGCCTGTTTCTAATAAATGGTCTGCGAATTGGTACCAGTCCGAGGACCACTTGGTACCAGACCACGGATAGGAAAAAAATGCACACGCTAACTTTGATTCTTTTCTTTTCGCTTTTTAAAATTTCTGTTTCTGAAGGAAGATTTAGTTTAGAAAACGACCAGATTCTGTTGAGTCGCATGACATAAAGCAGCTGCTCGCTCGGACCGCTAGCGACGTTAAAAGCCCAAAGCTAAAAGCTAACAAAATCCGAACAAAAATACATATTTGGAAAGCTTCAGTTTCTACAGTCCTATCTGTAATCCTCGGACCGGTACCCGTCTGCGGTCGACTTGATACCGGTCTGTGTCCTTTGGTTTGGACACCCTCTATTAGCGCATATATTTCTTTTCCTGTCCTGGTACCGAGCGGCCCTCTGACCGGTACCCTGATTTAATGGCCACAAAAAGTTCTATGCATGACAAGTTAGGTTAGTTTGTAATTTAGTTTATATGTACACTAAAAACTAGATGAAAAAATTATTTTTCAGTGTAGAAATTCATCTTTTGGTGTGGAGTCAGAGCGTCCTCAGTGGTCTTTTAGTTTATCATTATGCCGTTTTTAGGAAAAATGTAAAAGACAGTTTCTGTAGTTCAGCAATAGTTCAATAGAAATTTACCTCTTTCGTTGTAAGTAACCCTGCACTGATATTCCATCAACCCTTTGTTTACATTCTCTCCCACTAGCCGACAGCTCCTCACAACCTTAATTTAACATTAACGCTTCAATAAAAATGGCGACCATCATTAGAGATATCCACCCATACAGTTTTGAACCAGATGTTATCTCTGAAGAAAACAAGGTTAATAGATTTATTTTTCTGGAAGAGGATGCATCGGAATGGAGCAGAGCAGGGAGTTTGTAGTTTGTATGTAGAAACAAGTTTTTTCAGCAGCGTTTTATCATCTGATTCTCCATACTTTGAATTAATCTCAAATTTATCTACCATATTTTCTGGACCTGTATTTGCTTCTCTATTTAAAAAAAAAAAAAAAAAAAGTGCTATAAGCTGCAGATATCTATGTTGAAAAATAGATATTTACTGCATGTACAGAACAATTCCTGCTTCCTCCAACGTCTTACCATGGATTCATTGATGGTAAACTTGCGGTTTCCTTCCTGCATAGCAAACTCGATGGCATTCAACTTCAAACTTACATCAAACGAACTTCTTTGTGTTGTTTTCATGATGATAGACTGAGGATTTGCCAATAATTAGATAGTAATTATTTGTTCTATTAGCTAAAGAAAAAGTAGCGTATGCTTTTCATTCTTTGCATTGATTTATTTTGTTTTTGATTCTAATTCCAGTTAGAGCGCCCCTAGTGGTGGAAGAAAAAGCCACAGAATGGATCAAAACCCAGGAAAAAAGTAGCAGCTTGTAGTTCAGAGAATACGATATATATGTCCTCCATCTTGAGATAAACGCTACAAGAACAAAACTCCCAAATCGAAATCTTATGATTTGCCTCCATAACTCACAGCCTGACAGTAGAGATGTGGTTTTAGTTGTAATAAGTATTTGTCTCAAAGTCCCAGATTCTATTAGCTCCAATAAGCCACACATCCCGCACATCTCCATCTCGATGTCCGCCCCCCTTCCCATCAGGATAAGTTCTGTCTGCACTTGGATGGAGGGGCGACAGTGAAGGACTTGTTGGACAAAAGAGCCATTTATAGTTGGTTCAGGATGGCTGCAGACACACAATGAACACATTCTTCAGCTTCAAAAACAAATAACTGTGTGCAGTCTGCCTTGCTGAGGTGGGTAAAGTGAAGCAGGACAGGAAGAGTTAGGTTTCCGCGGTCAACCTGAAGAGAAAAAAATAAAAAAAAAGTGCGGCTCCCCAGTGGAGCTCCGAGTCAAACAAGAGTCCGAAGTAGAACAATAAAGATTGACGGCGCTGAGGGAGACGCGTACCTCCAGCGTGGAGGTACCATTGTCAGATGTGTCTATTGTCCCTGTCACACCTGGCCCAGAGGAATCTGCTGTAAACAGACTCCGCTCTTGCCGAAGGGGACCAGCTGCCCTCAGCACAGACATGAAGAAAACTGCAGCAGCGTGCCATAAATACACCCGCAGGCCCTAATCTCTGGGCAACCGAGGCTGTCAGCAGCGTCACCGGGTTGGACCCAGCGAGCGCGGCGGTCTCATTCAATTTCAGAGCGGCGCTCTCTGCAGTCAGCCTCACATCTCTGTCCCACGTGAGCGCAGGAATGAACAGGATCTGACCCTCTGCCCGCGAACGAAAACACCCACCCCCGATTGTTCTACGTGATTCGGCGACGAAGGGCGCCGCGTGGCTCAGCTGTCGCAGACCTTATTAGAAGTCCTCAGCTTTCATTCGGCTCTTGGCGGTCTGTGTCTTGAGACTGGAGGCTTTTCACTTAGTCTATTTTAAAGACTCTTCAGAAACACTTTACAGGCATGTTTTTGGAGCACCAGGAGCAGAATCTTCATCCTATACATGAGGAGAGTTTACATTTTACTTCTGCAGCCGGTCTTTAAAAACTGTCATCACCTCACAATCATAAATGAGCTGCAATTATCAAATCCTAAAAATGAAAAAGAAAATTTACTAAGTCTTTATTATTGAAATAAGCTATAAAATGTTCCTTTTTCATAATTCTATTACTCAGCCTATATTCTAGTGATTTAAATAAACAGCATGAAAGCTTTTTGTTGTTATTGATCCTTTTTTAATGATTTTTTTTCATCAAACTCCTAAAAGAAAATGATAAAGAATTTTAATTTAATTTCTAATCCGTGCAATTTTTTGTTTTTATGAAAAAGTTTCACTTCAAGTTGTTGAAACATAGCATTTAAAAACACAATTTAACAGTACAGACATTTAAAAAAGAATAAACAAAAAACTAATTTAATGTCAAATCAGTTCACTAAACACCAACTCAGATTATCGATTTGGTCTTTTAATTTTGATACAAGATTTTTAGCCAATATTAATGTTTATTATTTAAAAAAAAAGCATTTTTTCAACATTTCTTAAAGGCTAAAGTAAAAGTCTTGATCTGTAGGTTTTGATCAGTAGAAAACGTACTGTTAAAGGTCGCCGACCCCAGAGCTAGACGCTCTGCAGCAAATATTTCTATATTCCTTTAAGAGCATGTAGTTCTTTTGTTTTGGCATCCAAATCGTTGGAGAACAAACTGATGAAACCCTTCGCTGTGGTTGCGCAATAGCGTTGTCTCGCAACAACTGTGGATGAGCTGTAATAAAGTGATCTCACAGGGCAATTTCCAGAAATCAACGACCAATTCCAGCCGGCCACGGGCTTAGATGTGAGAACAATGGAGGGATGAACAGGTGGAGGACGGCATGGGAGAGAGAAAATGTGTTTGGCCGTGTTTGACAACCCAGTTGCTTAGTGTAAAGCTCCCTGGTGTAAAACGATCACTTAAATGTGTCACAGAATGTAACTCTGCTGCTAAGTTACACGTCTGTGCAGCTTAGCTTCTCACACATGTTTAGAGATCAGATCGGAGGGTTTGACCAAACAGCACTATGAATTGAAATGACATCAAAATTCAGTGAAAGTACCACTCTGATCGTTTTTTAAATGTATTTTTAAAAGCGTTCCTCGTGGTTTTTTAATTATGATTTTTAGCCAAAATAACATAGTTAGGACAAAGTTTCTGCAGTAATTCATCAGAAATTTGCCTCTGAGTTGCAGATGGACTCTTGATGATACCCACCCTCACTTCCCATCATCCATCTGTATACAAGCTAATATTTAAATATTTGAAGTTTGGCAGGTCTCTGCATTGCATCTACCAATCAGGGACTCAGCTTTGACCATGTGACGTTTTCAGTGACTCAATCGGCAGATAGAATACTAATCCAATGCGATCGTTTTTGTCCTGAACTTCTATCTAGTTTCTTAACCCGTTGAGGCTGCTTCCTCTGGAACTTTGTGATATTTTTCTTATTTTCATTGATAAAATTATAAAAAAAAGGTCGCCTAATTTTACACTTTTATTTATTTTTCCCCCTTAATGCGAGACAATGAGCCTTCAAACTCAGTCACAGAGACACAGAAACACAGCAGAAGCGGCTGTCATACAGACACACGGATGACATTGATTTCTCAACGTCAACCGTGTCTTCCAACCATTGTAAGTGAAATAAATACAGACACGGCGCCATGTAGTGATCAGGCTAAAAACATTAGCTTGTTGCTCCTCTCAGATGCAGCCGCGGTGCCATCCCATTTATTGACAGGCGGGAATCAGCGAATTCAGTAGCATTGAAATTATCCAGCCGTACTGTTCTGAGCCACATTCTAGATAAGATGAGGAAAAAAAAGATGTAAATGGATCTATTTATCTGCATCGGAATGGAAATTACATGGGAATAGTTAATTTAAAAAAATAAATAAAAGCACACTCAGAAGATCGTCTTGTTCCATGTCAACCACAGAAGTGTGTTTAAAACAGAACTTTTAGATTGTTTAGTGTATGTCAAAATGATTTACTTCAATCGAATGTGTGACGGATGTAAACGTTATTTAAGGTCCCACAGTTTAATCCTAAAATGATCAAAAATCAGCGATCATTTTCGTGTAAAAAAAATGACACCACCCCTTTTCATTTTTACCTGATATAATATACCCAATACAATTATTTGTTATAAATCAAAATTTGACAACACATGATAAATTAGAATAATTTTAATTTATTTTTAACTATGATATATGTAACAAAATAGAAAAAAAACAAAGATAGATCCAAAAAACCTGCTTGAAAAATTAGGAATTTAAGAAGAAAAAAAATTCCTAAAAATAAAATAATACTGGAGACTTGGCCTTTGGTCCACCCATCCCTGGGACATGTGGGGCATTACCCAGGGACCACAACACTCATCAAAATGCAACATACTGAAAATTATGCAAATATTTTTGCTTTAGATCTGGTGTCAAAGTTGAGGCCCTCCGGGGAATTCCATCCGGCCCTTCATATCATTTCATTTTATTAAAGTATCAGTATTATTATTTTATTGTTAATTGTCTGTAATTAATGGCGCAATGTTATCTTGTGATTATTTCTAACTTGAATAATTTTGATAATTTTGACAAAATATATTTTTATGGAGAGTAAAATATTGAAAGTTATTTATGGTTTAAGTTAATTTATTCTGGAATAATATTCCTGCTTTTTTATTCATAATTATGTTAAAAAGTTATGGCTTTAAAGTTTTTAAAAAATTATCATTCTGATAACTGTTTTGGCTAATTTTTGTTTTTTTTTTTTGTTTTTTTAATGTGTTTCGGAGATAATATTTGCATGCTAGCTGTTTTGACTAATTTGTGTTTTTTTGTTTCTTTATTCGGCTGTTTTGGCATTTAGCTAATGTTTCGGCTACATGCTAGCAGTTTTGGATACTTTGGAATTTTTTTTCAATGTATTTTTTTTGTCTAATTTGGAACTTTGCTAATAGTTTAGCTAGCTATCAGCTTCATCGTTTTCAGCTATTTTAAAGTTTTTAGGTTATTTTGGAGATAGGCTACTATTTACATGCTAGCTGTTTTGGCTAATTTAGGGTTTTTTCAGTTTTCTAGAATATCTTGAAATTTAGCAATTTCTTCAGCTACATGCTAGCTATTTTGGCTAAGCTAAGGTTGTTTTTGTTACGTTTTTTAGGCTAATTTGACATTTTGGCCAATATTTTACTTGCTATCAACTTCAGCGTTTTCAGCTATTTTAAAGTTTTTTGGTTATTTTGGATTTTGGCTACTATTTACATGCTAGCTGTTTGGCTAATTTTTGTTTCGTTTTTAGACTAATTTGGCGTTTTGGCCAATATTTTAGCTTGCCATCAGCTTCAATGTTTTCAGATATCAGCTTCTGTGTTTTTAGCCATCAATTTCAGGATCTTCAGCTATCAGCAATAGCATCCAACTGCCAAATTCATCTTAAAGCATTCACACTAGCATTATTGTAGGTAATACTATATAATTATGTTAAGAAGTTGCAGTTTTAAAGTTTTTAAAATTTAGCTTTAGAGTTTTAGAGAGTTCAATAAATGTTAATCCTGTTCGGCCCGCGACCTACAGTGTGTTTTGGATTTTGGTCCCTTGTGTGACTCAGTTTGACACCCTGCTTTGGATCGTGCTAAAGACGTTTTAACCCTTCCGTTCTCCTTAGCTTGTTTACATTAAAAGTGGGGTCATCTGGACACCACAGGACAGTGCGCTGAACTTTTTTTTTTCACTGAATTCGGAGTTTCACTAATGTCCATGGCAGACATAAAATCCTGTCCCCCTTCGTCCACATTTGTCATGAAAGAAATCGCATAAAAATATGTGGTTGTAGCCATCTGGACCCCAAGGAGAGCGGAAGGGTTAAACAGGATTTTTCCAACTTCATTTTTTGTCTGCTCCTGTTTCACAAGGACTTGAACAAAGACATACTCAGAAGTGCAATTTTAAGTTTCATTTTCCAAATATATTTCCTCCATCATTAGAAAAATACCTCAAGAACATGTTCAGGAACACTATTTTCATTGGAGTGGGTTTTGTAGGAATTCCTTCCCGCTTGAGGCTAACTCACATCTCTGGCTCACGCTGCTTCTGTTGGTCATTTGTTCTCAGATGGACCCTGTCCAGAAGGCGGTGATCAACCACACGTTTGGAGTCCCTCAACCCCTCAAGAAGAAACAGATCATCTCCTGCAACATTTGCCACCTCCGTTTTAACTCCACGGTAAGACAGATTTCAGATGGAGAAGCGTTATGTAACAAACGGGATGAAAGCGTTCTGACTTCTTCGGGTTGTGCGCTTCTTTCTGCAATCACCCCGATCTTGTCATCTGAAAAATGTAGTTGAAGAAGAGAGAGAGAGGCTGAAAATGCAACATAACAAAATGCTTTTTTCTGTTACCTTTATTTATTTTCACTGTAAAATCTCTGCAATCTGTGTGTGAGAATGAGACGTTGTGGTGTGAGGAATTAGACGGCAGGGAAAGCTTTCCGTTTATCTGCAAAGTGCAGAAACAATCAGAGGCCACAGCAGGAGGCAGCAGTCTCATCTCCCCCATTCTGTTTGTGCCCTCCTCGCTCTCCTCGCTCGCTCGCTCACTCAAGACGTGCAAACCTATAGAAAAATCCTCTGACGTTTCATGCATATTCATATGAAACAAATGGATAATAGTTCAAAAAGCCTGAAGGAACCCTGCGTCTGGGAGCAGTTAAACACACACACAGAGGAACACGCTTTTTATTTGGACTTCGTCTTCAAAGAAGGTCTGAAGCACCGGAGACCGGGAGCCGGGGGAGAGGAGACGCAGACGTGCTCTCTGCACACGAAAGCAAATCCCATTCTCTGCCTGCAACTTAAAGAGGACTGTCATGTTGACTCTAGCTTTAGCTGTCTCTGAGAGAGCACGCACCCCCCCGACTCCTTCATGCACCTTTATTAAAGCTTGCTCAGATATGAGAGGAAAAAAAAAAAAAAAGCGACTCATGCATAATGCTTAAAGGAGAGAATAAGAAAGCCGAGCTGGAATGCTCGGTGTCACATCTAGTCATTTAAAGTCACATTTATTTGCAGAAATCCAATTAACTGTTTCCATTAGAGAAAAACATGTAAGTACGATTTGTTAAGGAATGTGGAACTCTTTAGGCCACGCCCCCATCTCCTCCTTTTCTCGTGCATTGCTGCACTAATGAAGCGGCAACAGACAGAAGCCGGAAAAGCTTCAACAAGTCGTGCACATGTTTCCATCATGCAATCACAGATTTTTTTTTCAAGAATAAAGGATTAAAAAGTTTGTCAATCAAAGATTTACATTTAAAGTCCACCTATGACCATTTTTTTAATTTAAAAAAATGTTCTTGATAGTGTTTTTAATCATGATTTTGACATTTTTAACCCTTCTTTGCCCTCTCTCGGTGGGCGGAGTGCTCCGGCCTCAACTGGAGGAGTTTAAATATCTTGGGGTTTTGTTCACGAGTGAGGGAAGATCGGAGCGTGATTGGAGCGGCGTCCGCCATTTTGCGGTCGCTGCACCGGTCCGTTGTGGTGAAAAGAGAGCTGAGCCAGAAAGCAAAGCTCTCGATTTACCGGTCGATCTTCGTTCCAGTACTCACCTATGGTCATGAACTCTTGGTTGTGACCGAAAAAACGAGATCCCGACTCCAAGCGGCTGAAATGAGTTTTCTCCGGAGGGTGGCTGGGCGCTCCCTTAGAGATGGGGTGTGGAGCTCGGAGTAGAGCCGCTTCTCCTCCTCATCGAGAGGAGCCAGCCGAGGTGGCTCGGGAATCTGGTCCGGATGCCTCCTGGACGCCTCCCTGGAGAAGGGGTTCCGGGCATGTCCCACTGGGCGGAGGCCCCGGGGAAGACCCAGGACATTTTGGATAGACTATGTCCCCTCAGAGGAGCTGGAGGAAGTGGCCGGGGAGAGGGAAGTTTGGGCATCTTTGCTTAGACTGTTGCCCCCGCGACCCGATCCCGGATGAAGTGGAAGAAGAAAACCAAAATCCCAGAATCTAAATATCATAAAAAGCCAATGTGAGGCCTCTGTTGGAAAAATCTCCTCTGAGGGGGCGTGGCTTCTGGAGCTGAGCTGATTCCCCCCGTCTGATTATGATAGCTCTGTGAAGGTAAATCTTCACCGCTGCTACATAAAAACATGCAGAATCGGTAATCGGATCAGTAATCGGAATCGGATCTTCATGGGCCGAACTTCCTCCAAAATCCTGATTCTTTCTCCTTCCAGTTCACCAACGACTCTTTTAGCTCATTCTCCAATGTTTATTGACGTCAATACATTTACATGTCAAAAACTAAAAAAAAACTGGATTTCCATTGGAGGGGGACTTTAAAGAACCCAAGCGTTCACAGAGCACGTCGTCTATTCCGATTGAACATATACACAAAGTGGAATGAATTGACTCGTCTGCATGTTACTTTCAACGACAAGAAGCTGCGTTTGCATCCCGCGAAGCCGGAAGCTTTGTGTGATCGGAGTTCTCGAGAGGACATCCTATTGTGAACGATTACAGCTTTTTTGTGGCCTGAATTAGCACACGGTCGGGAAGCGAGGACATCCCGGCTCATCGTTGATTCATTGCAGCCTACTTCTTTCAGAATGCGTGACTCATTGCATATGAAGCAAAGAGGAGTTCTCAGCAAAAAATGTTTCTAAGCCAAAGCTGGATGAGAGAAAGTGAAGAAAAACTTATTTGAGTTGCAGCAAAAAATTTGATTTTTTAATAAAATCCTTATAAAAACTAACAAACCTATGGAAGATTAGGTTGCTAAGTAGAAGTAAAATCATAGAAAAAAAGCAAATACTTTTTTAAAACCCAATCATTAAACTTGTTTGATACACATTAGTATCCATCAATCATTTTGAAGTGTCAGGCGTCCCTGTGTGGCTGCAGCGGTGAAGCCCAGGCTTGTTTTAAACCTTCCACCCTCAGTGAATACAGATGAGGAAGCTGCTGTCTGAAACGCTTAGATCGGGCCGTTAGGAGAAGCCTTTGCACTCCGGAATGCCGAGTTGTTTTTACAGATGCTTTGACAGCTACATTATGAAGAGGTCTCTGCTGTAACAAACCGCTAGGGTCACTAAGTGCGCGCAGTTAGCACTTCAGAAAGCTTCTGGTGTTTCAGGCAGACTGTTTTGTTCCTCTCTAATAAAAGCTGTTCAGGCTGTAATCTTGATTTTATTTATTTTGTATTACGTTTGTTGTAAATTCTACCCTTTTTTCAGGGTGGAAAATGACAGCTTCCAATGAAAAGTCTATGTAAACGCACATAAATGCCAATTTTAAGGCTTCTCTCTACGGCTATTTTTGAGCTCTATATGTAAACACGCACTGAATGCTAAGCTAGGTAAAACGTTGACCAATCAGGGACTTGGATTTTGCAGTGATGAATGGATTAATTTATGTGCAAAATGTTGGAAAAATAATCATGGAAATTAATAATTGCAGTTTGTGCCCGAATGGAATTATGGGGCACCAAATTTTTCATAAATCGAAATAGAGGTGTGAAAGAAAAAGCCTGGAGCAACATTTGCCCCTCTTTGACATTTTGCACTTAGCCTCTCCCATAGGTGGCAGACATGTGCTAGTAAATAGTGAAAAAAGAAAAAGAAGATGAAGCCCCTCCCTGCTAGTCCAGTGTGAACACCATGGGACAAAGGTGCGTTCAAGAACGTAGCATGAGAACGTTTTAAAATGTCTTAATTTGAACTAAAAATAGTCCTTATAAAGGGTTAAAATATCTTAAATTCAGGTGAATGAGTCAACACGATGTGACTTCCTGTTACTAAAAAATAAAATAATTTTCCAGGATATGCAGTGAACACAGCTGGGTAATTAGCTTATGGCTGTTGTTGCCGGAAAGTGGGAATGTTCAAATTTATGGAGAAACGGCTTGAAAACAGGGATTTCTAGTGATGAAGCAAAGTGTGTGGTTTGCTGAAAGACGTTTAAACTTGGCAGATTGAGGATCAAGGTTGTTAAACTGCATGTGTAGAGCAAGAAACAGCAGATTCCCGTTAGTTGTCACACACCTAGCTGTGTGAAATTTGTTCTCTGCATTCGACCCATCCCCTGGGGGAGGGGTGAGCTGTAGACACAGCCGTGCAGGATTTGAACTTGCGACACTCTCCCACAAGGCCATGGAGCTGGTCAGAGCTGGTTTCACTTTTTCTGAACACACTGTCACAAACAGGCAGACAGCAGCTTCCACATGCAGCAGACACGAGAATGGGAGTGTCAGAAGTCAAAGCGGGCTCAGGTAAATAGAAGATCAGATCAGGATATAATGCTCAGTATGCTGGATGAATGGCACAAACAATACTTCGCACTGAGTGAGGCGGAGAGGATGTGGCGTTGCAAAATCGGAGATGGGTCCCGCCGGTGACCAGAGGGGAAGACAAAACCCTGATTCCTTACACATACACTTTTAAAATAGGCAGTCTTTCCAGTGTTCTTTTAATCTCTATTATGGCTTTTTTATCCAAAAAAAAACAACAAAACTGTAATTTTTGTAAGACATAGTTTCTGCAGAGCTGTAGTAGTTTATTAAAAGTCACATCTCAATTGTGGGTGGGACCATTTGTGCAGAGTAAGCCCGCCTTCCCTTCCCATCACTTACAGCTGAGAGCTCTCTGTTTACACGCTCTTTAGCTAGCTTACAGCCCCTTGCTCCCCCAAGCTAACACTAGCGACGCAACAAAGATGGTTTATGGTATTGGATCTATCTAACTGTGCAGTTTTTATCCAAATTCCAGCTCAAAAAAGGAAAACAAAGACGTTCATGGATCTATTCGTCTGTCAGTTGATGCATCAGAATGGAGCGGAGCAGGGGGCTTGTGGCCCGCCCACTTTAGTCTCTACGTCTCAATTACAAGCTTTTTCAAACTGCATTCAAAATGATTTGAATAAATACTCAGAAATGCAATTTTAAGTTTTATTTTCTTGCCATATATCTCATATAATGCCATAAGAATGTGTTAAAAACTTTTTATTAGTGGGTCATTAAAAATGTTTAAATGTAACTTCTGTAAATCTGTAGACATCCTGTTTTTATTCAGGAGAGTTTGCATATTTATTTCTTTGAAGGAAAGTCTGCTTCCTATTAGGAACGGCAGCACACTTCATCACTCACGAGACAAAAATGTAATCCTCCATCCATCATCTGTCCCCCTGCTTTCAGCACAAACGACATAATCATTTCCGCCTTAAAACAACAACAACAACGGATTTCAATTCAAATGAGCAAATAACAATTTCAGGCTTTTAATGAGAGATCGCTCTATTGATTTGCTTTTACATATCCTGGCTTGCTCCGACAACAGGGCCTTTGTTGTGGGATGGAGCAGGACTGTGAGGGTGATGAGAATCTAAAGGTAAACCGTGATTTAGCCCACAGGGAAATAAGTGTGTTTGTCGCTGCAGTGCAGTCATTCAGGATGTGTTTGTGTGCTCGCCGGCGCTCAAATGTGTGCAACATTAGTATGTATTGCCAAATGGGTCTGGGTTTTGCAGAGGCAGACTCTCACAGTGCTCATTAATAGAGTAGTTGTAGAGATGGAATCCTCTCTCTTGTTGCATATTACACATGCAATTATACCTCTGGCCTCCCGGTGTGCCAGTGCTGTTATCAGGTGGAAACAGACCCTCTTCTGGATGCCCGTGCGAGCGCAAAAATTCTGCCGTGCGTTTTAGCATTTGTTGCACGTGGGCTCCAGACCGATAACGCTCTGAATCGTCTCCCGCTTCCTCCTTTTTTTTTTTTTTTTTAACCTGGGTTTTTTGTCTCATTTCCTCTGCAGAACCAAGCAGAGGCTCACTATAAAGGCCACAAGCACGCCCGCAAACTCAAAGCCATGGAGGCCCAGAAGAACAGGCAGAGGCGAGCCGGGGACGCCTCGTCCACGGGGAAGGAGAGGGAGCGAGACAGGAACAAGGCGGCCGCCTGTGAGGCGGCTCTTCCTGCGCTGATGGATACCAGCTTAGCGGAGGGAACAAGTAGGTATAAAGAGAGAGAAAAAACGCTTTCACCGCCCCCCTCTACCTATTGGATGATCACTTCATCACACTTTCCTTGCTCTAATTCCCTCTTCCGCTCCACTGCTTCCTCCTAAAACCTCGCCAACATTATTGACAACTTCCTCCTCTTATCGCGGCTGCATTTATTCAGACCCGGCCTTCTGCCATTTCACCTTGATGAAAAGCGCAGAGGTGAAAGGGTTTCTAAGTCTGAAGGTGCGATGCGTTCCCCTTAAATAACGCCACAGCTCTCCTCCTTTTTGCATTGACCGATAAAATTAGAGGATAGAATCAGAAATGATGTTCTAGTGCGGCATGAAAGGATAAGACTGTGAACAACATCCTTCGGAAGCATCAGTGGTGCAACGTTTACAGACAAAATATAGAATAATTTGATTAAATTCAATGCAGGAAACAGTTCATGTGTGGGGACTTTTATAAAATGTTTTGAGAACAGTGAATTCAATAAATATTAAAACCAGAATTATAAGTCCAACAGAACTTGAATATAACTACAAGAAAAGCAAAATCTGAATTATAGAGCACTATATGAACATTTCCAAAAAATTCAATGTTAACAATGTTAAAAGTATTTATTGAAATTTAAGATTTTATGACAAAAACGGCTAAAAAAAAAAAGGCTTTGAGGAAAGAAAATCGTCAACAAACTAGAAATGACTTGTGTTGTGCTTTTGAAAACCCAAACAAAATAAGCAGAATATACATATATAAAATATTAATAATGTGGATTATCTGACATCCGAAAAAGAAGAGCCAATTAGAGTGAAAATTCACTGAATAATAACACAAAGACTATGTGGAATATCATAAATAGTGTAAATAAAAGGGATAGTTTAATCAACATGTTTAAAATCCCTTTGAGGAAGAAAATAGGAGAAAATAAATACAACAGAGTTTAGTTGCCAAAGTTGTGGAAAAAGTTCCAAAAATGAAAGAAAATACAATAAATAGAAATGTAATGGCTGATGATGTAAATCCCTTTTTTTCTGGAACTGTTGACAAGAGGAAATACAAAATATAGATCAGCTGACTATGAATATTTGGAATTGTATTAAATATAATAAATTCTGTTAGAGGAGAAAAAATATGAAAAAAGCCAAAAATAATTTCACTTTACAAAAATAGCGGCTGCTTGTAGAACTGGTGCATGGGACGTCAGGGTTTGCTTCCCAGTCTGGGTCCTTCAACATCCTGCTGCTGGGGGGCCCGGGTCGGGTGTCCCTGTGCCGGTCCCCAGCCTGGATGAAATACAGGGTTGTGTCAGGAAACCAAATGTGCGGATCAGTGGAAGCTGATCAACTGTGGCGACCTCTGCTGAAAGGTGACCGGTTTCACTTAACAAAAATGTTGATGATCACATTACTGATCACGTTACTGATCGATTACTTCAGAAACTTGGTAAATGTTGTATCAGGGGAATTTTTCATTAGTAGACTTCAAAAAAGAAGTTTGTTCTTGTAATAGTACAAGATCATAACTGTATTCCATCAACTGTGGGGTACCTCAGGGCTCAGTTCTTGGATCAAAATAATTGTTTTGGTAGATGAAGGATTTTCTTAAGTACATTTGAACTTTTTTTTTTTGCTGATAATACCACCTTGTTTTTATAAAAAATAGTCAATGTGTTTCAAAATAAATAAATAAATTGACTATCTTTAAATCTCAAGAATAGAAAGTTTTTATTCAATGTCAAAAGAAGAACAATTAGTTTGACAATGAACGTTGATGGAACCAAATGTTTAGAAGACTGTATTTTTTGGAGTATTGGTCAAGTTTTTTTTATTTTTTATTTTTTTGGCACGGTTTAGCCAGTGGTGCGATTTATACTCCGGATTGAAAAATACAAAGTATAAATTCTGCTGAGTCATGAGAACTCAAAACATTAGCTGGAGGCAAGGGCCCTTTTGATTTAACTGGTAAAAATTGATTAAAATAACTGTAAGAATGATATTATTACAACTTTTTGTCTTAAAAATTAGGCCGATTTATTCATCTTTCTGCTCCATCTCATTCATTTTTATGAGTCAGATGACTTTAATTTGTTTTTTCCTGTTAAATTATGAATGGACTTACAAAAGATAAACTAAATACCAAAATGTAAAAATGTGAAACACTTTTTTTATTATTTGCTGAATGAAGTTTCACTGTTTTTCTCCACACTCTATATTTATTTTCTACTTCCTTCAACTTTTGTGCCTCAGAGGAGATCACTATCTGAGCAGCATTTGCAAACGCGCTTGGATACGAGGCGAAATATCAGAGAAATGATAGGAAGACACGGCCAGGGGGGGGGGGTTCAAGGCGGCCAGACACACGTGCGCACAGTTTGGCCGGGAGCGCCGACGGTCTCCTTCAGAAAAAAGCAGAACGTGGACAAAGACCAGGAGCCTGATAACGCCGCTCATCAAATCTAATTTTAATATTCCGCCGCTGAAAAGAGCTGAAATGGGAACGCAGCCGCGCAGACGACACAGGATGATGAGTGGAAAATGAAAGATAAGATGAAATGAATCAGCAAGAGGGAGGGCAGAGGGGGTCAGTCAAGAGAGAAAGCAGATAAGTCAAAGATAGTATTTATGCTGTGAATAATTTTTCTAGTTCCAAGACAATTTTGTGCAGAGGAGCGCTCTTTAATAAGCCCAATTGTGTGATTGGTCTGATGTGAAATTGAAATGCAGCAGGGTGAGTCAGTGCTGGCATGCGCCACAATGCCAAACACTGTAATGGAATTGCTTTCAAAATTAACACTCTATGAAATGAATTACGTCTGTGGCGAGGTGGGGGCGCGCATTGTCTGCTAACCCGCCTGTCCACTGCTCTCCAGAGCGTGCCGAGTGCCTTTGCTCAGACTAAACAGTCTTCTCCTCGACCTACAACCTTTAAACCTCCGTTGGAATAACCACTCATTTATATTTAGACGCGGGTGGCAGTTGTTCGGACGCCTCTGGGTTAAACGATGGGGCCATTTTTTTCCAGGAGTCTCTTTAGAATTTCTTTCACTGTGCAGCTATTTCGTTACAGCCTGATTTCCAAAAAGGCATGGAGTTAACGCAGTCGAGCAGTAAACACTTTAACTGAGAGTCTCTCTGCTCTGTTTGGATTTTTTCCATCCTCCCCATAAAAGGTTTCCACTCAGAGATGCACTCTTCATTCGAGGTCGACAGGTTTTCACTTGTTAAGGTCAGGGTGCTGCAACTCTTTCTTTCAACGTTTCTCAGATTTAGAGGTGCCATCCTCTCTTCATCTTCTGCCACTTTAAATAAAAGCTGTTGTTTTTTTTACTTCAGAGCTGCCATTTTTATGCTTTATCCCTCTTTTTTTTTGTGTTTGTGCCCATGGGGCTTAAATTCTTACTCATCAATCTCTATACATGAGTCCTGTGTAATTATGTCCTGCAGTAAATCTGGACTGTCTTTGTCTTTGCAGTTCTTCTTACTTACTACATCTTTGAGCAAAAATTTCGCCCCCCCACACCTACGCACCTAGTCTACATATTCTCACTCCCATCTGCTCCTATAGGGACGTATGGTTCGACCCCCTCCTTGTTACTTTTTGATGGTTTGAGTATCCCCAGCTCTTCTGTTTTTTGTTAGCTGTTCGTTTTGGATGTTCTGACTGTTCCCAAATCATGTTAAATCATGGGTGTCAAACTCATTTTGGTTCAGGGGCCGCATTCAACCCATCTGATCTGAAGTGAGCCGGACCAGTAACAAATTAACTTTTGTTCAACTTCTTCTTGTTTTTGTCTAGTTTTTTTCTTAGTTGGAAAAAGGCTTCAAAAAACCCAGTAGTCTAATTATGTATTATTACACTTTTATTCACAAAGTCCAATGAATTTCAGATAAAATGGATTTCACTTAAAAAAAAAAAAAAGGTTTATACAATTTTATACAGACTGCATGTTTTACATCTGACATTAAAGCAATCTCAATAGTAATCTCAAGAGGAGGCTATGAAAAAAATATAAATAGCCAGTCTAAGATATAAATGTGTTAATTAATGAAAAATTAAACTAAATTAAACTTGCAAATATTTTGGCGTTAATCTCGCATTTTCTCCCAAAACTTGGCATGGTTTGGCTTTCACCATGTTTATTTCTTGATCCCTTGAGTTTCCTTTGCTCCCCCTAGTGGTGAAATTGCGCATTGCGGCCTTTTCTTTAAAGAACCATGACTCGCCACAGGAATGAGCTACAAACTTGCTTTCTTTTTTGGAAATTCTTATATATTTTTCTCTTCATAACTGGGCCAGATTAAACCATCTGGGGGGCCGGATACGGCCCACGGGCCGTATGTTTGACACCCCTGTGTTAAATCATGGGTTTCCAGTCATCTGGATGCGCCACTGGAAGAGCTACCGAACGCACAACCGGACGCGCTACCAAATACGCTCCCGAACGCGCTACCGGATGCTGCGCTACCGGATGCTGCGCTACCGGATGCTGCGCTACCGGACGTGCTAGTGGATGCGCTACCAAACGTGCTACCAAATGCCCTACTGAATGCGGTACCGAATCCGCTTCCGAATACGCTACCAAACACGCTACCAAATCCGCTACCGGACGCACTACCAAATGCACTACTGAATGCGCTACCTGAATGCGCTAGCGGACACGCTACCAGATACGCTAGCTGATGCGCTACCGGACATGCTATTGGATGCGCTACCGGATCCAAAACCTTTACCGGGTTAGTGCACTACATTAGTGTTAGGGCACCTTTACAGAGTTTGGTCCACTTTCCCAGGGCTGGGGAAAGCACCCTTGGTTAGCACCTGTGGCCTGGTAGCAAGCGGTCCTCAGACCGGTACTAGTTCGCGTCCCGAGGTTTGAAGTCTGTGATTTAAAAAAAATCTTGTCAAAAAAACGGCAAGTTGAGAAAGTTCAGAAAGTGACGCGTGGGGCCCCGAACCATTCACTTATATAGAACAAGTTGGGTATGAGAATATGTAAACCTAATACCCTCAAAATAAATTTTAGCATGGTGGTGAACTAAAAGAAAAAAGAGGGAAAGATGATGTGAAAAATCTTAGCCAAAATCTCTGATAGACTCAAAAATTTTCAAAACCCATGAACAAAGTCAAGACACTCATGTCTAGGATTTACAAAGAAAGTTTGGAGATTGTTATGGGATGTCCACGGGACCTACAGCATGGCAGCCATTTTTTGACAAAAAGGGAAATTTGTAATTTTTCTAAATGTTTCCTCAATTTAGGAAACTTTTTGCATAAGGGATCTTCATAAAAGATATGCACACACCATCAGGTCAACAACCACAACTGAAGTTGTATTGACCTTTGACCTTAGGAAAATGCCACCATTTTGAGAAAAAAAAACCTTTAGACACACTTACTAATTTAATCTTCTCTGAGGGATTTTGATCCATCATCCTTTAACATCTTGAGCATCATTTGAAAGCTACTTGGAAAAAATGTTGAAATTAGAAGTTGTCGTCTTTGAACAACAGTGGTGTGGCAAGCTCGCAAAAGTGGCGTTCCCCTGTTTTTTACTGGAATATTGTGAAAATGTAACATATGAATCTCTGGCTCAAGATGAGCAAATTGCTATGTCATATGATATGAACCTATGAAGAATGTGAGCTTGGTTAACAAAAAACATCAGTTGCTAAGGAAATCCAAAAATCTACCTTAACAGATTCCTCTAAAAATTACATCGACCTCTTCGTCATGGACAAGTGACCAAAAAATCAAATTGTTGCTATGGAATAAAACCAACAGAAAAGCCACAATTCTGAAAAATGTGGATTTTTGATGTATTTATCACTTGTAACTCTGACCAGGGGGTGTGGGGGGGGGACGTCCAGGAAGGAAGAATCAATATGGGGTGGCGAGGGCGGGTTGCTTTTATATTTAAAATTTCCTTTAAAATAAACACGATTGACATAAGGTTTTGTCTCTGTCCCATCTCCTAGTCTGACTGAGCCTTCCTTAGTTTTCTTAAAAATACGTGACTTTAATCACCAAGGTTAAATATGAAATGCTTTCAGGCACTAAAACTCCCAACTCTTTTAAATCTTCTCTGGCCTCTGTTAACTTTTTTTATACATTATTTTAGTTTAGCGGAGTGGGGTGATTATAACGTTTTTCATTTTTTTTCCTCCATCTAGATTTTCCTGAGAGCCATAAGCCTAACAAGCTGATTAATGTCTAAAGCCTCTGGAGCTTAATTCTGTTGGGAGGCCTTATCTTTGTCTAATGCTGTTTTTGTACTCTCCAAGTCTAAAAAAAAAAGAAAAAAAAGCAGAGACAGTACACTAAACTTGGATTAAAAGTAAAAGTTTAAATTTAAGGTTAGTTGGTGTCATGATTTGGTGCTTAGGTTTTGTCATGTTCTGTTTTCCCTGTCAGTTTCACCATGTTCAGGTTAACCATCCACAGCTGTCTTCATTTAGTTAATTGCCCTCAGTGTATTTAAGTGTCTGGTTTTCAGTTTTTCATTGTCAGGTCATCTGCTCATCTATGTTTTGTCACGTCACTGGTTTGTTCTCCTGGTTTTGTTCTGTTTAAGTTGATTTAGTAAATGTTTATGTTTCTGCCACCAAGTCTTGTCTCCTGCATTTGGGTCCTCCACCACCATCCCTGACAGTATGACCTGACCACTTTGGACCCAGCAGGAGAACTTTGTCCATGCCAAGCCACACCACGCCATGCCAGATGGGGTTCCTGTAGCTGTCTTCACGTCACTTCTGGTCTTCATCCATCCGTTCCGTTCCTGAGGGGGGACTGTTGGGGCCATCCATCCTGTTCCTGAGGAGGGTCACCGGGACCGCTCCTTCCTGTCTCCGAGGATGGTTGCCGCTCGTCCCCCTGGGCTGTTTCTGGTTCTGGAGGAGGGTTGCTGGGACTGCTCCCCTTCATGTTTCCTGTCCCTGGGGAGAGTCACCAGAACTGAACCGCTCCTCTCCTCGCCTGTTCCTGGAGGGGTTTCATTACCCCTCACGTCCGTCTGGCTGCAGGATCCCCATTTTTCTGGACTTGTGTTTTTGTTCTAGGTCCCCTCCTCACAGGTGTTAGGGCATCTGGGATCTGCCCTTTTGGGGAGGGGTACTGTCATGATTTGGTGCTTAGGTTTTGTCATGTTCTGTTTTCCCTGTCAGTTTCACCATGTTCAGGTTAACCATCCACAGCTGTCTTCATTTAGTTAATTGCCCTCAGTGTATTTAAGTGTCTGGTTTTCAGTTTTTCATTGTCAGGTCATCTGCTCATCTATGTTTTGTCACGTCACTGGTTTGTTCTCCTGGTTTTGTTCTGTTTAAGTTGATTTAGTAAATGTTTATGTTTCTGCCACCAAGTCTTGTCTCCTGCATTTGGGTCCTCCACCACCATCCCTGACAGTTGGGAAAGTTGGGATAAAGCACAAGATTTAGAAACGGCTTTTGTTGTTTTAGTTTTTGCTGTTACGCAGCTTATGGGAGTTTGACCTTGATGTGGCTTTTAAGAGCAAGAAAATTGTGTGACAGAATAATTCAGATAAAAAATGTCTTTCAAAGCTCCAAAACAGTGGAAAATATGGGCACAGGACCAAAAGCAATAGTAATTCCACCCAAAAACCAACATTTTTTGTAACTATATTTACATTTTTACAAGTTAAGAAGTATTTCTGGAAAATTAAAAAACACATTCTAGAGTTGCTACCCATCATGAAAATCTTCTTCAACTTTCTAGCTAATAGTGGAGCCAGTTATTACAGTAAAATAATGGTACATTATGTAGTACAGGCACCAAATGTGCCATATATGTACCTTAGGATCCCCTCTTTCAGAAAAGCCAATCTGCTCTCCAAGCTTAAAGACTACATTTTGTGCATGTACGCCTCATATTTTTGAGATTGGGAAAAAAAGACCTAATAGTTTTTTAACAATAGAGTTTCTGACTGCCATCCTTAGAAATGGTCACCTTATTAGATTTTTATTGGTGGCTAACGTGCTTTTTCTGATTGAGGGGATCCATCCATGGCATGGCGCCCTAGGCGAAATCCCGTTTCGCCTAGGCATTTTTACAAAAAATGAATGGCGTGTAAAACAGTTAAAAAGAAAAAAAACCCAAAACACTGCAATCAGGTTAGCCCCTCCAGCTGAAGGTACCCCAGGCGGCCGCCTAGGTTGCCTATGCCCAGGGCTGGCCTTCAAGCAGCCATGCCAAATTTGATGCCTGTATCACTTAATGTATATTTAGTCTGTAATATCAAGCTAACTGACTCTGCTATAAAGATATAGAAGCTTATAGATGTTACACTACACACTACAGTGAATTAATGGTGGATTAAGACAGCAGAGACTGCGATTTCAGAGGCTTAAAAAGACAAATCAATTGACATAAGCAATGTCTCAAATTAACAAAGGACAGGGAGCCAGCAGAAGATGGAGAGCGCCAAGCCGGCGCCAAGAGAGTCACCATCCGTCATGACAAGCATCACTCAGCCCTGACTTTGATTGACTCCGCCGTGGAAGACGTCTTTGCAAGGACTCTCTCTGTCACCACAGTAATGATGATTTAAAGCAATGATTTCTTTTCCCCCGGGGAAGTTGTTTGGGATCTGAAACTCCCTGGGTTTGCTGCTTAGCTGCTACATCAAATGCTTTGGGTCTGAAGGCGGAGGAAAGTGTGCGCATAATGAGTCCGTGGATCCAATTCATTTGCTGTTTAGCTGCAGCTGAGATTCTGAGCTGATCAACGTCTTCGTAGTGATGTTTGAAATTGTGTTTATGATCTAAAAGACCAGCAGATTTTAATTCATTTCCAATCAAATAAGGGTTTGGTGCAGCATTTTTATTTCAAAATGCTGCCCAAACCTTAAGAAAAGTTTTAAAGATCTACTCCGCACACCTCGCGCTCGCAAATTTGACCATTTACATCGAATGCAATTCACGTCAAATTCATGCACATCGTCTTTGTTTTAACATGCGTTACAGTAGCTGCTTGATGGTTATCCAAAACTGTGCTAACCGGAAGCTCCCGCCGCGTGTGGGAGGAGCTTCCATCAAAAACTTTTCTCGACTTCATCACAGAGGACTGAGATGGTGAAATATTAGGATTATTTCATTTTAAGAGCTGAATAAAAGCATTGGTACACGTCTCTGTGGGTTCAGAGAATCTCCTAGTTAGATACAGCAGCTGCTCCATAACAGGACGATGGTACGGCAAGCGAAAGGTGTCATAAATTGCCAGTACGGCAGTGCCATGTTTTACACATAACAATTATTATTTAAAGTAGTTCAATGTTCCCACAGTTATTTACAATAAAACAATTAATACCAAACTATTAATTTGAGTTTCATTTTAACAGTTTTATTTATGATTTAATTTGGGCATTAAATTGATTTCAGTTTAATCTCCAGATAGATCAGGGATTTTCAACACAATTTTTAAGCATTATTTTCTCTCACTTTTTGTAGATTTGGTCTTAAGACACATGTCAAAGTCAAAGCCTGGAGGTCCCATCCGGCCCTTTTATTTTATTGTTATTAATGGCCTGATGTTATCTTGTGCTTATTTTCAAAAATATATAATATTTTTTTTATGGAGAGTAAAATATTGAAAGTCATTTATGTTAAAGTTGATTTATCTGGAATAATATTCCTGCCTTTATTATTCATAGTTGTGTTAAAAAGATAGCTTTTTGGACCATTTTGGCATTTACTAAGATTTCTTTTAGGCTGTTTTGGAGTTTAGCTAATATTTCAGCTACGTGCTAGCTGTTTTGGCTAATTTTGATTTTTTTTAAAGTTTTTTAGGCTGTTTTGGGATTAAGCCAATATTTTTTGCTACATGCTAGCTGATTTAGCTCATTTAGACTTTTTGAGGTTTTTTTTAAGCTATTTTAAAGTTTTGCTATTTTTTTCAGCTACTTGCTAGCTGTTTTGGCTAACCTAAGTTTTTTTTTTTTTTAAGTTTGTTAGGCTAATTTAGCATTTAGCTAATATTCTAGCTGGCTATCAGCTTCAGCGTTTTCAGCTTTCAGCACTAGCATCTTCAAGAGCCAAATTCAGCTTCCAGCATTCACACTATCATCGTCGCAGGTAATGCTATATATTGAATTCACAAGAGTTACAGTTTTAAAAAATTTGTTTTAGAGAGTTCAAAGTATTTTTTTCCTGTTTCAGCCCGCGACCTAAAGTGTGTTTTGGATTTTGGCCCCTTGTGTGATTGAGTTTGACACCCCTGTCTTAAAACATGCAAATGTGATCAGAAACTACATGTTTTAGCGTGGCTTTTGTCTTGCGGGTTTTTGATTTGGGATCCGTTACACCCCTTGTTATCGTCCAAAATTTCAAAAATCGGTGTAGTTTTCTGGAGCATATAGTAGTTTCTCCAGGGGACAGTGGTTCACAAAAATCTATCGTTATGGGGGGGGGCAATTGGCACGGAGCAACCCCGCCCCCCTTCCCATCACCCATAGCTGAGCGTTATGCTCTGTCTGGTTTACAGCCCCTCAACCTAACATTACTGGTGCAACAAAAATGGCGAGCAAATTCGGATCTATCCAGATGTTAGCTTAGACGAGGAAAACAAAGACGTTCGTGGATCTAGTCGTCTACGAGTGGATCCATCAGAATGGAACAGAATAGGGAGTTTGTGCCCCATCCAGCTCTTTGTATTATCTGCTCCTGATTCACAACAAGAGTGTCCAAATTTTTATGTTTGTTTCACTCCAACACCCCATGACTTTTTCTTATGTTTCATCCACTGATCACCATCAGAGTCCGTTGGAGCTGGTGGCTCTACCTTTAACATGCACTCCAAGTCTTACCAATCCTCGCCCCCCACCCCACCCCACCCACACAGAACTAGAAACAACCTCCATTCCCCGGAGGGTCACTCTCATTACAGCCTGGGGAGGGCCTAATCTTGCTCCCACATTGCTTCTTTTACCTGAGCTGGAATGAGAAAGGAAGACCCTTATCTCCCAATGATGAATTTACTCTCGGACATCAAAGGGGAAATCAATGGAGGCCGGCTACTGGGGTGGGCAGCGTGTGTGCTGTGGGGGGGGGACCGGCTAAATGAAATGGAAATATTCAGTGAGTGTTGCACACAGTACTCGGGGATGAAGTGTGTGTCGCTCCCTGGAGAGGGCAAAAGGGTGAAAGGGGGATTTGTAATGGAACTCCAGTTACTTATCGGCGCGGCCCGACAGTCGATGGGTTTGTTTATATTGACTGACACCAGGTCTACTTGATATTTGAATTGTGAATGAGGGTGAAGGAGTCTAGAGGAGAGAAGGCTGATGGCTTTTACCTGCCTGGACCAAATGAAAACGCCATTAGAGTTCCCTTAACATGCCACTCAGTGTTTCAGTGGCAGAGGGACGGCAGCTGAAGGATGGCTGCAGCCTGGATGAGGCGGAATATTTTACAGCAGAGCCGCAAACATTTTTCTGTTTATTTAAACTTTCAACTAAAAAAGGTTAGGGTTAACTTTTAAAGGAGACATTTCTGCTGAATTACTCTGACAAAAAACAGATTAGTTGGATAGAATTTGTTCCCAGAAACGGTTTCCTCAACCTCCCACCACTCAGATCCTCTTTTAATCTATTTTTAAAGCGTTCCCACTGATCTTTTGATTTTGATTATGAAGTTTTTAGCCAACATCATAAAAACATTTGTTGTTTTTTTAAGACATATTTTATCCACAGTGGCAGTACCTCATTAGAAATACAATTCTGGGTTGTGGGCGGGGCGCTACCCATCCTCCTCCCCATCGCTGTTTGTGCGCTCACGTGCGAGCTTATAGCCTCAAGCTAACATTAGCGGCTCAAAAATAACAACGAGCAATATTTGGATCAATCCAGTCATACAGTTTGGAGTCAGAATTGACCCTAGGGTGCAGACGGAGACTTTGGCACATCTATCTGCGTCATTAGTCCGAGCATTTTCAAGCATCCAGTTTTCTAATCTGCTGCAATTTCAAATACTCAGAAATGCAGTTTTATTTGTAAATTCTTTTATATGGGTTGTCTACTATGAAAAAGGCGACAAGAACAGGTTAAAAACACTAAAAAAGATTTTATGTTGCTGCTGAAGATGCAGATGCAGAAACTGATAGCTAAAAACGCTCAAGCTAAAAGCCCAAAATGCTGAAATGGCTGAAGCTAATAGCTGAAAACGCTAGCTAAAATATTAGCAAAATGCAAAATAAACCTGAAAAACAAACCAAAAAAAATCTAAATTAGCCAGCATGTAGCTAAAATATTTGCTAAACTCCAAAATAGCTTAAAAAAATGAAGAAAAATCCAAAATTAGCCAAAGCAGCTAGCATGTCGTTGACATAATAGCTGAATCCCAAATTAGCCTAAAAAACTGGTAAAATCCCAGATTTAGCCAAAAAAGTTAGCATGTGGCTAAAATATTAGCTAAACCTGGATGTATCCTGTGGCTCCAGCGGTCCCATGACCCCAAAATGGTCAAAATGTGTTTAAAAATTGAATGAAACTCGTTTTTTGCATCCCAGTTTTGTTTCGGTTTATATCAATACATATATAGCCACTCTGTTGGTTAATAACAATGGTGGGGGTTTGGGTTCTAATTTCTTTTGGTGGATAACAAATAAGATGTACCTTTTTACTCAGTATTTTCCTCTACTAAAAAAAAAGAGACCCAGAGAAAGTTTAAAGTTTAGCCCAATTTTGGTAAAGGCATTTTTTAATGAATTATAATCATTTGTCAAATAAAATATAAATATTTACCCAACAAAAAAATATAAACACTCAAATTAAGTAAAAATATAAGAAAATATATTGTATGAATTCCCCCCACATTTTTTTGCTTTATTTATTTGTTTTATGTGATTTGTGTATTACAAAACAATAAAACATTAATAAGTAGAAGTGAAGAGAAACCTTCCAGTTTGCTCTTACTAAGCCTGCATGTTGTAATGTAGTAGAACAGGAAATCCTTACTAAATTTAGCACAATTTTTTGACACTTTCTATTAAAAAACCTGATGATGCAACAATGCACTTTCAACTCAATTTGGTTCAATGATTTATCATACAGATTAGTGATAAATCAAGAATTTAAGCATCTCTACTGTCGATACACTTTAAATGGTTTATTTTGGTTGTTTTTTGTTAAGATGTCACTATGTACCATGTACATGTGAGTTTTTATATTGTTTTCCAAATAGAAGATGTTTGTTTTCCTGCAAAAACAGCATTATATTTAAGTTTTTTTAATTGACAATATTTAATATCATAACTAAAGACTTTTTAAAGATCCATTCTGGAAAAAAAAAATGTCTTTAACATGTTCTTGTGGTATTTTTCTGACGATGGAGAACATTTTTCAGAAAAGTTAAGCTCAAAGATTCAATTTCTGAGAATTTTATCTTTTAGATTGCTGTGAAGACAAAAAAAAAAATCCATTTAAAACTATTTTTGACTTAGAAACAACCCGGGGCGTGATGTTGCCCTGCACCAGTAGCAAATCAGAGGTGAATTTCTGATTAACGTTTTTTGACTAAAGATTGCATATTTATAATTAAAAAGAACACTCGGAACATTTTCAAAATAGATCAAAATAGGATTTTTAATGTTTTACTATGTTCTAAACTTGCTGGCATGTTCACTCTGTCTTTATGTCAGGAGAGTTTACAGCATAATTTAAATTCTCTCTTCCACAATCATATTGATTTAATTAAGATGGTTTTTTTTTCCTTGTTTAAACATTTAAAACCTTCTGATTGGCAGATGATGATTACTTAATCTAATATTTTCTTCAGCAGCACCTGGCTGCTGTCCAGTTTGTTAATTCCCTTATACATCATAATAAATGACATAAAATTACATTTCTTCTCTTTTAATAACATCAAATGAAAGCAGCCCTTGCTGCCAAACAATGACAGCTACTGGGGTAAATAAACAAACTTCCAGATTCCCAGACAGCGTCTCGTCTTTGTGCAGGTCTTCAGTCTGATGTGGATCCAGCCCTCCTGGAAGAGAAGCTTGAGGAAAGCCCCCGGAGCTCCGTCATGCTCACACCCGTCTCCGAGGTGTCTTCTGTGGAGCTGGTCACCCTTTCCCCTCCGGAGGTTTCGCCTTCCTCGCGCGTCTCCGAGACGGCGTCGGACTCCGGCACCCCGGAGGTCCCAGAAGCTCCGGAGGCTGCGGACGACATCGGTCCGAGCGCCGAGTCCGCCGGCGGCGGAGCGGACAGCACAAACGGCGAGCCGCAAACAGACGAGGACAAAGAGCCGAAGAAGAGCAAAGCTCATCTCCACTGCCCTGTTTGTAAAGTCACCGTCAACTCCATCTCGCAGCTGGAGGCGCACAACAGTGGTACGAACAACTCTGTACACTCACTTTCTGTCCCGATCAGGGATTTTTGGGCCCGATCCGATTCAGAGTCATTCGATTTTGTGCATTTGCCGATACCGAGTCCCGATCCGATATATTTAAAGCATGAACAAATTGAATAAACAGATTTGGGTTGTCCCTTATTTATATTTAATTAATCTTCTTTTGTTATTTAAAACTTAAATAGAACACTTCTGTGTAGTAGCTTTAATAAACAAGTAAAAATAAAGCAAATATAAACTAGGAAAAACAAGTATTTTCTTGTTATGTCCGTGACAATTAGTCAGTGTAGTGACTTTAGCTTGAATATTTTTAGAGCAATTGAGCTTTTTTTTTCTTTTAACTTGTCCTGTCCAACAGATACGGGCTGAGAGCCTCTAGTGTTGGGCAGATTTTACTGTCAAAACAGGGGTTTATTGAGTATAAACCCCTGTTGTTTTAACATTGGTTATGTTTGTATTTTTTTTTTTATTATTTATTTATTTTTTTGCCCGGATGGAACATTTTTAATCAAATGTAATTGATGTCCTAATTTAAAATTCTTAAGCATAAATTATGACTGTTTAGTATTAATTTGATGACGAGTCATCATAACTAGCTCATATCATCAGAACAATTTTTCAGTTGTTTTTTTTAAAGATTGTGATTATTTTTTTAAGCTCTTAAGACATCACATTTTTTGTTTTGTTACAGTAGTAGTAATTTTTTTTTACTTTTATTTCTCAATCAGAGAACTAAAACAGGCATATCAAAGGACAGCTCAATTCCAAATCCCGGAGCAAGCATTTAGCAGTTAGCAGCTGCTTAACAAGAAACAAAAACTCTCTTTTTCTGTTGAAATTCCTTTATAGGTTGTTGTTTACTTTAAGAAAAAACAATTTAAAGCGTTTTTAAAAGAGTTATTGATCCTGGAAGTCTGAATCTGTGATCATATAGCTAGCTTAACTGAATTGTTTTTGTTAGCCTCCTGTTTAAACTGCTGCCGCGTTCTGCTACGTTTTACGGCAGCAACATTTTGTGATCTGTTCAAGACATGGAGACTTCTAGTGGAGTAGTTATCCAGAAAATAAAGCTTGAAATATAAAGCGCTGATCATAAACGGAGGTGAAGTTAATGGGATATTGGATATTCTGTTCGTGGTTGGGGACTGTCAACAAATAAAAGTTTTTTGTTCAGTAACTTTTAAATTATTGGTCGTAATTGGTTCAAATCATTCTAGAATAATTATTCTAGAATGATTTGAACCAATTAGATATTAAACCTTAAAAGCTATTGAAAAAAACGTTAACATTTACAGTAAAAATTTGACTAAAAATAGTAAAAACATCAAACGTGAATCTAAATTGCTACCCCAATAGTTCTTAGTTACTTTTAGTATTCTAGAGTGATTTGGACCAATTAGGTCAAATTTTTAAAAAGCTATTGAAATAAAACTTATTTTGCTGACGGTCCCTAACCAGGAACAGAGCGAATATCTAATATCCATCTAACTTCACCTCGGTTGATAATAATAAGAACAAATGAAAAGTCATCGATCATGTGACATTCCTGCTTATTTTTGACCCGTTTAACAACTAACTCTCTCTTTATTTGAAAGGTACAAAGCACAAACTGATGCTGGAAGGTCACAGCGTTCTGCCCCGCCGCAGGGGCAAAGTGGTGGCAGCCCGAGCCGCCTTCAAGAGCAAGCGGCTGGGCAGCAAAGGCAGCGTCGGGGTGCCCAGCAAGAACTTCCAGTGTGAAGTTTGCGAGATATCTGTGAACTCTGAGACCCAGCTGAGTCAGGTAGAGTAACACAAAAAGCAAGTGACGGGAATACAAATTGGACTCTGAAGCTCCAGATCAGAACAACTCTATCAAACTCTGAGCAGCTGAAACGTCTCACGAGTGAGAGGAGTGGGAGGACGATTCCAAAAGAATTAGCGAATGACGGATGAGGAGGGAAGGAATGGGAAGTCCTTCAGATTTGTCAAGGCTTAGCGAGCGCGAGTGCTGCTAACCTGATCGGATTTTACTTTAAAGGGCATGAAAGCGATGTTGATTCTGCAGTGAGAAGCACTCCAGTCCAATCATGCCAGACGGAGGAGAAAATGTTGCTCATAATTACCGCGGCTCCGCAGAGACACCAAGCAGTAACAGAATTAATCAGAACACAGAGGTTACTTACAGACAGTCGCTTTTGAAACATCAGGATATCGACTCCACGGATTCGGCGCTGATCCGCTACGTCTTACCTTTAAACAAAAATGACTGATAAATTGGACTGAAGGGATTTTAAAGACCGTGATTAATCAAAGAGACAGTTCTGGTGTCACTTTGATGAAGAAAGCGAGCTCACATCAAAGCAGCGCTTTCACTTGAATGAAGCCGTTGAATTCCAGCTATGAGGATTGTTTTAAACACCAAACAGGTCAAATTAAATGTTTTAACAGTCGAATTGATTTTTTCTTAGGCTCCATTTTTTTTTTTTTGGGTGACAGAGGTTACTTTGATGATGCAAACATCTTGTATCCCTGAAGGACAGAAGCCGATATAAACGAAAGCCAGAGAGGGAGAGCTTCAGAAAGTACCGAGACGTCGTGTCAGTCATACACTCCGTTATTAATTCAGCTAACAACTTCCGAAGTTGCTCGGTTGTGGTCCAACAGCTGCTCGTCGGCGTGCTAATGGTATCTTTGTTGGTCTCCGCAGCACATGAACAGCAGAAGGCACAAGGATCGGCTGGCCGGAAAACCCCCCAAACCCAAATTTACCCCCCACAGTAAGAGCCAGCCAAGCTCCAGTTTAGCGGTAAGTTACAGCATTAAAAAAAAAAAACACGATACGAGGGGAGGGAGCCGGGCAATCCCATAATTTTGTCATGATATGTATCATGATGTATAGTATTTCAAAGATTATGACTTTAAAAAAAGTGTTCTCTAAATATTAATACTCCTTTTTTTGAGACAAAAATGCTAAAATACATTTTATTTAAAGGGTAACCAAACAGGGAAGTTTGAGGCTGACTCCGCCCACAGCTGAATCTTCAAAATCCAGTCAGAGGGGTGGGGAACAGGACTGTTATCATTAGTGGAGCTGAAGATCATTCTTCGATTAAATAACATTTTGCATTTACGCATTTATACACATTTGTTTAGAAATCGATTAATTATCTACTATATGTTTTTAATATATTTATGTTAATCTGATAAAGTTCACATACTGTATTAGTGAAATAATGAGATTGTTAATTCTAACAAAAATCTTCAGATCATTAACATTAAAAATATTGTTCTTCTTCTCTTGGAGGACGATCACACTATAGCATCACACCTAATTTCAGAAGAAGAAGAAAGTATGAGCAAAAAAAACACAAATGATTACTATTTCCTTAAAAGAATTTGGAAAATTCATGTCTCTGAGTTTATAAAGATGTTCATTTAGTCAGCAATGTATATTAGCATTTGCCATCCTATGGGAAATTCCATTAAACGTTAGCATCAAGCTAGGAAACTTTAGTTTTATTTGCTAAATCGATTTCGATTTTTATTGTCAATTATTGATCTTAAATCAATCGATTTTATCAACTCAGCCCCACTTGATTTAAACAATCACAAAATTCAACTGTAAAACCTTTTAACCTGTAGGGGGCAGCACGCAGACAGTTTTTCCTACATTTTCAAGAATTAAACAAGTTTATTTTAATTATTCAAAAATTAGCAATGACCAACAGACAGCACTTTTAAAGCCTCATTTATAGAGGTCAGCAGACAAATTTAGGGTTTGGTTACCCTTTAATGATCAAAACTTGCTTTGCACGTCTGCGTGGTCTCACTTGGTTCTCGCAAGATCTTGTTGTTTTGTGTAGAGCTGCTGAAAGAGGCTCGATGTTCTCTACCACCAACTAGTGGTCGAGAGTTTAGTTGGAGAGCAAAAGTTAGATGCTGAATTGCATGGTTGCTTATAAATAAATAAATATCGTCTTGGCAGCATTTTAAAGCGATACAAGATTTGATTTGGGTTGAGAAGCGAAGTATCGCGATATTTCACTGAATCGATATTTCCCACTCCAATCAGATTTTCATTTATTTTCAAAGAATTCTCAGCAATCTTTTAATTATGATTATGCAAAATAAGAAGACAAATCTTTTAAAAAAGAACATATTTGTGACGTAGAAAATAACCTCGTCATAATGAACTTCTGCTGTTTTGCAGAAACTATGTCCTTAAAAATGCCTTTTTTTTTGCATAATCATAATTAAAAGGTCGTTGGGAAAAAAATATATATTTTTTTTAAATTAAAAAAAAAAAAGATTTGAAAAAAAGAGATACAATTTTAAGCTTAATTGACAATGTTTTTAAGAAAAAAAGGCCGCAAAAAGACAATTTTCATTGAAGTGAGTCTTTAAACAGAATTAATTTACCCTGATTGAATAATAATCTCACATTCGGTTCATTCAAGTCATATGGAGTCTGAGTAGACTTTCCTCCACACATACGAGTCCCCTCACCCGTGACAGGTCTAGATTAGCCCACCACCCTCCGTCCTGAATCAGCACTTCAGATGAATCACTTTCTGCTCCTGTCATGTGCACACCTCTCCCGTCTCTCCTCCATCCTGCAGAACGTGAGATGGAGCGGCCACGCGAGCGTGGCGGTGTCTGCCATGAAGAAAGCCTTCGCCCAGTACAACCTCACCTCCTTCTCCTCGCAGGTCAGTGGCGGGAGAGGCCCGGACCGCGGTTGGAGGGGAGGCCGAGTCCTCCGGGAGGGCAAAGAGCAGAGGGGATGAGGAAAAAAAAAAAACACTATTTTTGTTTAAAATGTTTTATCTTCTGATGAGGATGTCTGCACATACAAGCTGATTATGTTGTTCAGGACACTTGTGTATGATAAATCATGTTAATCCAAATGTTAAATATAACATTAATCTCAGGGTGAATCTGCAGTCATCCCTCATTTATTGAGGGAGTTACGTTCTAAAAATAACCTGCGATAGGTAAAATCCACAAATTACAAATGCTTTCAGGATGTAAAACTCCTCACTACACAATTTATAGACTTTTTTTCAGACAGAAATGAACATTTTTACACTTTTTTCTTCTTTTTAAACTCTCAAAAAAATAAAAAAAATAATTCCAGAATCATAGAATGAGAACAAAGATCTTCTCGTGGTCAAAGGTTTATGTAGATTTGAGAAGCTGAACGTATAATGGGACAAAGAACGGAGGAGCTCGTCAAATCAGGTCTACAGCCAATCAGGAGGCAGAACATGGTTATTTTAAAAAAATGAAAGGAATGCACAATTGCACTGAAAAAAAATGAACGAAATATTAAATTCATCATTACATATCCTTAAAATCCTTAAATAATTAATAAAGAAATCCTTTTAAAATAAATTAAGTACAACATTTGAAAAGATTTTGATTTGTGATTCTAAAAGATCTGCTTCTTTTGTGTTAAAACCTCACTCTTATAAAGGAATTTGACATTTTCACCGATAAAAAACAATGGACTATTTCCATTTCTGTTTGACCGAGACACACGTCCAGATTCAGTTGCAGTACAGAGGAGAACTCCAGAAACAAGACGGTGTTAAATGCTGGAGTCTGGAAGGACGATGTGTTCTGCAGAGGAGGCGGCAAAGCTCTAAAGAAGCTTAAACACACAATCCACGCGCCTTCAGCGGAGATCCGAACCCCGACCGAGCAGCCTGGAATGAAGGCAGAATCTGTGTTTTCTCATAAATATGTCCCAAGGAAACAGTTTGGGATCTACAAGCTGTTTTTTTTTTTTTTTTTAATTGCCCCTTAAAAGAAAGACTAAAAACCCCTTTCAAGCTCACAGCAAGTGAGTTTTTGATAGGAAGGGTAAATAATATGGAGCTAAATTAGGGCCAATGTTATTTGAAACCCAAATTAAACAAATTGAAACAAATATTGGTGTTTGGCCAAAAAGGCAATTAAAAGGTCCAAAACATTTTAGCATTCTAAATTAAACTTAATTATTTTCAGCTTCAAATGTTCTGTTTTATGGAAGCCGAAAACGGCCTGCCCTACTTTTTTTTTTTTTCTTTAATCATTTTCTTGTCATAACGAGATAATCCAGAATGAAGAATGAAGCCCCTCCCTTTTCCTTTCCCGCATGGAGACACCGAGACCTCACCTGTTTGAAAACATTCCATAAAAGTTGTTTTTAGTCTATATTTTATTTATTAGTGGTTCTACGCTCTTTGAACGTCTTAATTCAGTCTCATGCACCAGCCCCTCCCTTAATTTCCCCCAAAACTACCAACAAACATTGACATGTTGACAGAGTTCAGGTCTGCTGAGCGTTTCTGTGTGATGCGTTCACTGAACTCCGGACATCGGCAGCAAAACAAAACAGTTTATCAGAGAAAACGTTGAACTCCAGAACTGAAGCTTATAAAATCGATGGATTAAATATTTTCTGTATTTTTTCCGAAAAACTGTTTTGTTTTGCTGAGGATTGCATAAAAATGTCAAAAGCGGAGCTGCAGACTGAGTTGAGTAGCTGTTTGGGTCCTCTAATGTCTGGAGTTAGTTGAACACATCATGCGCAGATTTTCGTCTGCGCTGTGATCTGTCAATCAATCTGTTCGGCGGTTTGGGGGAAATAAAGGGAGGAGGGCTGGTGCATGAGACGGACTGAAGACGTTTGAGGCGAAGACTAAGATAATGAAAGAAAATAGGCTAAAAACAACTTTTGTGGAGAGGTCTGCTGTTTTTCTTGTTAACAACAAAAAAAAAAAGACTTAGAATAGATGAAGTCTTGGCATCTCCGTGCAGGAAAGGGAGAGCGGAACGTTTCCTACTTTGTTATTGATTATTTTGTTATAAAGGAGAAAACGAACTTGGTTTTCTCAGGAAAACCAAGTTTATTTTCTCGTGATAACAAGATACAAGAAAACGATCCAAAAAAAAAAGTACGGCAGGCCGGTTTCGGCTTACGTACTGTTTTTTAGGTTTCAAAACTAAAAATTTCAATTTCAAAACCTTTTTTTCTGTTTCAAATCCTTTTTTCACTTTCAACTTTTTTTTTTAAATCTGAAAATTTCAGGAGCATAAAGACGTTTTCGATGCCTGTATGTAACACAATAAGATGAATATGGAGCTAAATTGGGACCAAATAAAACAAATTTGAAACATGTTGGTTATTGGCCAAAAAAAATGTCAATATCTGAAATGTTTGGTATTCTAAAATAGACTTTTCAGCTTCAAATGTCAAGTTTTTTTAGGTTTCAAAACTCAAAATTTCAATATCAAAACTTTTTTAACTCTTACTTTCGTTTTCGAATCTGAAAATTTCAAAATCGGAAAAGAAAAAAGGTTTGAAACTAAAAAAAAAAAATTTGAAAACAACATTTTGAGTTTTGAAACCTAAAAATTGAACTTTTGAAGCTGAAAATAATTACATTTATTACATTTAAATGTTTTTGGGCCAAACACCAATATTTTTTTAATCTTGTTTTATTTGGGTTTCAAATAATATTGTCCCACATCTAGCTCCATATTTGAATGGTGAATGGTGTTTTGGACGCACAATTTGTACGTCTTCAGACTGTGAGAGTACAGACAAAACGGCCATTTTCTGACCATAATTATTCAAGTTCTCCGAGTCAGTGAATGCACCGGGACTGAAGTTACCACCCTGATTGATTTTGATTGGTCCATTGTGTTAGCACTGTCTAAGGAGCCAAAAGTTTTGAAACTGAAACTTTCTGATTGGAAAAAATAAAAAAAAATTAGTTGAAAGTAAGAAAAAAAAAATTTAAATTAAAAAAAATTGAAATTTTGAGTTTTGAAACCTAGAAAAATAGAACATTTGAAGCTGAATTAAGTTTATTTTAGAAAAGCATAAAGTTTTGAAATTTTGAATTTTTAAACCTAAAAAATCGAAAATTTGAAGCTGAAAAAATTAGAATAGCAAAAGATTTCAGACATTAAAAAAAATTGTTGGCCAAACACCAATATTATTTCAATTTGTTTTATTTGTGTCCCAAATAATATTGGCCCCAATTTAGCTCCATAGGATATCGCTTCATCTAAGCCCATGCCCATGCATCAGTATCATAACCAGCAAGTAAAGCTTTTCATCATTTGTTAAAAAGATCTGTCTTTTTAACAGCAGAGAGCTTTAGAGGAAGTTTGATGATGAAAAAGGCTCCATCCTGAAGATATAGTGGGTTATGTAGTTATATGCAAGTCTGGACACCAGTGAGCAAATTTAATTTTTTTTTTTTTTCATGAAAAGACATAATTTGCTCAGTGTTGTTTTGCATATCGCTCCACATAAAGGGCCATGTGTTTGAGAAGCATGTTTGCCCGGTAACGGTGTTGTGCCCTCACTGTGTTCTCTTCTCGCTTCTCGCCATCCCCTTCCTGTCTTCTTCAGACCAAACTGGCGTTGCAGAAGCAGCTGACCAAGAGTTTGACAACTGGCTTCCTGCCCAGCCCCCTCACCCCACCAGCTCTGTGCACAGTGGCAACTAACCCATTGGCTCTGCGCCACCCGGTGGGCACCACCACCTTCATCCAGACCCCATTCCTGGGCCCTGCACTGTTCCGGCCTGCCCCGGGGCCTCTGCGGGCCACTCACACCCCTATCATCTTCTCCCCTTACTAAGGACTTACCCAACCTTCTAGATGACCCCTCCTTTCCCTCCTACCCCTCTTATCCAGGACCCTCTTTTAAGTGTGACCCACACAACAAAGGCCACATGGAAACTATGCAGCCCCACCTGACTTTAATGGGAAGAGTGCACAAGTCCTGATGCTCACCAGGCCTGCCGACCTGAGAGCCGTTCTTACCATAAAGGCCAAGATCCCCCATCATGCCTTCTTTCTGCTCCTCTTATATTGACCTAAGAAGCAGGACGGGCCTCCAGACAGTGACTGGGCCGCTTTTATAGCCATTTCATGGATCCACATGGTTTAAATTATAAATATTATCGTGTCATCTATTAGAGAACAAATATAGAATAAGTCTAGATGTATGTTTAGTGTGGTTGCCACAAAATAAGGTCCCTTTACTTGATGCTCTTATAAAAATAATCTTTCTGTTGGAAAGTTGGCGTTGAAGCAGCAGAACAAAAGCCATACCCGTATGGCCGCACAAGCCAGTTCCACCGTTCAGTGTTTTCAGCCAACGTCATCAAAGGGTGCTGTCACATGGCATGATGGCGTATAACCCACTGCCTCTAAAGGACAACAGGAACTGCAGAAGGTCTGACTTTCTGTTAAGTTTTATACTTTTCATCAAACTCATGGCTCCATAAACCTTCCAGATTTTTCTCCATTAAGGTCCCAGGAAAGGTCAGCTTGATTTTGTTTCCATTTACAGGTACGTCTCGGTGCACCCTTCTGCCCAAGCTGACAGCATGGCCACATTTTGCAGCAAAAGTCTTAAGGTGCATTCACACCGAACGCGATTCTGAACACGGCTCTTTTACTGTTAAAGGGTGCCAACGTCTGACCTATATGATTACTATCAAAAGATTTTCCTGGTACAGGGGGTGTGTCTGTATGACAGCCACTTCCACTGTGTTTCTGTGTCTCTGCGATTCGCATGACAAATTTGCGTGCCCCGCCCCTCTTTCTCTGCGGATGTTAGGAACACTGTCTGTGGATATCTTAATTAGAATGTATGGAAGGCACAAAAGATTTTGAGAAATCATGTTTATTTATTGCGGAGAGTTCTACAAATATATTGATAATCGTGTCTTCATGTTAGCCTTTATCATGAATCTGCAATTTACGGCTCCAGATCCACATGTGGCTCTTGTATCTCTCCATCGTGGCTCCTCGGCCAAACATAATAGAAGTCATAGAGACTGCTGACTCAGCCATGTTGACCGGTGGAGTCCACAGTCTCCCTGCTAATATCTGCCTAGCCAAAACTACCTAAAGAAAACAAATAAACAAAGCCAGAAAACTAAGACTACCAAGTTCCAACCTCAAACTAAAATAACAAAATCCAGCAGTGTAAGACTACTGAGGACAAAGAGGGGGAAAAGAACAATAAATAAAAGGATAATAATAAAGTAAGGATTGCTTAATTCGCATTTATTTAATTTAGATTAGTATAAATTTATAAATTAATGGCTGAGATGCACAGAGATGATAAACTATGAAGATTTTTACACTCCTGTTGACCTGAAGACGACTTGTTTGCTCAACACTACCTCCACAATGCACAGATTTTATATTTAAAGGAAAAATTTGGTAAAACATTTGATCTTTTATGAGTTAAAAGCACTTATTTTGTGTTGCACAACATTGGTTACTAGCTGCCGAGAGCTGGACTGACATGATCCTGTTTGGCATAGAGCATCTTTTATTTTGAAAATAAGTTTTAAAAAAGTGAATAAAATCATGTTTTGAGGTTCTATTTATATATTTTGCTTTTGTTTGTGCCTAAAATAGACAAATTCCTTTTTTATTATTAATAAAAAAGAAAGTAATGAAATCAAATCCATTTTCTTAAAGACTAAAGTGAAACGGCTCCTTTTAGGTTTTGATCAGTAGTAAATGAGCTCAAATGGCTCTTTTACTGTTAAAGGGTGCCGACACCTGAACTATAAGATTACTATTAAAAGATTTTCCTGGTACAGGGGGTGTGTCTGTATGACAGCCACTTCCACTGTGTTTCTGTGTCTCTGTGGCTGATCTTGAAAGCTGACTGAGGAGGAAAAAATGAATAATAATAATAATAAATGTTTAATAACTTAAAAAAATAAACTTTAATATATCAATGAGACCTAACCCAGCAGCCGCCGTACCCCGCCGCGGCTCCCTTGTCTGCCGCCATATGGAGTGAGTGAGCTCCGCGTCACGTACCCAAAGCAGATGCGACATGACGTCCTATCAAACTGCAGATATTTAAATTTTGGCGATGCCGCCCGATTTGCGCCGCGATGCTCAAATAGAGCTGATGCCAAACCTTCGCGCCGCGGGGCTTCAATTCGCCTCAGAGCGCGTCTGTGCCATTGACTTAACATTGAAACTGGCCGCCTCTGCCGCGCGAATCGCATTCCGCGTGATTGCATCTTTACTCTGCAAAATGGCGTTGTTTTCTTCCACCTGTTTTTTTTTTTTTTTTCCTCCTTTTTCCCTCCCGATTGTCTCCTCCGTGAGGAGCCGGGACCGTCGGGACGCCCCGACACCCCCGTACACCCTCTCGCCACACAATGGACAACTTGAAGACTGGATTTGAGAGCTCGACAAAAACTTTGAGCGACAGTGGGTGGGAGTGCTGCTCGGGCTGAGCTTGATTGGCATCGGCGTCTCCGCACAGCGTGGGAGGGAACAAAGCACAGTGCCATGGCAACCACATTAAAAGCACCTTAAAACAGAATAACCTACAAAAGCAATGAAAATTGTGTTGATGTTTATGTTTTACAATCCCATATCAGTTTTGATGATTTGGAAGAAAACAATCAGGTGAGAAAGATCACATTCTAGTCATTTAAAGCAATATATTAATGATGTGTTTTTTGATGTATCAGTGGCTTTACCTATTCTCTACTGTTAACTTCTGTAACACAGACTGTAACCATGGATTCTGTGCCCTGAAAAAGCCAAGGGCTTCTGTCTCTGATTCGCCAGTGAAGAGTCGTCTGCAGTAATAGGTGGTCCCGGTGCTGCCCCTCCAGCGCTCGATGCTCACAGCCAGTCTGCACATGTCGTGGGTATTTATAGCCGAGAGGATACTTCACCGCGTTACGGCGCTCGCCGCTTCACCTTTTTAGTGGAGCGGCACTTGGGAAGCCGTCACGACCGGCGCAGCATCGACCGCCCTATTACCGCCGACTAACCAACTCTTTGGTTAAAAAAAAAAAAAAAAAAAAAAAAAAATGGGACTTCATACCAAAACCTTTTGGATTTGTCATCACAGTGATGGAGCAACCCCCCCCCCCCCCCTCACCCATGCATTCGTGTAACATGTGTAGTCGTGTGTGACGCAGCAGTGCCATCTGTCGTGCAAAACATGTAACTGCCATCCAGTTTTCAACAAAAGCTTCTGGTCCGTTGTGCGTTTCTTTTAAAGAGGTCGTCATAATGATGTGACCCCCCACCCCCCCCTCGTCGTCACATACTCAGTGAACCAGCCAGCCTTTAATCTTCACTGTTTCTGTTGCTCAGCGGTAACTTCTTTTAAAGAATTTAGAGAAGACAGATTATATGTAGAAAATCATAGAGTAACTTTAGAAATTTTACCAGAGTCGCTATTGTTATCTGTATTATAATAATCTGCTATCATAGAAGAGAGTACAGGATGTTATTGTTGGCTCTTTAGGAAAAAAAAAGCTTTGCTTCTTCTTTTTTTTTTTTACTTCTTTTTTAAGTTTTTATTATTATTAAGCTTTTTTCATCCACGTTGAGTGAATAATTATCTCAAGGCCTTTTCGGATGATATCCTGAAGCCGCATTAGCCGGGCCTTCTCAGGGGTGACAGGTTGAGCAGACGCGAACATTAATAGCATCCATTCAGGGTTTCCCTCCGCAGCTCCAGAGAGCAGCACACACTGTACATCTGGATGGTCGATGACTAAAATACTATGAATAAAAATACTTACAGTGCTGTATATTAGAGAGATTAAGGATGGATTTTGGAAAATAAAGCTTTTAGAACTTGTACGAAATGTTTTTGATCTGCGTGTGTGTCTGTTTCACCACTTTAGAAAACGAAATATGTGTGATTAATGACTTATCGAGTTTGCTTTTTTATATTTATATAATTCATAATATTTCCATTCAGTTGGAACAGAATAATAACTGTATTTATATGGAACATGGCATCAACATGCTGACGAACACAAGGTGACTGACACAAAAGACGTAAATAAATGTGAGGCGCGGAATGTCAAAATTTGCTCAAGTGACCACATTTAAATATTTATTTTCCTATGTGCTGCATTTATATCACGATTCGTCATGATTTATTTATCACAGATAAAGGCATTATCTGTGACTTAAGCCTAATATAAACCTAAATATTAATGATAAATATTAAATATAAATGTTTATAAAATCTAAATGTCAAGTTATATGTAAATAATAAGTTTAAATAGTAAATCTAAATATAAAACATCAAATACAAATGTTAAATATATGTGTAAATGTTGTATCTAAATATATATATATAACAAAAAGTCACGCTTGAATATATATTTAAATGTTTAGTATATATCTAAAAGTTAAATGTTAAATCTAAATGTTGAAAATAAATGTAAAATATATCAAAGTGCTAAATAGAAACTAAAATGTTAAATATAAATATTAATTATATATTTAAATGTTAAACATAAAGAAAAAATGTCAATTTTAAATATATGTAAATGTTAAATCTAAAGGTTAAATATATATCTAATTTTAAAATATGAAAATAAAATATCTATCAAAATGTCAAATATATGTTTAAATGCTAAATATAAATGTTAACTGTATAACTAAATGTTAAATATATGTCCAATATAAATATATTGGGAAATATAAATAATAAATATATATATATATAAATGTTGATTATAAATATAAACGTTAACCATATACCTAAATCTTAAATATTTCTGAAGGTTAAATATATGTGTAAATGTTGAATACAAACCTAAATGTTAAATGTAAACATCAATGTTAAATTTAAATGTTACATATTTGTCTAAAAGTTAAATATAAATATTAAGTATTTATCTAAATGTTAAATATAAATGTTATATTTAAATTTGAATGTTAAATCTTAAAATAAATGTAACATCTACATGTAAATTTTATATGCATTATTTATGTAGAACTTGACATGTATATTTTATATCCAAATATATCTCAAATATTTATCATTAATATTCAGTTTTATAGGGCTGCACGGTGGCGCAGTGGTTAGCGCTCTTGCCTCACAGCTAGAAGGCTCCACATGCGTGTCCAAAAACATGCTTAATTAGTGACTCTAAATTGTGAATAGGTGTGCGACAGACTGGCATTCTATCCAGGGTGTGTCCTACCTTCACCCATCAGTATCTGGGATAGGCTCCAGTGACCCCAAAATGGACAAAGCAGCCAAGAAGATGAATGATATTTGGCATCTGAAAGGACACAATGATTTTATTTGTTGTAAATATTAACTAAATATGATATAAATGCAGCACCTATGTAAAGAAGTGTCTAAATGATGTAAAATTGTACTTAATTTTCATCAGGTGAAGTTTTTACATTTGGCTCCCCGTATATGATAATTAAAACAAAAAAAGTCATAAGACCTATTAGGTTAAAAGCAACCATAAATAAAAACAACAGGCATAAAAAAAAAGCAGGAATGGTTGTGGCTAAAATTAACAGAACATTTGCAGTTAGACGCTGTTTTTTTTTTTTTTTTTTTTTTTTGTTTTATATCATTTTAGTTTAATTTGAATGAGATGATGGAATCATTGAACGATCCAGCCTTCAGAACCATGTGATTAACTTACTGGAAGCTGTTTTTTTCAACACACCCACCCACTGTCCTTTGCAGTGACAGTAAATAAATCCCATCAAGTCCGATCCCCTCTACAGTAGGTGCCAACCTTCCAGGTTACAGGAGGTCACGACCTTTTTTGTGACAAAGCTGCTTTCTCTCCATGGATCCACGGCGTCAGATCGAGTATCGGGATGCTGTCTGTTCCAAGAGAAGGAAGGAGAAGATTTGTCATTGTGTCTTTGTGCATGACATTGAAATTATTATTTTTTTATTGTGCAGCTGAAGTGTTACCATCTACCTTGGAAGAACATCAGTGAATATTCATTGTTGGACAATATTTTCAAATGCAATATTGCTCTGAAAAAATTCATTTATGTTATAGAAACCATTTACTGGTTATTTGTGCCACTATAGCATGCCCTCCCCTGACTGAAATGCAGCTGCAGCACAAACACAAGACACAACTTTGAAAAAATATAGGTAAGAAAAAATGCTTTCTGAGAGGTCTGTATAGTTCTGTGTCGAATTAAGTCAAATTAAATTCTAGGTTGAGGTGAAAAAACTTACCTAAATTCTCAGATAGATGTGAGAAAAATTCCTTTTGTTTTGTTTTTTTGTTTGTTTGTTTCTGATTCCCCAAGGGTTTATATTTTACGAAGCTCTAAAGCAGGGGGGTCAAACTCAATCACACAAGGGGCCAAAATCCAAAACATATCTTATGTCGCGGGCCCAACAGAATAAACACTTATTGAACACTCTAAAACTAAAATATAAGAACTTTTTAACATAATTTGGATAATACTAGTGTGAATGGTGTAAGCTGAATTTGGCAGCTGAAGATTTAGTATGTAGAGCTGAAATTGATAGCTGAAAACACTAAAGCTGATAGCTCAAAACGTTAAAGTAAATAACTGGAAATACTGAAAGCTGAAACTGCTGAAGCTGATAACTGAAAACGATGAAGCTGATAGCTGAAAACGTTAGTTAATAGCTAAAAACGCTGAAGCTGATAGCTGAAAACTTTAAAGTTAATAGCTGAAAACACTGAAGCTGATCGTCAGCTAAAATATTTGTTAATTTAAATTTAAATTTAACAAAAAAAAAAAAACTAGGTTAGCCTAAACAGCTAGCATTTAGCTGAAATATTAGCTAAACTCCAAAATAGCCTAAAAAGATCTTAGTAAATGCCAAAATAATCCAAAAGCTATTAGAATGCCAATTTTCTAAACTCCAAAACCATAACGTTTTTACATAATTATGAATACAAAAATGCAGGAACAATTTTCCAGAATACAGCTTTAAATATTTTACTCTCCATAAAAATATATTTAGTCAAAATTAAATATGCTGGAAATGTGCGGAATATAACATCAGGCATTAATAACATTAAAAAAAATGATCTAGAGGCCTTGACTTTGACCCATGTGCCCTAAAGGAAGAGGGAAGAAAAAAAAATTAAGTTTTTTTTTTTGTTATTCTAAAAATTAAATCAAATCATTTTTTGTTAGTAACTGGTACGCCCCAGATAGTAAAAAAAAAAAAAACAAGTTGAATTCAATTTTTAGAAAAAATTACTTTTTTTTTTTTTAGTAACTGTTGTGCACTAGATTGTGACAAATACATTTTCTAAAAACTGAAGTGAAAAACATTTTTGTTCCCATCTGGTACACACAAGATAATAGACAGAACTTTTTTTTTTTGCTTCAGTGTTCCTTGTAACATTTGCTATTCAACTCTCTGAAAATGTTTATTAAACTTTCTTTGAGTCTATTGGATGATGTTCCTGCTTGCAGCTTTTATCAGCAGGAAACGTCTTCAGTTTACAAACAGTAACAACTTGAATCAGTTTGCATCAGCAGCGTGCGCATTCAGAGCAACCCAGCATGAAATACAGACATCAGTAGTTCTGGAGTGAAACTGCAAATTTGGAGGTTTTAGGGGGAGAAAAGACGAGATAAATGAGAAAAAGATGGAGGATAGACTTCAGTGAGCAGTGGAAAGAAATGAGCTTGTTTCTCTTGTTCTCTTAAACCTGTATTGATTTTTTTCATTGATTAGTCCGAGACATTCTGTCAGCCTGTTCCGAAGTGTTTCTCTGAGGCTTCAAACGTTGTCAGAAAATGTATTGAACACGAGAGCAAATAGGAATTTAAGTAAACAAAAGAGAAAAAAAATATGTTGTTGCTCAGTTCACTGTCCAGCAAGCTTGACTGAGGAGTCATAAATAAAAATCCGAGCAGCCGAACTGAAGTTTGTCTTTTATCTTAAATAATTCTGCAAACCTGGGAGTGTGCAGTAAGATTTAAAATTGTTTGTCTCACTTTAATTGGTTTTATTTAAAGAAAATATGCTTTTTTTCTTGGATACTAAGCTTGTATTTTACCTCTTTTGACTCTTTAAATGTGCATTTCAAGAAGAATTTGTCTTTTTTATTAGTGCTGTCAAAAAGAGAAGAGTATTCATAAATCATGTAGGGAGAAGGACAAATCCATCCCCTCCACTCTTTTCTTTTTTTCATGTAACAAATGGATTTCTTTTTTCCCATCTGGATTTGAACAGACTGGGTTATTACAGAAGTCGTCGTCTCTGTTCAAACTTTGTGACATAATCGCTGCTCTGCCATTGTCCAAAAAGATGATGCAATTACTCAACCATTTCCAGGGAATTAACTTTGGCACTCAGCTCGTTTTTTTTTTTTTTTTTAGGAACATCAGTAAAATGAGGTGGTGGCGTTCTCTGGATGAACCGATGAACATGATCGTATTTCACAGACGTCCCACTGCAGGATTTCTCATTATGTTCCTGGTATATCTGACTGTGCCCATCTGGACTGAGCAGAATTTTTTCATAATGAAAAATGACTTGCATCTTGACCTAATAACTGTGATTTTTTTTTTCTTTTTTGTGGCTTTTGTTGGGATTTTTACATCAGTTTAATGTTTTTTTGTGGAAACAACCCACTTTTTTATTAATTACCAAATTTGAAGATGAGTTGTTTGTGTTTTCCTCCAGATATGCCCTAAATATCTTCATTTTGGCAACATTTTCAGATCCACTTGTAAGAATATTTGCTAATCATCAATCAGAATAAATTAATATTTAGTTAAAAAAATATTTATAAATTGATGATACATCTTCCTGTCACTTCCCGTAAACACTAACAAATACGTTATATACATGTATGGACCATCTTTATTATTAGCCTTTTAATTATTAATATTCTTAGACAATTCAGGTGTAATCTGATGTACTGTATAAAAACACTTCCCCATTTGTACCACATGAGGGCGCTCTATTGTAAGGATTTTCATTAGATTTTTGTGTTCTCCCTTAAGGTTTTAATTTCTGAAAATTTCTAAATTAAAGTCTAAATATCAATAAATAATCACACACCAATAAGAAAAAATATTTAAAAAAAACAAGTATTTAGATAAAACCTTATAATTTACTTATATTGGAGGGTCTAAGCCTGACTTTATTTTGATTATTTTGAAAAAGAATTCTGTTATCTAAAAAAAAAAAACACAAATTAATACCCTCATTTTTAATTTTCTACATCTTTGCTTATTTGGATCCACTAAATGTGTTTTTATTTAATATAAATTATTTAACCAACTGAAACTACTATTTATTTAATTAACTGAGTTTTTTTGGCCAAAAAAGTCCTAAACTTCTTCCTTAATTTGAGGTTTTGATAAATAAAACCCACCCACTTGCAATCGGATGAGAAGTCTGCATTTATACAATAACTAAATCTGATCAGTTTCATCTCAAAAGATTTCATTTGTGAATAAAGCATGCAAACAAAAAGACAAAAATTTAAGAGAAAACAGACTCAGACATACAAATTCATCATTTACTCATCAGACATGATTTATTTATGCAGCCAGAATAAACTGTTCAGTGATTGGACGACATATAGAGCTTGGTTTTACCTGAAAAACATAGTTTTGACAGAAAAAAAACACAATGTCAAAATGTTGTCTTATTATTTTAGCGCTCCGTATGCTTTACAGGGAACAGTAAAATCAAACAGAAGTGATTCTGCAGCAACATTCAGCTTTTCAAAAGAAAAAAAAAATACATTCTGTACAGAAAGCGTTTCACAGTAAGGAATGTCAGTCATCACTTTTCAGCATCCAAATGCAAAAGGAGTGTAACAAAACTCCACCTACATGAACAGGAAAGTTTCTGTACACCTTCACCAACACGCCCTGCTGCCATCCGGCTGCCACCTGGCTGCCATCAGGCTGCCATTCGGCTACCACCTGGCTGCCATCAGGCTACCAACGGACTGCCATTGGTCTGCCATCCAGCTGCCAACAGGCTGCCATCAGGCTACCAACGGACTGCCAACAGGCTGCCATTGGTCTGCCATCCGGCTGCCACCTGGCTGCCATTGGTCTGCCATCCGGCTGCCAACAGGCTGCCATCAGGCTACCAACGGACTGCCAACAGGCTGCCATTGGTCTGCCATCCGGCTGCCACCTGGCTGCCATTGGTCTGCCATCCGGCTGCCAAAAGGCTGCCATCAGGTTGCCATTGGTCTGCCATCCGGCTGCCACCTGGCTGCCATCAGGCTGCCATTCGGCTACCACCTGGCTGCCATCAGGCTACCAACGGACTGCCATCTGGCTGCCATTGGACTGCCATCCAGCTGCCAACAGGCTGCCATTGGTCTGCCATCCGGCTGCCACCTGGCTGCCATTGGTCTGCCATCCGGCTGCCACCTGGCTGCCATTGGTCTGCCATCCGGCTGCCAACAGGCTGCCACCTGGCTGCCACCCAGCTCACACCTGGCAGCCACCTGGCTGCCATCCTTACTTCCGTTCTGGTGATCATGTAGCGTCAACGTGCGCAGCTCAGAAACCGTCATCTCAGAAACTGGCTTTACGTATACAAAGTTCACGGTATCTGCCAAGTGTGAGCTCTCCGAGACTGAATAGAAGGTATATTTTAAGAAAATAAAGACAAAGCATAAAAATCTATGATTCAAGCAAAGCTGAAAGTGAAATAGTTTGACCATGATTTGCAGAAACTCCATCAACAGAGATTTTTTTTTCTTCATTGTTTTTCACTATGACAGCAATTATAGTGATTAAATATGACAGCACTCACTGGTTATAAATATCACAGCAGTATTTCGGTCTTTTTCTCTCTTCCAGGACCCAAAAAAAACTAACAGCAACCCTCCATCACCTTTGAACAGCTGAGATCAGCATTTTAGCTGTCAGTTGAACCTCCACCCTTGTTCTTATTGCGACTGAGAGGGAACGTGGACTTGCTCTGAGGTTGAGTCATTTTGCTGGCCAGATAAACAAAGGGTTCGATGAGCGTGCGACGGTCCACCACCGACACTTCAAACAGACGCACTTTCTCATTTCTCGCCCAATTCTGGGCGTAGGTGGGGTCCACTCTCCTCTCGTCCGGCTTGTCCAGTTTATTTCCCAGCACGACGATTGTCACCTGCGGGTCAACACAACCACGTTGAATCCACGTCTCTTTCATGTCGCTTGACCAACAGAAACCCTGTTTTCTGTTCTCACCTCCTTCTTGTCCCTTTGACGATCGATGTCTTTCTTAAGGGCCTCCATTCGCTTGAACGACTCTTTGCTGTCGATGCTGTAGACGAGCACGAATCCATCTGCGAAAGTGAAGTAGTGGCGGGGAAATTCCATCCCCTCGCGCAGCCCACGAGTGTCGTAAAAGCGCACTTGCTCTTTGGTGCCACGGTCCGTTTCTATGGAGCCGATATAGATGTCCTCCAGGGTCTCCATTGGTTCTGAACCTGGTAAGATAGACACATATGGAAGAAAATCTCAAATATTTCAAATGTGAAATCAACAAAATGTCACAAAAACGTTTTAGGAATTTATTCCTTAATTTTAACAGAGCTCTACAGAATCAACAAATGTGGACTTCACATTATAAATATACATAGAAATCTAAAAACAAGTCGATTTTGTTTTAAAATCCCTCAACTTGGTCAGTCTGTGAAACCATATGGATTGGTGTTGGTGTATTTATCAGTTACTCTTGTAATTTTTGTTTTGTTTATTGTGTGGAAAAAAATCAATAAACTGTGTTTTAGTTGTAGTATAACTTTAAATTCAGAATGTCTTATATATATATTTGTATGGAAACAGCACAAAAAAAGACAAGAAATCTCTCCTTTCAATCAGCCGAGCAAACTACCGGGATTCCTGACCCGGAGACCACCTAAAAAAAACGGTGCTGCACCAGAGATGACAAGATACTGAAGGACCTCAGTCATCCCAACGGCAAATTCTTTTTTTTTTTTAAGTTGGGGAAAAATTTCCATTCCCTGATGGCGAACACAGAGAGGATGAGGACGAGCTTCTTCCCAAAAGTCAACCAATCTCAGCTCTTTCTAAACAGGAAACTGTCACAATTCAATGCTATCTGTATCACTTTATACCATGACTGTAGATTTTTGCAGCACTTTTGTGAACTTGAGTAGACTATACTGTCATATATTCACTGAAATGTCTTTTTCCGTTTTATCATCTAACTTTTATCTTTATAATTTTTCAAACTGTCTGACTTTACTATATATGTATGTATGTATGGGGAAAATACATTTAAATTTCATTTGAATTTCTCATTTTATAACACAAAACCTGCACTGGAACACAGCAATAATCTGTATGATGAATTTTTCTAAAGTCTTTAAAACCACCAGCAAAAAGCAGTAAGCTTTAAGTTTGTTTTTTTTTTTGTTTTAATATACAAAGCAAGTCTACTATAGCCTATATGTGTAGTGCAGGAAGCATGTTTTTAGACTAAATTGGAACATCATATTTACAATGTATAGATAATATAAAAAAATCCAAGCATACTGCCTAACTTTTAATATAGATCAGGTATTTGTAGTACACTTAATCTACTTTTTGCTATAGCAAATTAGCCACCAATATATATTTAGATGGGTGCAACTAATAAAAAATAACTGAAAACTAAAAAGCATATAAACAGTATAGACTGTGTTGTATATTTGTGATATGCTTACATATTACTAAGGGGTAGAAAGAGGTCTACAAAACAAAAGTACCTGCAACATGGTTGGCATACAGCAGCTGTTCAAGAATGGCCGTTTTTCCAACTGCAGCCTGACCACACACCACGACTTTACAGCTTTTCCCCATGACGATTCCTCACGCTCCTGATAGAAAACAAAAGTGCAGATTTAATTTAAAAAACATGCCCGTGCGTCATATTTAAAGTGACATAAAGGTTTGTATTTGTGCTTTGTTGCATAAGAACACATGAGACGAACAATAACTAATAAATGAGAACAATAAATAAACCCACTGTGTCACAAAACTAACAAAATTATTCAAATGGGCAATTTAAAGACATTAAGGAAAAATAAAAAACAATACGGCTAGCAAAATACGACGCTGAAGTTGGCTTCCGATTCACAGCTTCCGATTCGCGAGAGTATTCCACTGTGTTTTTTGCACTCTGACCACCTAAAAACAAGTCCTGTTCAAAAACTACAGCACCTACACAGTTCAAACATGGATTAAATTATGCTTTAGACATTAAAGAATAAATTAAAAATAGTTTCTGATTTGTGAAAGCTGTTACTGATTTGTGAAAATGAGAAATAATGATGATTTTATTGCATTTTTTGCACTCTGACCACCGAAGAACAGGTCTTTTTCAAAAACTACAGTACCTTGACAGTTCAAACATGGATTAAATTATTCTATAGACATTAAAGAATAAATTAAGAATAGTTTCTGATTTGTGAAAGCTTTTACTGATTTGTGAAAATGTGAAATATTGTGATTTTATTGCATTTTTTGCACTCTGACCACGTAAGAACAGGTCCTGTTTAAAAACTACTGTACCTACACAGTTCAAACATGGATTAAATTATTCTTTAGATATTAAAGAAAAAATTAAAAATAGTTTCTGATTTGTGAAAATGTGAAATAGGATGATTTTATTGCATTTTTTGCACTCTGACCATTCAAAAACAGGTCATGTTCAAAAACTACAGCACCTACACAGTTCAAACATGGATTAAATTATGCTTTAGATATTAAAGACTAAATTAAAAATAGTTTCTGATTTATGAAAGCTTTTACTGATTTGTGAAAATAATTTAATCCATGTTTGAACTGTCTAGGTTCTGTAGTTTTTGAACAGGCCCTGTTCTTCGGTGGTCAGAGTGCAAAAAATGCAATAAAATCATCATTATTTCTCATTTTCACAAATCAGTAAAAACTTTCACAAATCAGAAACTATTTTTAATTTATTCTTTAATGTCTAAAGCATAATTTAATCCATGTTTGAACTGTCTAGGTGCTGTAGTTTTTGAACAGGACTTGTTTTTAGGTGGTCAGAGTGCAAAAAACACAGTGGAATACTCTCGCGAATCGGAAGCTGTGAATCGGAAGCCAACTTCAGCGTCGTAGCAAACGACCTAGTTTGACACAGCCGGTTATTCACGATTTTCCAACATGAAACGTTCAGAAAAATACTCCAAAGTAAACTTTACAAAGTAAGGTTGGTTTTCAAAACTTTTTGATTAAAAGTAGGTGCGGAGCAAAGCAAACTTATCACTAGCCTGGCGCTATTACGCCACGTTTCCCAGAATGCACTGCGGCTCAAAATTTATTTTTGTAAAAGGAAATACTACTCATTTTTACAGTTTACTTATTTTCTCATTTGTAATTTACAAGTAACAAATATATAGTCTGTAATCCAAATTTGTTAAAAACCCACTGGGAATAAAACTTCAAACCAGTTGTTTGCAAGTATGTAAATGGGTGAGGTTTATATAGAAAGCGCTGACATTTCTCAAGTGTACTAGGTGATACTAGTGATACTTGCCCCCGTGCTGGGGAGTAAGTAGTAGGGGAGGTTCGAGCCTTCCCCACTGGTGGATCCTGGGAAAGCTAATCGCTAATTGATCCCTGGTGCTGCTCAACTCCAGTGTTGGGGAGAAGAGTAGCAGGGGAGGTTCGGTTGACACGTTACCCACTCCTGTCAGGAAGTCAATGAGGTAAACCAGCACCTGAGGGGTGTATCCGGGTGTACTCGAAGCAGAGGTGTAACGGCACCCTGGTATCCATTGCCTTACATGTGGGAGCAAGACTCAGCATGAACCTGTCAACGTGGGCGTCCTCCAGTAGCCTCCCCCACCTATGGGATCTAGCGATTGGTGATTTTTTTTTTTTTCATTTTGTAGTTGGAATAACTACATAATCAATCAGATAATCCTCCATCTAAGATTATCATTTTTTTATTTTCACCCTCCAAACAGAGGGGTCCAAAGCCCACCATTGCGAGAGTAAACTGCGTCACCCTAAGAAGCCTTTTTCTTCACCTGAACCAAGTATGTTCATAAATGTTGTAGATTGACATTTTTTAAATTATAAACTGCAGTTTTTTTGTTAGGTTTTCACAAAAAGATGAAGCTTAAAAAAGAGAATAACATGTAATACTTAAATAATAAACTGCAACACAACAGGAAACTTAGGATGCTCGGACGTTTACATTTATTATATTCCAAATGTCAAATGTGTTTCTCTTTAGTTTCTGTTCTCAGAAACAGAAAACAGATACAATTTAGTATTTACAGATACAATTGCTCTTTTTAATTTATTTACTTTGCTGGGTTTCTCCCACAGAGCAAACAAGGGTTGAGCATCATTATCTGCTCTTCTTTCAGCTCCTCACAGGAAGCATACATCAACGCGGCGTTTTCAGCGACATCCTCCACACCTGCCAGCTTTCCACACTTCGTCTGGAGGCCGCGCACCTTGTGAAAGTTTTTACTGATTTGTGAAAATGAGAAATAGGATGATTTTATTGCATTTTTTGCACTCTGACCACCTAAGAACAGGTCCTGTTAAAAAACTACAGCACCTAGAGCTTTCACAAATCAGAAACTATTCTTAATTTATTCTTTATTGTCTAAATAATAATTTAATCCATGTTTGAACTGTGTAGGTTCTGTAGTTTTTGAACAGGACCTGTTCTTAGGTGGTCTCTCGCGAATCGGAAGCTGTGAATCGGAAGCCAACTTCAGCGTCGTTAGCAAAATGCTAACTGTGATAGTTTCAGGAATTAGCTTAGCATTCGCCTTTGAACAAACACAGGGCGACACTGCTCTGTTTAAACACATTAACTTAACCTAAACATTAAAAATAAAATTAAAATAAATGAATAAAAGACTTATTACCTCAAAATTCGCCCCCAAAAGCCTCCGTTTTTACAAGACCATCTACTAGCTAGACAAGCTTCCTTCCTTCAGCGGTGACTTCCTGTTTACAGCCTACGTAACACAACTGCAGTCTGAGGCTCCGCCCATCTCCATTCACGGCAAAATGGCGACGGAAAACTGTGATGCTGTGAACACGGAGCCTGACATGGAACTGCTGAGCGACGAGGAACTGGAAAGGTGTGTGTTCTTGAATGTTTTTTGTCAGTGTTTACGACAGAAACGCAACCAAGAGTTCAGCTGTTTTTGTGTGAAAACAATGTCACCGTCATGCTAATTAGCTTGTCGCACTTTGAAAGCTAAACTAGCATGCTGCTGCTAAGTGTTTAGCTAAATTTGGAAAGCCCGGTTGCCCCCCACTTCTCTCTGTCAGCTCCTGTCGGCTGTTTACGAATCTAAAGCTGTAAACTGGGGTTAACTGTCGTGATGTTTATGCGTTTTCGTTCGTCCGTCGTGACTGTCATCTTCTTTTAAAAATTCTATTATGATACCATTCATTTGCTGTCAAGAGGTTGAAGCATGGACGCCTTCCAAAAAAAGTAATGGCTGGAGCACATTGCATGGTGTCATATGTTCCTGGCTCTGCTCCTCTGCCTGCTTCACAAAATAGCAACGTGCTTGCCATGCTGTTGAGACTGATCCAAATCTGAATTATCCTCATTTAAAGTCATTCTACACACTTTATTTGCTTGCTTTATTATTTAAATGGTCATTTAGAGTCAGTGAAGTTAAATTATTGACTTGCAAATCAAATTCAAATACTTGCTGTCACCACATTGCCATGACTGTTTTGGTTTCTGTTCGCCTCCACCCAGAGAAGCGGAGGGCTTCAAAGAGCAAGGCAATGCTTTTTATGTCAAGAAGGATTATGCTGAGGCCTTCAACTATTACACCAAGGCTATTGGTAAGTTTCTGAAGAAGCGTTTGCCCTCAGGATCTCATTAAAATGAGAAAAAATGACTTATTTTCATGTTCAGATATGTGTCCGAGAAATCCAAGTTACTATGGAAACCGGGCGGCGACGCTAATGATGCTGTGTCGGTACAGAGAGGCTTTAGAGGACGCTCAACAAGCAGTGCGGCTAGACGGCAACTTCGTGAAGGTGAGTGTTGATCCCCTGCAAAACATAGATAAATAGATCTATTTAGTTCAAAAATTTACTTCTGGATAGCTGCGGTATTGCTCGCCATTTTTGTGGCACCATCGATGTAGCCTTGCGGTTGCAAGCTAACGGAGGAAAAAGTGTGAAGAAAAGGATGATGGGATATCAGCTGAGGCTTACTTCCACTCCAACATATAAATTTATGGTAAATTTCTGATGAACTACAGCTTCTCTGTCCTAAAAAAAAAAAAACGACATGCGTCTTTAAAGTTTTGCCTAATCCTTGGCGACTAGTAAGCCCGACCATACTCCCCATCATCCATTTGATTACACTCTCTCCTGCTAGTTTACAGCCCCTCACACCCTCAACGTAACATTACCAGTGTGAGCAATATTGGAACTATCTCGCCAGATGCCAGCGCAGACGAGGAAAACAAAGACATTCATGGATCTAGTCGTTGTATGTCAACGTCACAAATATTACAAACAGGAATTTTATTGTCTGATTCACAAAAATTTGAATTAATAAATGAAGGTTTAAGTTTTCGTTATATACAGTGGATAGTATTCACGGCGCCTCGCTTTTTCCACATTTTATTATGTCGCAGCCTTATTCAAAATGGATTCAATCAGTTTTCTTTATTAAAAGTCTTTTTTAAAAAAGCCATAACGACGATGTGAAAAAGTTATTCTGAAACGGTTGCAAAGCTTGGGACGCCTTTCTTTGGACAGTTTTGCCCGTTCGTCATTCAAGCTCCACCAGGTCTTTCCATAGATGTTCTATTGGATTCTGGTCCAAACGTTCACAAACATTCACAGAGTTGTTCTGAAGCCACTCCCTCCATATCTTGGCGGTGTTCTTTGGATCATCGCCCCAGTCTGAGGTCAAGAGCGCTCTGGAGCAGAGTTTCATCCAGGACGTCTCTGTACATTGTTGTAGTCGGTTTTTTCTCTATCCAGTTCCCCAACAGCATGATGCTGCCACCCCCGTGCTTCACTGTAGGGATGGTTTTGGCCTGGTTTTCTCCAAGCATAGCTCCTGCAGGTTCTGTTGTGGTGCATTCTTATGGTCTGACAGTCTTGTTATTTTTATGGTTTACATCGCTTTGTCACAAAAAGCGGTGCATTTGATTTGTGGTACGGCTCGTTGTCACGGTAACACGACAACACGTCACCGCATCTCGACTTTCTTGGAACAGTTCTGCAGACATAAAAGCTTTTAGAGTTCTGCTTATCTTACTGTTGATGTGTTATGAACACAAATTACATTTCTAGGTTAAAACTTGATAAATGTAAATATTTCAGACAATAACAATGAAACAAAGATTTTGTCTGTTTTTTGTTCAAAAGCCGCATAATCTTGATTAATTACAACACAAAAGTTTGATTAATCTGAATATATTTTTAATCGACAGACAGAACTGATTAAAAATAAATTATTTCATTTTGTGTTTATTTGCAGATAAGTCGTTGCCAAATAATGCAACAAAATAATTGTGATTAATTGCGATTAATTTTCCCCCAGGTATGCGATTAATTAGTAAAAAATGTTTAATTGATTCCCAGCTTCTTCACTTTAATACTCGATTGTGGATCTCAACTCACAATTTTCCAGTTTCTGGGTGGACTCTCCTACAGGCCGATGACTTGTTTTTATTCCAAATTAACCCTTACAGGCTAAACACTTTTGATCCAGGTAACCAACAATGATTATAACAGAAGGATCTTAATAGCGCAGAATAACTGACTCCCAAAGACCGGAGTTTGCCACTTTAGAGTTGTACTTTTTAGTTCTTAGATTTATCAATACATTAAATCAAAATAGTTTTTTAGGATACTACACATGCTAAACTTAAATGTTAGCTTTGAACTAGTGCTGCCATGATTAGTCAACTGGCTGTTATCTTCAGTGTTTTCAGCTATTGGCTTCTGCTTCTTCATCTATCAACTTCACCATTTTCAGCCATCAGCGTTTCCAGCTATAAACTTTAGCGATTTCAGCTGTCAGCTCCAGCGTTTTCAGCTATCAGCTTCAGCTTTTCCAGCTATAAACTTTAGCAATTTCAGCTATCAGCTTCAGCTGTCAGCTTCAGCGTTTTCAGCCATCAGCTTCAGCATTTTCAGCTATCAACTTTAGCGATTTCAGCTATCAGCCTCAACGTTTTCAGCTATCAACTTTAGCGATATCAGCTTCAGCTGTCAGCTTCAGCGTTTTCAGCCATCAGCTTCAGCGTTTTCAGCTATCAGCTGTCAGCTTCAGCATTTCCAGCTATCAACTTTAGCGATTTCAGCTATCAGCTTCAACTTTTTCAGCTATCAGCTTCAGCGTTTTCAGCCATCAGCTTCAACTTTTTCAGCTATCAGCTTCAGCGTTTTCAGCTATCAGCTTCAGCGTTTTCAGCCATCAGCTTCAACTTTTTCAGCTATCAGCTTCAGCGTTTTCAGATATCAGCTTCAGCGTATACAACTATCTACTTTAGCGTTTACAGCTATCAGATTCAGTGATTTTAGCTATCAGCTTTAGCAATAAAAATATTGGTGATTAGTCGACTATTAAAATAATGGTTTGTGGCAGCACTACTTTGGAGTGATAACCTCTGATCCTTTCCATGCAGGGGCATCTGCGGGAGGGCAAATGCCACCTGTCTCTGGGCAACGCAATGGCTGCCCGGCGTTGTTTCCAGAAGGTTCTAGAGCTGGAGCTGGACAACGGTCAGGCCCAGCAGGAGGTGAGCAAAGAAGCTACGACTCCGTTTTAGGAAGTTGAGCTGAATTCTTAATAAAATAGTGCTTGCATGATTTGAAAGGAGTCCCGTGTAATACTTTGAATTCCTCACCTTCCTTTGGCAGGTGAAGAATGCGGAATCGATTCTGGAGTATGAGAGGATGGCAGAGATCGGGTTTGAGAAAAGAGACTTCAGAATGGTAAGATCATTTTTTTATTGTGATTACCTCCATGCTACAAACTGAGAGTGTTTTTGTTCTCTTAAGGTGGTCTTCTGCATGGATCGTGCCTTAGAGTCGGCCCCCGCCTGCCACAAGTTCAAGATACTGAAAGCCGAGTGTTTAGCCCTGCTGGGACGATACCCAGAGGCCCAGTCAGTGGCCAGGTCAGACATTTGATGGTAGAATTCCCCTCTTTTGAACAGATGAGCTCATATTGCACATTTCACGTCTTTTCAATCAGTGACATCCTGCGAATGGACTCCACGAACGCAGACGCTCTGTACGTGCGCGGCCTGTGCCTGTACTACGAGGACTGCATCGATAAAGCCGTCCAGTTCTTCGTCCAGGCGCTGCGCATGGCTCCCGATCACGACAAAGCTCGCCTCGCCTGCAGAGTCAGTCAATCGGAGATTTTCCAGCTTTGTCGAAAGTTTGAATATTAAGATTGATTTCTACATTAGCTTTAAGTGTTTCTCTTTTATTCCCAGAATGCCAAAGCACTAAAAGCCAAGAAGGAGGAAGGAAACAAAGCGTTTAAAGACGGAAACTTTGAAGCGGCCTACGAGCTTTACTCCGAGGCGTTAACAATAGACCCCAACAACATCAAGACCAATGCAAAGCTGTACTGTAACAGAGCCACTGTGGGGTCAAAGGTGAGAGTTACATCCTCATTTCAGCAACGGGAAGCTATCGATTGTAGATAAACGTTTGCATGCGTGGTGAATTCTTTCCTCTCTCTTCTTTTTGCTCTATTTCCATCTTTTTTTTTTTTTCCCTCAAAGCTGAAGAAACTAGATCAGGCCGTTGAAGACTGCACAAAGGCCATCAAGCTGGATGAGACCTACATCAAGGCCTATTTAAGGAGAGCACAGTGGTATGTGCTAAAAGAACCGGATCATTCCTGCAGACTCACAGTTCCAAGCAGTTTTTATTGTATTCAGTTTTTGTAATTAAAAAAAAACAAACTGTGTTGCAGCTACATGGACACAGAGCAGTATGAAGAGGCAGTGAGAGACTACGAGAAGGTTTACCAGACAGAAAAGACAAAAGGTGAGAGTGCTTTGTTTACAGTGAGGAGTTGGATTTCTTTCAGTGTTCGTCTTTTGATCTATTTTAAAAATAGTCTTTTAATCATGATTTTGCAGTTTTTAGCCAAAATAAAAACGATATAAGGACATTGTTTCCTCCCCGTTACTGAGAGCTCTCTGTCTACATGCTGGCTTATAGCTCCTCACAACCTAATGTTGGGGATGCAACAAAAATGGTGTCCAATGTTTTCACTCGGATCAAGTTGGTGGGAGCAGGAAGCTTGTGGCCCGCAGATTCTAGATTTTACATAACAATTAAAAGGTTTTCAAACTGAATTTTTCCGTCTGATTCACGAATAAAAAAAGAATAAAGAAGTACTTAGAAATCCAAATTTAAGCCTAATTTTCTTTATTTATACTGTATTCTGATTGGCTGCTGGGTGTAGATTAAAAAGTTGTAATATACGCCTAGAAAAGAAGTTCCGGTCAGACAGCCCAAATGTTCTGTATCACTGCGCAGGCTTCTTTAAAACAAAATCATCTGAACAAAAATAAGAGGGGAATTTCTTTCTTAACCTAGCATTTATATCGCTTTGCTTTTAGATGGAGATAGATAGAGAAATACTTTATTAATCCCAAGGGAAATTATGGCAGTCTGCAGCTCCAGGTCATTCACACAGATAAAAAGAAGACATTAAAATACATAAATAAATAAACAACAATAAACATATTTCGGGGGTTAAAAATTAGATAATTAGACCATTAAAAAGCCATAAAAGTCTTTTGGAAGGTAAATCCCCCCCCATAAAGTTAGGTTTATCTTTTTTTTTTTTTTTTTTTTTGAGTTTTTCTCCTTCGTAGACTCAGTTTATGAATGATGTAGTCCTCTGTCTCACCACAAGGTGGCGTTTCCGTTTTTTGAGCAGAAGAACAGAGTGGATTCCAGGGATGGGCAAACTTTTTGACTTATGGGCTTCAAATTTGACGGAAGGGCCCGGCCAGGACCAGATACGTGGAGTATTTTGGTAATCTACCTCATAAGAGGAAAAAATAACATTAAATCTGGATGAAAACATGTTTTAATTTTGTTTAAAACTAAAATAACTTTAGTTCTCATTTTAGTGCCAATTTCACCAATGGGTTAAAGTTATTTAGGGAAAATAACTGTGATGTTTGAGTGATTACAATGAGGACAATCGCACTCGGAAAACACAAATAAATGTTAATTAAAAAAAAAAAGATAATTTTTCTAACACCACAGAAATGCAGAATAACTGTCTGCACTTTATAGTGCGCCACATGGGGAAAAAAATCACAATTAGAGGGGAAAAAAAAGATTATTATTATAATTTATTCCCATTTGAAGGGCCAAAATAAATATCTTAACGGGCCGCATTTGGCCCCCGGGGCCAGAGGTTGTTCATCCCTGGTCTATACCAAACATGCTGTAAAATTAAACACCAAAAACTGCTCACTAAGGGATCGACTTCATAAAAACGATCCGCATTTGTCCTTTTTACCGCTGCAGTTCTGTGTCGGCTTCCGGTTCTGTGCCGTGTTGCCACGTTACCGTGACAACAAGCCACATCACGCATCAAATAGTCCGCTTTGGTTAAAGTCCGCCCATGCTTCCTCCCCTCAGAAATCACGGTCGCTCTAACTCAAGATCGAGTCTGCGTCCACAACAAAGCAAAATCCCAACAAAACAAAGAAATCCTCTCAACACAAACTCAATCATCCAGGAAAGTCGGGACAGAAAGTCAATCCAAAACTTAAAGAAAGCTGAAAATGATGGAAGCAAATGTTCTCTAAAGGTCTATAGATGGATGACTTGAGAATAATCTACATTTCTGATCGGAAACTTGTTCGTGTTTACGTCTTCAAAGTTGGTGCAAAATCCCAACAAAACAAACAATTCGGTCAGTAAAAGAATTATATAAGGAAGTCCACAGTTGATGTCACAAATCTGAAATCCCATCAACGTGTTTATCCTAAAAGCACAATAGAAGTGTCATTTATTTCAATGTTGGCATCTAAAATGTTTTGGTTTTTTTTGTCATTTCAGAACACAAGCATCTTCTGAAAACCGCTCAGCTGGAGTTGAAGAAAAGCAAGCGGAAAGATTACTACAAAATCCTCGGCGTGGAGAAGAACGCCACGGAAGAAGAGATTAAGAAAGCGTACCGCAAACGGGCGCTTTTACACCACCCAGGTCGGTCTCCTCACTGGAAAAGATGTCAGTAAATTTTACTGAAGAAAAGAGTTCACAAACGTGATCAAGAAAAACACTTTAATGCACAAGCAGCTTCCTTAAAGTCAAAAATGTTCAAAAATGGTTTTTCTATATAAAATAAATAATTAAAAATGTATTTTGTATTTCCAAAGACAAGTAAAAATGTCCTTTTTTACATGTAACTGCATGACGGAGAAATGAAAAAATATTGTAATACAAATACATAAAAATACTCTAATAAAAAAAATGTAAAAAATTACCGTAACATTGTTTAAAGTTTAAAACACCTTATTTTTTTACAGGGAAATTCTGTCAATCACAGCTGTTATAAAATATACAATATATATATTTTTACTGTGATGGACCCGCCTCTCTGGCACTCCATAACAAAACAAAAGGCCCTTCTAAATAAATAAATAAATATGACTTTATTTACTTTCCTCTTTCGCTCTAGATCGTCACAGTGGAGCCAGCCCAGAGGTGCAGAAGGAGGAGGAGAAGAAGTTTAAAGAAGTGGGGGAGGCGTTCAGCGTGCTCTCCGACTCCAAGAAGAAATCTCGCTACGACAGCGGGCAGGACCTCGAGGACGACGGCATGAACATGGGAGGTGGGTGTCGGCCTCTGGGACGCTCGCTTGTTAAAGACGAGTCTCACGGACGTCTGTTTGTCTCTTTCAGATTTTGATGCCAACAACATTTTCAAGGCTTTCTTTGGAGGTCCAGGAGGTTTTAGTTTTGAAGGTAATTTTCCAACCATTAGAACGAGATAATGAAGAGCCTCTCTCTCTTTTCCTGATTTAATTCTCTTTATTTTGCGGTTAACAACAAAAACAGTAGAAGAAAACAAATCTTTGAGTGAATTGATGCTCTTTAAACGTCTCAGGCACCAGACTCCTCCCTTTATTTCACCTAAACCCCCAATCAACCTGTTGGCGTGCTGCGTTCACTGAGCTCCAGCAGTTTATCTGAGAAAATGTCAAACACCAGAACGGATCCATGAATAGTTTATTGATTTATTAGTGTCAACATTTTTTTCTGAGAAACTGCTTTGCTGCAGACTGCAGAATGCATAAAAATAACTAAAGCATCGCAGCGAACTGTCCGGAGCTCAGTGAACGCATCATGCACAGACGCTCATCGATCAACTATCAATCAATCATTTGTTCAGGGAAATAAAAAGACGGAGCCTGGTGTATGAGACGGAATGAAGGCATTTAGAAGCGTAGATCCACTAATAAATTAAGAAAATAGCCTAAAAAACAACTTTAGAGGAGAGTTCTCCTGCTGCTTTTGTTCTTAACCACAAAATAGAGACTAATAGAAGTCTCTGTGTGGGAAAGGAAGAAGAGAACTCTGAGCGTCTTGAATATCTCGTTATCAAACAAAGTTTGTTTTCGGGTGATGACGAGTTCTTATCCCGTTATAACGAGAAAACAAACTTCATTTTCTCATTATAAAAAGTTATTATCTCGTTTTGTTGTTACTTGTTAACAAGTAAACAAGGTTTACTTTCTCGTTATAGCGGGTTATTAGCTCGTTTTCTCGAGAAAACATACTTTGTTTTCTCGTTATAACAAGAAAATGATTTTTTTCTTGTCATTATAAAGAGATGATAACGTATTATACCAAGAAAACAAAGTTTGTTTTCTCAAGAAAACAAACTTTGTTTTCACATATTTTGAGTTATTTCACTTTAACAAGAAAATAACTTTGTTTTACTGTCATAACGAGTCATTATCTCATGAAAACTAGCACTTTTTATCGATTAAAATTAGCTAATTACTTGTTATAACGAGAAAACAAATTTGGTTCTCTCGTTATGATGAGTTCTCTCATTTTCTTAAGAAAGTAGACTTTGTTTACTTGCTATAACAAGATAATAACAAAAAACAAATTGTTTTTCTCCTAATAAGTTATCTAATTTTCTCGAGAAAATAAAATTTGTTTGGAGTTATTATGTTGTAAATAATAATGAAATGATAAAAAAAAAAAGAGTAGGACAGGCCGTTTTCGGCTTTTTTTGTAATTTTTTCCACTTTGTGGGCATGTTTTTGAATCTGAAATCCATCTTTTTGTGTGTTTTGTTCCTGTTTAGCATCCGGACCTGGAAATTTCTTCTTCCAGTTTGGTTAAACGGCGGACACGTCGACCTGCATCTTTACTGAATCAGGACTTTTTCGGCAGTGTCAACCCCGCAGCTCCACATCTGTTTCGACTTACTGACTGCTCTCCAGATTCTCCTCCACGCCATAACGCTGAATGCAGCCCAGTGACCACATGCAGCCATTGATTTATCGCCCGTCGCAGCAGTGGCACCAACGCGGGTCAGATTACGAGTGTTGCTGGTTTTGGATTTAGCTCTCCTTGTTCCAGAATCACTCGGAAAATCGCTGACGGCTTGAACGCACCGGCCCAAACCTCCTCTGGATGGGTTTTGTTTTTGTTAAAAAGGAGAAGTTGCTTTTAAAGATCTCTCCAAAAGTGCCATCTTAAGGAAACTCTTGAGAAAGCTGAAGGCTAGACACTTGATCAATGCTTTCAGAGGAAAATCACTGACCAAGTGGGAAATCTGCCTTCAGGCGTCCGTCACATCCAGCGCTTTGAATTGGAAATAAGATCGCCGTATTCTGGTTGAAGTCAGAAATCGGCTGGAAAAAGACGAAATGCTACGACACTACGACGATGGAAACATCAGCAAAGTCGTCCTCCACTAGGTTTTCTTTTGCCATTCACTTATTGCTGCAATGTACATCTGGCTGGAATGTAAAGTGTTGATTTGTGATGTTAGTTGATCCGTTTAAATTTTTTTTTTTCACTTTTTTTAAATTTTTCTTATGTATATTTATTATAAGTTTGATCAAAAACGTCATGGGATAAACACTCTTCTGCTGCATAAAAAGCTAAACCCCCCCCATTTATTTCTGCTTCAGAAAACACAGTGACTGTGACGACGGGATTCCACAAACTCATTCAACAATGTGAGGTTTTGGGGTTTTTTTATGCTGCTGTCTCTAAATATTTTGGCCCGGTGGTTTTCGTTAACCATAAAATATTACCTCTTGTTGAAGAAAAATGAAGAGTGTCCTTATCTTTACTGAGTTTCTGCCCTCTCCGGTGAAACCACCATATGTTCATCTGTGAAATAAACCAGCTGTGTCAATAAAGTCGGCCTTCTCCGGGTTCCTTTGTCCCGTGGTCATCAATGCACGGTTTGGACAGGAGAGGGCAGCGCTCTGCTCTGTGCTTTTGTTGGTACGGTTGCTAGGAGACCGAGGAACGCATCTTGGAGAGGGGAAACATGTCGGCCACTCGGGAAGAGCTCAAACAGAATCACTTTTTGACTTTGGTGTCTGCTGGAAAACAGCTGCTGCACAAGCGGGAATACAGACGAGCTCAAAGCAGCTTCACCGCGGTGGGTTTGGAGTTTCTTTCTACCTTTTAAAAAGAAAAAAAATCTTCCTAAACTTATCTTTTTCTTTTAACTGACTTTAGATATTAGATCTAAAACCGGATGATAAGGAGTGCTTGATAGGACGGTCCAACTGCTACCTGAACACGGGCCAGCTTCAGAACGCCCTGAGGGACGCCGAGCTTTCCCTCAAAAATGACAAGTCCTTCCCCGAGGTAACTGCAGAAGTACCTCTTGTGGTCTCCTACAGGGTCCAGATGACCCCACCCATGACAAAAATGGACAGGATTTTCCCCACTTTTAACGTAAACATGCCTAGGATAGCACGAAGGTTAAGATAATTTTATTTTTTACTCCTTTTTTTAAATTCTCTTTCAGGGGGTGTACCAAAAAGCAAAGGCTCTGTTCTACATGGGAGAGTTTGAGTTTTCGCTGGTGTTCTACCACAGAGGTCAAAGGATCCGCTCGCAGATGCAGTGCTTCACGCTGGGTATCAAGAAAGCTCAGGAGGCCGTTAAAAACGCTGTTGGTGGTAATAAATGCTCCATTCAGGACGCCATTTTTGTCTTTTTTTCATATAGAGACCACATGACCTTTGTTTTTTTTTCTTGCAGATCCTTCTCCTGTCAAGCTGAAGATCGGAGGAGATTTGTCATTTCTTGAGAATGAGGAGGCGGTGAGTCTCGTGAAGGGTAAAAATGACCCACTGCCTTGTTTAGTGGTAGAAAAAACACCAAAATTGAACTTTTTCCAGTTTGAAACTTCATGATTTTTTTCCCTCAAAGAGCTCCATCATTAGAAAAAGTGATGCTTTGTTTTTTGTTTGTTTATATTTCTACACATCTAGGGTACAAAGATTGTCTTATGGGTCATTTTTGACCCACAACTGATAAAAGTGTTTAGAAAGGTTAAAAACTCTTTAATTCACACCTGTAAACTCACACCTCCCGTTTATTGTGTGACAAAAAATATATTAAAAATTAGAAGGTCGGGTCATTTTTGACCCATAGGACAACTTGAGTAAAACTCAAGTAAAAAATACTGTCCCCTCAGCAAAAAATAAATACACGTGAAGTTTATCTTTTTACATACTTGAGTATAAACAAGTCAAGGCCCAGGGGCCAGATCTGGCCCTCCAGGTAATTCTATTCGGCCCTCAAGATCATTTTTTTTTATTATTTATGTGTAATTTTAATAAAATATATTTTTATGGAGAGTAAAATATTAAAAGTCATTTTGGTTTTAAGTTGGATTATTTTGGAATAACATAACTGACTTTTTATTATTCATAATTATATTAAAAAGTTACTGTTTTAAAAATAGGCATTCTGCTAGCTTTAAAGACTATTTTGGCATTTACTAAGATTTGTTTAGGTTATATTGGTGTTAAGCTAATATTTCAGCTATATGCTAGCTGTTTTTTTTGCTAATATAGGCTTTTAAAGTTTTTTTTTTTAGTTTGGAGTTAGGCTAATATTTACACGCTAGTTGTTTTGGCTAATTTAGGCTTTTTTCAGTTTTAAGGGTATTTAGAAGTTCCACTATTTTTTTCAGCTATATTCTAACTGTTTTGGTTAAGTTTTTTTTTTAGTTTTTTAAGCTAATTTGGCATTTAGCTAATATTTTAGCTGCCTATTAGCTTCAGCATTTTCAGCTATCAATTTCAGCATCTTCAGCAGTCAAATTCATCTTACAGCATTCATACTAGCATTATTTTAGGTAATGCTATATATCTAGTTCATAATTATGCTAAAGTTACATTTTTAAATTTTTAAAAATGTAGTTTTAGAGTGTTCAATAAATGTTTATCCTGTTCGACCCGCGACTTAAGGTGTGTTTTGGATTTTTGCTCCTGTGTGACTGACTTTGACATCCCTGTGCTATACTAACTGAAAATTTATTCGGAGTAAATCAGAAGATTGTAAGTTTATATTAGTATATAGAAAAAAAAATCAAGTATTCTGCCTCACTTTAGACTAACTATACATATACACTTAAATAAACTACTTTTAGTAAGGAGTGCATGAATGAATTCCTTTTTTTTAATCAAATCAGCAACATAAAAACACTTTTCTGAAAAGTAGTTGTAACCTCTTATAATTCTACTTTTCTCCTTTTATAACTTTTAGCGGCTGCGGCCGATCAGTGTCGTTGAGAATCTGATGGAAGAGGAGAAGAACGACGCTCCGAAGCCCCCCAGGAACGACAAGACGGCCAAACATCTGATGGGAGATTTTTACGACCTTAAGAAGTTCCTTGAAGACGCGATAAAAGATGAAGGTACTTTGTTTGTCTGCTTGGCCACATGTGATGCTAACGTTTAGCTTCACATTAAATAAATAAGACATGTTTATGTCATTCAATCGTCTGCAGATTTGATGAAAGAAAAGACAAAGAGTGGAGAACAAGTACAAGACCTCATTGAAGGCTGCCTCACATCAATTGAGACTTACATAGAGATCTGCAATCAGGAAAACATAGTCGCCCCCCTAGAAAAGAAGCTCCAGCAGGTGAAGCATCCCACAACTTCTAAATTTGAACAATTTCCACTCAAGATCCTCAGAGAAATAGATGCAGGTACAGCAGGTCAACAAGATCTCCTGTTGCTCATTTCAGAGAAATATAAAACGTTTTCTTTTTCATTTTAGCGTTGGAATCTGGAAATGCAGAAGATGGGCTTAAAAAGGCCAAAGGAGCCCTGAAGTTTGTGCAGAGGCGGTCAAAGATGGAATTTCCCCATAAAAAGCTGCTCCTGGGCAGTTTGCACGGATCCATTGGAAACGCTTTGCTCTACCGAGGAGAACTGGACAAGGCTTTGGAGCATCATCAGACGGAGCTGGACCTGGCAGAGCAATGGTGAGGAAAATGAATGAGAGTGGGTTTTACCAGATGACCAACCTTTTTTTATTTTTATTTTATTAACAGCAAACTTCCAGAAGCAAAATCCAGAGCTCTGGATAATTTAGGCCAAACATATGCTCAAAGGGGAAACTTTGCTGAAGCGATTGAGATGTAAGTAAAAACAGAAATACTGTTGAGCGTTTATTTCTTTACGTTTATGGGTGTTTTTTCTTCAAAATTCAGCTGGAAGAAGAGGATTCCTTTGGTCCGCAGCGGTTTGGAGAAGGTCTGGTTGTTTCACGAGATCGGCTGTTTTTATTTGAAGCTTCATCACTACGAAGAAGCCAAAGAATACGCCGTCTTTTCTGTCGCCGAGGCCGCCGAGGTCCCAGACGTAAAGTGGAAGATGAACGCCAATGTTCTGATGGCACAGTCAGAATGTAATCCTTCATCTTTCAGAATTTTACATACTTTTCTATCAAACATGTTCCTTTACCCCTAACGTTTTCTTAACTGTTTTTTTTCTCTGATGTGAGGCCGCGGTCGGTTTGTAAGCTAACAGAAAAAGTTTAACATTCACAGCCTAAACATTTACGTTTTTCCAGAAGCTACACTTAGTCAAAATTTAAATAACTAATTTCTGTAATCTTCAAAGAAAAAATAATACTAAAACATTTAAAAACAAGACTTATAGCATTACCTGCGCTAGTGTGGATGCTATAAGAATGTGTAAGCTGAATGCGATAGCTGAAAAATGCTGAAGCTTATAGCTAGCTAAAATAATAGCAAAGTTCCAAATCAACCAAAAAAAAGGAAAACTCTAAATTAGCCAAAACAGCTAGCATGTAGCTGATCTATTAGCTAAATGCCAAAGTAGCCTAAAAAACTGGTAAAATGTCTAATTTAGTCAAAACAGCTAGCATAAAGCTAAAATATTAGCTAAACTCAAAACTAGCCGAAAGAACTGAGAAAAAACCTAAATTAGCCAAAACACCTAGCATGCAGCTAAAATATTAGCTTAATGCCAAATTAGCCTAAAAAATGGTAAATTGTCAAATTCAGCCAGAACAGGTAGCATAAAGCTAAAATTTTAGCTAAACTTAAAATTACCCTAAAGAATTCAAAAAAGAAATACAGAAATTAGCCAAAAGAGCTAGCATGTAGCTGAAATATTTGCTAAATGTCAAATTAGCCTAAAAACTAGTAAAATGTCTAATTTAGTCAAAACAGCTAGCAAAAAGCTAAAATATTAGCTGAACTCAAAACTAGCCGAAAGAACTGGAAAAAAAACAAAATTAGCCAAAACACCTAGCATGTAGCTAAGATATTAGCTAAATGTCAAATTAGCCTCTCTCTCTTCCTTATATATATTATAAATATATATATATATTATATTATATTATATATAATTATATTATAATATTATTATATATTGTGTGTGTGTGTGTCTCTGTTGATGCTGGGAGGGCCGATGCCTGGCCTTTGGGGCCGTGTTAGGGCTGTATTTATAGTTGTCTTGGGACTCTTGTTTTAACGTGTCTGTGTTTTTTTTGAAACGCTCACAACTCATGTCCTATTTTGAAACGGCTTTAGTTCAAGCCAGACTTCAAGACGACGACTCGGCCCTGAATGCCATCCAGAAGGTTTCCTCTGCTTTTAATTCCTCTCACTTATTTACTTTTTAAATTTATTTTCTGTTTTTTTCTAACTCTAATATTTTTTATTTCAGGCTCTTAAAGAAGCAAAGCAACACATCAGACAGTGAAGATTTCTTCAGTTTGACTAAAAACCTTCAACAATTTCTTTCTGAAATTAAACTTGATATTTTTGCTTTCTGTGTTGCGTTTTGAGATGAACTCAGTTGGAACTGGTAAAAACAAAAAAAAAACAGCACCGCAATACACTTCTTTTGGTCATCTTTTGTGCTATTTTAAGGACGTTCCAGGTTGTCCTTTTTTTTTTTTTTTTTTTAAATCGTTTTCTTAATCTTACTGTTGCAAGAAAAAAGTTGAGCAATATCGGAGCTGTCCAGCGTACAGTTTTCAGCTAGTCGTCTACAAGTGGATGCATCGGAATGGAGATAAACAGAGAGTTGTTATCTGAATCATTGTAGTTTTACATCACAATTATGACCTTTTTCAAATGTTTTATTTTGATCCTAATTAAAATGAATAAAGAAATGTCAAAAATATAAATTTTAAGCTTAATTTTCTCCATGTTCATCATCAGAAAAATGCCACAAAACGTATCAAAAACTTCACATTTTTATTGAAAATTATCTAATATTTGGGTCATTTTGCAAACAAAAGTCTTGGTTAAAACTAAAGTTTTTATGGGTAAGTGATGTAAGAAACTCAAAGGGATTGTTTTCTGGAATTTTTCAAGATTTGTGCCACTAAATTTTCTATTTAAAAAAAATAAAAACCTTTTACACTCAGAAACCACTTTAACACACTAAAAACAAACGTTTGTAAGTCATACGAGTTGACACAGTCATGCTGCTTTCTATAGTTTTCATTATAGTTAGAGGAGTGTCATTTGTGATCTGATATTTGCAGACATCTTACTGCCATTTTATCATGGCCACAGTGTTTTTTTTTTTGTCATAAAAAATGCCATCGTTTATTCCTAAAACTTAAAAAAGAAATTGAGATTCTCGCGTCCGAATCACTTTTTAAATTTTGGATTCTGTGTGATCATTATTAATGAAAGAATGATTCAGCTGAACTTTACCAGACCTTGTTATCATGTTTTGAATTTCCTCTGAAACTACAGCTATTTTTGATTTGCACGCTCCTCCAAACCCCCCAAAATAATTCAAAGACTTGCTGACTCTGCAGTTATTGATAGAAGAAGTAACATTTAAACATTTGCATGAGCTGTTGGGAAATGACTTCACCAAAACTAGAAAAGTAAATCATCATCCTATAAATAGAGATCTAAAATGATTAACGATTAAATGCACTGAAGCACAAATCTTTATTTAGGGAACTTTTTTTATTCTGTATTTTTTTCTCACAGAGTTTCATAGTCAGTGGGGTCTGATGCATTTTAAATAATGCAACTGCTTTACCAATTTAAATACTAATTTAAATAATCATTCAAAGACACAATAGTAGGTTGTAACTATCTTATTTGTTTTGGCTCCTGATAAGTATTAATATGCAATCGATCACAAATAATTTATTTTGAGCCTTTAATGTACCCAAATATGTGTTTTTCTCAAATATATCGTACATAATTTAAAATAGCCTAAAACAGGCATGTCCAAAGTGTGGCCTGTGGGCAGATTTTGACCCATTTCTATTGATCATGCAGGCTTCTTTTCATGGAATTAAAAAAAATGGGATCACCCAGAACTTTTACTACAATTTTTTTATTTTTATTCTAGGTTTTTTTTTTTTCTTGTTAGTTTTTTAAACTCATTTTTGCCCTTTTCTTCTATTGAGGCTGACCGGTAGACGCTCACACATTTTCACCTCACTTAATCTGGTCCTCTTTATATAAAGTTTGGATTTTCTTGTAATGAAATATGATTCTTGTTGACTAAAATGAACGGATTCAATCTTTTTATGCTTTTTCTCGTGTCACTGTAAATATTTGTATCCATAACTTCAGAGCTTTATCAATTTGAGGATTTTTTGTCTGAAAAAATAAATAAATAGCCAATAAAAGGTATAAAGATATACATACATCTTTTTCATAAACGTGTAAAATAAAGAGTTTCACGTTTTTGTGAACAAAAACCTCAACAAGTTTGTTTTTAAAATGAAATAAAATATTTTTTTTAATAAAAATTACTAATAAAATATTAGTTTCTTATAGAAATTTGACGTCTTTAAAGTAAAAATAAAACAAAATTAATAAAATCAATCCCTGTTTCGCACACTTCCGGTCACCAGGGGCGTGCCTGGCCCCGCCCACTTGCGTGTTCCTGGGAGTTTTCCTTTTTTTTTTTTTTTTTTTTATTTGAATCCTCCCTCCCTCCCTTCTTTAGCGTAACGTGTCTGCGGCCAGCGCCGCGTTGTCATTGTATTCAGAGGGACAATAACGTGGTCAGCACAGCAGCAGCACCTCCAGCTTCACGGGTAAGCGGCGTTTCAGCAAACCTTTCTCACAAGCTAGGCTACAACATACGGCACGTGCGTACGCTAGCTCGTTTTAAGTAGCACTTTTATCTCGTTCCTGCCACGCTACTTAAAGTTAACCATTTATTAGCGTGATTTTGTGACGTTGCACAGAATTAAGCGACAGACTAGCGTGGATAAATCGTTTTTGTGTCGCGTGCTAATGTGCACGCCCCTCCCCGTCGCATTAAACCTTCATACTAGCCCTTAATATTCGCCATTTATTTTAAAATATTGTTCCGATATTAATGAATACATTAATATTGTTTGGGGTTTTTTTTAAGTTTCGATTTAAACTCAAGTGTATTTGTGGAACCCTTTGTGAGGAAAATGTGCATCAGTTTCGTTTACTTTTACTTAACAGTTTTTACCGCATGGCTGAGTCGTCTTGTAGCTCTTCCTCTTTCTCTCGAAGACATTTTCATTTACTTTGAAATATTTACAAGTTCAGAGTAAAGGTTTTAAGAAACACTTCAGCGTTTCCTTAATTAGCCTTTGTCTGGAGGCGAGGTTGTCCCAAATCCCATGGTGCTTCTACAAAGCAGCTGAATTAGCTCATAAATGCTAATTAAATCACAATAAAAGCATTTTTTTTTAAATCCACGCCCCTTTTTTTTGTTCAAACCACATATGTCAAAGTCGAGGCTCGTCCTCCAGATAATTTTATTTTATTATTAATGGCCTGATGTTATCTTGCTCTTCTTTCTAAATTGTATAATTTTGACTAAATATATTCATATGGAGAGTAAAATATTGAAATTTATTTAAGGTTTGAGTTGATTTATTTTGAAATAATATTCTTTCCTTTTTATTATTCATAATTATGTTAAAAAGTCACGTTTTCAAAGTGATAAAAATTGGCATCTTGATAGCTTTTTGGACTATTTTAGCATTTACTAAGATTTTTCTTCGGCTATTTTGGAGTTTAGCTAATATTTCCGTTAGACACGAGCAATTTTGGCTAATTTAGATTTTCTTTTAGTTTTTTTTTTTTATTATATATTTTTAAGTTTAGCTATTTTTTTCAAGCGCATGCTAGCTCTTTTAGCTAAACATGTATTTATTTACTTATTAGCTAATTTGTCATTTAGCTAATGTTTCAGGTATAATCTAGCTCTTTTAGCTAATTTAGGCTTTTTCAGGTTTTTATTTTATTTTATTTTTTCAGCTACATATTTGCTGTTTTGGCTAAACTAAGTTGTTTTTCTCGCGTTTTTTAGGCTAATTTGGCATTAGCTAATTTTTTAAGCTAGCTATCAGTTTCAGAGTTTTCAGCTATTAGCTGCAGTGATTTCATTTATCAATTTCAGCGGCCAAATTTCAGCTTACATCATTCACACTAGCATTATTGCAAGTAATGCTATATATCTAGTTCATAATTATGTTAAAAAGTTATGTTTTTAAAGTTTTAAACCATTTAGCTTAATTGTTTTCAATAAATGTTTATCTTGTTCGGCCCGCGACCAAAGGTGTGTTTTGGATTTTGGCCCCCTGTGCGATTGCGTTTGACACCCCTGGCTTAAACTGAGAAAAAAAAATCAATTCTGCAGCCTCACGCGCTCAGTTAAAGGGTCAAAAACCACATTGTGCAAGTGAAGTTGTCCATTTTTAACTCCACTTCTTTATCTTGGATCTTGTGTAACTTCCTGTTTAAAATTGGACTTTAAAAATGATGAACACACATTCTGTAAATAGATATTTAAATATTTTCTGTTTTCCCCTGTCGTGTGTGCAGTAAATGCTGTTTCATTGCTGTGTTTAAGGTACACGGTGGTGTCTGACGCTGGGCTTCAAATACAAGCATGGATGCCGAGAAGAGTGAAGTTTTAGACATGCCGGAGGCTCCGACTCAAGAGGAGGTGGCGGTTGTGGAAAACCAAGTGGAAAACCTGGAGCCTGAGAAACCAGCAGCTGCTGTTGAAGCTCCTGAGCCAGTAAATGATCAAGTGGAGGACGCGGCGGCGGCGGCGGGGCAGGTCGCGGAAGAAAAGCAGGAAAATATGGAAGTTCTGGTTGATGAAAGCGCCAAAAAGTCAGAAAATGTGGAGGTGGTGGCACCATCTGAACCAGATGAGTCATCGGAAAAGGTCCCTGACCCGGTTGTAGCGGAAGAACCACCATCTGTGCCAGAGAACTCTGGAGATGGGGCTCCTGAATCAGAACCAGAGAAATCAGCAGAACCAGCTCCGGTAACTGAAGTGCAAGAGCAAGCCGTGCTTTCAAAAGCTGAAGAAGAACCATCCACCAAAGAAGAACCCAAGGAGGAACCAGCAGCACCACCAGCAGCAGCTGCAGCAGCAGTGGAGGTTTCACCAGAAAAGCCAGAGAAAGAGGGATCAGCTGAGGGTGGAAACGGTGACTCGGCTCAGTCCGAACAGGAAGTCCAAGCTCAGTCTGCTTCTGTGACGGCCGCCGAGCCAGTACAGCCTGAAGCTGCTCAATCGGAACCAAAAGAAGCTCAAAAAGAAGACGCGGCTCCCGCCTCCGGCTCTCTGTCTTTTGCCCTTTTGAACCAGGAGCAAACCAAAGATGCCTTGAAAACCTCTCGCACCCTCGTCGTCCTCCGAGGCCTCCCAGGAAGCGGCAAAAGCTTCCTGGCTCGCGCCATCGCCGATTCTTACAAAGACCTGTGCTCCGTGATCTGTGCCGACGCCCACGGCGTAAAGCCAGAGCAGCCAGAGTCGTCCGCAGAGGGGTACAAAGCTCTGGATGACGCCGTGGTCGCCTGCTGCAAGGAAGGCGGGGCCTCGTCTGCGCTGATAGTGGTGGACGACACCAACCACACCCACGAGCGCCTGGCCCGCTTGGGGGAGATCGCCGAGGAACACAACCTGGTTTTGATCGTCCTGGAGCCGCAAACCGAATGGAGGCGAGACGTGGCACAGCTGGCGAAGAAGACGCAGCGCCAGCTGGACGAGGCCAAACTGGAGGCGATGAAAGTCCCGCACGAGGAAGTGGACATTCCTCTTTACTTCGGCTGGTTTCTCCTGGCGGCGGTGCAGGAGAAGATCCGCTGCACGTCCATGGACTTTCTGAAGACTCTGGACACGCTGGACGCTTTCAAGAAACACCTGATTGACTGTGAGTTCTTCATTTCTGCCATCGATGAGTCATCGCTTCCTTTTAGATCATACTGGTTCTCTTAAAACTCAATCAAAACATTCTGCGTGTTCAAGAAATGACTGATTGTATTTTTTGTATTTATAAACTTTAGAGTTTTTGAAATGTTGAGCAAAATATGTCCCATAAGAAATGAAGGAGACTCTTTAAATTTCAACATTTTAAGTAGATTAAAATATATTCATGAGATGTTTTCATAGTAAATTCCATAAAGTTTGTAGTTTAGCTAATATTTTAGCAACATGCTAACGTTTTTGACTATTTTAGTTTACTGAGTATTAGGCTATTTTGGAGTTTGGCTAGTATTTAAGCAATGTGCTAACTTATTTATTTATTTATTTATTTGCTAATTTAATATATATTGTTTTTTTTAAGCTAATTTGGAGTTTAGCTAATATTTTAGCAACATGCTAACGTTTTTGGCTAATTCGTCATCTATCTACTGAGGTTTTTATTGGCTAATTTGGAGTTTATCCTTTTTTTTTTTAGCAACATGCTAACATTTTTTACTAATTTAGTTTACTGAGGAATTTTAGGCTTTTTTGGAGATTGGCTACTATTTAAGCAACGTGCTAACTTTTTTTTTATGCTAATTTGACAATCTTCTTTTATGCTAATTCAGACTTTAGCTAATATTTTAGCAACATGCCAAGGTTTTTGTGTAATTTGTTATCTTTTTACTGAGGTTTTTATTGGCTAATTTAGAGTTTACCTTTTTTTTTTTGCAACATTCTAATGTTTTTGACTTTTTCAGTTTACTGAGGAATCTTAGGCTATTTTGGAGTTTGGCTAGTATGTAAGCAATGTGCTAGCTTTATTTATTTTTTGGTAATTTATTTTATTTTTTTATACTAACTCTGAGTTTAGCTAATATTTTAGCAACATGCTAATGATTTCGGCTAATTTGTTTTCTAAGGTTTTTATAGGCTTATTTAGATTTTAGCTTCTATTCAAGCAGCAGGCTAACGCTGTTGACTAACTGAATTTACTGAGGAGTTTTTGTCTCTTTTGGAGTTTAGCTAGTGTTTGAGCAACACACTAAAATTTTTTGCAAAATTAGCATGTATTAGAGATTTTTAAGCAATTTTACTAATTTTTCAGAAATTTAGGTAAACTTTCAGCCCTCTTTCATAGTTCAAGGAAATTTGCAATCCTCTAACAAAGTTAATTTTTAAACAGTTTCTGCATATTCACCAAATCCCTTCAGCAGTTTGTCAGTTGCGTCACCATTTTCAGCTAAAAAGCTTCAGTATCTTCAGAGACTAAAAGCATTCACATTAGCTTTATCGCAGGGAATGCAGCATTACTAGTAACATTTGCATCTGATCTTCTCATTCAAGTCACAGGAAAACCTGACAAGGAGGTGGACTTGGAGCAGTACTACAAGTCTAAGGGGTCGTTGCACTGCACCACAAAGTTCTGCAACCATGGAACAGTGGAGGGTTCCAAAGACTATGCACAAAATACAGTAAGAATTGCTTTAATTTTTTTCATTTTAGTTTTATTTTAGTTTTTTATTCATCTTTTCTTTCTCCAGGCGGTTCAGAAGGCCTACGGGTCGGTGTCCGAGCTGTCCCTGACTGCTCTATTCGTCACTCCTCGCACCGTGGGGGCCAGAGTGAGCCTCACCGAGGAGCAGCTCCCCCTGTGGCCAGCCGACGCCGAGAAGGAGGCGGAGTCCGTCGTCCCCGCGGCCGCCTCCCTGCCCCGGGGAAGCCGTGCCCACGTCACTCTGGGCTGCGCGGAGGGCGTGGAGCCGGTTCAGACGGGCTTCGATCTGCTCCAAATCCTCGCGCTGCAGAAGGATGGCCAGCAGGGGGAGCCGCTGGAGATGGAGCTGGGCTCGCTGATGTATTACAGTGAAGGAAGGTGGATGCTCACTCTCAGAGAGCCCATGTCTGCTCCCGCCTGTTTCTCCAGCTTTTACGCGCACAAGGAGCAGGAGCCTCCCAAAAAGGAGCCGGAGAAGAAGAAGCAGAAGAAGTGTTCCATACTGTAACCCAAAGCGTCTGGGAAGTGCGATCTCTCACCAGCTGATGATAACTTGGGCTCACTTTGTTGAAGGTTTGTGCAGTGTTTGGGGTTTCGGTTACTCATCCACCAGCTGCGTGCCTTTTAATGTTGATTTGCACCACCGCCTGAGATGCCTTCTGCTGAGGCTTGTTGTCAGAACGCTTCATTATATCATTTTGCTGTTAGTGCCAGTTGCATCTTCTGATTATTTCCCACAATCCTCTTAGCGTCAGTTTTAGTTTAGGTCCCTCCCACAAGATAAACCGTCTCTGCCTACTCCTCTTTCTCAGTATACAGATGAGAGAAATAACTGCATGCAACCTAATTATTTTAGGAACACATAGCACCTTCTAGAAATAGCCTCAAATGTTCGGTAGATCTTCACATGGTGTTAAGTGGAAAAAAAACCATGTGGTCAGTTTGGTTTGTGCACCCTAAGATACATGATAAAACATGGGCCAAAGTGATGTGTTAGTGCGAATGTCAGACAATTCTTCGATGTGAAATCTTCGTATTGTGCCTAGTTTGACAAAAAAAAGGGAGAATGCGTTTGAATCTGACATTTTGTATCTGAACTTGCACTTAATATTTATGAAATGCTGTGAATTCAAGTTCTTACCACTCGTTGAGAAGCACGTCATGTTCAATTTGTACTCTGTCATTTTTCAAGGGCGAGTCCGACATTGTGTAGCTCTTAATCACTATTTTTGCACTTGTTTTGTATACTCAATAAAAATGCTTTGCTCCAAGGATCGTCTGTCTTCTGTTGTTGTGCTTTGCTCAGCAGATCCTCACTGTAAATACATTTACTTCCTTTTTGTTCCGTTTTTTTAATTAAACTTTTAATTAAAGGGACTGGAAATTTCATCTGAGTTTCTGCCAGAAGGTTCTATGTCAACGTGGATTCCTGTTCCTAAGGTTTTAATTCCTGTCCACACAATCGCAGATTATTTTGGGGACCAGTAGTTGACCTTTTTATGTAGTTGAGTAATAATTGCAAAAAAAAAATAATAATTCAAAGATTTGGTCATGGTAATAAGGGCAGAATGGGGGTGTCACACTCAATGTCACTGGGAGCAAAAATCCAAAATGCCTTATGTCACGGGCCCAATAGGATAAACATTCAGTGAACAATAAAACAGCATTTTTTAAGCTTTAAATCAATAGTTTTTAACATAATTATGAACTACATAGCCTTATCCTAAAATAAATAAATAGAATGTTAGCCAAAACAGCTAGCATGTATCTGAAATATTAGCTATTCCAAAATAGCCCAAGAAAAATTTTAAATTATAAAATAGTCCAAAAAGCTTGCATAATGCCAATTTTTCACACTTTAAAAACATTAATTTTAACATAACTGAATAAAAACAGGCAGAAATATTATTCCAGAATAAATCAACTTTAACCTCATAACTTTTAGTATTTTATTCTCCGAAAAAATATGTTTAGTCACAATTATACAAGTTAGAAAAAAGAGAAAGATAAAATCGGACCATTAATAATAAAATAAAATGATCTCACAAAGCTAGCATAATGCCAGTTGTTAAAACTTTAAAACCAAAAATGTTTAACATAATTTTGTCAAAATTTTACAAGTTAGAAATAAGCGCAAGATAACATCAGGCCTTTATAACAATAACATGAAATGATTTGGAGGGCTGGGTATAATTACTCAGTGGGCCGGATCTGGCCCCCGGGCCTTGACTTTAACACATGGTGTAGAAACATATTTTACTGCAGAATGTGGGGCCAGATCTGGCCCTCAAGTAATTCTATTCGGCTTCCAAATCATCTTATTTAATTGTTACAAAGGCCCAATGTTATCTTGTGCTAGTTTGTAACTTGTATAATTTTGATAAAAAGATGTTAAAAATTTATGGTTTTAACAATTTCCACTAAGCTAGCTTTGTGAGCTACTTTGGCATTTACTAAGATTTTTTTTTTCTGTTTTGGAGTTTAGCTAATATTTCAGCTTCATGATAGCTGTTTTGCTAGTTTAGGAATTTTTTTTTTCACATGCTTACCGTTTTGGCAAATTTAGGCTTTTATCTTTTTTTTTTTTTTTTTTTTGGGGGGGGGGGGGGGGGTATTTTGAAGTTGAGCTATTTTTCAACTACTTCCTTGCTGTTCTGGCTAATCTTGGCTTTGGAGTTTAGCTAATATTTCCACTATATGCTAGCTGTTTTGGCTAATTTAGGCTTTTTTTTTTTTGTTTTTTAGACTGTTTTGAAGTTGGGCTGTTTTTCAGCTACATGCTAGCTATTTTGACTAAATTTTATTATTATTTTTTTTTAAGTTTTTAGGTCAATTTAGCTGGCTATTAACTTCAGTGTTTTCAGCTATCAGCTTCAGTGATTTCAGCTATCGATTTCAGCTATCAATTTCAGCATTTTCAGCTATTAGCTTCAGCGTTTTCAGCTATCAATTCAGTGTTTTCAGCTATCAGCTTCAGCGTTTTCTGCTACCAACAGCATCTTCAACACTAGCATCTTGAGTGGCCAAAATGTAGCATACAGCATTCACACTATAATTATCGCAGGTAATGCTATGTATCTAGTTCACAATTATGTTAAAAAGTTATAGATTTAAAATTTTTTAAATTTAGTTTTAGTGTGTTCAATAAATGTTTATCCTGTTCGGCTGCGATCTGAGGTGGGTATTGGATTTTGGTCCCCTGTCCGATTGAGTTTGAAACCACCGATCTAAAAAAATAAATAAATAAAATACTATAAATAAAATAAACATGTTCACAACTTCTCCTTGTATAAAATGATCTAATCTAAACTGAAAAATCGTTTTTAAACCTTTGTTCTTTTCAGAAATTCTCTCAGTTTAGAAATGTCTGAGTGTTATTGAACGCCTCACATAGAAGGAGCCAATCAGAGGCCAGTACGCTCCAGCCAGTCTATCGTCCGTTTACCTTCCCAAACAAAACAGCGAAGCGACAGTTCTGCTCCCGGAATCAGGCGGATCCACGCAGGCGGGAGAGCAGCGTGACACAGCAGACATCCCGGACACGAAACACTTCAGCAACACAGAAGAAGGTGAATCTTTTCCTCTTTTTTTTTCTTTTCATTTATAAAGTTTATATTTTTTCTTGTTTTTATTTTTACTTTTCTATTCTGAACATCAAAGTGTTTCTTTGTAAACCAAAAGTTCTAATAGAAAACTGGAGGAAACCGTCAGAGTTGTCCAACCAGTTTGTAGATGGATGGACCAGATTTTCTTTTTTTCTTTAGAACACTTGTCATTCACGCACCATCAATAATTTTATATTAATTGACCTGTTCAGTTTTTTTCATGCATGCATTTTTATTGCATGTTTCCCTGCAGCTGAAAGCAGCTCCACTGACAGGTCAGACAAATCAGATGATGAATAGAACCTGGAAGAGGCTCATCTGTTTGGCCTGGACCCAGATTGGTTGGTGACTCAGGAACAACAGGGATCAATAAGGAGAGGGGTCCAAAGCAGCTCCCTCCAATCCATCTAAGAAATGGCTGCAGGGAAGGGCCGCTGCTGCAAAAGCTTTCAGCTTAATGAAACACTTTGGAGACTCCATCCCTGCAAGGTTATATGACATCATTGCTGGTTGAGCTCCGAGAGGAGACAAACAGTCATGATCTCTGATATGCTGTTAAAAAACCTCAGTTTTTACACTTTATGGCAATTAAATTTGAGCAGAAACATTATTTCTTTTAAACATCATAACGATCTTGCATGAGAGCGCTGTCGTTTTCAGTGACCCAGCAACGTTTATTTTGAAAATCCACAATAGAAAAATATCTAATAAGAAAATTACAGCACATATATTTCCTCTTAAATATTAATATGATGTAATCTAGTCACATCTGTTGAGAAAATTAAAATCTGGACTCATGTGTGTTTGATTTCCCCCTGTAAAATCACATTTAATTTTTTCTTTTTTTGCATATATTTCTGATAAAAAAAAAAAAACAGGCTTGTTTTCCTTCATTGACATTTAAAGATCTTGTGGCTTGCTGAACAAAAAAAGATAAAAAATCAATTTTGAGAGATTAATCGTCACTGGGCTGTAAAAAGCAAATGTTCTGTAACAAAATACTCAACATTTCAGTTTTTATTCAAATTTTGTGTAAAAGTATAGAGGATTTTAGGAAAAGTTATAATTTTGCAAACATTTTTTTGTTTATTTCTTTTAATTTTTTAATACTAAAGGAATAATACACAATTATTATGATCTTAATGAAGTACAGCGGGTTAAAAATTATTATTTTTAAAGCCTTAATATAGTATACTGTGTATGAATGGATCATAATGATGAACGTTTGAGAAATTCCGACACTGATGTGTTGCTGTGTGTTCCATCTCCATTCTGTAATTTTTATAAATTCATCAAATGTATTTTTTCTCATTGTTTTCTATATCACAGTTGCAGATCTACTCGATCTAATCATTTTTTTCTTAAATAAAGGAGCTTTTATTTCCCATCATACATCTAAAATAAAGTTATTCACTGAAAGTCCTTTTTCTAAACCAACAGACAGAATTGTTCTTTTCTCCAGTTTTTAGGACTTGAACAGCAAAATTTCAGAGCTTATTGGATTTGTTTTTTGTAATCTGAGCTAATAGAAATTAGGTGAAAAAAACGTGCCAATTATTGTTTTTTTGTTGTAGTTTGTGACCAGACAGGTTTCTGTCTTCGTGGTGAAGATCCCGTCAGGGGCTGTAGAGGTTAGACGCTTCTCGTATCTTTGATCAGAGCCGCTGGAGTGACTTTGCTTAATGCACCAACACAGGGTCAGATAAGTTCTACGCTATCTTAGTCTGGAAGAAAAACACTCTGAGATAACCGGGAGAAAGACAAAAAACAAAGACATAGAAATGTCATTTTCTATGTCTTTGTCGACTAATCTAAAACTAATAGACTATTAAAATAGTCAAATTTAATAGTCGATACTTTATATTATATGGAGTCAGAGTGTAATAAAGTTGAAAGTTATGATGGTATTCTGCTAGCTTTTTGGACTATTCTGGCATTTATTAAGGTTTTTAGGCTAATTTTGTGCTTAGCTAATAATTTCAGCTGCAAGCTAGCTAATTTAGCTAATTTAGGCTTTTTTGTTTTTTAGGCTAATTTGGAGTTGAGCTAATATTTCAGCTGCATGCTAGCTATTTTAGCCAATTTAGGCTTTTTTCAGCTATTTTGTAGTTTAGCTAATATTTCAGTTGCATGTTAGCTGATTTGACTAATTTAGATTTTTTTTTTTTTTTCATTTTTTTGTGCTAATTTGGAGTGCAGTTAATATTTCAGCTGCATGCTAGCTATTTTAGCTAATGTAGGCTTTTTTCTGTTTTTTTAGGCTAATGTGGAATGTAGCTAATATCTCAACTGCATGTTAGCTGATTTGACTAATTTAGAATTTTTTGTGCTAATTTGGAGTTTAGTTAATATTTCAGCTGCATGCCAGCTGTTTTGGCTAACTTAACCTTTTTCTGTTTTTTTTTTGGTCTAATTATTCATTTAATCAATATTTTATGTGGCTGTCAGCTTCATTGTTTTTAGCCATCTATTTCAGCATTTTCAGCGGCCAAATTCAGCTTATAGCATTCACACTAGCATTATCGAAGGTATTAGTATTTACCTTGTTTTTAGTTAGTTTAAAGCTAATGATAGTTTAGATGTGTGTTTTACATGCAAGCTGTTTAGTCGACTAATCGGAAAAAGTAATTGGTGATTAGTCGACTATTAAAATAATTGTTTGTTGCAGCACTAGTTTGGAGTTTGATCAACAAAGATGCTGAACTTGCCAGCTCATAAACTGGTTACTTATTTCATTTTCTGCAGGAGTTTCTGCAAAATGACTTCATTTTTCATTAGTAAATGTTTGCAGATTCCTTAATCTTCTTGACACCTTTTAATGTAAACATACATTAAGCCACTTCTGCTCTAAACTTACTTTTATTTTACATCTACTTGAAAAAAAATAAAAAAATTACTAAGCCCCAGAGAATCCAAGAACATTTTTTTCTATTTTTCAAGTTAATTTATTATTTTTTTATTAAAAAAAAGCAAAATAAAAATACAAAAGTATAGATAAAATAAAGAATAATAATAATAAATAAAAAGAAAACTGCGGCCAAATTTGATGATTTTTTTGTATTTTCTTTTTTATGTATTTTTTTAACTCATCTCATTTTAGTTTCTTCTTTTCTTTAAATCTCGTAATAACACCCGTCCATCTCTGTTAAACTCTGTCTCTGCCCATAACCTGACTCATCCCTCCATCCCTCCTTTCAGGCCCCCGTGTCCTGAGCAGTCATGTCGGCCAAAGCCATCTCTGAGCAGACTGGGAAGGAGTTCCTCTACAAGTTCATCTCCACGTCGGCCGCCGTCCAGAACAGATTCCGCTATGCTAGCGTGACCCCGGAGACCGACTTCAACAAACTGACGCAGGAGCATCCGTGGCTGCTCACAGAGGTAGCTGTGACACAAATATACCAGCGTCTCATTAAATCTCCTCTATTTATAGAGTTGGGTGTGGTCACTCAAGAAAATGGCGGCCGAGGCTCTCAATGTTTCTGTTACATTAAAACAAAACATTTTTTTTCAGTTTTTTCAGTTACTTTTCCTCTCGGCATCCTTGCAGAAATTCTGTCACAGATGGACGGTGTACCGTGCAGCTTCATTAAGTTATCCCGGGACGACGTCATTCGTCTATCTCTGTCTGTTTTTTTTTTTTTCTCTGGAAGGTAAAACGATGTGGAGGGCAGATGCGTGCTGCCGTACAATTGATCAGGAAATCACATTAAACCCCCCTCCCTCCCCCCACTCGCTGGCGAGCAGCTCGACGGGAATGGCTCCACTGTCATAAGTCATCCTGTAGATTTGACTTGCAAAAGTGGTGGTGGGGGAGGACGTGAGGGTGCTGCTGTCACGTCGGGATGGACTGTAGATTCACCCTCTGATGAAAATCAAGTTTTTAACATGTATGTGTGGCATTTTTATTTTGAAAAAGAACAAATATAATAAGAAATCAGTTCATTTTTGCATTTCTGAGTATTTTTCTTTTTAAATCGCTGTCAATCAAACTGTCACAGTCAGGCTTTGTTTGAATTAATGCTCTTCTTTACGTCACAACAGCTCGGCTGCACACGCACTAAACCCTCATCTGGTCCGGCTAGCGTGTCTTTAAAGATCCACACTAATCATATTTTAATCTAAGCGTTTCGATTTTGTTGTTTTTAGTCAGAAAAAAAAAAAAAAAAAAACTGTCGTTTTTTAGGATGAAGCTTCTGCAGAGCGGCAGGAATTTATTCAAATTCGGCGTGAAAGGGGCTGTAAGCTAGCAGAAAAGAGCTTTCAGCAACGGGGAGGGGAAGAGGGGACGGGGTTGCTCTGCACCAACAGTCCATCCCACAACTTGGAGGCAAAATTATGAAACTATGTGCTAGAAAACAACACAGATTATTTTTAAATTTTGGCTGAAAACATTATTTATTAAGAAAATGCATTTTAATCAAATGTTTTAGGAAAGCTAGAACAAAAAAATGCCATAATTAGCACAATAGCTTAAATACATTGTTTGTTCTTAGACGAGGTAAAAAGAAAAGAAACATACAGACATTGCAAACAAAGACAGAAGCGTTAAGCTTATACAACATAGCATAGAGTAAACGTGAGTATAAGACTTGAAGGTTTTCATAAAATTTAATGCCTAAAAAAAAATCTGGAATTTTTACATATTTTAAGTGCAAAAATATAGTCATTAGAGGCGTGCATTGACAAGAATCTGGCGATACAATACATGCCTCACAATACAATACATATCGCAATATATCCCTGGATTGTACTAGAACAATTTATCACTTTTTGGTACCCATCCCAAGTAAAAACCCATATGTCTCATGCCTTCGAAAGCTGCAGGGCTGACTGAACATTTAACACAAGCTGGTTCTTGTGAGATCTTGTTGTTGTTTTAGTTGTTGTAGAGTTGCTCAAAGAGGCTCGGTGTGCTGCCAACTAGTGGTTGGAGGTTTAGGTGGAAAAAGAAAGTAAGACGCCAAAGGACGCTCATAAATAATTAACTAGAAAAGTTGCATTACCTGCCATAATGCTTATGGGAATCCTTTTTGCTGAAAGTAGTCGCTGAAGATGCTGAAGCTTTACGCTGAAAATGTTAATGGAATTTACTTTTATTGTTGAAGGGATTTGCTGAAAAAGCAAATGCTTAATTTGCTAAAAGACTGGAAAAATTGTGAAAGAACCATGAAAGAACGCAAATGTTGACCTCAATTTCTGAAAAAAAAAATTGTAAAATTGCTTAAAAAATCCCTAATATACGCCAATTTTGCAAAGGTATTTAGTGTGTAACTAAAATATTAGCTAAACTCCAAATAAGACCATAAAAACCTTAGTAGATGACAAATAAGATAGCACATAGCTTAAATACTAGCTAAACTCCAAGAGAGCTTAAAACCCCTCAGTCAAATAAATTAGTCAAAAAAATGTGACTGTTGGTAAAATAAAAGCTGAATTACAATTAGCATAAAAATTGAGTAGATGCCAAATTAGCCAAATAAGCTAGCACATAACTTAAATACGAGCTAAACTCCAAAATAGCCAAAAATTCCTTAGTATGCTAAATAGTCAAAAAAATTAGTCTGTTTCCAAAATAGAAGCTAAACTCTAGATTGGCATAAAAAAATCTCAACAGATAACTAATTAGCCTAAAACAATAGCACATCATGTAAATACTAGCTAAACAAAATAGCCTACAATTCCAGAGTAAACTAAATTAGCCAAAAATGTTAGCCTGTTACTAAAACAGAAGCTGAACTCTAATTAGCCAGTAGTTGGCAAATTACCCAAAAAGGTTAGCATTTTACTAAAATATTAGCTAAACTCTAAAATAGGTATATAAAAAAAGAGCCATTAAACTAAATTATTCAAAAATGTTAGCCTGTTGTTAAAAAGAAGCTAAACTCTAAATTAGCCTTGAAAACTCCAGTAGATTTCAAATTAGCCAAAAACATTAGCATGTTGCTAAGATATTAGCTAAACTCCAAAATTGCCTAAAATTCCTTAGCCAAAAACGTTAGCCTGTTACTAAAATAGAAGCTAAACCCTAAATTAACCTAAAAAAATTCCTGTAGATTTCAAATTGGCCAAAAAAGTTAGCACGTTGCTTAAATATTAGCTAAACTCCAAAATGGCTAAAAAATCTTCAGTAAACTAAACTATTCGAAAATGTTAGCCTGTTGCTAACATAGAAGCTAAACTCTAAATTAGCCTTGAAAACTCCAGTAGATTTCAAATTAGCCAAAAACATTAGCATGTTGCTAAGATATTAGCTAAACTCCAAAATTGCCTAAAATTCCTTAGCCAAAAACGTTAGCCTGTTACTAAAATAGAAGCTAAACCCTAAATTAACCTAAAAAATTCCTGTAGATTTCAAATTGGCAAAAAAAGTTAGCACGTTGCTTAAATATTAGCTAAACTCCAAAATGGCTAAAAAATCTTCAGTAAACTAAACTATTCGAAAATGTTAGCCTGTTGCTAACATAGAAGCTAAACTCTAAATTAGCCTTGAAAACTCCAGTAGATTTCAAATTAGCCAAAAACATTAGCATGTTGCTAAGATATTAGCTAAACTCCAAAATTGCCTAAAATTCCTTAGCCAAAAACGTTAGCCTGTTACTAAAATAGAAGCTAAACCCTAAATTAACCTAAAAAAATTCCTGTAGATTTCAAATTGGCCAAAAAAGTTAGCACGTTGCTTAAATATTAGCTAAACTCCAAAATGGCTAAAAAATCTTCAGTAAACTAAACTATTCGAAAATGTTAGCCTGTTGCTAACATAGAAGCTAAACTCTGAATTAGCCAAAAAAATACAAATGGCTTTGAACAAAAGATGATCTGATTGGTTCTTTAATCAAGGCTTCTGGTTGTGCTAATTGATCAATTACTTAAAAATGGCATCAAGCAGTTTTGTTTTGTTATTGTTTTGTTGACAAGATGACTGGACACATTTTTCTCCTCCTCTTGCAGCGACTGGTGGTGAAGCCGGACCAGCTCATTAAGAGGCGAGGAAAGCTGGGTTTGGTTGGGGTCAACCTGGACCTGAACGGTGTCAAAAACTGGCTCAAGCCCCGCCTGAATAAAGAGGCGACGGTATGTTCTCCTTTCTATCTCCTTCTTACTCTAAGTGCCCATTAACCTCCCTGTCACCCTTCTGCGCATTTGACTTAAGTCAATGTCCATCTGAGTCAGCTCTGTTACACCAAACTGAAAAAAAAAATGAGTTTAGCTGTGAGATGATTTTTTTTTCCTCATAAATCTAAAGGCAAGTCATGCAGAAACTGCAGGCCTCATAAAACAATGAAGAAGAATGGTTGAGTGTTCCAGCGGTGAGATTGCACAGATTTATCATTCGGTGGATCAGATAAAAACAGCTGCTAGTAAATAAAACTCAATTTAGCTGCAATTTATTAAAGACTTCCCCCGAAGAAAATAGTGTTTGTAACATGTTCTTCTGATGACGACTGACATAAATAAGGAAAATTGAGAATTTTTTAATTGAAATTGTTGTGGATCAGGAGTAGATGAAAAAATATGTTGATTAAAAGAGTGTATTTGTGATGTAGGTGTGTATTGGAAAGAGTCTGTAGATATGATACATATTTCGATACATGGATCATAATATGAAAAATATCACAATATATCCCAAGACTATACCACATAACGCTACAAAGCGTATTGGTTCGGTATCACCCCAAGTAAAACCTAAGAAGTACACGTCTCAACAACAAAAGTAAGAAACTGAAGGACGCTCATAAATGAATAATTAAATATCGTCTTGTCAGCATTTTTAAATCGATACAAGTATCGCCTAATGAAAATATCGCGATATATCAATGAATCGATTTACACAAAACTATTCTGGGTGCACCACCAGCTCCCCACTCTGGGAAATAAAAATATGTTTTTGTATCCACTGTCTGTGTTTATGTTCCATTGTCTATGTTAGCGGTCTCGCGGCATTCAGGTCCATTTCTCACTGATTACAATCCAGAAGGAGCCACAAACTAAAAAAAAAAATAATAAGATGCTACTTTATTTTTCTGCTACTGCAGATATTATGATAAACATCCTTTTTTTGTATAACAAACATAAATGTAAGGAAAAAAATAGTATCTTAAAAAAATGAAATAGTTTATAACTTTTGTCGGAGGTTTGCATGACGTCCTTTCAAAATAAAAGACACCCCAGACCATATTTGATGATCTTAATGCAGCAAATGTAGATAGTGTTGTGTCAGCAGTGGGAAAAAAAAAAAAAAAAACTTATTTTACCATCGGCCAGAAATTCATCAATCAGAACTAAGTAACCATACTGTATTTTTTTTTTTAGACCATAGGAAACACTTACAATTCTTTAATTTTTCAACATTAGGAAATTTGCCTTTTAATCCGATGTTCCCTAAGTATGAATTCCGTCCGGACACTTGTTTTAGTGCAGCTTTGATGAAGCTGAAAGAAAAGTTGAAAGCAAAAACCAAAGATAGGGTGAAAGCGAGATGAGGCACTACGCATCTAAAAACGGTTGTTCGCAATTTTTTTTTTTTAATTTCAGGAAAAAAAGTTTGTAAAGGCAAAAAAAAAAATGTTGCAAGGAAAAACAAATGTTAAAGTATATATATATATTTGCATCACTTGACATTTTGTTTGCAACTTGGAAAATCTTGATCTCAAAACTGTGACTTTTGTTTTTAATATGGTGGCACAAAAATCCCTCCATAGCTGACCGCTGGTCAATGTTTATTAAACATTTGTTTTATGTCTATGTACTACTATTGGCCCCAAGGTAAATTGAGTTTGAGACCCCTGACATAAACTGACAGCTCTTTGTAATGGTTGATGGGAAGAGGAGGCGGGGTTGCTCCGTGCCAGTGGTCCCGCCCACACCTCAGAGACGGATTTCTACTTAACTCTACAGAAACTATGTCTAAGAAAGCAAAACACTCGGCATAATCATAATTAAAAGACCACAAGGAACGCTACAAGAGTAGATCAAAAGATGATCGGAGTGAAATTTGGTATGGATGTCTTCATGTAAACATTAATTTTGTCATGTTTTAGTAATTAGAGAGATGAATTAGTCTCTTTGAAGGGTGTATGATGGATCTGATTTGCATTCTGAGGCTCTCATGTTAGCTTGTAGCTCGTCTATGACGCTGTCATTAAAATCAACTCACAGTCAGTTGGCTCCTAAATTATAAGATTTTTGAAAGTGAAGGAAGAAGAAAATGCATCTTTATTTATCTGGACTCGTGTTAGCTTCTTGTATGTATTTTTATAACCCCCCCCTCTCTCTACTGTCAATAACTTCCTGTTTTTGTCGCGCTCGGCAGAATGGCACTTCTGTCTTTGTTCTCTCCGGCTGGCTGCTCTCAGACGTCCCCAGTGACTCTTTGCGCCTGTTGGCCTTTAACTGCAAAAGTGACAGCTTCCATAAAAACGAGCCGAGCCTTTCAGCTCCACGCTACACTTTCAGCTCCCCCCTTTTCTTATTTCAAAATGCCAATTAATTTCTGTCAAGTGACAGGACTCGGTTGTTTTAATTCCACGTTTCCCTTGAGGTACATTTAAAAAAGGAGCAAAAGCCATTTTCCCTTCCTCCGCAGAAAAAAAAGGTTCTTTGAAACTGTTGTGCTTTGCTGAATATTGTTCTGTGCATGGCTGACAGGTGGGGAAAGCAAAGGGAATTCTCAAGAACTTCCTCATCGAGCCGTTCGTCCCCCACAAGCAGGTAAAATTCCCAAAAATTCCAAATGTTTCAACCAACATTTTAAGACAATTAAATGTTTTTCCTATAACTGTCAGGAGGAGGAATTCTACGTGTGCATTTATGCCACTCGAGAGGGCGACTATGTGCTGTTTCACCATGAAGGGGGGGTGGATGTTGGAGACGTCGATGCTAAAGCCCAGAAGCTGCTGATCAGGGTGGATGAAAAGATGGATGAAGATCAGGTGAAGAAAGCACTGCTGACCAAAGTGCCCAACGACAAGAGAGCGTAAGTTGAGTTTTTAAGATGAAGTTTACAGTTAGAAGGGTTATGAATGTTATGAAAACACTGAAATAGAAAAATGTGGCTTTTCTATGTTAGAAAATTTAGGATGTTTTTCTATTTTTTTTTTTTTTTTTTACGTCAGATGTTGCTTATTTAAAGATAACTTAGATATTTTTTAATTTCCCGCTTTTTTAAACTGTTTGCAAGTTGCATCACATTTTTGTTTTAGAATTTTTTTGTATTAGAGGTTGATTATAAAAAAGTTATGCACGAAACAAAAAATATCAATAGTTTGCCTTTTTAATTAAATAAATCAAACTTTATTAGTAAAAAGCGCTTTTCATTCTTGTTTAGTTCAAAACTTTTCAGTTAGAATTAAATGCATAGAATAGATAAAATACAAAAAAAAGGTTAGGACTGTAACAACAGAACGAGGCCTCGCCTTAAAGAAGATCATATATTACCTTTGGAACACTAAAAAAATAATTATCTATGAAATATGAGTTATTTTTGTGGACTCCTTTCATATCGATCTCTGAGGCTTCCCCTTTTGCTCCTTGTGGCATCCTTCATATCATCATCCAGGTGAACATTTCAGGATTTATTCAAACGATAACATATAATCCCTGAATCAAAATAATCCAGTTTCAAAGAAATAGTCTGCTCCCTTTCCCCACCCGGAATTAGTCTGCTCTATTTTTTCATCAGGAAATTGTCTGCTCCCTTTCCTGACCAAGAAATAGTCGGCTCCTTGTCTCAACCAGGATATAGTCTGCTCCCTTTTTCTACCAGGATAGTCTTTTCTTTTTCTCTACCAAGAAATAGTCTGCTCCTTTCTCTAACAGGAAATAGTCTGCTCCCTTTCCCCACTAGGAAATAGTCTGCTCCCTTTCTCTACCAGGATATAGTCTTCTCTTTTTCTTTACCAAGAAATAGTCTGCTCCTTTTCCCAACCAGGATATAGTCTGCTCCCTTTCTCTACCAGGATGCAGTCTTCTCTTTTTCTCTATCAAGAAATAGTCTGCTCCCTTCTCTAACAGGAAATAGTCTGCTCCCTTTCCCCACTAGGAAATAGTCTGCTCTGTTTCCCCACTAGGAAATAGTCTGCTCCTTTTCCCAACCAGGATATAGTCTGCTCCCTTTCCCCACTAGGAAATAGTCTGCTCCCTTTCTCTACCAGGATATAGTCTTCTCTTTTTCTCTACCAAGAAATAGTCTGCTCCTTTCTCTAACAGGATATAGTCTTCTCTTTTTCTTTGCCAAGAAATAGTCTGCTCCTTTTTCTCAACCAGGATATAGTCTTCTCTTTTTCTTTACCAAGAAATAGTCTTCTCCCTTTCCCCACTAGGAAATAGTCTGCTCCTTTTTCTCAACTAGGAAATAGTCTCCTCCCTTTCTCCACCAGGATAGAAGCTTCACTTTTTCTCAACTAGGATATAGTCTTCTCCCTTTCTCTACCAAGAAATGGTCAAGCTAGCTTTGCAGAAAAAGTGTTTGTGTTAGCCTGGGGCTAGAGCAGACTCTTCCTGGAGGGGGCGGTTCTCACCTTGTGACATCAGCATGTGAGGACCCGCTCATTTTCGTGGGTATGTTAGGGGCTGCTGTTGAGAGCTCAGGTTTTTTAGAGGATTACTCAGAAATGTGTGAACGAATCAAAATACCGCTTTGGGGTTTCTTCATAGTGAGGAATGAACAGTAGAATACAGTTAAAAGTAGATTTTTCACCCTTTAAAAATAATCTTAAAATTAATCCTAAAACACACAGGGAACCAATGCAGTGATTTTAAAATGGGTGTAATGTGTTTCTGCCCCCTGGCCCTCGTCAGAACTATGAGTTCTGCAGTAATTTTAAGATAGCAAGAGATTTTTTGGGAAACCAGAGAGTGGGCTATTACAGTAATCTGACCGATTAAAATAAAAGAATGCATCAGCACCTCTGTGCTGGGAAGAGAGAGCAATGGGTGGATCCTGGCAATATTTTTATCAAGATGATAAAATTCTGTCTTAGTGACATTTTAGCTCAAAAAGTACAACCAAATTTCTCACATAGTGAGAAGGTTTAAAATTTTGAAGTTTTGGTCTCTCTCTTGTCCTCAGAACCAATGATTAAAACCTTTTTTCCTTGTTCAGATGTAAGAAGTTATCTGGCATCCGCGACTTGATTTCTAAAATACAATTTCAAAAAGTCTTTTTAGGTTAAAGGCCATCAGGAGACACGGCGATGTAAAGCTGTGTATCATCAGCATAGAGGCGAACGTCAACGCAGTGTCTCCTGATGACATCCCCAAAAGGCAACACATACGAAAAGTATGGGACCTAAAATTGACCCTTGGGGAACCCCACAACTTATTTCACAGATTCTTAAGGAGTAACATAAAAATGTCAATCTGTGACATAGGTTTAAGAACATTTCCTGAGAGACCCACTAGACTCTGAAATCTATCCAGGAAAATGTGGTGATCTACTGTATCTAAAGCAGCACCAGAACAGAAAGTTTCTGAGTCTTTTTTATTTTTTCCCATTTTACCTGATTTTTAAAGTGCTTACAATGAACTTGGATTACCACTTTGAATCCTAAACTTTAACAGGGAGGAGTGGTACTCATATATAGCCTTGAATTGGCAGTAAAAGCTGGATTGGGAGCGGATTTCCTTTCCAGAAATGTTTTTCCATCAGCCTTTTTCTTCCCTGAAGTCACATTCCAATCACGATTTTGATGGGATGGATACAGAGGCTTACCCTCCAGCGACTCCTGTCCATTTCTCCGGAGGCGCTCTGGTGACAGTCGAGTCTGACCGGACCCGCTGTCATGACTGACATTGAAGAAGCAACCCCTGAAATGACTCTGCTGCCCCCGTCTCACCGCAGACGAACCAAAACCAAGAGGCAAAATTTCCACCTGATGGATGTGGATGCTACCCGGGTTTAGGACAAAGCTGATACTACCTCCACCTTCTCCCTCCATTTTGACATGTGACGAATGAGGCAATTTAGGGTTTTCCCTCCAACAACAAGCGTCCTCGCTAATTTACAGGGAGGCTGTTTCCTGTCAACACCGGCGTTAACAAACCTGAAGTGATGTTAGCTGCAGCTCATCATCCCTCACGTCATTTGTCACAAGAAAATTGTGTTTCATAGCCTGTAGATAACAAATATTGTCTTCGACAGTCCAAAATAACAGTTCTGCAGCTAAACTTACATTTTTTAGATGTTTGAGGTGTGCTTATGTCATTTTTTTCATCTTACAGTCCCTCGTCAGTCACCTTTTGCTCCCAGTGGTTCATAATTAGGATTATAGTGTTTTAGCCCAAAAAAAAAAAAAATTTTATTTTCTAGGACATAATTTCAATAAATTCTTCTCTGAGTTGTGGGCGGGACCGTTGGCACGCACGGATAAGCCCACCCATACTTCCACTTCTATTACACTGTCACGCTTTTTTAACTGTCACGCTTTTTTAAGGCTAATTTTGAATTTAGCTAGTATTTTAGCAACATACTAACGCCTTTGACTGATTTAGTTTACTGAGGAATTTTAGACTATTTTGGTATTTAGCTAGTATTTAAGCAATGTGCTAGCTTTTTTTTTTTTGGCTAATTTGTTATCTACTGATGTTTTTTATGCTAATATTTTGGCAACATGATAACGTTTTGGGATAATTTGTGATCACTGTTTTTTTTTTTAAGGCTAATTTAGAGTTTAGCTTCTATTTTTTAAGGATAATTTAGTTTACTGTGCAATTTTAGGCTATATTTGGAGTGTAGCTAGCTAGTATTTTAGAAATGTGCTAACTTTTTTTTAATAATTTGAACGCTAACAAGGTTTTTTTGGGGCTAATTTTGAGTTTAGCTCATAATTAAGCAAATTTGGCGTGTATGAGGAATTTTTAAGCAATTTTACAAGAAATTTTTCAGAATTTAGGTCAATTTCAGCGTTCTTTTAGTTGTACTTTAACAAAATTTCCTTTTTTTTTTGCAAATTTCCCATTTTACAAATAGCTTTTGTATTTTCAGCAAATTCCTTCAGCAATTAAAGTAGAATCCCAATTTTCAGCAAAAAGCTTTAGCAACTACTTTCAGCAAAAAGTATTCATACTAGCATTATCGCAGGTAATTCAGCTTTTCTATTTTAAAATGTCATGATTTATACATATAAGAGCTCGGTGGTGAACCCCTGCCGCTCTGCAGAAACTATGTCCTAGAAACCAACACAAGGTTTTTCAATTTAAAATCTAAGAAACAGCATAACAAACTTAAAAGACCACTAGGATCAATTGTAAAATAGATTAAAAAAAAGATGATCAGAGTGAGTATTTAATGTTTTTATTTAACATTCATAAAAAACAAATGTATTTGATATTAAATTAAACATTTTTTACCTCTATAGAGAGGACCTATTGTTTTGAAAAAGTATGAAAAGAAAGTGTTCTGTGCATTAAAAGCAAATAAAAAACAATAAACTAATTGTACAAAGCAATTACAATACAAGTTGTAATTAAGTTTAGAAGAAACCAAGAAACTTAAGCAATTCTGATCAAAAAAATTGGGAAAGAGAAACTAATTTATAGTCGAGTCATACTAAAAAAAAAAAGGATAACACTTAAAAATGTTGAATCCAGTTCTCAGGATCATGAATTATAGCTGAATTTCTGCAGAAAAATAGACGAATCTTGATTTTATCCAACATGATTTTGATGATATTTTTTTAATTCTTTCAATAAATTTAAATGATGCATTGTCATTTCTCTCTAGGGTTCTGGCCAGCTTCATAGTTGGACTCTTCAATATGTACGAAGAACTCTTCTTCACATACCTGGAGATCAACCCTCTCGGTAGGTTTTCACTTAGTTCCCATTTTTAAAAAATATATATAATTTTTTTCTCACCATGACTGGATTATTATAAAAAATGTAAAGAACAGAGACGGAGTCGGGTAAAATGATTAAATAATGTCGATTCTGACACATTTTTTAGCTGCAAGCGAGGAAACCGAGAAATAATTTATGCTCTTGCTGCTTGAAGAAGGAAGTTGAGTGTTTTTAATGAAGTCATTTGGCACCCGCGCATGCCCCCCGGCAGCTGTTCTTGTTGATGTAGCTGCGCTCCTGCTTTGATGTCCAGCCACTTGTTCCCCCCTCCCTCCACTTCCCAACGACTCCGCAGGAAGTCGCTGAATCACCTGAGTCTGGGCATCACTTTTAATTCATGCTCACTTCCTGTATGTGCAGTTTGTCTTTGGGTATTTCCGTGACTTCTTTTTTTTTTTTAACTTTGTTAGTTGTCACAAAAGATGGAGTTTACGTCCTGGACATGGCAGCAAAGATTGATGCCACTGCCGACTACATCTGTAAAGCCAAATGGGGAGATGTGGAGTTTCCTCCGCCCTTCGGCAGGGAGGCTTACGCTGAGGTGAGGAACGGATAAACCGTAAAGTGTCACTGTGTTTGACAATAGTTTCCCTGTAGAGAAAAAGGACATAAAATGAAAGAATTGATTAAATCTACGGGGTTCCATTTGTGCCAAAAATAGGTTTGCATTTTGTATTCAGTCCACTAACAAGAAGAACATGTAAATATAGACATGGATCAAAAATATGAACATAGACAATGAACCAAAGATATAGATAGTGGGGAAAAAAAAATACAGTTTTGGCACAAATGGAACCCCATAGTACAACGGAGCATTAGAGCCAGTTTACAAACAAATCACAACTTTAAAGTTGTGGATTTACGTGAAAAAAGCCGCAAATGTTAAATAATGAGAATGAAGCCACATATTTGCAACTTTGAAAGTCAAAGGCTAAATTTATGATGTTTTATACTCATAAATTTCCATATTTTGAAGTTGTAAATTTTTTACTTTAAATGTCGTAAATTTACAAGAACAAACTTTTTCTCTTATTACAATTGGTTAAATGTATGACTTTTTTAAAAAGTTGTTTTAAAGTTGTAAAATCTTTACTTTCAATGTCGTAAACAAAAAATGGCGTTAGTGCTAAATTTTTTACTTTTTTTATCGTAAATTTACAGGCTTTAAAGTGGTCAATTTTTTTACTTTCAATGTCGTAAATTTACAAGAAAAAGGTTAAACAATGAGAACAAGTCTTACATTTACAACTTTAGGCTAAATTTTGTTACTTTTTCTCTTGTAAATTTAGCTGTTTTAAAGTTGTACATTTTGGAGAAAAAGTCGCATATTTACATTTGAAAGTCTTAGGATACATTTTTTTCTTTTTTTCTTGTAAAATTTACATATTTTAAAGTTGCTATTTCTGTACTTCAAGGGTTGTAAATTTAATTGGCTAAATTCAATACTTTCTTCCTTGCAGATTTACTTGTTTTAAATATGCAAATGTTTTTCTTTAAATGTTTTAAATTCACGACAAAAAAAATTACGAGAATAAAGTTGTACATTTACAACTTTAAAAGTCATAAATTAATTACTTTTTTTTTCATAAATTTACATGTTTTTAAGTTGTAAATTTTTTTACTTAAAATGTAAATTTACTAGAAAAAAGTCTTAACTGTGTACATTATGAGAATAAAGTCGTATATGTACAACTTTAAAAGTAGATTAAATGTATTTCATTTTCTTGTAAATTTACAAGTTTTAAAGTTGTTCATTTTTTTACTTTAAATATCATATATTTACATTTATATTATTTTGTAACTTTTACATTACGAGAAAAAAGTCGTGTATTTACGACATTGGGCTAAATTTATTACTTTTTTTGCTATTTTTTTTTTACTTTATTTTTTATTTATTTTTATTTTATTTTACTTTTTTCTTGTAAATTGTATATGCTTTAACATTGCAATTTTTTTTAACTCTCTTAAATTTAAGGGAAAAAATGTAACTGTTAAATTAGGGGAGTGAAGTCATATATTTAAACTTTAAAAATCTGACATAACTGTTAAATTACGTGAATAACTTTAAAAGTCTGGCAAAATTTATGACCTTTTTTCTTGTATGTACAAGTTTTAAAGTTGTAAATGTTTTTACTTTCATTTTTAATTAATTTACATATAAAAATACTTGTCACTGTTAAATTATGAGAGTAAAGTCGTAAGTTTTAGATTTTTAGAGTCATAGATTAAATTTATAACTTTTCAAAAATTGTGAATTTATTTGTATTAACCCATAAGAACTCATGCTGACAGAGAAATATCAGAAGTGGGATATGTGATCCTCTTGGTTCGTGGTGCATTTAACATCATTTTACTTTTAAGGAAACATGGGTCTGGGTCTTTATGGGTTAAAGTTGTACATTTTTTACTTTAAAGTTCATAAATTTACGAGAAAATAAACATAAATTTACAAAAGTCATAAATTTTCAAGAAAAAAAAGTGATAAATTAACAAGAATAAAACCAAAGTTTTATGTTTATCTGAGCTCTTCTCGAACATGATAGACGTTTTGTAAAGTTTATTTCCAAATAAGTTTTAAAAATCAAAGACATTCTGAACCTTTTGGCAATTAAAAATAAAATTAATATATTGAATAGAACATTGAAAAAGAATATTCCTAAAATAACTGGCTCTTTCAAACAAAGTTGGACTTTATGTTGAATTCGACTTTAATCTAGTAATATTCTTTTTTTTTTCTGGTAGTCGTAATATTGTACAAGAAAAAGGGCGTAAATTTCACATTTATGACTAAATTTCAAATTCACATCATCTTTGAATATTACTTTGTGTTTTTGTTTTTTTGGTGGTCATAATACTCTGTTGTACCATAGAAATCCTTTCATCGTATTTATTTTTGCTTTATTTATACTTCCAAAAAGGACATGCACTTATTCATTTCATTCTTATTTCATTCTTAATAATTTAAATAAACATTTGAACCAAAAATCTTGTCTTATATGTGGAATTTAACCTTTGATGCTTCTATTTTTCAGCTCATTTACCATAAAAGCAGCATATCATAGATGGTCATAAATTGACAGAATCCAGCTTTAATTAAAGACGCTTGTTTGTTTCGGGTAATTTTTCCTCTTTTTGGCTGTTGTGCCGGAGCCCGTTAGAGGCAGACCGTCAGTTCAGCAGACGGCCTGGTCTAATTGGGCTCCTGTGAGGCAGTCAGAGGTTTGGGACAGCGGGGGCCTTTGATTGGAAGGATTTTTTTTTTTTTTTTGCTTCTTCCAACCACCAGCTGTGGCCAAAGCTGCTGTAAACAACCAGTGAGGTATATCTCACCTGCTGGCGGCTTAATGGCAGATTTAAAACCATTTCCACGTCTGCTTTGTTGCTTTTATGGGATCGGTTAAACCGTGCGTACATAACCGTGTCTTGCAGGAAGCTTACATCGCAGATCTTGATGCAAAAAGCGGCGCCAGCCTCAAGCTGACCCTGCTAAACCCTCGAGGGAGAATTTGGACGATGGTGGCAGGAGGGGGAGCCTCGGTGGTATACAGGTACACAAAAAGAGGAATTTATGCTCGCTGTGCACAGCTCATTATCCTCAGACTCTTGATACGGCTCCACTACACATAATTAGGTTTGGAGAGCAGCGCTCGGTTCCGGATGCTGCCGTCTTAGCGAGTCTGTAGGAAGGAGTCTGCTGCCGTCTGTCGAAGATGTAAAGCGTGACGTGCAGACACACCAGCCATGACTAATTATTCCCTGTGTGAACCGCTGAGTTCTTCCACCCATTTGCAGGGAAAAGTGATCAAATATAAAGAAAGAAAACGATTCTTTAAATGTCCTAAATATATTATAATTTAAAGTAAACTTTGATAATGAAAATAATAAGAAATTGTACTTTTTAATAAAGCAAACTGCAAAAGTTTGTCAAACAGACTTTTATAGTAATAGATATTTACAGTGGGACAAAAAATGTTTCAGTCACTATTTATTTAAGTTATCCCACTTCTAAAGATGAGAAAAATCTGTAATATTTATCATAGACGCTGTTAGGAACAAAATGTTAAAAATAATTTCAGTTATCTACTTGATCAACTTTTTGAGCTTTTAGGTATATTTTAATGTTCTTTCCTCACTAAATGGTATTTTGATCCCTTTACGCATTTCTGAGCATTCCTCTAAAAACCTGCAATCTGAGCACCAGCCCCTCCCAAACCACGAACACGAGCGGGTTCTCACGAGGTGATGTCACAAAGTGAGAGCAGCCCCTTCCAAGAAGGTTGTGCTCTGGCAGCAAACCCCCCAGGCTAACACAAACACCCAATTTTGCCGCTCAGCTAGCAGTGTTCAGCCGCTAACTTCGTCGCTCAGCTAGTGGTGAGCAGACGCTAATTTCACAGTTCAGCTAGCGATGCTCACCTGCTAACTTTAGCGCTGAGATGGTAGTGAGCAGCTGCTAATTTCATGGTTCAGCTAGCGGTGCTTAGGTGCTACCTTCACTGCTCAGCTAGCTATGTTCAGTCGCTAACTTTGCTGCTCAGCTAGTGGTGAGCAGCCATTAATTTCACCATTAATTTCGCTCAGCTCATAGTGAGCAATTTCAATGTTTAGCTAGCGGTGCTCATCTGCTAACTTCAACACTTTGCTAGTAGTGAGCTAATTTTACCGTTCAGCTAGCGGTGCGTAGCTGCTATCTTTGCCACTCATCTAGCGGTGTTCAGCCGCTCTCTTCACCGCTAATTTCACAGTTCAGCTAGCGGTGTTTAGCTGCTGCCTTCGCCGCTCAGCTTGCCCTTATGCCATCTGATGGGGTCCTTACATTGACGTGTTCTCCATCCCATGTCAAATGTGGATGAAGGTGGACAGGAATCCATGTCTGCCACGGACACCATTAAAAATGAAAAATCATTAAAAAAAAGTTTAGTGCACTGTCTTATGGGGTCCAGATGACCCCACTCCCAACGTCAACATGCCTAGGCTAGCGCAAAGGCTAGCGATGCTAAGCTGCTAGCTTCGCCGCTCAGCTAGCTTGCTGCTCAGCTCGCTAGCTGTTGCCTGCTCAGCTTTAGCTGGCTCTGCCAGCTAGCTTTTGACTCAGCCGCAAGCTGTAATGACATGGGTGGCACCAATCGCAGAGATCGAACCATCTTACGTCCGGGTGGCAATAAAACTCACGAAAATAACTCATATTTTAGAAATAATTTGTTCTTTAGTGTGCCAAATGTAATATGTGATCACATAAATTAATATAGTTTAATCTGAAATGCTTAAGAAAAATATGGTATATAAAGTCTTTTATGTCAAGAACGTAGATGCAGATTATTATTGGAAGCGGATGATCCACTGCAGAAATGTGAGTAAGGATGTGTTCTTGTGACACTCCCAGTGACACAATCTGCGACCTGGGAGGGGTGGAGGAGCTGGCCAATTACGGCGAGTATTCAGGAGCGCCGAGCGAGCAGCAGACCTACGACTACGCCAAGACCATCCTTTCTCTGATGACCCGAGAGAAGCACCGTGATGGTGTGTAAATGTCAAAGATCTGCCTGAGTTCCTGTTTCAGTATCCAATTTAATGACTTTTTTTTACCCTACGTTTCAGGAAAAGTCTTAATCATTGGAGGAAGTATAGCCAACTTCACAAATGTTGCAGCAACGTTTAAGGTATTATTTGTTTGTGTCATTTGATAGACTTTATTTTACTCTTTAGTGTCAAAGTATTCAATAGGGGTGTGTTTTGGCACAAGTCTGGCGATACGATACATATCGCGATACATCCTAAGACTGTAACAGACAATATTTTACTTTTTTTTTAAATTATGACCTCATAATTATCTGAATATTAATACATTTTAACCCTTTAACAACCCAAAAAAGAAAAAGAAGAAAAAAATGTTGTTTTTTTTGCCTTGGTATGGAGCCCCTAAAGGGACATCAAAGTTAAAAAAAAAAAAAAAAAAAAAGGAGTGTAAAAAATTTGTTTTTCTCAAAATACTCAGGGGCTCCAAAAAAATGAAGTAATACAAAGGAAGTTCTGGTTGCTAAACAAATTTTTTTTTCTAAAAATTTAAATAGTGAAAAAAAAAGAATTCTGGTTAGTAATATTAGTACGGTAACTTTTTTTTTTTCTAAAAATTTAATACATGTCCTTGTTACTAATTGATGTGTGCACCCGTTACTAAACAAAATAATTTATTATTATTACATTTATGTAAAAAAAATAAATAATAATAATAAAAAAAATTTACTTCAATTTTTTTTCTTCATTTTCCCTTTAGGGGCTCCATATCTTAATACACACAATCAATATTTTTAAAAACATGTTTTCTAAATATTTCCCACCGTTTGGTTGTTCAAGTAGTTAAAGGGTTAAAGAAGAGTAAAATTGTAATACATGTTATTTAATATCTTTTTAGCAGTATTTTAAATCGATTGAAGTATCGCCATAAAAAGTATCGCAATATTTCACTGAATCGATATTTTCTGTCTTTTGTTTTCATTTTAGGGGATTGTTAGGGCGATAAAGGACTATCAGGAGCCCCTGAAGGAGCATGAAGTCACCATTTTTGTTCGTCGTGGGGGCCCCAACTACCAGGAAGGCCTCAGAGTGATGGGGGAAGTCGGTACGGTCTATTTTTCAAATCCATCCAAAAGGTTTTTCTTTTTTCTATACACGGTTATTTATTAGTTGATTGAACATTTTTCCCACAGGGAAGACCACCGGAATCCCGATTCACGTGTTTGGCACAGAAACCCACATGACGGCCATCGTCGGCATGGCCCTAGGTCACAGACCAATCCCCGTCCAGCCGCCGGTCGCCGCCCACACCGCCAACTTCCTCCTCAACTCCAGCGCCACATCGGTACGACGCGTGTGCTTCTTCTCCGCAGTCGTGTCTGTCAGTGAGTGGAGGGAAGACGGGCTCAGACTCTGGCTCAGCTTCTCCTCTCTCACCCTTTCAGTGAATCAAATTATTTGAGGCCCAGTTGCTCTTTTGTGGAAGAGCATACTAGTCCGCTCTAAAAATCTGTGCAATGCAGCTTCCCCCTGAGGCGGCCATTAAAACTGTGCAGTCCAACGGATTTCAGTAAAGTGCATGTTTCCACACTTTTTTTTTTTTTTTATGTTACACAAAAAAATATAAAATAAAATTGATTAAAAAAAATGTACGGTAATTTCAGGACTAAAAACTGTTACATTTGTTGTGTGTCTTTTCATATAGATTGTGTGCAAAAAAGCAAATTTTTTTTTTACTTTTTAAGAGTTGAGCCTCCACACCTAGAAAAATGACTAAATTTTTTTTTTTTAGACTCCAACATCGAGAAGAAAAGAGGCGGCTCCAGTGCAAAAAGCCAAAGTTGAAGGTTTTCCAGCAAAGAAGGTCAAAACGGGGACTTCTGCTGGTGAGTGAAGACGTGCTCGTGTGGTCACGTTAGAGATAATCGACACTTTGAAAGCTTCTGGTTTTATAGATAGGATGCTTTTAGTTTAGGTGTTGTAGCTCCCTGAAATCTGAACACAGTAGGTGTTTAATGTTTTTATTCTGCAGCAAAATCAACAGTCCTCTTCACCAAACAAACTAAAGCGATGGTGTGGGGTATGCAGACGCGCGCGGTGCAAGGCATGCTGGACTTTGACTACGTTTGCTCCAGAGACGAGCCATCCGTTTCGGCTCTGATTTACCCTTTCACGTGAGTCTGCTCGCTTCCCACGAGAGTTCAACTTTTCCTGATGTTTGTTTTTTAACGTTTCCATTTATTTTTTTTTTTTCTCAGTGGAGACCACAAACAAAAGTTCTACTGGGGACACAAGGAGATCCTCATTCATGAAAGTTATAATGGTATGCTAGATTTGTGGACTATTTTGGCATTTATTAAGATTTTTTAGGCTAATCTGGAGTTCAGCTAATATTTCAGCTACATTCTAACTGTTTTGGCAAAATTAGGCTTTTTTTTTTTTTTTTGCTTTTTAGGCTAATTTGGCATTTAGCTAATGCTTCAGCTACATACTAGCTGTTTCAACTAACATATTTTTTTTTTTTGTTTTTTAGGCTAATAATGAGTTTTGCTAATATTTCAGCTCCATGCTAGCTATTTCTACTAACTTAGGCTTTTTTAAAGTTTTTTTTGATAATTTGGCATTTATTGAAAATTATTTTTGGCTATTTTGGAGTTTAGCTAATATTTCAGCTACATTCTGGCTGTTTCGGCTAACTTAGGCTTTTTTTTTTTTTTTAGGCTAATTTGGCATTTAGCTAATGCCTAAGCTACATACTAGCTATTTCAACTAACATATTTTTTTTTGTTTGTTTTTAAGGCTAATTATGACTTTTGCTAATATTTCAGCTACATGCTAGCAGTTTCTGCAAACTTAGGCTTTTTTAAGTTTTTTTTATAATTTGGCATTTATTGAATTTTCTTTTTGGCTAATCTGGAGTTTAGATAATATTTCAGCTACATGCTAGCTGTTTTGGCTAACTTTGGCTTTTTTTTTTTTTTTTTTAAGATAATTTGGCATTTAGCTAATGTTTCAGCTATGTATTAGCTGTTTCAGCTAACCTAATTTTTTTTCTAGTTTTTTAGACTAATTAGGATTTTAGGTAATATTTCAGCTACATGCTAGCTGTTTCGGCTAACCTGATTTTTTTTCTCGTTTTTTAGGCTAATTAGGAGTTTAGCAAATATTTCAGCTAGATGCCAGCTGTTGCTGCTAACTTAGAATTTTTTCCAGTTTTTTGTGCTAATTTCACCTTTAACAAATATAAATAACTGGCTATTAGCTTCAGCGTTTTCAGCTATTAGCTTCAGCGTTTTCAGCTATCAGTATTAGCATCTTCAGCGGCCAAATTCAGCTAACAGCCTTCTCTCTAGCATTATCAAAGGTAATGCTATATTTCAAATCTTTGTTTAGTTTAAAGCTAATGATGTGTTTTTTACATCCAGTTTTCGCATGACCTGATTAATCGAATCAATAAAAATCGGTTAAAAATAACCAGTGGTTTATAGCAGCACTACTTCAAATTCACTTAAAGTTTTTTGAAATTCCTTTTTCCTATTAGATCCACACCATTGCCATCATTGCTGAAGGAATCCCTGAAGCACACACCAGGAAGATCATTAAAGCCGCAGAAGAGAAGGGGATTACCATCATCGGCCCTGCGACCGTCAGTCTAGCTTCACCTCCCAGTAGATCACCGACCATCTCTCTGTGCCATCTGAGCGAATGACTTTTGTTTTTGTTCAGGTGGGAGGAATAAAGCCGGGCTGTTTTAAGATCGGGAACACGGGTGGAATGTTGGATAACATCCTCGCCTCCAAGCTGTATCGCTCGGGCAGCGTGGCGTACGTGTCCCGCTCCGGCGGCATGTCCAACGAACTCAACAACATCATCTCCCGCACCACGGATGGCGTTTTTGAGGGCGTGGCCATCGGCGGGGACAGGTATGAAGCTCCAGGATTTCAGCTTGTTGTTTTAAGCGGCTGCATAACTCCGACTTCCATGACAGATACCCGGGTTCTGTGTTTACGGACCACGTGCTGCGCTACCAAGATACTCCTGGAGTCAAGATGATCGTCGTGTTGGGGGAGGTGAGGAAACCTAGAGTTCTGCTGAAGCCTTAGTCACAGGTGCTGCCGGTTTTTGGGTTGTCCGGGCCAATGGGGGGTCATAGAGAGGAGCGGCCGCATCCTTAGGGTAGCACAGGTGTCTTACAGATTCCTCAAGGCTCATTTGGTTAACATCTTTTCACTACTTTACAGTTTACTCTAAAAAGTTATTTTTTAAAGAAGTTTTTCCTGGTAATCCTTGATAAGCATGTTTTTCATACAATCCCAGCCTGTTTTTATAGTGATCCATTTTTCTTCTGCACGTTTTTTGTCCGTCCGTATTTTTCAAGTATCAACCGTTACGAGTTAAGCCCTATTTCATCTATAAAAATAATTGACAAACTTTTTTACGAGTTTCAAGTTTCAACTTCAAAACTCTTCAAAACTTTTTAAACTACTCAACAGACGACCACTTTTTTTTTTAACTCCATTGAAAATGGTTTACAGAAACTTCAAATACCCACTTTTCAGCTAAAAGCTTTCACCAACAATAGAAGTAGACTTTCAGCTAAAGAAACTTTTCAACTTTTTAACCATTCGGCAGACTTTTGAGCACACCTTTTGCTTAAACTCTGCCATTGTGTCCTTCTCAAAATAGTTTTTACATCAAAACGTAGGCATTCTTCCTGGCTTTCAGACAAAACAACTTTGAAAATCCTGAGCCATGTAGTTTTCTTACAATTATCATCAAAAGTTGACAATTTCTTCCAATAGACCCATTCTATCTGCATTTTTGGCAGAGAAAACTTTTTGAGGATTTATGCTTGCAATTACTTCTGTATATCTGGGCACAAAAACATGAAAATCACTCTAGGTGTAGTCCCAACATCTTCTGATATCATCTATTGTATTCCGACGTGTAAATTTTATCTTTTTACTCTTTACTTTCTGAAAGGAAAACGGTTTTAAATAAAATTCAGAGCCATTATTGAGTATCGTTTGTCAGCAAATTCGGGAGAGCCACAGTGCTAGGGTTATATATCTTTCATTGGGAAAGCAGAGCAATATTGTTTATGATCAGCATCTATTTTGAGTTTCACCTATGACTAGATTCATCAAATAATGTGAGCGGCTTTGGACTATTTTGGAATTTGGCCAACATTTCTGCTACATGCTAGCTATTTTGGCGAATTTAGGCTTTTTTTTTTGTTTCTTTAGGCTAATTTGGCATTTAGCTAAATGCTACATACTGGCTGTTTCGGCTAACCAAATTTTTTTCTAGTTTTTTAGGCTAAATTAGCATTTAGCTAACATTTTAGCAGCTATCACTTTTAGCATTTACAGCTATTAGCTTCAGCAATTTTAGCTGTCAGCTTGTCTCTTCAGCTATCAGCATTAGCATCTTCAGCTGCCAAATTCAGCTTACAGCATTCACACTAGCATTATTGCTATATATCTAGTTGATAATTATATTAAAAAGTTACTCTGTTACGGCTAACCTAATTTTTTTCTAGTTTTTAGGCTAATTAGGAGTTTAGCTAATATTTTAGCTACATGCTAGCTGTTCCTGCTAACTTGGGCTTTTCTTTACAGTTTTTATAGGTTCTAATTTCGCCTTAATCATATTTAAATATTTACTGGCTATTAGCTTTAGCGGTTTCAGCTATCTACAGTATTAATCTTCAGTGGCCAAAACAGCTTACAGCATACACACTATGTAGCATTAATCACAGGTAATGTATTATATATTAACTAATTATATAAACATAGTTTTAAAAGTTACGGTTTGAAATTTTTAATAATGTAGTTTTAGTGTTCAATAAATATTTATCCTGTTCGGCCCACAAGCTAAGGTGTGTTTTGGATTTTGGACCCTTTGTGTGACTGAGTTTGACACCCCTGCTCCATAGGATGCTGGATTTGTCAAATCTCTGCTTCTAATAGTCCAGTAATGCGCATTTATCCCATGAATTGCATTAACGGGTCACCAGTGAAGTGTGCAGGGATTGACAATGTCCCTGAGTCTCACCTTATTCCCCCTGCCTTACATTTGAGTGTTGCTAAAGTGTTCGCTACAACCTCTCAAATGCAGCATGCCCGTGAATACGAAATCGTGATCATTCTTTGATATTTCATGTGGGCCACCATTTTTTCTGCAGACAACCCGAATCCACCTGTATATGTATCTTTAAAAACATTTGATTTTATTTGTGCGATTTTTTATTTTTTATTTTATTTTTTTTTTGGTCAGATCGGCGGCACAGAAGAGTACAAGATCTGTGAGGCTATCAAACAGGGAAGAGTCACCAAGCCAGTGGTGTGCTGGTGTATCGGCACTTGTGCCACCATGTTTTCCTCAGAGGTAAGAGCCCACGGTTTCTGTTTACAGGACAGGATAAATGAGGTTTATGAATGGCTGTTTTTTTTTTTCCTTTTTTTTAACTATCAGGTTCAGTTTGGTCACGCCGGAGCGTGCGCCAACCAGGCGTCCGAGACCGCCGTTGCTAAGAACAAAGCTCTGAAAGAAGCTGGCGCTTTCGTACCCAAGAGCTTCGACGAGCTGGGAGACGTCATCAAGTCAGAACATTCTCTGCAGTTGCTCCTTTTATTCAGTTGTTACTTGAATTTAAACTTTCTTTTTTGTTAATCGCAGAAATGTATATGATGACCTTGTTGCCAAAGGAGTTATTCAACCAGCAGAAGAGGTGCCTCCTCCCACTGTGCCGATGGATTACTCCTGGGCTCGGGTGAGGATTCGGTTTTCTTCCAGAACAGAACGGATCTCTGCACCAGTTTGTTTTTGAACCATCCCACCGTCAATTTCGATTTGTTAGTTTGTCATATACAACTCAGTTTTAACTAGAGATGTCCCGATCAGGGTTTTTGAGCCGCGATTCGATTCCGAGTCATTCCATTTTAAGTATCGACAGATATCAAGTTCTAATTTGGTACTTTTGTAAAACATTTTTTTTTAATGAACAAATGTATAAAAGCAGATTCAGATTGTCCCCTATTTCTATTTCATTATTTTATCATTTAACAATTAAATATAGCTCTTTGGTGAATTTCCTTGAAACAATCAAGTAAAAAATACTGTTACCTAGGAAAAAAAAAGAATATTATCTAGTAAATATAAATGATAATTAGTCATAGATGAGAAACTTTAGCTTTAATATCTTCACTACTTTTAAATATTTTTAACTAAATGTATAAATAAAGATGACTCTGTTTTAGCATGAATTTGATGATTATTTATGACTAGCTCATTATGAATTCATTCATTCATCTTCTTAGCTGCTTGACCCTTTCACGGGGATGCTGGAGCCTAACCCAGCTACTGATGGGTGACGGCAATCAGGTCGCCAGGATTATTAGTACTATTGTTAGGTTTTGTTACCGCAGTAGCAAATTTTCTTAATTAGGGCTGATATCAGAGAAATAAAAAGCATATCAAAGAAGAGCTCAGTTCTTAAGGCACATGGGTCAAAGTCAAGGCCCGGGGGCCGGATCCGGCCCTCCGTGTAATTAAATCCGGCCCTCCAGATCATTTTATTTTATTGTTATTACTGTCTCGATGTTATCTTTAGCTCATTTCTAATTTGTATAATTTTGACGAAATATATTTTTATGGAGAGTAAAATACTGAAAGTTATTTAAGGTTTAAGTTGATTTATTATGGAATAATATTTCTGCCTTTCTTATTATTCATAATTATGTTTAAAAGTTACGGTTTTAAAGTTTTAAATTGTCATTCTGGTAGCTTTTTAGACTATTTAAGAATTTTTTTTAGGCTATTTTGAAGTTTAGCTAATATTGGTGCTACATGCTAGCTGTTTTTACTAACCTACGATATTTTTTTTTGTTGTTTTTTAAGCCAATTTGTCATTTAGCTAATATTTTAGCTGGCTATCCGCTTCAGCGCTTTTAACTATCAATTTCAGCATCTTCCTCTATCAGCACTAGCATCTTTAGCGGCTAAATTTAGCTTACAGCATTCACACTAAAATTATCGCAGGTAGTATCTAGTTCATAATTATGTCAGAAAGTTAAAGTTTTAAAAATGTAGTTTTCGAGTGTTCAATAAACGTTTATTCTGTTTCGGATTTTGGCCACTTGTGAGGTTGAGTTTGACCCCCCATGTCTTAATTGGTTAAATCACTGAGAGGTTAACATTAAAAACAAACAGTTTTTTGTTCAGTTTAAAAGGTTTTTAAAGAGTTATTGATCCTGGAAGTCCAAATCTGTGACCATCCGACCAGCGTGGCGGTTTTCGTTGTTCCTGCTTGAACTGCCGCCGTTTTCTGCTGCGCTTTACGGGAATCAAATGTCCTGATCTGTTCATGACATGCAAACAGAAAAGTTTACAAAACAAACCTAATCCAGACTGTTTCAGTCAGAGAAACTTCATCTCCCACAATGCACCACGGCTCTCAAACAGCACAAGCATGGACAGAGATGCGTCTAAATCCCTCTTTACTGGAGTATTTATCCAGAATAATGAGTTTGAAATATAAACCACTGATCATAATAATAATAAATGACATATTCAGGTACTTTTAAGCAGTGTTGAAAATATATAACTTAGTTTGTGACAACCACAATTTTTGGAAAATATTTTATAATTTATCCAAATGAAATCACTTTGATTTTGCTTAATAAAAACAACTTTTATGTGAGTTATAGTTACTGTGCTTATTGTTTTGATAATTAACTAAAATATATTTTATATTTGTGAAAAGTGTTAGTATTCACAATTTTTTTTCAGTCATGCTCTTTAAAATGTCAATATATGGTCTCTTTTACAGTCTGTATATACTTACGTTTATCCTGATACGTCTCGTATGGCCAGACTCTTGACAATACTTCCTTAGTAAATGTGTTTCTGCCACACTGTCACACAGGGGCTGGGTCTGATCCGTAAACCGGCCTCCTTCATGACCAGCATCTGTGATGAGAGGGGTCAGGAGCTCCTCTACGCCGGCATGCCCATCACCGAGGTCTTCAAGACAGAAATGGGTCTAGGAGGAACCCTGGGGCTGCTGTGGTTCCAGCGGAGGTCAGAGTCTTGTGCTGTCATCCACTAACGTCTCCCGACAGATGAGGGGCTAACGTTGAACCCCGTCGCAGGTTACCGAGGTACGCCTGCCAGTTCATCGAGATGTGTCTGATGGTGACTGCCGACCACGGCCCCGCCGTCTCTGGCGCTCACAACACCATTGTCTGCGCTCGAGCCGGCAAGGACCTCATCTCCAGCCTGACCTCAGGCCTCCTCACTATCGTGAGTGTTTCCTGCGGCCGCACTCGCTCGAGAGTCTGGCGAAGCCAAACTTCTTATTTTGAGTTTGTGTGTCAGGGCGATCGCTTTGGGGGAGCTCTGGATGCAGCGGCGAAGCAGTTCAGTAAGGCTTTTGACAGCGGGATGCTGCCCATGGAGTTCGTCAACAAGATGAAGAAGGACGGCAAGTTGATCATGGGAATCGGACACAGGGTCAAGTCGGTGAGTCGGAATGACTGAATGAGAGGTCGACCGATTAACGGCGAGAAAAGTCTCCGCGTGCGGAGAAGCTCTGGAGGCTGAACTTATTATAAACTAGGGCTGTGAACATTTTTCGCGTTAACGCACTCGATTAATAAATCAATTAATGGGTTAATATTTATTATCAGTTTTTTAAATATGTCATTTATTTGTAGTTTTTGGATAAAACCAGTCTTTTATCTTATTTTAAAACGTGATCTTATACTAGGGCTGCCACGATTAGTCGACTAATCGATGACTAATCGATTAGTTTAATTTAGTCGTTACTTTAAATTATATAGAGTCAGAGTGTAGTAAAGTTGAAAGTTATAATGGCATTATGCTAGCTTTTTGGATTATTTTTGCAATTTTTTTTTTTTTTTAGGCTATTTTGAAGTTTAGCTAATATTTAAGCTACATGTTAGCTATTTTAGCTAATTTAGAATATTGTTTTTTTCAATTTCAGGCTAATTTTGAGATTAGCTAATATTTCAGATAGCTTTTTTGGATCATTTAGGATTTTTTCCTTTTTTTAGGCTAATTTGGAGTTTATCTTATATTTCAGATGGATGCTAGCTATTTTGACTAATTTAGGATTTTTTTCAGGATAATTTGGAGTTTATCTAATATTTCAGCTAAATGCTAGCTATTTTGCTAATTTAGGCATTTTTTTGTTTTGTTTTTTAGGTTACTTTAAAGTTCAGGTAATGTTTCAACTGGCTTTCAGCTTTAACAACTTTAGTTATCAATTTCAGCATCTTCAGCTATCAATTTAAGCCTACAACATTCGCACTACTATTATCGCAGGTAGTTGTTTATATCTAGTTTTTAGTTAGTTTAGAGATAACAATGGTTAAGATGTGTTTTATATTCAGTTTGCGCAAGAACCGATTAGTCTAGTAATCGGAAAAAATAATCGGCGATTAGTCGACTATTAAAATAATCGTTTGTGGCAGCTCTATCTTATACAACTGTATCAATTTGTTTTGAGTCATGTGCATCTGAAAATGCTTTATTCAGTTGTTCAGTGGAATTTTGTAAAATCACAGTCCCAGATTTAAACTGTTTATCTTCTAAAACTCTTTACAGGACACATTTAGTGGATAACAAAAATCTACAGTAACAAATTTTGGATGATGTTTAAAAATATATATATGAAAGACTAATTGTTAGAAGTTTGCATTTTATCTTAAACACGAAGAAACCTTTGGGGGGGGGGGGTATATAAAGTATATAACTTGCATATTTTTAGGAACAAAAAGCAGAAATATTTTAAAAATAAAAACTATCCACAGCAAATGCCTCGTCTGAAAGACAGTCAGCTCGAGTCAAAAACGTATCTAATTTTGAGTTATAACTGCACTAGAAGTCACAACCAATTTATAGAGTTGCATCAATACAGATTCAGTCACACAGACTCAAATATCACAGTGGCTACACACAAGGCTTATTCTTTTTCCCTAAATTTGCATTTTTCTGTCCTTGAGCGTTAACTGCAGTTTGACTCCATCATCCACATCTGTGAAGCTAATTTGTTAAGCTAAGCCTAACCAAACTAAACATTAGAAGTAGCCCTAAAATATGGTTAAAAAACTCTAATTTAACTTTTTTTTTTGCTTTCTCAGATTAATAATCCTGACATGAGAGTCCAGATCTTGAAGGACTTTGTGAAGCAGAACTTCCCCTCCTGCCAGCTGCTGGACTACGCTCTGGAAGTGGAAAAGATCACCACTTCTAAAGTAGGAATTCCTCCACTATGTCTTTTCCCCTTCAACAAACATCAGCTAACTTCTTTTTTTCACTGTGTATCAACTAGAAGCCAAACCTGATCCTGAATGTGGACGGTTTCATTGGTGTTGCCTTCGTGGACCTGCTCAGAACTTGTGGCGGATTTACAAGGTTTGTTTTCCACAGATCCTAATGTACCTGGTTCTATTCTTCCGAACGTTTTTTTTTTTTTTTTTTTTTTTTTTTGCAGGGATGAAGCGGACGAGTTTGTAGACGTCGGTGCTTTAAATGGAATCTTTGTTTTGGGGCGCAGCATGGGGTTCATTGGTAAGCTGCTGCTTTCCGTTGCTATGGTAACGTCTGCACAAAAGCCAACGCTTCTATTGTGACTTTTAAGTGCTTTTACTTCGATCACCTCAGGGCACTACCTGGACCAGAAGAGGCTGAAGCAGGGTCTGTACCGTCACCCGTGGGACGACATCTCCTACGTGCTTCCGGAGCACATGTCTATGTAGTGATCTCCATCGTCCAGGGCGTTCACCGGTCCCTCGCTGTTGATTTCCTCCACATCTTAATAATGTCAGAATTAATATAACTTACAATTGCACTAAGAAAAACTGTAAGAAACAGTTTCAGATGTAAAATCCTGTCAGTGCGTCATCTGTGTGGATGTTGGTAAAACTCGATCACTGTTATGTTTGTCATAGAAAAACCAGCTTTCCAGTTGTTTGTGTTGTGCTATTTAAATGTAAAGTCACCATAATAACCAAGCATGTGTGTCTGTTTCACAGACTGCTGTCTCTGTGCAGCTCTCCTCCTTGTGCCATTTGGAAATCAGAACATGCAGTACTGTAGAGAAGTCTTATTTTATGTATCAGAGAAAATAACAAAAGTGAATGTTTAAGATTATTTTACAATAAGCAGTGCCAAAACTGAAATGATACTGTGAGCTTTGTCTTTCTGCTTTGTGAGTCATGCTGCTGCTAGTGTTGTATCCAGAAGTCGTACTCTTTTAGCCGGTACAAACATGTGGAAGTACTAAAAGTGCTTAAAATAAAACATGGAACACAAAAATATTAACTTGAAAAGTTGTATTACCTGTGATGGTGTGGATGCTTTTTTGCTGAAAGTAGTTGCTGAAGATGTTGAAGCTTTTTGATGAAAATGGTGATGCAATTTACTTCAATTGCAAAAGGGTTTTGCTGAAGATTATGAAGCTTTTTTAAAGCTTAAATTAAAAAAAAAATTAAAATTTTAAGTTAAATTCGCTAAAAGACTGGAAATTTTGTTAAAGAACTATGAAAGAGCGCTGAAGTTTACTTAAATTTCTGAAAATTGTAAAATAAAATGCTTTAAAATCCCTAAGACATGCTTTGCAAAAGAAAAAAAATAGGTTGCACGTTAGCCCAAAAAACTGAAGTAGATGCCAAGTTAGCCAAAAAAGCTAGCTTGCTTAAATACTCGATAAACTAAAAAAAAAAAAAAAAAGCCTAAAATCCCCCAGTAAACTACATTATTCAAAACGTTAGCATGTTGCTAAAATATTAGCTGACACCCAAATGTTGCTTAAAAATACTGGCTAAACTCCAAACTAGCCTAAATTTCATCAGTATACTAAATTAGTATAAATAGAAGCTAAACTCTAAATTAGCCTAAAAAACCCCAGTAGACAGCAAATTAGCCAAAAACGTTGGCATGTTGCTAATCCAATAAATAAAAAAAAAAAATTTCAATAAAAAAATGAAAACATAAGATAACTAGTGTGAATCCTTATAAAGCATTAACACAATAAATATATTTGACAAAAATTAATCTTCCTGAAAAGTACATTTTTAAGTATTGATTTCAGCTTTGTCATTGATCCTTTTTTTGGATTCAAAATAATGTTGCCTATACAGTTAACAGTATGATAAACTGTCTGTGTCTGTCTGTCTGTCTGTCTGTCTGTCTGTCTGTCTGTCTGTCTGTCTGTCTGTCTGTTTGTTTGTCTGTATCCATCCTAATATTAACTGAATTTACCTCTGGACTGACTTGATATATATATTTAAAAATGCCAACATTTGTCCAATATAATAAAACTATATGTATTAAAGTTTTGGTCTTATTTGTGCCAATAAATAAAGGAATTTTAATACAGGAAAGAATAATTGTTCACTTCCAATTAAATTATTTCTCATTATTATTATTTTTTTTTATCTAATGTTTTGATTTTAGCTACTTTGTTTAATACATCCAGTCTATTTTGAGATCAAATATTTTACCTGCTGCAGTAATTACATATAAAAAAAAACATTTTATCGCATGCATTTTTCAAATGTTATTTTTATGGTGCATTTTAAAGGGATGCCTTTCAGTTTTTCTTGTTGAAATGAACGTTAGAGCACGTTAGATATTGAATTTAGAAGGTAATTCAAATGTACGGACTTTTTTACCTGTCCACAAACACCTCACACTCGAACTTCAGAGGGATGTGTAGTTCACATACATCAAACTGCGCATGTCAAATGCGCTTCTAATCTTATTTTTTTATTAAATAAACACCACAAAAGTAACATTTATGATTGTGTATTTACAACTTTTTATGATTAAATATTCAAAAATAGTTTTTTAAATGGGGGAATATTTTCGGAAATGTCCGATTCAAACACCGGATGTGACGTCAAAAACGCAAACCGCTTTGCTGTCACCGTCCGCCTGAAGTCCATGTATGTGCGGCTGCGTATGTCGCTTCATCCCCTGTGCTAGTTTGCTTCGTTTCCCTCCTCTGCTCCGCTTCGGCCCCGGCAGTAGAATGGCCGCGGCAGCCCCCAACCCGGAGGACTCCGCCAGGAGCAGCGGCAGCGGCGGGGGAGGTAGCGGGACTCCCAGCGCGCTAGCTGGGGACGGAGACGCGGAAGAGGCCGAGGACTTCACGTCCTCCTCCCACTGCTCGGAGCTGTCACGGCGGCAGAACGACCAGAGGAAGCAGGGTTTGTTCTGCGACGTGACGCTGGCCTTCAGCAGCGGAGCCGCCTCGGGGAACGTGCAGAGCTGCGAGTTTTCGGCCCACAGGTCGGTGCTGGCGGCGGCTACCGACTACTTCACGCCGCTACTGGGTGGACAGTTCTCCGAGTCGCTGTCCGGACGGGTGGAGATGAAGGAGTGGAGCTCCGAGCTGGGGCCGGACCCCGAGACGGTGGAGAGCGTCATCCAGTACATGTACACGGGAGAAATACGAGTGAGCACCTGCAATGTGCACGAAGTCCTGGAACTAGCAGATAGGTACGATTTATTTTATTTTATTGTTTATCTATAGACTATAGTGTTAAAGTCCAGGCCCGGGGGCCGGATCTGGCCCTCCCAGATCATTTTATTTTATTGTCATAAATTTAACCAATTTTATATTGCGCGTATTTTTAACTTGTATAATTTTGATAAAATATATTTTTTTAGAGTAAAATGTTAAAAGTAATTTCATGTTTAAATCGATTTATTCTGGAATAATATTCCTGCCTTTTTTTTTTTTTTTTTTTTTTTTTTTAATAAGTTACAGTTTAAAAGTTTTAAAAACTGGGGTTCTGCTAGCTTTTTGGACTATTTTGGCATTTAATAAAAATATTTTAGGCTATTATGAAGTTTAGCTAATATTTCGGCTACATGCTAGCTGTTTTGGCTAATTTAGGCTTTTTTCAGTTTTGTAGGACATTTTGAAGTTTAGCAATTTTTCAGCTACATCTAAGTTTTGTTTTGTTTTTTTTTTTAAGATAGTTTTGGCATTTGGTTCATATTTTAGCTGGCTATCAGCTTCAGCGTTTTCAGCTATCAGCTTCAGCGTTTTTAGCTATCAATTTCAGCATCTTCAGCTATCAGCACTAGCATCTTCATCGGACAAATTCAGTTAATCCAATACACACCTTAGGTCACAGAGCGAACAGGATAAACATTTATTGAACACTAAAACTCTTTTTTTAAACTTTAAATTTGTAAATTTTTACCATAATTATGAACTGGATGTATAGCATTACCTGCAATAATGCTAGTGTGAATACTGTAAACTGAATTTAGCAGCTGAAAATGCTAGTGCTGATAGCTGAAAACGCTGAAGTTGATAGCTAGCTAAAGTATTAGATGAAAAAACAAAATAAAAACAAACCCCTAAGTTAGCCATAACAGCTAGTATGTAGCTAAAAAATAAATAGCTTAGCTTCAAAATAACCTTAAAAAACTGAAAAAGCAGCCATAATTATCCCAAACAGCAAGCATGTATCTGAAATATTAGCTGAACTCCAAATCGCCTAAAAAAATCTCAGTATATGCCAAAATGGTCAAAAAAGGTAGAAATACGCCAATTTTTAAAACATTAAAACCTAACTTTTAAACATTATGAATAATAAAAAGGCAGTTACATTATTCCAGAATAAATCAATTTAAATCTTAACTAACTTTCAATATTGTACTTTTCATAAAAGTTATTTTGTCAAAATTATAAAAGCTAGAAAAGAGTGGAAGATGAATTCGCGCCATTAAAAATAACAAATTAAAAGGATCTGGAGGGCCGCAAAGAATTACCCAGCGGGCCTCATCTTAGTAAATGCCAAAATAGTCACAAAAAAAAAGTCCAAAAAGCTAGCAGAATGTCAATGTTTTGAACTTTTAAAACGTAACAGCTTTAGCTTCAGCAATATCAGCTTAAGCGTTTAACTATCAATTTCATCATCTTCAACTATCAGCACTAGCATCTTCAGCACGAGCCAAATTCAGTTTACAGCATTCAGACTAGAATTATTGCAGGTAATGCTATAGATCTAGTTCATAATTATGGTAAAAAAGTTACAAATTTAAAGTTTTAAAAATTTAAAGTGTTCATTAAATGTTTATCCTGTTCGACCTAAGATGTGTTTTGGATTTTGGCCTCTTGTGCGATTAAGTTTGACCCCCCCCCGCTATATTCTATTGACAGTCAATGCACAATGATTGCTTTTAATAGTACTTTTTCATTTTTGTATTGTTTTAATCTGTTTGCAATAAATAAAGTTCCGTTTTATTCATTTCTTTTATTCCGATTGTGTTTTAGGTTTCTCCTGGTGCAGCTGAAAGATTTCTGTGGCGAGTTCCTGAAGAAGAAGCTGAGCCTGACCAACTGCGTGGCCGTGCACAGTCTGGCCCACATGTACACGCTGGACCAGCTGGCCCTACGAGCTGCAGACATGATCCGCCGCAACTTCCACAAGGTCATCCAGGATGAGGAGTTCTACACCCTCCCCTTCCACCTGGTCCGCGACTGGCTCTCGGACGCGGAGATCACGGTGGATTCGGAGGAGATGCTGTTCGAGGCGGTGGTCAAGTGGGTGCAGAAGAACCCGGAGGAGCGAACCCGCTATTTCGAAGAACTGTTCCGCCTCCTCAGGCTGCCCCAGATCAAGCCCACCTACCTGACCAGAGTGGTGAAAACCGAACGCCTGGTGGCCGCCAACGAAGCTTGCCTCCAGTTGGTGTCGGCGGCCGTGGAGGGGCACGCCATCCGCTTCGAGAACCTCAAGTCAGCCGATCTGGAGTTCTGGTCTTCCCACATGGCGTCGTTTCAGCCCCGCTTCGGCCAAAATATGGACGTCATCATGGTCGTCGGTGGAGTCTCGGAGGGCGGAGACTACCTGAGCGAGTGCGTGGGCTACTTCATCTACGAGGATCGCTGGGTGAACCTCCCTCACATCCACAACCACCTGGACGGTCACGCCATCGCCACCACAGAGTCGCACGTCTACGTCGCTGGTTCCATGGAGCCGGGCTTCGCCAAGACCGTGGAGCGCTACAACCCCAACCGCAACACTTGGGAGCAAGTCAGCAACCTGACGACGCGCAAGCACTCCTTCGGCTTGACCTGCATTAAGGACATTTTGTACAGCATCGGCGGACACGGCAACTTCAGCCCCGGCTTCAAAGACGTCAGCGTGTACGAGCCGGAGCAGGACAAGTGGCACAACCTGGAGTCCGCCCCCAAAATCCTGCGAGACGTGAAGGCGATAAGCGTGGAGGATCGCTACGTTTACGTGACGGCGCGCACGCCGGTGGATACAGACAACGAGGACGGATTGAAGACGGTGACCACTCGCTACGACACCGAGAGTCGCCAGTGGCAGGACGTCGACTCTTTACCGCTTGTTGACAACTACTGCATTTTCCAAATGGCCGTCGCCTCGACGAATTTCTACCACACGGCGTCCTGCTGTCCCAAGAGCTACTCCGTGCGGGACGAGGTGGCCCGGCAGAAGATCAGCGCGCGGATCTCCGACGAGATCTTGGAGAGCCTGCCGCCCGAGGTCACCAGCATCGAGGGCGCCGCCATCTGCCACTTCGACGAGGACGTCTTCATCATCGGCGGCTGGAAGAACAGCGACGACGTGGACAAGCAGTACCGCAAGGAGGCGTACCGCTACTGCGCCGAGAGGAAGCGCTGGATGCTGCTGCCGCCGATGCCCCAGCCGCGCTGCCGGGCCACCGCCTGCCACGTCCGCATCCCCTACCGCTTCCTGTACGGCTGCCAGCGCTACCCCATGCCCCAGAACCTGGCCCGCCAGCGCGATCGCATGCAGCAGATGCAGCAGCTGCACCGCCGCACGCTCACGCTGCGGCGGCAGCTCCAGTCGCAGATAGAATGCTGAACGAATCGGAGATGAACTTTAGTGTGAAAAGTCTTAACAGCACGATGTGAATAAGAGTGTTACACGGCAGCCAAATATGGAATATTCTCATCAACTCTGATGCTGCTTAACTAATTGTACATAAATAATATAAATCTGTATATGTGTACATCTATGTGGATATCTGACATTCCTTTATTGTTTGGAAGAAAATGTGACCTTCACTTACTTAAGACATTCTTATCAAAGTCCCATCATTCCATAGTAACACTGTGACAATCTCCTCATGCCTAAAAGAAGTCTTACTCGCCTAAATCATATTAGGACTAAAAGAAAAGCTGCCGCTTCATTATTTTAGGGATGAATCAATCATTCATTCCTGCCTTTGCAGCTGTACAGTCATTCATTTCAGCGTTTCATCCTAAGAGGATTCTTGAGTTTTCGGAAGTGATGAAATGATTGTGAAATGTTCCATAAAGAAGTGAGAAGATTTGACATGTATTCCAGAGTTGTATCCTACTGTTTCATTAACTGCAGTATTCCCAGCAATAGTGTGATCATTCCGTTATTTTTTTTTTTTTCCCTGCACTCTTCTGGGCTGCTTAACGTTCCATTCCTTCAAGTTGTTATTTACGTTGTTTGCACTGTTTTTTTTTTCCCTATGAAATGGCAAAAGTTTCTCTGAAACAGCACTTTTTGGGATGTAATTGCAAAGTTTTGAAGCGCAAAGTTGTCGCTGCACTTTGACTTTCATTCGTGTCATATCAGACTTAATGATTGTATTTCGGAAAATATATTTTTAAAATTGCTTGGTAAGATTCGACCTTTGAGCTGGTGTGATGCTGTCGACTGAGTTTGTTTCACGCATTAAATGTCTTCTGAAACCCTGTTTAATTGCACATCGCTCTCAGCTGGGTGTATATTAGACGTGTTGACGTTCTTCGTCTCGTCGTGTTCACCAAAGAGACTCGTAGAGGGACGGGTTGATCTCATAGGGCAGAAGAAGAGAGATTGTGATACGAATGTGTTTTTGACTGACATTCAGAAGTTTATGTCTGCAGAGCTCAACCGCATATCTGTGGTTACGGAGCGGAGAAATGATATTCATTTCGACTTTATGACCAACATAAATAGCACTGCAAATATTAACAAAAATAAGCTATGTATTAGCTTTGTATGTCTGACATTGTGTCTTTATGCTGGATGTAATAAATGCTAATGTCATCACCTGCAATTAAAGCCGTTTTTGTAAAACCGTGTCTTTGCTTGATTGCTGAAAATGTTAAATCGACTGTCTGTTAAAAACATAACAACCAGGAAAGTCAAAGTCGAGGCCCACGGGCCGGATCCGGCCCGCTGGGTAATTCTTTGCGGCCCTCCACATCCTTTTAATTTGTTATTTTTAATGGCCCAATTTCATCTTCTACTCCTTTGTAGCTTTTATAATTTTGACAAAATAATTTTTATGGAAAGTACAATATTGAAAGTTATTTAAGTTGATTTATTCTGGAATAATGTAACTGCCTTTTTATTATTCATAATGTTTAAAAGTTAGGTTTTAATGTTTTAAAAATTGGCATAATTCCACCTTTTTTGGCATATACTGAGATTTTTTTAGGCGATTTGGAGTTCATCTAATATTTCAGCTACATGCTAGTTGTTTTGGCTCATTTTAGCTTTTTTTTTTTTTTAGGCTGTTTTGGTGCTAGGCTAATATTTAAACGCTAGCTGTTTAGCTTAATTTAGGCTCTTTTTTTCAGGTTTTTTTTTTTTTGTTGTAATTTTAAGTTTAGCTATACTTTAGCAACATGCTAGCTGCTTTTGGCTAACCTAGGTTTTTTTTTTTCACAACCCAACTTATTAGCGCAATGATTAATCATCTTCGCTGTAAATAAAACATTTGATTTCCATATTCCTCATTTATAGAAATTGTATATAAAATGGTCTTGTTAATGTCTATGAACTGTCTAGTGCCCTACGTTTAAAAAAATAACTTTTCATATAACAGTCTAATGTTAAAATGAGCCATATAATTTAATTCCACAATAGACTAAAAATGTTATTTAAAGTTAATTGTATATATTTTTAAACACATTGATAAAGTGCAATTGATAGTTTATCCACTTATTATCCTGTATGTAAACAAAAAAATGTTATATATTCTGTAACGCAATTGATATGTTACATATTTTACACAAATTAAATAATTTGTTGTTAGTATTACAATTAGTTGAATGAAAATATTTTCAACATTTATTTTAAATATTTTGAAAAAATACTATATGTTAATTTTGAAACAGTTTTAGATTAGTTTGTATTATTATTATTATTATTATTTTATTTTTTTTCTCCTTTAAAAGACTCCTAGGAACCTTTGTGTTGGAGCCATTGCGCCCGAGGGAAACTTTTTACCCTCCCACCTTAAGTTAGAAAAAGAAGAACTGTTGCCTTCAGGACCCTTCAAAGTTTCGCAACAAAAAAGAAAAAAGCTATTTCCATGGATTGAAGAGCCCTTTAGACCAATTTTCTTAGATTTTTGTTTTTAATACATATATTATTAAATAGTTTATAGATAAAATAAGTTAAATTAACTTTTTAGTTTCATTAATGAATTGCTGGTTTAAAAAATTCCGACCCTTTTGAAAGTCAGGGAATGCAGCAGTGTCGTTGTACCGGGAGATCGTCTGAGACAGCTAATGACACATGACACGGGCTTTTGCTTAAATAATCGGAACATATCGACATATAATTTTATCGTTAAACATGGTAATAGTACGCACACAACTTTTTAGGGACCTCGTGAATTTAAGGAATGAATTTATTTCGGTTTATTTGGTTTACCGGCACACTGAAGCGCTAACGTACTGGTGTAACTGCAGCTAGCTTGTGTCTGTTAGCTAAACAAAACTTGATTTCAACTGTAACTGATGGGATGCGAGATTAACAATACATTTACAGTGTAACGATTTTTAAGTGGAGTTGCAATTGATTTTAGGCTTTCAGAACTTATATTTTTGAATGTTACTTTTATTTTCTATATTCTACTGCAGCGTTTTTTGACGGTGTGTCTGTCTGCACAGATCCCGGAGCTGTCCAACCCCTCGGTGTGTATGAAAGACCCCCAGAGGGTACAAGACATCCTGCAGTCCATGGTGAAGGCTGGTTCCAACACCCTGCAGGTGGGTGTGCCACCAGAAGCAAGCGCTTATTTCAACGGAACAGGAAGTGAGAGTGTTTTGTATTTTTCTTCAGGTGATTTCAGACTTTGACATGACCTTAACGAGATTCTCACACAATGGTAAAAGGTGTCCCACCTGTCACAGTAAGTACACTTATCTACACGCTTTTAGCTATTCAAGTAACTCATGTTTAAAGAGATTTACAAAAACACTTGTCTAAAACCATTCGCAAGGGAAACTAATAAAGATATAAAAAAAAAAAAAAAAAAAAAAATCACACCTAAATGTAAAATCTTGTTTTTTGGCTTTTTAATTATTTTTATTTATTCATTTTTTTTAGATATTCTTGACAACAGCAAAGTCATCTCTGAAGACTGTAAACAGCAGGTAAGAACTATAATTTTGTACAGAAAACGGGTTAAAAGCAGATTATTATTAGAACGCACATCAACAACATATTATTTTAAGATTCTGTTGGATAATTCAAAATCTGTTGGGTTCCTATGATGCAAAAATGATCTAAAAAAATGCTGATATTTTTACTCTACCATTATTAATGGCCCGATGTTATCTTGCACTCATTTCTAACTTCTATAATTTTTGCAAAATATGTTTTTATGGAGAGTAAAATATTTAAAGTTTTTAAAGATTTAAGTTGATTTATTCTGGAATAATATTTCTGCCTTTTTATTATTCTTAGTTACGTTTAAAAGTTAGGTTTTTAAGGTTAAAAAATGCCATTCTACTAACCTTTTAGACTATTTTGGCATTTACTAAGATTGTTCTTTGGCTGTTTTGGAGTTTAGCTAATATTTCTGCCACATGCTATCTGTTTTGGCTAATTTAGGTTTTTTTTTTTTCTTCAGGCTAATTTGACATTTAGCTATTATTTTAGCTGGCATTTAGCTTCACCGTTTTCAGGTATCAGCTTTAGCATTTTCAGCAAACGGCTTCAATATTTTCAGATATCAGGTTCACCATTTTCAGTAATCAGTTTCAGCATTGTCAGCCATCAGCGTTTCAGGTTTTAGCTTCAGCATTCTCAACTACCAGCTTCAGCCTATAAGCTTGGCGTTTTCAGCTATCAGCTTCAGCCTTTTCAACTATAAGCTTCAGCATTTTCGACTATCAGCTTCAGCGTATTTAGTTATCAGCTTCAGCATTCACAACTATCAGTTTCAGCCTTTTCAACTATCAGCTTTAGTATTCTCAACTATCAATTTCAGTATTTTCAGCTATCAGCTAAATCATTTTCAGCTATAAGCTTCAGCATTCTCAACTATCAGCTTCAGTATTTTCAGCTATCAGCTTCAGCATTCACAACTATCAGTTTCAGCCTTTTCAACTCTCAGCTTTAGCATTCTCAACTATCAATTTCAGTGTTTTCAGCTATCAACTTCATCCTTTTCAACTATAAGTTTCAGCCTTTTCAACTATCAGCTTCAGCATTTTCAGCTTCAGCATTTTCAGCTTCAGCGTTTTCAACTATCAGCTTCAGTATTATCAGCTTCAGCATTTTCAACTATAAGTTTTAGATATCTAGTTCATAGTTATGTTAAAAAGTTACGGTTTTGAAATTTAAAAAAATGTAGTTTTAGCGTGTTCATTAAATATTTATCCTGTTCGGCCCGCGACCTAAGGTATGTTTTTGTCCCCCTGTGCGGTTGAGTTTGACACCCCTGCTTTAAAGCCTTGTGGTTGGTTTCATACAAGCCAACATAAAGACTGACGTCCTGTAGCTGTCGCTCCTTCATCTGTGATTCGTTTAATTGTTTATCTGACAAGCTATAAAAATATGAACGTTTTATTTCAGGATATCTTTATTTCTAAAAAAAATTCTGTTAAATATCAATGAAAAGTCCTTAATTTCCCACCTTGTGCAAGGCTGTTCTGCCATCTAGTGGATAAAAGGCAAATTGCGAGCAGAGATTTTTTTTTTCTTTTTAAATAACAATAAACTGTAGATCAGAAAAGTTCAATCTCAGTCCTAAAGGAATGGTATCCAGCTCCTTTTAATCTAAACACACACATTTACCCAACAAACCTATTAATTTATTGAGATGCATAAGACTTGTACTTGTAACTTGGGTTTTGTGCGTAAGGTTTTTTTTTTTTTTTTTTTTTTAAAGGATTTTTATAAGACAACTTATTTTCTATAGATTCCAAACATGTTTTTCAGACCCACACATTTCCTGTCACAATTTTGAAACCTTTTTGTGGAGAATATTTTGATTGATTGGTTTATTTCAAACAAAAATTGTGAAAAATACACGACAAAACACACAAAAACTTATTACAGAAATAATGAAATTCATTAATTAGAAAATAGAAAAAAACAAAACACACTTATATCACATTTGATTCATTAGATATTGTAATTATTAATTAAATTCAAGTAGACTGATTAATTAGTTACTTCATTTTACAGTTTTGCAGAGTTATGTAATCCGGTTCTGAACTATAAAAAGGGAAAAACGGCCTGCCCTACTTTTTTTTTATATATATATAATTTTATTTTTATAAAGAGTTTTATATTGTTGTAAGGAGTTATCTGAACAAAACAAACAAACTAAAACAAGTAAAAAAAAAAAAAAAAAAGTAGAGCAGGCCGTTTTCGACTTTTTGTACTGATCAGATCAAATGCAAGGTTGTTTTTTTTTTATTTATTTTTTATTAATTTTGTGAAATTTATTCAACTTATTTTGCATTTTTTTTAAACATATTGTAACCAGTCTAACTTGACACACTACAACGCGAGGTTTGGATGAATTTGGTTAAATTTAATTGGAACATGTTTGGTCTGGAATGTTCTCCACTCAAAACGTCTTTTTGTTTGAATCAGTATAGAGTTTATTTTTGTTTTTAGTTCCGTTCATGTTTAGAAAACTGGATTTTAAGCAATTCTAGGTAGAATAATGCAAAGCTCTCCTCTCTCCTTCAGCTGGATCATCTTCTGAAGACTTACTACCCCATAGAGATCGATTCTACTCGATCGGTAGAAGAAAAGCTGCCTTTAATGGTGGAATGGTGAGTATCTCCAACATCCTCTCGGAGCGCTCAGGTTTGTGTTTTTTGCTCTTTACAAAAGGCATTTTTTTGGCTCCCCCAGGTGGACCAAAGCTCACGATCTCCTGGTGGAGCAGAAGATCCGGAAGGAGCTGCTGGCGGAGGCCGTGAGCGAGTCGGAGGTCATGCTGAGGTGAGGTCAGCCCGAGCGCTGATGGGGTTTTTCTTTTAGGAGTGTTTGGTTACGGAGCGGTTTGGTTCCCCAGGGAGGGCTTCCAGCTCTTCTTCGACCACCTGCACGAGCACAGCATCCCTCTGCTCATCTTCTCCGCTGGAATCGGAGACATCCTGGAGGAGGTGATCCGGCAGGCCGGAGTGTTCCACTCCAACGTCAACGTCTTCTCCAACTACATGGACTTCGACGAGTCTGTAAGTTTCCTGTTTAGTTTCATCGATTTTAAAATCCCGACTTCAATATCAATTGGAAGTTTTGGTTTTGAACAGGGGGTGCTGAGGGCCTTCAAAGGAGAGCTGATCCACATTTACAACAAAAGAGAAGGAGCTCTGCTCAACACGGGACACTTCCAGGAGCTGCGGACGCGGCCCAACGTGCTGCTGATGGGAGACTCCCTCGGGGACCTGTCCATGGCCGACGGGGTCCAGGACATGGAGAACATCCTCAAAATCGGGTTTCTCAACGATAAGGTGAGTGGAGTTCCCGCCCCCTCCCGCTCCCGACGCTCGTGAATCCTCACTACGTCCGTCTCCGCAGGTGGAGGAGAGGAAGCAGTCGTATTTGGACTCGTTTGACATCGTGTTGATTAAAGACGAAACCTTGGAAGTCCCCAACGCCGTTCTCCTGCATCTCACCGGCAATAAATGAACGTCTCCTCTCCTCTCGGACACTCCAGGAACGGCTCGAGATCGACTTTTCATGTCTGAACCCGAGCAGCGGCAAAACCTTTGTTCTCAAATCCTCACCGTGTGACGTCCCAGCAAAGCACAAACGCCACACGTCCAGTGTGTTCGTGCTCACGTTTTTTCATACAACGTTGTCGTGCAAAAGTTAAGAAAAGTTTTGTTGTTTTGTACAAAATTCACCTTCATCCCTTCAGAGATAATAAACTCATTTCTTTTAAATTGACAATGCCCCTTAAGTTATGTGGTAACTTCAAAAACTTTCCATATTAAAGTATAAAAGTTCCTTTTATATCAAAGATAAAACATTTATACAATTACATAATTGTCATTTTTAGTATTAAAACATTTTCTAGCTGCATCTCGGATGATTTTAAATGTTTGATCAATTGAATAATTATAGTCTTTTCATGTTTCATCACTGACTTCCTGTCTCGATGGGATCTGCCACCATCAGTCTCAATGGCTTAAATAATAACTTCTAAGACAACTTTCTTCGCTGTTGCCGGGGCGACAACCGGATCACGGAGCGCGCCGGCGTTCCCTCACAACTCGTCTCGTACCACCTTCTCTTCGACCGTCAGCTCTTCCTCCAAAATCTTTCCGTCTTTATTCCGATCTTGATTGTCAAACATGTCCTTTATGATGCCGTCGGCCTCCATGCCCGGCCGCAGACGACCTTTACCCTCCTGGACTTGAAGGTGGATGAAGTTTGAGAACTGGAGGAGAGAATAAAATACATTTTTTTTACTTCTTTTTTTTTAGATAAATTTTATAAAATACTTTTTTCTTAAACAAAAACCTGTTCAAAACACAGTTTTTATGGGTCTACCTCCTCCAGAGGGACCTCCTTGTCCCCGTCAATATCCATGGCATCAAAGAGGGGGTCTGGTCCGTCTCCGAGCCACACAAACATGTATCCGTCCGGGACGCCCTTCTGCAGCTCCACCAGCTCCAGCTCAAACAGCAGCACCGCACTTCTGGGAACATCTCCAGCTGAGGGGCGTCCCGTCACAAAAGGAAACCAAACGTCATTCCAAAAATAAAAAATAAACACCATCTCAGCATTTTTAAAAGGTCTGACCTCCGTTTTCCCCATGAGCCCAGTGAGGAGGAACGACCACCTCCCTCCTCTCGCCCACACACATGCCCTTCAGACCTTCCTCCAAACCCACGATGACTTTATTGGCTCCTAAAGTTGCGACCGAAGGCGAGTCGTAGTGGTCCCTAAACAGAAACACAGCTAACTAGAAAAGTTGCGTTGCCTGCGATAATGCTAGTGTGAATGCTTGAAGATGCTGAAGCTTTTTACTGAAAATGGTGACACAATTTATTTTAATTTCTGAACTGATTTGCTGTTAAAACTATTTCCCAAATCTTAGATTTTCTAAAAGACTGAAAATTTTGTTCAAGAATTATGAATAATGAAGGACTATGAAATTCGTAGTAAAAAATCCCTAATACATGCCAATATTGCAAACATTAAGTGTGTTGCTTAAATATGAGAGAAGTTCCAAATTAGCTCAAAAACCTTAGTAGGTGCCAAATTTGCGAGAAAAAGAAAAAAGAGCTAGCTCGCTGCTTAAATTCCAGCTAAACTAAACAATGACCTAGATTGGTTAAAAACATTAGCCTATGGCTAAAACAGAAGCTAAAGTCTAAATAAGCCTGCAAAACACCGGAGTAGTTAAAAAATTAGCCAAAAAACATTAGCGTGTTGCTAAAATAATAGCTAAACTCCAAATTAGCATAAAACACTTAAGTAGATGCAGAAAAGGCTAGCCTATTGTTTGAATGCTAGCTAAACTAAATAAGAAAAAAAAATAAAACTCCTCAGTAAACAAAATTATCAAAAACCATTAGCATGTTGCTAAAATATTAGCTAAACTCCAAATTAGCCCATAAAACACCTTAGTAGATGCCAAATTAACCCAAAAAAGCTAGCTCGTTGCTTGAATACTAGCTAAACTCCAGGAAAAAATTAAACTCCTTACTAAACTAAATTATTAAAAAATATTAGCCTGTTGCTAAAAAAGAAGCTAAACTCTAAATCGGCCTATAAAAACCTCTGCAGCTAACAAATTAGCCAAAAATATTAGCATGTTGCTAAAATTATAGAGAAACTCCGAATTAGCATAAAAACCTCAGGAGATGCCAAATTAGTCCAAAAAATAGCTAACCTATTGTTTGAATGCTAGCTAAACTAAAAAAGAAAAAGAAAACTAAAACTCCTCAGTAAACGAAATTACCAAAAACCGTTAGCATATTGCCAAAATATTAGATAAACTCCTGATTAGCATAAAAGAACCTCAGTAGATGCCAAATTAGCCACAAATAAAAAAAACAAACAAAATAAATTGAATTTTCCAGTAGTTAAAGTCCAAAATAACTTAAAATTTCTCAGTAAACTAAGTTAGCCAAAAACGTTAGCCTGTTTGTATAATATTAGGTAAGCTCTAAATTTTTTGAAAATTACTATAAAAGGTTAAAATATAGTCCATGAATATATTTAAAGGCTTGTTGCTAAACTACTAAAAAATTTGAAGACTTTCTCATTAATCTGGGACATCTTTTGCTCAATAGTTTCAAAAACTAAGTTTATGAATACCAAAAATACAAGCAGTAATGTCCTGAACAAGCTGAATGTTCTGATAGCAACATTACTGAAATCGATGAAAGTGTGATTGAGTTTTTTTTAACACGTCAAAAAATGTACAAAAAAGGAGCAGGCACATGCTGGCACACATGCTGCTGTCACAACCAGCCCAGTAAGACGAGTCAGCCGGGAGCCGGGGATGATTACATGCAGGAGGCGGCGGGGATGCAGCGCAGCAGAGCGAACAGCGGAGGCGCTCACGAGGAGTAGAGAAGGCTGCCGTCCCTGAGGGAGCAGTTGTAGCGATACTTGATCCAGTCGTCGGCCTCACTGGTGGCGTTGCACTCTCGGGGCTTGTGAGTAACTCGGATCTGGACGGAATCTTTGGGATTGTGGAAATCGATGACGTGGATGTGGAAGACGAGGACAGCCGAGCCGGGAATGAGGCCTCCTGCAACACCAACCGCACTCAGGAGATCCAACAGGGAGTCCGAGAGCGCATTCTGTAACCTTACCGACTCCCGTCTCGCCGTACGCCAGATGAGGAGGAATCACGATCCGCCTCTTTTCTCCCGTGCACAGACCCTGCAGAGCTTTGTCCATGCCTTGGATCACGTAACCCATCCCGATGTAGGTGTTGTAGGTGCTGTTTCTCTGGTAGCTGTGGAGCGACATCGAGGTCAGACCAAAGACGTCAGGTCAATAGACCAGAGGTGTCAAGGGGCCAAAAATCCAAAACACATCTTAGGTCGCGGGCCGAACAGGATAAACATTTATTGAACACTCTTACAACATATTTTTTTAAAACTGTAACTTTTTATATATAGTATTACCTGTAATAATATTAGTATTAATACTGTAAGCTAAATTTGGCAGCTGAAGATACTGAAATTGATGGCTAAAAAAGCTGAAGCTGATAGCTGAAAATGCTGAAGCTAATAGCTGAAACCGCTAAAGCTGATAGCTGAAAATACTGAAGCTGATAGTTCAGAATGCTGAAGCTTATAGCTAAAAACGCTGAAGCTGATAGTTGAGAATGCTGAAGCTTTTAGTTGAAAAGGCTGAAACTGATAGTTGAAAAGGCTGAAACTGATAGCTAAAAACGCCAAGCTTATAGGCTGAAGCTAGTAGCTGAGAATGCTGAAGCTAAAACCTGAAACGCTGATGGCTGACAATGCTGAAACTGATTGCTGAAAATGGTGAACCTGATTAGGGCTGCCACGATTAGTCGACTAATCGATGACTAATCGACTATTAAAATAGTCGACAACTAATTTAATAGTCAATTAGTCGTTACTTTATATTGTATGAAGTCAGATTGTAGTAAAGTTGAAAGTTATAATAGCCTTCTGCTAGCTTTTTGGAATATTTTGGCATTTATTAAGGTTTTTTAGGCTATTTTGGAGTTTAGCTAATATATCAGCAGCATGCTAGCTATTTCGGCTAACTTTAGCTTTTTTACGTTTTTTAAGGCAATTTTTGAGTTTAGCTTATATTTCAGCTATGTGCTAGCTGTTTTGGCTAATATAGGATTTTTCCGTTTTTTTAAGGCTAATTTGGAATTTAGCTAATATTTCAGCAGCATGCTAGCTATTTAGGCTAACTTTGGTTCTTTTTATTTTTTGGTAAATTTGGCATTTAACTAATATTATAGCTGGTTATCAACTTCAGCATCTTTACATCCACTTTGGCCATGAACAGATTAGTCGACTCATCGGAAAAAATAATCGGTGATTAGTCGACTATTAAAATAATCGTTTGTGGCAGCCCTAAACCTGATATCTGAAAATATTGAAGCCGCTTGCTGAAAATGCTAATAGTCGATTGCTGAAATCACTGAAGCTAATAGCTGATTATGCTGAAGTTGATAGCTAGTTCAAATACTAGCTAAATGCCTAATTAGCTTAAAAACTAAAAAAAAAAAAAACAGGTTAGTCAAAACAGTTAGCATGTAGCAGACAAAATAGCTAAACTTCAAAGAAGCCTAAAAAAACTGAAAAAGGGCAAAATTAGCTAAAACAGCTAGCATGTAGCTGAAATATTAGCTATATTTCAAAACAGCCTAAAAACTGAAAAAAGCCTAAATTATCAGAAAAAGCTAGCATTTAGCTTGAATATTAGCTAAACTCCAAAACAGCTACAAAAAAAAAAACTGAACAAAGCCTAAATTAGCGAAAACGGCTTGCATGTAGCATAAATATTAGCTAAACTCCAAAATAGCCTTAAAAAATCTTAATAAATGCCAAAATACTCCAAAAAGCTATGCCGATTTTTAAAAATTTAACATCGTAACATAATTATGAATAATAAAGGCATGAATATTATTCCAGAATAAATCAACTTAAACCTTAAATAACTTTCAATATTTTACTCTCCATAAAAATTTATTTTGTCAAAATTATACAAGTTAAAAATAAGTGCAAGATAACATCGAGACATTAATAAAAATAAAACAAAAATGATCTGGAGGGCCGGATAGAGTTACCCGCAGGGCCGGATCCGGCCCCCGGGCCTTGACTTTGACACGTTGCTGTACCTGGAGTCAAACAAGGTGCCGTCCTGGAAGGTGCCGTTGTAATGGTAACGCACGTAATCTCCAACCACCGTCCTGCGAGTGCAGCCTTCAGGGACCTCCGTCACCTCCACCGTCAGCTCATCTTTTGGGTTGAACAGGTCCACCATCAGGACCTCGAACACCAGCGTGGCCTGAGGGGGGATCTCTGCTCCTGCGGAGAGGAGAACAAACAACTTCACTTTACAATTCTGCTTTTAGACAAATCAAACGAAAGGTGTCAACAAGATATAAAACTAGAACAGATTTGATTAAAATTCTTTCTTGAAATCAATTTCATTTTATTTTGGTTTAAACATACATCTAACCACATTGCAAAGCTCCATTTACTCCATAGTTGATGCTAAAGATTTACTAAATATACAGAAATAAGCATGCATTCATGCTTTTATCTACAACACTGTTCTAAATTATAATGCACATTGTATTTAAATATCATAAAGATAAAAGTTTTTTTAAGTTAAACTAATCCCAAGCCCGCTGGGCCGCCTGTGGATAGCATAGCATGCTAGCAAGCTCCACTGTAGTAAGCTAGCAGGTCTGCATCGCTGTAGCGAGCTCCACTTTATAGAGATAGCATGCTCCGATATAGCGGGCTCACTAGCTCTGATGTAGCCAGCTAGTGAGTTCCGCTGTATAGAGCTAGCATGCTCCACTGTAGCAAGCTTCGCTGTAGTAAGCTAGCAAGCTCTGATTAATTTAGCTCTACTGAATAGAGTTACCATGGCCCGCTGTATCGAGCTAGTGAGCTCTGCTGTAGCAAGCTTTGTTGTAGCAAGCTAGCAAGCACCGCTGTATTGAACTCCACTGAATAAAGCTAACGTGCTACGCTGTCGTGTGCTAGTGAGCTTTGCTGTAGCAAGCTTTGTTGTAGCAAGCTCTGCTGTATTGAGCTAGAATGCTCCACTGTACCTGGCTTACTAGCTTCGATGTAGCAAGCTAGTGAGCTCCACTATGACGGGGTCACTACCTTCAACCTAGCAAGCTAGCGAGGTCTACTGTAGCGAGTTTTGTTGTAGCGAACTCCGCAGGATAAAGCTAGTGAGCTCCGCTATATCGAGCTAGCAACCTCTGCTGTAGTGAGCTCCGCTATGATGGGGTCACTACCTTCAAGCTAGCGAGGTCTACTGTAGCGAGTTTTGTTGTAGCGAGCATTGTTGTAGCGGGCTCCGCTGTAGCGAGTTCCGTCGGATAAAGCTAGTGAGCTCCACTGTATCGAGCTAGCAACCTGAAGCGAGCTTTGTTGTAGCGAGCTAGCGAGCTCCGCTGTAGCGGATTGTCTCGCTTCACTGTAGGAAGCTAGCGAGCTTCGCTGTTTAGAACTAGCATGCTCCGCTGTAGCAGGCTGTCAAGCTTCGTTATAAGAAGCTAGCAAGCTCTGCTGTAACAAGCTTCATTGTAACGAGCTAGTATGCTACGCTGAATAGGGCTAACGTCCTCTACTGCAGGGAATCTGTCAAAATTCTGTTTTGTAAAATTATTTGGAGCAGTGCGTTTTAGTTTTTTTATTTTAAAAAATATATCATTCGAGCAGCTTAAAGGTTTGTTGGTCTCATCTATGTTGTATATTTCTATACCGTAGCCTTGTTCTCCATAGGCCAGGAAGGGCGGCACAATAATGACCCGTCTTTCTCCGACGCACATTCCCAGAAGTCCCTCCTCCAGGCCTTTGATGAGGTCGCCCTGTCCGAGGTAAGTGTCGTAGGTCTCGTTACTCGAGTATCTGTGAGAAAATACAAGATATTGATGCTTTTCTGTGAAATACAGGTGTGCTTACCTGTCGGGATGCGGCCTCACCTGGTGTCAAACGTTTCATCCGTCAGCAGGGAGCCGGTGTAGTGGTAACGGATGAAATCGGATGCTGAGGCGCCGCGGCTGCAGCCTGCGGGTTTGCTGAGCGTGCGGGTCTGAACTTTATCTTCTGGGTTCCAGATGTCCAGCAGGTGGACGTCGTACACCAGCACGGTGTCAGGAGGGATCACGCCACCTGTGGGACCAACAGCCACAGAGTTGGCACAAACCATTAAAGGTCCCCAAAGAGTCCCGCTGCACCGACCTGCTCCAATGCTGCCATAGGCCAGGTGAGGCGGGACGGTGATCCTCCTTCGCTCGCCCACACACATGCCCAGAAGACCCCGGTCCATCCCGGTGATGAGTCTGCCCAGGCCCACCTGGCTGATGAAGGCTTTGCCTCGGTCATGGCTGCAGAGGCGAGAAGACGACACGAAGATGCTCAACATCTGATAGCAAGAGTGAAAATGTGACTTCTTTTTAGGATTTGGTTGACAGGAATGCAGATGCATCCAGCTGCAAAACTAAACTGCGCATGTGCAGTACTGCCAGCACCTTCACCTGGAGTCAAACTGCTGCCCGTTCTCCTGGAAAGTCCCGTTGAAGTGATACCGGACGAAGTCCTCCGTCTGCACCTCTCGAGGACACGCTCTGGGAATGTGGTACCGGTCCACAACGATGTCCACCAGCGGGTTGGAGCTGCAGGTCGCCGCGCAGACGAGGATGAGGAGCTCGAGGGGTTTGGTCGGATCCATTCGCATTCTCGCATTCGGGAAGCGAGAGAACGGCAGAACCGAGCCGGAGAACCACAGCCAGCGCGGCGATGTGGTTCAAGAGGAGCGGGGGAAGGACAGGAGGCAGACGCAACAAGTTTGGGACGCTGTTCCTGTCAAGCAGACCGGAAACCAGGACCTACTTCCGGGTTTGGTTTTCAAAATAAAAGTCTTTTTGTACTAATGCAGTTTATAAACAATTAATAAGTACATAATAAAATGACGTTATTAACAATTTAACATTAATTACTTAAAATTTAAAGTTAATAAATGTGGTCCTATAGAATAAAACTTAATTCAAAGGGGAAATGATGTTGTTACTGTAGCTCTATTAGCAGATAGATGATAAATAACACTAAAAAATATTTAAAAAAAAATATTGTCCAGTGTATTTTAGGGATTGTACAGTTTATTAGCTGCCATGAGAAAAAATCTACAGTCTCTGATTGAAGGAGCTCTGAAGTTCATCCACTATCTCATGCAGAGGATGACGATGACGAAGATTGTCCACGATAAAAGACAAAGAGGAAGTTTGTGTTTAAAATACCTGACTTGAAAGCATCTGCGGTGCTAACCTGCCCTTCATCCATCCATCCACCTTAGGTTGCAGGACAAACATCTTAAACATTTATTGAACACTCTAAAACTATTTTTTTTTACTTTAAAAAAGTAACTTTTTAACATAATTATGAACTAGATATTAAGCATTACCTGCGATAATAATAGCGTGAATGCTGTAAGAGGATTTTCACTGCTGAAGATGCTAGTGCTGAAAGCTAAAGATGCTGAAATGGATAGCTAAAAATGCTGAAGTTAATCGCTGAAAATATTAGCTAAATGCCAAATTAACCTAAAAACTTAAAAACAAACAAAAAAACTTAGGTTAGCAGCCATTACAGCTAGCATGAAGCAAAAATATTAGCTAAACTCCAAATTAGCCCAAAGAAATCTTAGTAAATACCAAAATAGTCCAAAAAGCTAGCATAATGCCTTTAGCATGACTATCATAACTTTTAAACATAATTATGAATTATAAAAATGCAGGAATATTATCTTAGAATAAATAAATTTAAACCTTAAATAACTTTTAATTTCCTCCATAAAAATATATTTTGTCAGAATTATACAATTTTGGAAATAAGCGCAAGAAAACATCAGGACATTTATAACAATTTTTTTAAATTATCTGGAGGGGTTGGATTTGATGACCCGGAGGGCCAAATCTGGCCCCCGGGCCTTGACTTTGACACATGTGCTCTAATCCAAGGTTTAACCCCTTCTCTCCTTTTTTTCTTTTCTATGATATGTTTTTGAATTGTGCTTTTATTGTTTATGGGAAGTTGTTCTAACTTCTGCTCATGTTCCACCATACTCTCAGCAGCTTGACTCTGCTTTTGGAAAATGATGCTCCAGGGATTGAAGGGGGGGTGTGGCCCCCCAGCCTCCACCCACTCCTTAATGGAATTCTGCAAACGTGTAAAAACCAAAGCCTGACTCAGAGAGATGACCCCATACTTAAAAAAACGCATAAGGAATTCCTATTTTTTTTTTTTTTTTTTTTTTAGAAATATAACTGTTGTAATGGATATTACTTAAAAAAAAACACACACACACACAACTTCTGTTAAATATTGATACGAATAAAAATAAATGAATAAATATAATTAAACCACTAATTTTTAAGAAAAGTTATTTTAATGCATTATTTTTGGGGAAAATATATATACTTTTTTTTTTTTGTTCCATGAAATCCAGAAATTGACATTCCTGTTAAGTGAAGCAGTACAAACCGGAAGTCCTAAACTTTACCTTCACAATAAATCTCTTGACACATTCGCACAGCTTCAGATATTTATTATTTTGAAATGCCGTTATTTGATTTAAAAGCAATGCTTAAAATCATCTAAATAACTTTAATGTTGGGGATTAAAGTACATTTGGATGACGAAAACGTTTGTTTTCTATGAAAATTTCTCTGAAGAATCTGCACACAGCTTTTAATGCTTTTATTGTGAAAGTTCGGACCAGGTGTTTATGTTTTCAGCATCCATCCCACCGCGGGTCTTTACAGCCTACGTGCAAGAAGACATGAGCAGCGTCTGGTAAAAGAGGAAGACTCCGAGTCCATTCAAAACCGGGACAGACTCCCGTCGGAGGAGGCAATGATGCTCCTGGGATTGGGAAGCGTTTTCCTGGCGCTGCTCATCCCCGGCCTGGCGCGGGCTCAGTACGAGAAGTACAGCTTCAAAAGTTTCCCGCAGAAGGACGTCGTTCCGCTGGAGACCGCGTACGGCTACGCTCTGGAGCAGTACGCGGCGCAGAACTGGGCGGAGAGCGTCAAGTACCTGGAGCTCAGCTTGCGGCTCCACCGGCTGCTGCGGGACAGCGAGGCGTTTTCTGTAGCCGCAACTGCAGCTCCGTCAGCCGGGAGAACGTCACCGTCTTCCCGGCGGACGTCACCCTCCGCGTGGCTCGGCACGTCCTGCTCAGAGCCGCGTGCCTCAAACGCTGCAAACAAGAGTTCCCCGTTTTTAAACTGAAGTACCCGCGGAGGGATTTACTGCAAGCCTTTGAAGAAAGAGTACCTTATCGGTACATTCAGTTTGCGTACTACCAGGTACTCTAAATTTCTCTAAATTTACCATAAAAGCTGAATTAAACGTTAAAATAAAAAAACAAATGCGTATTTTGACTATTTGTGGGCCATTAGTTATAAATCCAGGGGACTATATTACCGCGTAGCAACATTTAGGACAAAACTGTGAGAATCAACTGCAACAGCAGAGGAAATTTTTAGTAGAGGTGCATTTTTTTTTGGTGCTGAGCCCTCCTGCAGTGCAGTTTTGAGCATGTGCCACGTCTCTCCCAGTGTTCCCTCAAACAATCCCCTCATTCTTCTCACACAGAGCTGCACTGCGGCTCACTAAACCAAAATATGATCAATAAATCTCACAAAAACTCAGGAAAAATATGCTTTTTCCGAGTCGTGCATTATTTAGTTATCTGACAACAAGAGGCAGATGTCACAAACTTAAAAAAAAATTTACAGTTAAAAAATATTCTGCACGTAAAACAATATCTTGCGTGGATTGTTTTCCCTGTAAAGTAGATTTTTAGCCTCTTTTTTAATGCAAAAACATGCACATTTTTAGATTAAAATCAATTTCCCCATTGTCAAACCAGATCAAGTTCTAGTTTATTCCATACTAGACCTCTATTTGGGGTGCAGGTAGAATATCAAGGGGGGAAGTCTTGGTCTGCTCAGAGTTTTTATCTATAATCTCCTGCTAAAATGCTTAGAAACCCATGCTATCAACGTTTCAGTTAATATATGTTCTCCTTTAAACTATTTTATAAGTAATAGGTTGTAATTTGAACGCTTTTCCTAATACGACTTACTGCGTTGACCGGGCTAGGGACAGGCACAAGCTGGTTTATGACCCATCGAAGCCGCATTTATTAGTTTTTTTTTTTTTTTTTTTTTGTCTTTTTATCTTTGCCCTTCTATCTGTCAACCATTACTTTTGTTTTATTTCATTTTATTTATTGTATTTTAATTTAAATTAATTTATTTTGTTTGTATTTAATTATAATTTATTTTGATTTCATTTTATTTATTTATTTTATTTAATTTAAATTTATTTTTATTTTATTTGATTTATTTTGTTTGGATTTAATTTAAATTATTTCATTTTATGTTACATTTATTTTATTTTATTTGGATTTGATTTAAATTATTTTATTTTATGTTAAATTTTTTTTGTTTTTCTATTTTTTAAAGCCGTCACTTAGCAGTAACAGCAGTTAGGGGGCATTGTTTATTCTATTCTATTCTATTCTATTCTATTCTATTCTATTCTATTCTATTCTACTCTAAAAATATATGATTTTATTCAGGAAAGTTCCACATTTCCTGGCTCTGTCAAAGAGTTTTCATACCGAAATTATTTTGTGTTTTTATTGAAATTTGTATCTTAATTAACAGAATGAACCTGATTTAAATGTATTTCTGTATCTAGAATCTGCTGTGTTTTCGTCAGTGACGTCCAGCTCTGTTCTTCTGCAGCTCAACAACGTGGAGAAAGCGATCGCAGCGGCTCACACCTTCCTGAAGAAGAACCCGAAAGATCCGTCTCTGACCAAAAACATGAACTACTACAAGAGTTTGTTTGACGTGGAGGAATATCTCGTCGACTCCGAGGAGCAGCCGTACGAGGTCGGTAGAGGTGGAGAAAACAAATCTGCACGTCTGAATAAACTATTGACTGATTGGATCTCTTCCCCGCCCAGAGCGTTTTCCTGAAGAGCGTGATGCTCTACAACAACGGAGACTTCAGCAGCAGCGCCAGAAACATGGAGCAGGCCATCACGCAGTACTTTGACAGCTACAGCACGTGTTTGGCGGGCTGCGAGAGCTCCTACGAGATCATCGAGTTTAAGGACTTCTACCCCACACTAGCAGGTATAAATACGCAGTAATGGTGGAGCTGCTTTGTGTGTTTTGATGACACAATGATTCATTCTCCCTCCTGCCTGCCTCAGATCTTTTCTTGGATGTGCTGAAATGTAAAGTGAAGTGTGAGGAGAACCTGATGCCCAACGTTGGAGGTTTCTTCGTGGAGAAATTTGCCGCCACAATGTACCACTACCTCCAGTTTTCGTATTATAAATGTACGCACTCCTAATGAAGAAGCATCTCAAGTTTATGACTCTTTTCTATTAAGTTTTATTCTATGTTTTGCAGTAAATGATGTCAAAAACGCGGCTCCCTGTGCAGCCAGCTACATGCTCTTTGACCCCAGCGACCAGGTGATGCAGCGAAACGTGGCGTACTACCGCTTCTACCGCGAGCAGTGGGGCCTCAAAGACCAGGACTTCCAGCCTCGGCCTGTAAGGGAACGCGCCTGCGGTCGCTCCACCAGAAAGTGTTCGCCTTCGGGGCAAATGGCTTCATAAAGCCGTGCTGGCGTGAACATTAACACGATCTGAGGGTGGTAATTAGAGAGACGCATTCAAAGCTGCGTGGCGTGGCTGTGGCGGTGCCAGTTAACTTCTCAACTTTCTAAAATAAATTCTGCTCCGCTGTAAAACATGAGAACCTCTGAAGCGAGCGGGTAAACAGAAATAACCAGCAGCTCAGCGCTATAAAACTCTTTTGTTGTTTGTGTCAACTCATGCTGGTGTTTCCTTTATTTTCCAGGAGGCTCAGGAGTATTTCAACCAGACTGTCAAACAGAAGGAGATGCTGGATTTTGCACTGAACTACCTACAAACAGACGACGAGGTACCAAACATTTTTACAGTTTACCAGAAAAATAAAATATTTATCACGTATTTATTCTTTTTAATGGATCAAAAATAGTCCTCCTCTTGTCCCTTTAAATGATTCAGAGATTCTCTGCAGCTGCTCACTCACGACTCTGCTGCTACTAGTGCTGCCGCAAATGATTATTTTAATAGTCGACTAATCCCTTATTATTTTTTCCGATAAGTCGACGAATCGGGTCATCCGCAAACTGGATGTAAAACAAACATCTTAACCGTCATTAGCTTTAAACTAACTAAAAACTATAAATGATTACCTGAGATAATGCTAGTGTGAATGCTGTAAACTGAATTTGGCCGCTGAAGATGCTAGTTCTTATAGCTAAAAATGCTAAAATTGATAGCTAAAAACACTGAAGCTGACAGAAAGCTAAAATGTTATTTAAATGCCAAATTAGCCTAAAATACTGAAAATAGCCTAAATTAGCCAAACCAGCTAGCATGCTGCTGGAATATTAGCTAAACTCCAAAATAGCCTAAAAAAGCCTAAATTAGCCAAAATAGCTAGCTTTAAGCTAGATTCTTAGCTAAACTCAGACAAACTCTAAAAAACTGAAAAAATCCTAAATTAGCTAAAATAACTAGCATAAAACTGAAATATTAGCTAAACTCCAAAATAGCCTTAAAAAAGCTTAAATTAGCCAAAATAGCTAGCTTGAAGCTAAATTATTAGCTAAACTCAGTCACACTCTAAAAACGGAAAAAATCCAAAATTAGCTAAAATAACTAGCATAAAACTGAAATATTAGCCAAACTCCAAAATAGCCTGAAAAAGCCTAAATTATCCAAAATAGCTAGTTTGAAGCTAGATTATTAGCTAAACTCAGACACACCCTAAAAAACTGAAAAAAATCCTAAATTAGCTAAAATAACTAGCATAAAACTGAAATATTAGCTAAACTCCAAAATAGCCTAAAAAAGCCTAAATTAGCCAAAATAGCAAGCTTGAAGCTAAAAAATTAGCTAAACTACATCATAGCCTAAAAAACTGAAAAAATCCTAAATTATCTAAAATAACTAACAAAAAATTGAAATATTAGCTAAACTACAAAATAGCCTAAAAAAAAGCCTACATTAGCCAAAATAGCTAGCTTCAAGCTAGATTATTAGCTATACTCCAAAGTAGCCTAAAAAACTGAAAAATATCCTAATTAGCTAAAATAACCAAACAGGGATGTTTGAGGCTGACTCCTCCCACAACTGAAATTTGAAACTCCAGTCAGAGGGGTGGAGCTAGGGAACAGGACTGTTTTCTAATGTCAAGGGGAGATAAAAGAGAAAAAAATACCAATGTATACAGGCCTTAATGTATAGTACCTAAACATCTCATAAAAAAGTAATGAGCTACAGAATTTATTTGAAAAAAATAAATTATATTAGTTGAAATTGCCTTAATAGGACTGTTATCATTACTGGAGCTGCAGATCATGATGGGGGATTTAAATGGTTTGAACAATCACAAAATGCAAATGTAATACATCAATTCAACCTGTAGGGGGCAGCACACAGACCCTTTTGGACTATATTTTCAGGAATTAAATACGTTTGTTTTAATTTGTCAAAAAATTGGCAGACAGAGCACTTTTAAAGCTCCATTTATAGATGTCAGCAGTCAAAAAAAAGTTGATTTAGAGTTTGGTTACCCTTTAAGAAAATCGTTGTATGGCCCTTTAAACATGTATAGATGGGAGTAAAGTCTTAAACTTATATGGAAAAATGCCGTTTGAGAAAGCTTGTAGGTGTGACGAGGAAACTATTACACAAATTCACAAGCTCCCGGTCCACGTAGATGATCAGTCTGGCTTAAAACTGTACGGCTGAATCCCGCTCGCCATTTTTGTTTTGCTCCGCTAATGTTAGGTTGGGGGTGTGAGGGGCTGTAAGCTAGTGGAAGAGAAGGATAACAGATTGATGATGGGATTGGGGGCGGGCTTGCTCCGCACCAAATGTCCCGCCCCCATTCCCATCATCCATCTGTTTTCCTGCTCTCCCACTAGCTAACAGCCCCTCATCTTTTTTTCTAACGCTCCACACGTGTGGAGCTTCAGGAATCGAGTCGTTTTACTTACGGACTGAAAAAACTCACAAAAACATCTAATATTTCATAGATAATTTGTTTTTTTATTGTTCCAAAGGTAATTTATGATCACATATAGTATACTCTGAAAGGCTTAAAGGGTAACCAAACAGGGATGTTGGAGGATGACTCCTCCCACAACCGAAATTTGGATGGATGATGGGATTGAGGGTGGGTTTACTCCGCCCACAACTCTGAGGAAAATTTCTAATATTCTGCTGAAATTATGTCCTAGAAAATGACAGTTTAAAAAAAAAAATGCTAAAAATTGCGTTTTTATAATTAAAATACCACTTGAAACGATTTTAAAATAGACCAAAAGGTGATCAGAGTGCTTTTTTTTAGTGTGCTGGTGATGCAAACTAAAAATCTTAATAAATAAATATCAGCTATAATAAAGGATGCAGGAACAGTGCAATCCCATCCAATGAATGAGAGCTAACGATGGCGTTTCCGGATGGATCTACAGATTGAGGTTCCTGTTTAGATGGGAAAAAAAAACACTAAAAAAAAGGAAGAAAGTCGAGGGGGGAGTGTTTTCCGGCAGTAGCGTGTGGTATGTGGCTGGAAGGTGTTGGCCGCCGGCGCTCTACCGCATCCATTCCGCCCCTCCCAGCTCCAACTGCACAGATTTTGGAAGGAGGAAACTGAATTATAGTGTGCTCAAGTGACAGATTTAAGAAAAAAAATCTCGCTTTTATATTTAAAAAAAAAACTGTTTATGAATGTGTACTTTCTTTAAACTTCAGGACGTGGTCAGTCCAGAAGACGCGGCGTCCGCCGGCTCGGAACGTCCGGACGCTGAGTTTGAGGGGATGGGAGATTACGAGGAGTCTTTCCTGGCCGACTGGTGGCAGGAGCCCAACAGTAAGTTCGACACAGGGGAGATTGCCGACTGACAGAAAGCAGAAAGCGCCCCCACCCCCACTCCCCAACGCCTACATACCAAAGACGCTCCGTTAAAGCCACAAATGACCCCGACCGTCATTATCTGCAGAACAACCCGGCGTGTTGATCAAAATTTACGATTGACGTTTTCACTCTTGGCTGACATCAGCCCTTTTTTTTATGTGTTTACTTCCTGCCACATGTTCAAAACTTTTCTACAGTTTGTAGTTTTTATTTAATGAAAGTTAAGTGCCTTTTTTCTGTGGTTTAAGAAAAGCAACGTGTACATTTTTATGCTGAATAAATCGCCAACTTGTGTTTGGTTTTCACTTTACGATTCTAATTAAAATGTTATTTCAATGTACTTATTTTAGTTGTTTTCCAATTGCAAATGTGCCTTTTTAAAAATATAAATATCTATTTCTAATTGATGGAGAGTCCTTGGTAAATATGTGTTCTTCTTTTCTCATTTATTTCTAAAGCAAAATGTGTTTTGTGTAGCTGGACTCTGAGGCCCGGCTGGCATCTGGATTTATTTGGTCTAGAATAAAGAAAGGCCACAAGGAGATTTAGCAGGACTTCCTGAAATAACATCTGGGTGGATGTCAATTTAACTTTTTAGAGTCCTACTTTGATCATCTATTTTCAAAGTGTTTCCAGTAGTTTTTTAATTATGATTATGCTGTTTTTAGCCAAAATTGAAGAAAAAAAACACTTTCTAGGGCATAGTTTCTGCAGAGCGGCAGTAGAACATTCAATTTTCAGCTCTGAACTCATTAGAGCCAGAGGTAGGCGATCGCCTAGGGCCCCCAAAACTCCAGAGCCCTGAGCTGAAAACGTAATAAAAGTGTCTAAAATATATTTTATGTCTACTATTTTTTAATTCTGTAATTAAAAAGAAAAAAAAAACCTTTCCCAAATCAGTGAAATGGCGTAAGTATCCGCCAGTTCTAGAAGACTTCTATTGAAAAATAAACAGCTATTATTCCGTTATTACTGATTAGCAACAGTGGTTGCCATAGAAATGATGATTCGGAGCAACTCGGACCAATCACCGCTTACTAACGTCGTCTGGTCCCAAAACGACTGAATTGACTTCATTTCGTTGGCATTGTCCATTGGAAGCCTTGCCCCGTCCATCTCTATATACGTCAATGATTTGATCCCAATCATTTCATTTTTATCCTCAAAATCACTCGATTTGTATATTTCCTGTTCAATCTCAGCACAGGTTGCAAACTATGTTTCAAAATGATTTTAGCTTTTAGAAACATTTGGATTCCTGACATTAATTCTGTCTACTATTGCGCCGTTGTCATTTTAATCTAGGTATGAATAATAAAAAAAAAACTTTTCGCACGGGGCCCACCGCTGCAGCCCCGGCCCCTCTTCCCCTCACCGTTGCTGAAGCAAAACGGGGAACTTGTTGCCCATTTAATGCATTTTATACATCACAAACAAGCTCTTTTTCAAACATCATTTGTTTCGTCTGCTCCTGAACAGTGAGATCAGAACACATAAATGGTGGTTTCATGTTTTTATATTTTATTTTCCATTCATTTCAATTCATTCTACAAGCATCAGTTCATTCTTTTTTTTAATTCAAAAACATAGTGTCTAAAAATAAGGGGTCAGATTCATCTCACAATGTGCTTCCCGCCCCCTTAATTAAATTTCTTTTTAAAACCCCCCAAAAAAGAAGCTCGGCTATTCTGGATTTCAGCTGCGTGACTGAGAATCTGTGGGTTTGATCTGAAGCTAGACATCGTTTGGACTCTTGGGTCCGAGTGTCGGAGTTTGTTCATGTTTCTGAGAGGGATTGGTTCTGCTCCCAGTCAGCGAGGCCAGGTGGGCCCATATGGTTCAAAAGTGGGCAGAAAATTTGGGCCTGGAATGGGTTAGTCCACATTGGCTTAAGTGGGCACTTAGTGTGTAGGCTCGCTGCGCTAGCCAGCCGCTTGGTGGACAGTGAAGCTCGCTAGTTTGCTACAGCGGAGCTCGCTAGCTCTATACAGTAAAGCTTGCTAGCTCTATAGAGCGGAGCTTGCTAGCTCTATATACCGTAGCTCGCTAGCTCTATACAGCGGAGCTCGCTAGTTCTATACAACTGAGCTTGTTAGCTCTATACAGCGGAGCTCGCTAGCTCTATACAGCGGAGCTCGCTAGCTCTATACTGTAAAGCTCGCTAGCTCTATACAGCAGAGCTCGCTAGCTCTATACAGTAAAGCTTGCTAGCTCTATATACCGTAGCTCGCTAGCTCTATACAGCGGGGCTCGCTAGCTCTATACACCGTAGCTCGCTAGCTCTATACAGCGGAGCTTGTTAGCTCTATACAGCGGAGCTCGCTAGCTCTATACAGCGGAGCTCGCTAGCTCTATACAGCGGAGCTCGCTAGCTCTATACAGCGGAGCTCGCTAGCTCTATACTGTAAAGCTCGCTATCTCTATACAGCAGAGCTCGCTAGCTCTATACAGTAAAGCTCGCTAGCTCTATACAGCGGAGCTCGCTAGTTTGATAGAACGGAATTCGATACAGCAAAACTCGCTAGCTCACTACAGCAAAGCTACCAAGCCCGCTACAGTAGAGCCCGCTAGCTTTATACAGCAGAGCTCGCTAGCTCTATACAGTAAAGCTCACTAGCGCTATACAGTGGAGCTCGCTAGTTTGATAGAACGGAATTCGATACAACGGAACTCGCTAGCTTGCTACAACGAAGCTCACTAAAGTGGAGCTCGCTGGCTCGATACAGCCGAGCTTGCTAGCTTGCTACATCAAAACATGCTAGCTCTATACAGAGGAGCTTGATACTTGCTAACTCACTAAAACGAAGCTTGCTGTAGCAGAGCACGCTAGCTCAATACATCAAAATTCACTAGCTTGCTCCAGCTGTATACGTCAGTGTTTGATACAGCGGAGCTCACTAGTATGCTACAGCGGAATTCGTTAGCTCGCTACAACAGAGTATGCTAGCTCTTTACAGCAGAACTCACTAGCTCGCTAAAACAAAGCTCGCCACAGCGGAGCTTTCTAGCTCAATACATCGAAGCTAGCAAGCCGCTGCATCTGAGCACGATAGGTCTATACAGCAGAGCTCAATTCGCTAGCTCGCTACAGCAATGCTAGCAAGCCTACTAAAATGAAGCACGCTAGATTTTTACATCAGAGCTCTATACAGTGGAGCTCGCTAGCATGCTACATCATCCACAGGCTGGCTAGCAGAGCGAGCCAACCCACCGAGTATCCACTTAAGCCACTGTGGGTAAACACAGGCGGGGTCCACATTTTCTGTCGACTTTTACACCATCTGGGGTCCCCTTGGCACGGCAGACGGAGCCGCAGATCCGACTCGTCTCAGGAGATCGGAGATCTTAGCAGAAAAAAAACAGATAAAACTATTAGATCCCAGCTTCAACTTAATCTTCATACATTGCATTTAACATTCAGTATATTTTGCACATATTTACAAACAGGTGTGCATACAGTGGGCGAGTGCTCTGTTCTTTGACACTGTTCTTCATGTGCTGCTGTTATGGAGGCATGGCTGCAGCAAACAAGCAGTTTACAGAGAGATGATCGTCTAGAGGTAAGAACCCGCCTGTGAGGGCAGGAGGTGGACAGAGCTGGCCCTCACAATATGTAAACACATCCACTCTTCCTCTCTTTAAAAACCTCGTCAGCCGTACATTCGCTCCTGAACAGACACACAGAAGAAGAAGAAGAAGGAGAAGAAGAAGAAGAAGAAGCCTCCTCACTTTGGAAGTGGTGAAAACGCTCAGATAAAGTGGAATGTACGTTGGTCCGTCTCACACAGAGAACACTAAGTTACGGTCTTTGCTGCTTTGTTTTTTATTTTTTTTTTTTTTTATTTTTATGATCCCAAAACCGAAACGCCCAGCTTTACTTCCCTGAAGATGTGTTTTAGAGGGAGGGGGACGCCTTAAAAACCAGTTTTTCAATCCTTGGACTGTCTTTGGAAAACGACGGGGTCTTTCTTCCTGTTTGACAGTTCGTTGGTGTCTTGACTCACCAAATCTGAGGACTTCAAGAAAAAAAAAAGGTTTTCAGTTCCTGCAACATTTGTTGTTTTTTTGTTCCAGTCTGTGATGTTCTGCAGTAAACTGTGGGCTCAAGTAGCGTTTGGAGTGTGCAGACAGGCAGGCAGGCATTGGAAAGACGTGTCTCTTATCGAGTTGGTCCGCCGTTGATGTCCCAGTCGGGAGGAGAAGCACATTCGTAGAGCTCCTGCGCCGGAGGGAGTGCCCGGCGTTATCCCGCAGGGAGAGCGACCCGCTCGCCCGAGCCGCCGCCGCCGCGGCCCTCTGCAGTATGACTCGGCTGGTGAGGTGAGAGGAGCTCCACGGGCCCCCCGAGGCGAGAGGAGGACGAAAGGAAGGAGCTGACAGGAGTGACGATCTGAAGAGGTCTGGAGATTGTGGGACTGCAATGGAAGACTTGGTTCTTTCTTATTTTTTTATTTTTTTTTTCTTAAATTCTCCTCTTCTTCGATGTGGACACGACACAGTGCGAGGAGGAAGACGAGAGTGGAAACAACATGGACAGACAGACAGACGGAGACCTTATCCTCCTCCAGATCTGAAAGGGAACAGAGGGGGAGGAGCTTCATCAAGTCACATCCTGGTTCTGGTCTGTGTCTCTTATTTATTATAGCCTATTGTTGTTTCCACGAAAATTTCAATCCCAGACGAACAAACAGTAAAATGGTTGCTATGGAGATGAAACCAACAGAAAAGTCGCCATTTTGAAAAACGTGTTGTTTTTTTTTCCCATGAATTTGTCATTTGTAGCTCTGACCAGGGAGACAGAGAAAGAAATCAGAGTGGTAATGTCTTTTAATCTCATAGTACATGTAGACAGGGACCATAAGGGTATTCAATTCTATTCTTCTAGTCTAGTCTAGTCCATCTTAGTCAAATCTAGTATATTCTTTTTTATACTATTTTATCCTGGTCAAATATATCCTATCCTAGTCAAGTCTAGTCTATTTTATCCTAGTTACTTCTATTCTATTCTATTCTATTCTATTCTATTCTATTCTATTCTATTCTATTCTATGCTATGCTATCCTAGTCAAGTCTAGTATATTTTATCGTAGTCTATTCTATCCTAGTCGAGTCTAGTCTATTTTATCCTATTTAAGTATATTCTATTCTAGTCAAGTCAAGTCTAGTCTAATCTAGTCTATTATATTCTATCATAATCAAGTATATTCTATTTAATGCTATTCTATCCTGATTGAGTCTAGTTTATTTTCTTACAGTCAAGTATATTCTATTCTAGTCAAGTTTAGTCTAATCTATTCTAGTCTATTGTATCCTAGTCTATTCTATTCAAGTCAAGTCTACTCTATCCAACTTCAGTCTATTCTATTCTATTCTATTTGATAAGTCAGGTTGAGTCCATTCTATCCTAATCCAGTCTATGCTATTTTGTCCTGTTGTATTCTATTTTATTCTATTCCATTCTAGTCTAGTATAATCCAGTCTATCCTAGTCAAATTCAGTCCAGGTGATCGTCAGGTCTTAAAGACGACAGAGTCGTGTTGATGACAGATGCATGATGGGAGAATCGGTGCTGTCCATTTACCTTCCTCTTCGAATGTTCCTGCATCCCGACAGCACAAAAGGAAAGAGACGAACGCGTCAGAACAGGTTCCATTCATAATGAAAACAAACTAGAACACAATCATACAGAACTTCAAAGCTTGTAGAAGATGAAAGAAATAAAAGGAGATTTTAAAATCTGTTTCAAAAAAGTCAATTTTACAGTTTTTAAAACAGCTGTTAGAACTTCCTTCAGCTGTTATAGTCTGTCGTTCTCATGTCGATGTGTTGGTGTTTTGCGCCTCAGGACAGGGGCGCTCCTGAGCTTTGCCCCGAAAACTGCCCGCTCACAGCTCATGCACGCATGCAGGGACACCCAGCTGTGCCCCAAAAGGACCGACTGCACCACGCAGCTTTATCCCGCTTTTTAGAAGAGAAACATTTAAGATCCGATAGAAGGAAGTAAATAAATAAATTGCACTGCTGCGGTCCTTTTAGGTCAGCGTCACACAATAGCGAGCATGCAGAGGTGGAACAGAGCCGACGCTCCAGCGAGGATGATTCCTACATGACGAAAAAAAAAATATGGAAGCTAAAAAGGAGAATAATAATAAATTAAAGTTCAGCCACTTTAAAAAAAATGTTTTTCTGAGGAAAAACAATAAAAAATGAGAGTATGGGGAACTTCCAGATGTGGCACCAGTGGATTAAATCAGGTCAGATCTAGTAGATTCTGGCAGAGGAACCCTTTAGACCTTATCAGGGAGGGACCAAAGATTTGAAGAGATTTTAATTTGAAGCCAAAAAGCCTCGACTGGACGCCCCACTTCCCCTCCCCAGAGCTGAGCGGCGAGTTTCGTCTGTTAGAGGGGTGATAGTGGGAGGGGTGGACGCGGGGGTCCTTCAGGTAGAAGCAGACAGGTACACAGAGGCATGCCAGAACTCTTACTTAAATCCCCATCCTGTTCCCCCTAGGACTATAGCTGCCAGGAGAATAGCACCTGCGATGGACCCTATTATGATATTGGTGCCACTGGGACCTGCGCAGAGGAAGGGGAGGAGGGGGGGGTACGGAGGAGGGGCAGAAACAAAAAACAACACCACTAAAAAACACACGTCAGAGGACGGCATCAACACCGTACGGCAACGACATCGAGTAGAGAAAGAGAGAGGCACATGAGATACCTGCAGACAGAGAGATGAGGAGGAGGAGGAGGAGCACGTGGGATGAAGATGGGAGGGGAGGAGGAGACAACGGTGACATAAAGAAACAAAGGAGAGAGCGTTGTATTACTTTGTTCTCATTCCCCCTCTCCTGCTCTTTCAGCGGGACACCCTCTTGCTCAGGGTGGCTTTTTGGCTCTATAAGAGCAGCTGCTCAAATGTTCAGACTGCAAGAAAGTAAGGAAGACGCTTCAAAATGACAGTGTCTGCAAGATATTCAGTACCTCACACACACAAATATAGATATTCACTGACATGCCACAAAAACCGACACAATTGTGAGAAAAACAAAGCCACTTCCTGTTTCACCTCCAAGAGTTTAGATGGGGCACATGTTAACTATTTAATCTGGGGGAATTAATTATTTTAATAATCTTTGTTTGCTTCATTGGCAAACCACACTGACCTCTGTTTAGGTGCAGGAAGTTGTTCTGCATTTATGTGGAAAATTTGTCATTTTTGTGTGTATTTTTCCAACACCTCATAAGGGGTGTCAAACTCAATCGCACGAGGGGCCAAAATCCACGACACACCTTAGGTCACGTGCTGAACAGAAAACTTTAAAACTGTACCTTTTTAACGTAATTATGAGCTAGATATATAGCATTAATGCTAGTGTGAATGTTGTAAACTGAATTTGGCCGCTGAAGATGCTAGTGCTGATAGCTGAAGATGGTGAAATTTATAGCTAAAAACGCTGAAACCTGATAGCTGAAACCACTGAAGCTTCTTGTTAAAAATGCTTTCTAATTCTAATTCTAATATAGGATATTCTAATTATCCTAAAAAAAGAAACAAACTTATGTTAGCCAAAACAGCTAGCATGTAGCTGAAAAAATAGGTAAATTTCAAAATAGCCTAAAAAACTGAAAACAGCCTAAATTGGCCAAAACAGCTAGCATGTAGCTGAAAAAATGGCTAAACTTCAAAATATCTCAAAAAACTGAAAACAGCCTAAATTCGCAAAAACAGTTAGCATGTAGCTGAAAAAATAGCTGAGCTTAAAAATATCCCCCAAACAACTGAAAATAGCCTAAATCAGCCAAAACAGCTAGCATGTAGCTGAAAAAATGGCTAAACTTCAAAATATCTCAAAAAACTGAAAACAGCCTAAATTCGCAAAAACAGTTAGCATGTAGCTGAAAAAATAGCTGAGCTTCAAAATATCCCCCAAAAAACTGAAATTAGCTTAAATTAGCCAAAACAGCTAGCATGTAGCTGAAATTTTGGCTAAACTTCAAAATATCACAAAAAACTGAAAACAGCCTACAGTGTGTAAAAATTAGCCCAACTCCAAAACAGCCTAAAAAAGTTAAAAAGAAAAGCCAAATTAGCAAAAACTGAAAAAATTGCTAAATATATAAAAAAAACTGAAAATAGACTAAATTGGCCGGAACAGATACCATGTAATTGGAAAAAATTGCTAAACTTCAAAATATAAAAAAAAAAAATAACTTAAAACAGCCTAAATGTGCAAAAACAGTTAGCAAGTAGCTGAAAAATAGCTGAGCTTAAAAATATCCCCCAAAAAAATGAAGAAGCCCAAATTGCCAAAAGCAGCTGAAATATCAACTAAACTCCAAAATAGCCCAAAAAAATCTTAGTAAATTCCAAAATAGTCAAATAACTAAGCATAACACAATTTTTAAAACTTCAAAATCGTAACTTTTTTTTACATAATTATAAATAATAAAAACTTAAACCTTAAATGACTTTCAATAATTTACATAAAAATATATTTAGTCAAATTTATACAAGTTAAAAATGAGCGGAAGGTAAAATCGGGCCAATTAATACAATGATCTAGAGGGCCAGATATGTTTTCTTGGAGGGCCAGATCTGGCCCTGGGGCCTTGACTTTGACACATGTGGTCTAGAGAAACTAATAGTCCAATAAATATAGTATTTTGGTTTAGGAACTCAACTTGTCGACAATGTAACTCGGACGAATGCAAACCTTCACCGACATCTCGTATAAAGAGAAACTCACTTCCAGAGATGGAAAAAGGTTTAAAGCAAGCCCAGATCATCGTCATACCACCACCATGCTTAGCAGTTGATTTAAGAGCATGGAAATCTTTTATCCTTTGAAGAAAACAACCTGTTTTGAGTTCCCAGGACAACATTTCAGAAGTCGTGATTTGTTCGCAGCTTGCAAACTCTTGCATAACTTGCATAATCTAACACTGGGACAAAGAAATGTTAAGGCTTAAAAGATGGATTCTTAAAGAAACAATGGGGTTGAAGACTTTTTCTATACAAACCTCTCCATTAAATACATATTGAAATGGTAAAATTCCCTTAACAGCTGAATTTCTTGGAAAAAGAAAAAAGTTTTGCTTTTAGGTAGATGCTACATTGCAGTAATTTTAGAGCCAAAGTGGTTTGTCTCATATTTGAGACAATAAGGGGTTCAGCTTGTTTTGCCTAGTTATAAAAGGTAGTGAGAAATATGTTTTTATTTTCTAAAACACATTTTCAGACTTTTTGTGCATGAATGATTGTCCAGACACACTCATACCGCTCCAACACCAAAACCCAGACTCAAGAGGAGGAAAAAACCCCCTAAACGGTCCACGTTCTGGTGAACGGTCGTACTTTTAGCCCACAGCGAAGCATCAGCTTCAGTACATGAAGAAGCTACAGCGGTGATGATTAAAGACCATGAGGGGGGTATGAGAGGGAGAGAGAGACGTGGTGAGGCTGAGAGGAGCTGTGGACCTTTCTTCTCTGGGCCGGACGGGACCGTGGGCTCCGGGATGGGATCGAACACGCTGCAGTCCTTCCCCGTGTAGTCCCTGTCACAGATGCATTTCACCTCGTTGCTGCAGGTCTGCAAGAGAGACCAGAAGATTGTAATTCTGCTCATTTTCACACATTTTGGATCAAATGTTGCACAGAATTATTTTAAAGTTATAAGGATCAAGTTTTTGTTAGATGTTATTGCAAAAAATATAAATATAACTGTGATACATTATTTTTTTTTTAAGTTTATACTGTCAAAAAAGTAGAAAACACGCTAAACCTTTCTTTTAAAAAAATAAATTTCAGTTTTACCAAATGATCTACTTAAAATAAACTAAATTTGCTCCAAAAACTTTACAATAAAATCCGTACTTCTAAAAATCAGATCTTCATGCTTTTATTGTGTTAATTTAATTATTAGGAATAAAGACGGTAAATACTTTAATTTATGGTGTTTTCGGTGACAGAAGATCTAACATTTTCTCTTTGAATACATCCTAAAATTAAATGTAGTTTCTGAAAGATTAGCCCAAAAATGTTATGCACATTAATTCATTGTACGATTCATTTTTAGGGGAAGATTTTTCTCAAATTTTAGCCGAATTTAGAGCAGCGGTGGAGCGGTCACTCTTTCTAGAAAAGGCTTTTGACACCGTCGGCCATGCTGTCTTGAAAAACAGATGTTTGGCTTGTACTGTTCACAAAGGAGTTCCACAGGGTTCCGTTTTGGCCACACTTCTATTCATCTTGTACACCATTGACCTAGTTCAAAAGATTACTGATGCCGACATGTATTACTATGCTGATGACACGGTCATTTATTGTTATGGTCAAACTTTAGTTCTGACCATTGAATTCCTACAGAAAGCCTTTGTTTTCAGCAATTTTGGTATAAAAACTTTAAGCTCGTTCAAGACATTACTGTTTATACTTTTGGTATAAACTTTAAAGTTTTAAAAAATTGACTCCAAAATTTTAAGTAGATTAACAACAAACCTTTAAATATATTCATGGGCTATGTTTTCATCTTTTATTTATTTATTTCTTTTAACAACATGCTAACTTTTTGACTAATTTAGTTTACTAAATAATTTTAGGCTACCGGTATTTTGGATTTTAGCTAGTATTTAGCAATGTGCTAGCTTTTTAGGCTAATTTGGCATCTACCCAGGTTACTTGGGCTAATTTGGAGTTCAGCCAATATTTTAGCAACATGCTAACATTTTTGGCTGATTTTTTTTTCTGCGGTTTTCATAGACTAATTTTGAGTTTAGCTTATATTTTAGCTACAGGCTAACATTTTTGACTAACTTAGTTTACTGTGGAATTTCAGGCTATTTTAGATTTTGGCTAGTATTTAAGAAACAAGCTAGCTTTTTTGGCTAATTTGGCATCTACTAAGGTTTTTTGGGATAATTTGGACTTCAGCTAATTTTTAAGCTACATGCTAATTTGTTTTCTGAAATTTTAATAGGCTAACTCAGAGTTTAGATCCTATTTAGCAACATGCTAATATTTTTGGCGAATTTGTTCTCTGAGATTTTTACAGGCTAATTTACAGTTGAGCTTATATGTAAGCAATAGGCTAACATTTTGACTAATTTAGTTTGCGTAGGATTTTAGGCTATTTTGGAGTTTAGCTAGTGCTTAAGCAACGAGCTAACCTTTTTTCCAGAATTTTGCATCTATTAAGGTTTTTTGGGCTAAGTTAGTGTTTAAGCAACACACTAAATATTTTTGCAAAATTTGCATGTATTGGGGATTTTTAAGCAATTTTACTACATTTTCATAAATTTAGGTCAATTTCAGCACTCTTTCATAGTTCTTTAACAATATTTCCAGAATTTCCAGAAAAGGTTCAGTATTTTCAGCAACTATTTTCAGTAAAAAGCAATTCACATTAGCATTATTGCAGGTACTTTTGTTGAAATTGTTGTTCATAAAGAGTAGCTGATTGAATAAGAGTTTATTTGTGACATAGATTATTTGCTGGGCAGGCCACAAGCTCCCTGCTTTTCTCTGTAGCGGGAAAGGGGGCGGGGTTCCCACAACTTAGATACATATTTTTATAAACTGTTGCTGCTCTGCAGAAACTAAATAATATTCAAAGAAACATTGGGAACTGCTTCTTCACAAAAGGTAATCGGAGTGGTATTTTAAAGGATGTTTTTACCCCGTGGTCAAAACAGATTCCTCCAAACTTAGAGCCTGGACACGTGCTGAGGTTGAAGGCCGCCACAGGGAGGCAGCGTCTCTCCAAACACATCATGTTGGGCCCGCAGGGAGTGCCGTCTTCCACATAACCCAAGTCTGAGCCGTCCTCCAGAAGAGCGTGGCCGCCTCTGAACAAAACAGCAGAAAAACAGTCACTGAGAAACCTAACTGTAGGGAGTAGATGTTCTGGAAGTGCCAACCCACCTGCAGTCCAGGTACTTGTTCTGATGGTACAGGGTGAAGCTGGTCACCTCGCCCTGCAGATCTCCGAACTTGGGCTTCGTGGTGGCGTTGGCACAGAACAGGAAACCACACAACACATCCCTGAGGGATCAAACACTCTGGTTATCCACTTGTCGCACAGGCGTTTGGAGCAGCAGATAAAAGCGTCGACATGAACTCACGGCTTGTTGCACTGCAGCCAGCCCTGTCCCCCCGGACCCTGACCGCAGTTCCCTTTCTCCGTCCCCTCAGCGTTCAGCTTCTCGTAACAAAACCTGTCCGCTGAATCTAGAACGCCAAGAAATACGATAAAACGGCTGACATTTCCTGCCGCAAGATGTGGTTTAACTTTACATACTGAAGCCCCAGAGTCCTTTGCACTGTCCGTCACGAGTCCGGCATCGCCCGCCGTAACATCGTCCCTGCAGAGGTCAAACAGAGGTCAAACACAAGCACGAACAGCTGGAAAGCATGCAGAGAAGCAGGCCTAACCTGACTGCTGTCACACATGTAACCGTCCAGCTTGTGGACGTTGTGAGGACACTGCAAAAGAATCAGAGCATCACATGATGGACGCTGCGCGGGACGCCGTCAGGCGGATGTGACCGCAGAGAGCTTCACCTGGCTGGAGTCTCCGGTGCACGTTTCTGGGATGTCGCAGTCGTTCACGGCTCCTCGACACACAACTCCTCTCTGCTCGTACTGACATGAAAATATAAATCAAAGTCATTTAAGTCAACGTCGTCAGCTCCTGGTAAAGGTTTTCTGAAACCGATAACTCTGAGTTTTCTAACTCTGAGTCAGTCAACTCTGAATTTGTTAAACCTTCTCGAACCTTGAAATGGGCCCTTGGTCCTCCTTGGATAAACAGAAGGATAAATACTAAATGCTTCCACTCTTTTGAAACTATAATAAATATTATTTATTAAAAAAAAGTTATTTTAAGCAAAATATCTAAAATGATTTTCTATGAGCAGCTTAAAAGGACTGTTGAAGTACATTTCAACAAAAATTTTAGTAATTTATATCTTAAAAAAGGACTTTAAAAAGTAAACTCATTAAACATATTTAAAAACCTTCATTTTTTTATGCAGACATGGTTAGTTTAAAGGATTTTTCCATTTTAACAGATTTTCCAAATTAAAATTTGTTTAAGCTGTGAGACAAAAATCTTTCATTCCAACTTATACAGACTAAGATAAAAGATACAAATATTAGTTTATTGCTGGCTAAACATTCACTGCACTTCAGCTTTTCTGGCTCTGGTGACATGAATTAGGTTTTTTTTTCCTTCACTTTGAAATATTTGCACATTTTTCTTTGTATTTTGATACTTGTGATAATAAAATTTCTCCAAAGCAGAATCAATGAAGTTTAACTTTTTAGTTGTAAAAATGTTATTTTTTACATAAATAATAATAATGATAAATAATAAATAAATACATGATATTAAAATAAATAATAATTTCTAAATAAAAGCTGTAGTGAATGCTGAAAAATTAACGTATATCTCTAAAATGGTATCATAATCTGCAGGGAAAAGTCAACAGTGATTCAATAGAGCTTGATGCAAATTGTACTTTATAACAGAAGCAGATTTATCTGTAGTTTTTAATTGACATAAAAGAAACACAAGCGATTAGAATTTTTTTTTTATCTCAAATTTATAGATAATAATAATTAACAAAATAAAAAGTGATTCAGTTAAATCACTACATAAAATAATCCTGTGGATTTTTAAACCATGTTAAACAAATCTGTGATTGATTGGTAGATCAATAAAATCAACCAGTTTTTTTTTTCCAAAACAATTCTATACATTCATTTAACGAAAGTCACTTGTTGGACTTTTGTACGGTGGCCCTGAAGTCCAAATCACATCAACAAATGACGCAAAAACAACTCAAGGATGACAATAAATATATGTATAAAAAATAGAAATATATTTTCCATCCATCCATCCATCTTAAAATGTTTGAAAATAAAGTGTTTTGAAAAAAAAAAAACCTGAAAAAACAAAAACAAAACAGAAAAGGAGGGTAACCTGGATGATGATATCCAGTATCACTTCATGTCAAATGACTTTCAGTTGAAATGATGTCATCATTGAATCAGCGATGTCTATTTTTTTAATCATTTCATTTTGAAGTTTTAGTTTTCCGGATTTTATTTATTTTTTCCTAAAATATTATGTTGCTTTTAAATTGATGTTTTTTTTAAATTATTTTTGTGTTGATTTGCACTCCAGGGCCACCGTACTTTAGCCCCTCCAGACGCCGTCACCTTGCAGCTGCTGCAGCAGAGTCCATTACTGCACATGGCGTCGTGCGTGAGGGTGCATTTCTTGCAGCAGGCTCCTCCGCTGCGGGCGCATTCCTGCAGCCACAGGAGGCAACAGATTATAAGCTCATATGCACAAGACATCACATTGTAGCGATGAGCCACAGGAGGCCGAGGCGTCGCTGTTGTCTCGAAAGTGACAAAGTGTCTTTCGGCGCGACTCCAAAGTTAATGTTTCCCCTCAGAGTGTGACTGAGGAGACAGAGGGCTGCACGGTGCATTTGCTTAAGAGAGAAACACATTGTAAAGTGTGAAAGAGGCTGAAAAGATGCTAGGAAAGTGTGTTAATGTGAGTACACAGATTAGCGTGGAGGTGCTACCCATCCATTACTTACCACCTGCGACCCACAGTCACACTCTTCTCCTGGTTCCACAAAACCGTTCCCACACTCCGGAGGATCCAGCAGCTGAAACCACATTTATTTATTTAACCAGATTTGAAATACTAAATGTTGAAATTCCGGCATTTAAAATATTCAGAGTCAGAACACCCCCTCCACATGGTGCTCACCTTATTGGGCTTGTTGAAAAGGCAGCTCCCGCCCCCCTGCAGCAGGAACTGCGTGTACTCGTCAACACTGCAGCGAGAAAACTTTCTGGGCAGATAAAATCTGTGATCACAAACACACACACACACACACACGCTTAAAGATCAAGACATAAAATAAAAGGCTTTTTGGCCAGATTCGGCCGTGGGTGTCTCTGCTGTCACTTTGCAATCTGACAGAAATGTTACCATCTGTAGTAAGATATTACTCGAAAAAAAAAGTGAAATCTCTATTGTTCTTAAAACAGCCTAAATTTGAAAAAACAGCCAGCATGTAGATGAAAAAATAGCTGAGCTTAAAAATATCCCCCCAAAAAATGAAATTAGCCTACATTAGCCAAAACAGCTAGCATGTGGCTAAAAAATGGCTAAACTTCAAAATATCTAAAAAAAAAGCTGCTGAAGATGCTGAAATTCATAGCTACAACCCCCGAAGTTGATAGCTGAAAAGCTAATAGGTAAAAATGCTGAAGCTGATAGCAAGCTAAAATATTAGCTAAATGCCAAGTTAGCCTTAAAAAGCTGAGAAAAAATGTAGGCTAGCCAAAACAGCTAGCATGTAGCTTAAAAAGTAACTCAACTTCAAAATACCCTAAAAAATGGGAAACAAATCCTAAATTAGCCAAAACAGCTTGCACGTCAATTTTAGCCTAGATCTAAAACAGCCTAAAAAAGTAAAAAAAACAAAACAAAAACACACAAATTAGCTAAAACAGCAAGCGTGTAGCCAAAACATTAGCTAAACTCCAAAATGGATTTAAAAAAAAAAAACCCTAGAAAAGCCAAAATTAGCCAAAACAGCTAGCATGTCAATTTTAGCCTAACTCCAAAACAGCCTAAAAAACTAAAACTAAAGGAGAAAAAAAAAATAGCTAAAACAACAAGCGTGTAGCTGAAATATTAGCGAAACTCCAAAATGGACAAAAATTTAAAAAACCTAAAAAAAAAAAGCCTAAATTAGCCAAAACAGCTAAACTCCAAAATAGTCAAAAATCCTTAACAAAAGCCAAAATATTCCAAAAAGTTAGCATAATGCCGTCATAACTTTCAACTTTACTACACTGTGACTCCATATAATATAAAGTAACGACTAATCGACTATTAAATTAATCGTCGACTCTTTTAATAGTCGATTAATCGTGTCGGCCTTATTGAGATATGAGGAGATTTTACCCAATTTCTTCCATGATGCAGCCAACCCAGGCGTCTGGACACCTGCAGTCGCCTGTGCAGCAAAAACCAGAAGTTAGAAATCCCAGCAGGAGACATCACTGCAGAGTGAACCTGCTCATTCCTCTGTTACATTAATCACATTCCTCAGTGGCAGCAACGCCTCAAACCTCGTCCCCTCCTGTCGGATGACTGATCACCTCGTATCAGGACGCGTCACCACCAGATTCTTCTGCTTTAAATGGACTCCCTTTTTTTTCTCTTTTTGTTGGTCATCTTCAATCATTTCAAAGCTTTCGTTGTTCTCCTACCTGCAGACGTGCGAGCGTTGTTCCATCTCATCCCGATGTTCTGCCCCAGACTCTGACACAGAGTGATGGCCATCACACCCACACTTCCATACTGAAAACATGTGAGAACAAAACCACACAAATATACATTTTGTATTATATATAATTAATATATTATATATTGTACATATATATATACATTTTTGATTTTTATCAATTAAAAGAGAACAGTGATTAAAATAGTGAGTACTACTAAAACTCATAATAGTGACAGTGTCATTCACTCATCCACAAACACATTCACGGAAGTTCATTAGTCAGTTAAATCATTACACTCCCACCGCCGTGCTTAACAATGGAAGGATACATTTGGAAACATTCAATGATGACTTTTGACATATCCCATCAGGGGACAACAAAGCAAGAGCTTTCTTTGACGAATTGATTGGTTTGGTTGATTGATTGATTTATTGATTGATTTATTTGGCTGATTGGTTGGTTGATTGATTTGGTTGATTGATTGATTGTTTGGACGACTGGTTGGTTGATTGATTGATTGATTGATTGTTTGGACGACTAGTTGGTTGATTGATTGATTGATTGATTGTTTGGACGACTAGTTGGTTGATTGATTGATTGATTGATTGATTGGTTGGTAAATTGTTTGGTTGGTTTTCTTGATATGTTGGTTGGTTGGTTGCTTGATTGATTGGTTGATTATTGATTGATTGATAAGTTGATTGATTGCTAGCTTGATTTTTTTGGTTGATAGTTTGGTTGGTTGGTTGATTAGCATCTTGATTGATTGGTGTATTTGGTTCATTGGGTAATTTGGTTGGTCGATTGATTAGGTTGATTGGTTGTTTGATTGATTGATTGCTAGCTTGATTTGGTTGATTAATTGGTTGGTTCGGTTGGTTGATTTGAAGTAAATAATTGTATACAAGAAAATTAAATCAGAGATGTGCCAAACTCGCCACAGAAATGATGAGATTAATTAAACAAAACTTCGATTTAAGTTTATATAAATATGCATCTTGTGCGTCAGAAGACTTATTACTCCCTATTGTAAAGATGAAAAAATGAACATTTTATTTCTTTTTTTATTATTTTATTTTTCAGAAAACAAAAAACCCAAACTTTGACGGATCATACCAAGTTTATAAAGTTTCTCTGACTAAAGAATGATAGTCTTTACCAGACTATTACGGTTTATTTTATTACAGATTATTTCTAATATATATATTTTTTCAATTCCAATTAAAAAAAAGTATATTTATTAGAAATATGGCGGACGGTATGTGTGATGTATTTCCTCACCTCGTTGATTCCCCCTCCTCTGGTTGGAGAGCACACCCCTCCCGTGTAGGCCGTCCCACTGCGGCTGCTGTGAAACGTTCGCCCTCTGGGGGAGCACACAAAGTTTTAAAAACATCTCAAGAATCCAAAAAAAAAAAAAAAAAAAAAGTTTGTGCAATAAAAATGTTTTCCTCTCACGAAAAAAGATGGACGACGTCACTCTGCTCCCGGATGTTGTCCTTTCGATACTTCATGAAGTTCTGCAGTGTTTCCAGCGGATCCTCAACGACGGGCATCATGTTTTTTGTGGTCCACGTCTCCATGGCGACCAACACGATCCTGGTGTTTAGCTGTTCTTGAAAGATCTGAGGACGGCACATTGTTGGGTGGAATAACTGGTGACAGAGGAGCTGATCAGTGGGAGGATGGAGGCTCTTACTGTGTCGGCTGTGTTGACCACAGCTTTGGCAAAGTTCTTGGTTTGGCTACTGGAGCCGCGCAGCTGCACAAACTGCGGAGAGACAATGATGCACAGATGGCTTAGAAGAGCGATCTCTCGCACGCAAACACAATTAAGACGCTATAATGATTTTGATAATCTTGCTAAAACTCAGGAAGATGACAGTTTAGTCATCATCATGTGGCTTTTTTCTTTTTTTTTTTTCCTTCATGATGTCGTGACGACTTTTCCTTCCAAAATGTTTATGAGCGTCCAACAATAGATTCAAAAGGCCTTGAAGACTTCACCACAGTCTATGAAACCGGTTTAGATTTAGAAGTTTAGTTTAAGTTTATTTCTTTTATATCAGAATATAGGGAAGACATTTTTTTTACTTGATACATTTTAAAATAGATTTACAAATCCTAGTTTTGTACATTTCTCTTTAAATCCTATTCAGACACTATTTGTACATTAACATTGAGTGCAGATGGCAGAGTAAAATATGAGCCCTGGCAGACTGTAAGATTCTCTGACACTCGTGCTAACCATTCCAAATTCAAAAACTAAAAACTAAACAGTTAGTCAGAGGATTTGAAGGCTCCTAGAGAGCATAAATAAATTAAACCCTACAGAACTGTCTGTGGGGGATTTGAACCAAGCAAAAGTATTTACACATTTTTTTGAGTGTCATGGGTCCCTGGGTATAGTTATATAATTTTTTAGGAATTTTTTTTTTCTTCAAATTCCTAATTTTTAAATCATTTTCAAGCCTTTCAATGCTTTAATTTTCCATTTTGTTACATGAACCACAGTTAAAAATATAAGAAAACGACTCTAATTTATCACGTTTTGTCATTTTTTTTTATCTCTTTTTTGTGACAAATACTTATTATTGGGTAGGGCTGACACGATTAGTCACGATTAGTCACGATTATTTGACTTATCAACGACTAAAATAGTCGACGACTAATGTAATACTTGATTAGTCGTTACTTTATATTATATGGAGTCACAGTGTAGTAAAGCTGAAAGTTATGATGGCATTCAGCTAACTTTTTGGAGTATTTTGTTTTTTTACTATTCTTAGAGTTTAGCTAATATTATAGCTGCATGCTAGCTATTTTGGCTAATTTTGGCTTTTTTTAGGGTTTTTCTTTTGTCAATTTTGGAGTTTAGCTAATATTTTTAGCTACACACTTGCTGTTTTAGCTAATTTAGGATTGTTGTTTTTTTTAGTTTTTTAGGCTGTTTTGGAGTTCAGCTAAAATTGACATGCTAGCTGTTTTGGCTAATTTAGGATTTTTTTTCCCCATTTTTAAGGGTATTTTGAAGTTGAGCTACCTTTTAAGCTACATGCTAGCTGTTTTGGCTAACCTAAATTTTTCCTTTTTTTACAGGCTAACTTGGCATTTAACTAATATTTTATCTTGCTATCAGCTTCAGTATTTTTAGCTATTAGCTTCAGCGATTACAGCTATCAACTTCAGTGGTTGTAGCTATGAATTTCAGCATCTTCAGCGGCCAAAATTAGCTTACAGCATTCACACTAGTTTTTCTACCTTTTATTATTAAATAACATAAAAAATTGGTGTAGAATCAATTTTTAATCTGTAATTCAATTCTATAGTTCAACATTTACCTCCAGACAACAACTATACCCAGTTGTCCAGCAGAAGATCAGAATATTTAATCTAAGCTTAGTCTAATAATAGATTCAATTTTACCATCATTTTGATCAGTAATCTCACATGTTTCTAAATATAAGTGACAAAACTTAAATAAAAGCTTCAGGTTGACCCCTGACCTATAAGGTCACACGGTTTTCATCAGCAGCTGAGAACTAGAGATAAACCTCGTTTTATTATAAAGTTTAATCAGATGATTTTATAGTGATATTATTTCTCTTGTAAAGGCTAAACTCACCATGTCATTGTCGTTGACCACCATCAACTCGATGAACTTGGTCTCTGTCTGGACGGAGCGCCTGTGAACAAATCTCTTGGATCTTTTCAGCCCGGCAGACCCCTGCTGCTCCCGCGTTCTGTCGTGGCCTTCATCACCTCCTCTGCTGTCCGGCTCGTCCTCCTCTCTGCAGTCTGGACACAGAGGAGCAGAACTCCAGGCAGTCAGAGCAGTCACACATACAGAGAAGACAAAAACACTCTGATTTTATCAGATTCTTAAGACATTTTCGAGGCAAAAATGACAAAATGGCGGCAGACGAACAGGAAGCCACACTGACGGCTTTGGCCTCATTTCGTGAGGGACGTAGGTGAGCCATTTTCTACGTCAACACCTTGATTTGACCAGTAAATTGATCTATGTAAATGGGTGGAGCAAAGGGACTTCGAGGTTAATTTTGCTAAACGCCAGATATGCCAATTTCACAAAATGAAAATGAAATCAATACGAACATTCAAAGACGTCTATTCATGCCTCCACTGTGTTCTGATGAAGAAATTGTGGGCAGTTTGTTAAAAAATTACATTTATACGTGTATTTTTTTCTTCCCAAAAATGTTCAACCACAATGCATTGTGATCTACAGTATATTCGCTAATGAGAGCATCTAGGTGAAACACTAGTTTTTCACAGGGCCAAGTGGGCCCCATGTTGTTTAATAGCCCATAGTTGGGCACTCAGTGGGTTGGCTTGCTACGCTAGCCAGCCTCCCGGTGGACAGCTGAGCTCCCTGGCTCGCTACAGTTATGCTTGCTAGCTAAATACAGCAGAGGTCGCTAGCTCTCTAGAGATGTGCTTGCTAGCATGCTACAGCAGAGCACGCTAGCTTGATACAGCAGAGCTCGCTAGCTTGCTACAGTGAAACTTGCTAGCTAAATACAGTAGAGGTCGCTAGCTCACTTCAGTGAACCTAGCTCAATACAGCAGAGCTTGCTACAGATGTGGTTGCTAGCATGCTACAGCAGAGCACGCTAGCTTGCAATAGAGGAGCCCGCTAGCTTGATACAGCAGGGCTCGCTAGCTTGCTACAGTGAAACTCGCTAGCTAAATACAGCAGAGCTCGCTAGTCTCTCAAACTACAATCGAGCTTGCTAGTTCAATACAGTGCAGTTTGCTAGCTCGAAACAGTGGAGCTTACTGGCTTGCTACAGAGGAACTTGCTAGCATGCTACAGCAGAGCTCGCTACATGGGAGGTTGCTAGCTCAATACAACGGAGCTCGCTACAGAGGATCTTGCTTCTGGAAAATAATGAACGCACTACATAGTGAGTAGTGAAGGAATTTCGACAATATTGGACACTATTTTTTAATATCTCTCTGTTTGGAGGGATAAATGTCGGGGCGGGGAGAAGGGTAAGAGACGAATTCAAAGTCTTTTATACATCAAAATGTATCTGTGAAAGAAAAAGTCTGGAGAAAGATTTACAATTCCTCCAGCTGCAGGTAAATGTGCTAGCATCGGGTAGCGGCATTCAAGCACACTCAAGAACCCACGTTTACCGCTGCATGGACAAACGTGTGGGTAGCATCACACCTTCAGCTGCTATGATTCACGGCAACGGCGTACCTGGGCAGTGTGGGCTGAGTCTGATATCCTGCATCCTTCGTATCAAGTGAGCACCATCAACCTAGCAATGATAGAAGCAACAAATTAGCATCCAGACTCCCAAACAAAACAAAAAATGAAAGGAAAAAATATTGTTTACCACCTGATTACTGGAATTGTGAAGGGGCTCGATCCCGTACGAGAACACGCCGTCGGAGAACATGCCGCTGAAAGAATAAGGATAAAGTAAGAGGTTGAATTTACTGTGATGGTTTTGTTTTTTCGTTACACTCACCACAGCCCGTGGCAGGTGGAGACAGCCGCCCAGGATCCAGATAAACCTCTTAACCTTCCCTGGTAGTAGCAGTGCTCCCCACCCTGAGGAGACAACAAACCAGAGTTTGTGTGTGCTTTTATACTTCACCACTCAGAGGACAGAAAAAAGAAAAAAAGAGCCACACTACTCCTCCACCTCCATGTTTACGGCGGTTTGTGACCTACTTGTGTCCCACTCACTCTGCAGTGCTTCACTTACAACCGAGGTGGAGGTCCTCCCAGCATAAGGATCTCTTCAATAAATCAACGCCAGCGTTGCCGTCGCGGTTTGGCGAGCGAGCTGCGGCTCAAGGGCACGAAATGACAAAGAAATCTGGGAGAACCGCCCGCCAAGGTGAGAAGTGGCGGTTCACCTGGATCAAACTGAGCCCGGCGGGGCGCCTGCCTCACAACAACAGCTAGAGGCTCATCCCGATATGCCGCCAGCGCCATGGCGAGAGGGCGGCGTGTCATGCGAGGCCTTCCGTCCAGCTGAGCGGCAATCTGCTCCGGCCCTGCGAGCGCTGACCACCCGCCACTCAGAGTTTACTGAACACAAACAACGCGTTTGCCCCCCAAAATGCTTCTGTTTGCACTCCTCTCTGGCATTTTTTTTTTTTTTTTTTCTTCCTTGAGCCGCTGCTCTTTCCTCTCTCTTCTTTCATTCTCTTGGCTGCCAAGAACTTAATGATACTGCTGAGCAAACTGGTTGCTATGGAAACAAGCTCGTGATTGGTCAGGGGGACCAAAACGATGGTGAGCGGGGAAGCGTAGTGTCGGCTGTCTGGGCGGGTGCTCGAGGGGCAACGAGTGGCACGTTTGGACAAAAGACGGGAGAAAATGTTAAAAAAAAAAGACACAAACGCCACCCCTGCCTCCTGATGCAAACCCGTGACATCAAAGGTTGGCGTCCCTTCCTCCCGCGGCGATCCCCTCTGCGGGTTTGAGGCTTTGCATCACTTGTTTTCGTTTGGACAGCAGCCCGGCAGGTAAAGCAGCAAGACACCCTAACAGTTGCATAGCAGCCTACTTCTGAAGCAGAGAGGACACAATGCACCCTCTATAAATAGATGCAGGAGGAGGAGGAAATCAAACTGCAAAAATATTCCTTAAATATCACGATGGGATTAAAAATTGACCTTAAGGAGAAAAAAAAATGCTAATCAAGCTTTTTTTTCGAAAGAGAGGCGACATATGTTATATAATGTATTCGGGACCCCTTGAGGATTAAGCTAAACTTTAAATTAAAACGCTTTGGCGGCATGTTTCTTCTCTTTCCATGTGCCAAAAAAAAAAAAAAAAAGATGAGTCAAGAGAATTAGAATCCAATGCAAGTTTACCACAGACTGCAACGGTCTGCCTTTGTGGTTGAAGTGGCGCTCCACGTAATCCGAGGACAGCAGGTGACTGAAAACAGAGCAGAGAGGCCGTCAGCATCGGAGCCAAGAGGATCTCCTCTGCAACGCATTCCACAGACCGACTGACGTTATTAGCATGCAGGATCATTAAAAATGGGCTGTGGAAGTGCCACATTGGTATTCCCCATCTTGTCATGTAGCATAATAGAGGCGCTAAGTGCATTTGTGTAAGAGCGGGGAAAATGCTAATGAGAGCAGCTGCAGTAAATTAAGAGCACTTACTGATACAAGCGAGAACAGAATGAAATAAAAACGGGATCTGATACTAACTGGTTTAGTTCCAGGTCTAACGTGAAGGTGAGTCCAAAGGCTTCTACTTGAAAACAACTCTGGGCCAAGTGGACGGGCTGAGGAAAAACAAACACAAGTTAGGGGAGGACTCTCAAAGTTCAATGTCTACTTAGCAATATCTTCTGCATGTCTGCGCTTCATGATGTTTCAGCTTTACGCTTAAACTTTGCATTTGTTATTGTCATGGTCGTCAGAAAAGTCCTTAGCAACAGTTGCTAGCGTTGTTAGCTCCTGTCGTTTCACAGAAACACGCAGAAGATATTAATTAGTCGTACATAAACATGAACAAATAAACTTGTTTGAGGACATAGACAATGGACCAAAGATAAATAAACACATTTTTGGCACAAATGGAACCCCATACGGCCCAGACTCCGCCTTCAGAGGCCCCACAGGTAAATAGAATTTAACCCTGACGATAAGTTTTAACTTATTTTCTAACATGTATTTTAAATGTATGCTTATATTTCTTACTTGTGCATTTAATTGATGGTTTTAGGTTCCAGGGACAACAGATGAAAAATAGCTTTTCGGCTAATTCTGGCGGATTGCAGCGATGCTTTTGATGTGCACTGTCCCTGTGAATTAAATTAAATTAAATTAAATTAAATTAAATAAATTAAATAAATTAAATTAAATTAAATTAAATTAAATTAAATTAAATTAAATTAAATTAAATTAAATTAAACCTACAGCTGAAATGTGACTGTCAGAGTACTTGTTGATAAAAAAAAAAAAAAAGAAATCCAATGAAACCCAAATTTATTTTTGGTGTTTTTAACATGTTTACGTGAACAGCTGCATTTCTGAGTACTTCATTATTCAAGTCGTTGTAACAATTTGCATGATTGAATTAAATTTCAATAACCATTAGTTCTTAGTAGGCTGGTAGAAGTAGAAGATGGAAGTACGGTCCACTGGGGTTCTGTCCTCTATTTCTATCCACTCCACTATTCTTTATTATCTATTTCTCAGTTAGTTCTCCATGTCTGTGTTTGGTGCAGTCTGATTCATTTGTTGTTCTTTTCTCTCCTCTGGGGGAGTGGAAGAGATTCCAGATTCCAGCTGGACGGTCTGTGCTCCTGTTCTCTGCAGTGGACCTCGCCTCTGGCTTGTCTCGCGGCCCCAGCCGTTGCCTCTGTTTGGTACAGTGTGATTCACGTGTTGTCCGTCTTTCCTGCTCCGGATTATAATTAACTTCCGTCCTTTTCTAAGTCAGCTGATGCGGCTTCTCTTTCTCTGTTGTTGCAACGTTTTGACGCACAGCGACGTCATCGGTCTGCACCCCGCATGCGCTTTGATGGACCAACTTGAATTGCCCGGACCGTTCTAAACCGGACAAGAGGGGACTGGTCTGGTCCGTACTGCTCAGTCGAAATGAGGCATTAGTGTACCAGTACTCGGTTAGGGTACTGGTACAGGCAGCGTCCGAGGGTTGTGGACAGGTCAAAAAACGATAATGCTTTCCATTTTGGTTGGACTGCGGAAGAGGCTGTAAGCTAGCGAGAGAGAGTGTAAACAAAGGGAGGATGGGAGGTCAGGGCAGGTTTCTGCTTTCAACTCAGGCGGGAATTTCTAATAAACTCTTGCTGCATTGCAGAAACTAATATGACTCGGTATTGATAATAATAATTTCCAGAAACGATTCGATTCAATTCACAAAAGACTGAGTTGATTCTATTCCGATTTTTTTCTATTCTTTCAATCCTCTCTATTAAATTTATGTTTGAGTATAGACAGTTTACACATCGAGACACAGTTTTTTAGAAGTACATAAATAATTTACTATACATTTTGAATACATATTTATAATAATCTGATATAGTTCACATTTTGTAAAATGAGACTGTTAAAAACATACTTCTCAAAAGTAGAAGTTCTAACAAAAATCTTCAGATCATAAACATTGTAAACATTGTTCTGCTTCTCCTGGAGGACGTTTCAGTTTGGCCACTAGGTGGCGATCACATTATATCATTACACCTTATTCCAGAAGAAGAAAGTATGAGTAAAACGGTGTCATAAATATTTCCTTAAAAGAGTTTGTAATATTAATACTTGTGAGTAAATAAAGACATTAATTTAGTCAGCAATGCATGTTTAGGTCGACCGAGCGTTAGCATTAGCCGTCCTATGGGAAATTCCATTAAATGCTAGCATCAAACTAGCGTACTTCAGCTTTATGTGCTAAATCAATCTATATTTTTATAAATCGATTATTGATCTGTTAAGCTTAAATCGATTCATTTATTTTATCAACCCAGCCCTAGAAACTATAAAAAAACGAGTTTTTTTACTTTAGCTAGAAACGCCATAATTCTAGTTAAAAGATCACTGGGATCGCTTTGAAAATAGAACAAAAGATGATGGGAGTGGGACTGCGAAGGCGAAAGACTGTTTTTGGTGTAAAAAAAAAAGGTTTGACAGAAGGAGATCAGGCCAACACTTGACTGGAATGGTCTCTATAATCATCCGCACGGTGCCAGTGTCCCTCATGGACGGCTGCCAGTGCAGGGGAGGTGAGGAGACGGCGAGGAATTTACTGCAGACAGAGTGTCTGTTTGGCCGGTCGGACCGTGCCAGCGCGGCTTTGATCGCAGTCTGGAGGAGCTGGGCCGCCGTGAATCACCGGGCTTTTACAACAAAAAGCATCACCATCCACAAACGATTTCCTCCACCGAAGCCCCGACAACAGATTTGTTGCTACTGTCTTGGAAATAAAAGCTAAAGTAATGCGTGTTCCTCCACTGTCGTTGCATCAATCTTTCATCTGCATTGTGCAGGCTGGATTTGTGGCTGACGAATCAATTCCTTCACTTCAGGGTTTGAAAATGTGGTCATCAACACCTAGTTTTCCAAAACGGAAAGATTTTTCTTTTTAGTTTCCTACCATCAACGATTAAACACCAACAGTTTACAACAATCATTTGCATCTTTTAAATCGGATTTTATTTCCTCCTCGATCTAAAAAAATCTTAATTTTTCCAAAACTTTCCATAATGTTTGCTTCAAAACAGAAAGATGTTTTTTCTAAATGAAATAATTGAGATTTTCTCATTCTCAGAGTCACAGTAATTGAGGCAGAATCTCTCTGAAGCATTGATTAGATGCAAAAATAGTCTTTGCATGTTTAATGCTGTGATTAAGTTATCTTTTTTATGTTACATCAGAGCAAAAAATTTCAGAAATAAATAGATGTGATTCCTACATGATATCAAAAAGCACTTCAAACGATGGGATCAAGAATAATCTGTCTGTTCTAAATATAACATTTGTACTTTTGGAGTGAAAGCACGCTCACTTTTTCAAATTAAAAGCTGACAAAGTTCAATGGATTAAAGAAAAATGTACTTCAAAAAGACAAAACCAAATTTAATTCCATTCAAGCATCCTGCTTCCTAGGATGTTTGTATTTCCAAAATAAAAAACTTCCATAACCTCTAAAGACAATTTTATTGCAAATGTTGTAAATTTGTTTAAATTCTCTCATTTTGGAAAGGAACAATGTTTGCTTGGATTTCCTGGTAAAATAAAGATTAAATAATAAAAAAAAAAGGAGTAGTTTGGTAATCAACCATATAATATTTAAAAAAGCAATATGGAATTTGGACAAAAACATGCTTTCAATTTTGATTAAAATTAAAATATATTTATCAAAACAGAAGATTTTGAAGTTATTATTTCTGACTTTTGGTCTCTCTCTTTGATGATATAAAGGGTTGATGATCTTGAGGGGACTTGGAGAAAAGCTGCGCTCCTGACGTGTTGGAATGAAAAAATAAAATCACTGTCTGAACGCACACACGAACGTCAGAAAAACAACAACATGGCTGTCAATGTTTCTGTAGTGCATCACCATCTATAGGAGGAGTGTCAAACTCAATCGCACAAGGGGCCAAAATCCAAAACACACCTCAGGTCGCGGGCCGAACAGGATAAACAATTACTGAAAACTTTAAAACTAAATTTTTTAACATAATTACGATGCTAGCAGTACCTGCAATAATTATTGATTGATTGGTTTATTTCAAGCATAGATTGAAAAATACAGGACAAAACACACAATTATTTCAAACTTATTACAGAAACAATAAGATGCATTAATTAGAAAATACAAAACAAAAATAAAAAACACTTATGTCACATTTGCTTCATTCATTCTTTGTGATTAACTAAAGTTAGTAAAGTTTGATTGATTGCTTGAAAAGGCGTGGGAAGAAGCGAATTTATATAAACCCACCCCTACTTGACTACTTAATTTAACTGTTTTGCATAGCGCTAGTGTGAATGCTGTAAGCCACATGTGCTGATAGCTGAAGATGCGGAAATCGATAGCTAAAAACGCTGAAGCTAATAGCTGATAATGCTGAAGCTAAAATATTAGCTAAATACCAAATTAGCCTAAAAAACTAAAAAAAAAAATCTGGCTTAGCCAAAACAGCTAGCATGTTGTAAAAAATAGCTAATCTTTAAAATATCCTCAAAAACTGAAAAAAAAAACTGAAATTGGCCAAAACAGCTAGCATGTAGCTGACATATTAGCTAAACTCCATAATAGCCTAAAAAATGTTAGTAATTGTCAAAGTAGTCCAAAAAGCTAGCAAAATGCCAATATTTCAAACTAAATTTTTAACCAAATTCCAAATAATAAAAAGGAAGGAATTTTATTCCAGAATAAATCAACTTAAACCTTAAATAACTTTCAATACTCTCCATAAAAATAAATGTTGTCAACTTTATACAAGTTTGAAATGAGCGCAAGATAACATCGGGCCAATGATAACACTAAAAAAAACTAAAATAAACAATAAATAACAATAAAGAAATACAATAATCTCTTGATCTGTATAAGAAAAATATCGAAGTTTAAGAGGAAAACAATCAGATTCTCTTCCATGTTTGTTTTGGACGACACCATAGCAAATTCTTATATTCAGATGTAGCGCCCTCTGAAGGTTTTTAGAGGAAGCATCTGCAAAAGAACAGCCAGTGTTTACTGGGAAAATAACAAAGATATGAGCCTATTTATGTCACAGAAATGAGTTGCTCCTGAGTATAAGTCGCACCTCTGGCTAAATTATAGAAAAACTGCGACTTATACTCCAGAAAATACAGTTATGTATTTTAATTTGGAGGGCCGGGGTTTGCCCACCCCGCTTCTAGAGTCTCGTTAATGTTTTGGAATGTGAACAAGTGGGTGATAGATGAAAGAAAAAGAAGGTTTGAATACAATTCCTCAATATTTTTCTTCCATTCAAGTGCAGAAAAACATGCAATAACTGAACATTCCCGCTCAGTAAAGACGAGGTTTTTCTGACGTGTCTGATTCAGCCTCGGTGAAAATCCCCACAAACACAAATTCCGCTTTGCCGAAATGAAACGGGCACAGACGCTGCTTCATCTATTTCCAACCCAGCGTGATGTGACAGAAAAGTAGGAACAAGTTCAGCTCGTCACCACTGCTGCTTCTAAATTTATCTCGTCCCTCATCTGGAGCATCTTTAATATTTAAAAAAACAAAACACAAACATGCCTCGACGACTGAAGACGTCTTCCTGTTCAAAGGACATAAAGAGATGCTTTTATTGATCTATTATTGCTTCTCAGACGCAAAAAAAAAAACGGCGTCTGAACAGTAAAAATGAAGAGAGGTTCTCAGCACTTCTCACACAGGCCTGTTTCATTTTTAATTTGATTATTTTAATAGTCGAGTAATAACTGATTATTTTTTCCAATAAGTCGACTAACCAGGTCATAGACAAACTGGATTTAAAGCACACATTTTCATTTGCTTTAAATTAACTAAAATCTAGATATATAGCATTACCTGCAATAATGATAGTGTGTAAGATAAAGTTGGCCACTGAAGATGCTGAAATTGATAGATAAAAACGTGGAAGTTGTTAGCTGAAATAACAAGCTAAAATATTGAAATATAAATTAGCCTAAAAAGTGAAAATAGCCTAAGTTAGCCAAAATATCTACCATGTAGCTGAAATATTAACTGAACTCCAAAATATCCTAAAAAAACAAAGAAAAGCCCAATTTGGCAAATTATCTATAATATGGCTGAAATATTAACTAAACTCCAAATTAGCCTAAAAACCCTAAAATTAGCCAAAAATACCTAGTATGTAGCTAAAATAATACCTAAACTCCAAATAAGCCTAAGAAACAAAAAAAGCCTAAATTAGCGAAAACAGCAAATAAACAAAAATATTGGCTAAACTCAAAAATAGCTTAAAAAAGCTTAAATTAGCCAAAATAGCTGAAATATTAACTAAACTTCAGAACAGCCTAAATTAGCCTAAACTTAGCACAAATAGCTGGCATGTAGCTGAAATTATTTCTAAACTCCAAATTTGCCTAAAAAACAGAAAACATAAATTAGCCAAAACAGCTAGCATGTAGCTGAAATATTAGCTAAACTCCAAAATAGTTTTAAAAAGCCTAAATTAACCAAAATAGCTAGCATGTAACTGAAATTATTTCTGAACTCCAAATTTGCCTAAAAAACAAACAAAAAAAAACTAAATTAGCCAAAACAGCACGCTTGTAGCTGAAATATTAGCTAAACTCCAAAAAAGTGTAAACGTAAACTATCCAAAATAGCTAGCATGTAGCTGGAATATTAGCTAAACTCCAAAAAAGTGTAAACGTAAACTATCCAAAATAGCTAGCATGTAGCTGGAATATTAGCTAAACTCCAAAATAGCCTAAAAAAAAGCCTAAAATTAGCCAAAATAGCTAACATATAGCTGAAATAATACCTAAACTAAAAATTAGCCTAAAAAAACACAAGTTAGCCAAAACAGCAGGTTACGGAAACATTAGCTAAACTCAAGGATAGCTTTAAAAAGCCTAAAATTAACCAAAATTGCTAGCATGTAGCTGAAATTATACCTAAACTCCAAATTAGCCTAAAAACAAAAAAGCCTAAATTAGCCAAAATAGATAACATGTAGCTGAAATATTAGCAAAACTCCAAAATAGCCTAGAAACCTTTATAAATGCAATAATATTGCAAAAAGCTAGCAATGCTGCACTCTACCCCCATATAACATAATGTAAAAACTAATTTAATAGTCAACTAATGTACTATTAAATTAGTCGTTCACTATTTTAATAGTCGATTAGTCGTTGATTAGTCGACAAATCGTGGCGGCCCTATTTCAAATGGAGGCCTACTTCAACAGGCACTGAAAAGTGAAAAACATTGAGGGGAATATTACTTGAGATGTCAGAGTCTATCAGGGGGGGTCACTCAAACATTGAAAGAGCTTTCTGATGAGCTTGCTGCATGATGCTGGTGGAGGACAGACACGATGTGATCCACTGCTGCAACTTTAGAGAAAAAAAAAAAAAAAAACTGGGTGTTGACTTTCATTTGATGATAGTTTAGTCCAGAAATAGATGCACCTGTGGTGTGAGATCTCATCATTGATATTCTCCTTCATCGTCCACCCGGGACACGTTCATTTTAATGAGATCTTGTTCTCAATTTGTGGGAAGACTCCTTGTCAGGGATCCCTGCTGCCAAATTAAGCCTTCCGGGCGGAGAATTCACAGAAATCCACAAACTCACCGTGCTGTCTTTGCTGCTGTTCTTCACCCGGGTGTCTAAGAAGTCATGAGCCATTTCCTCCTCTGACTCAATTTGCTGCACCAGACGCTTCGGATAAGTGATCTCCGAGTCCCCGGCGTCCAGCCGGCCTGGTGGGGCAAACCAGTCCCACATGCCTCCATCCTGCAGAGCACTCCTGTCCACACCTGCATGCAGCATGACAGGGGAGGCTTTCATCCTGGACAGGCTGGAGCTGAATGAAATGACTTTAATGGGAAAATATTGATAATTTGCCCCCCCCCTAATCAATCTAGTGGAATTAATTAAGTGAATGATGTGTTTTCAGGCAGATTTATGTGCATTTTGAGGATGGAATGATTTCCCTGGTGGGTGGTGCTTTGTGGTACATTTGCTAGATGTGTTGATGCAGCAGTTCTGCAGGGTGGCCGGGGTGCTGGCTGGCACCGAGATCCAATCCAATAAATCCCTACTGCCAAGGTTGGAAAAAAGTGCTGCTCATGGGCAAAAAAAATATGTGGATGCAGGAAAAAAAAAAAAAAAAAACAGGGTGCCCTCTCTCTCGCCTTACCTGAGACTGCAAGCCTCTCGCCCACTGCAGCAAAGAGCATGAAGCACCACACCGCCAGCATGATCTTCACATATTCCCCCGGATTACAGCATGGAGAGCCGCGCAACGTCAGGAACCGGGTAGGTGGAGAGGAGGAAGAAGACCAAAAAACGCACAGCAGAGATGGTGGCGAGGATCCAAAGTTAATCTGCTAAACATCTGATGATGCGCGTCCTCTCATCTCTCCCCCTCTCTACCTCGCGCCCTCTCAGCTCCGGCCGACGCTGCCACGGCGAATTTGGATCTGCATATCAGGATGATGAAAAATGAATCGATACGGGCCTAGAGACGGATCGGCGGGAGAGCGCGCATCGCGGGCGCATCGCTCCGCTCCGCAGCGCCGCGCGGGTGCGTGCTTTAAAAGGGGATGAGGGGGATGTGCGCCAGTGTGTGCGCGCCTGTGTGTGTAGCCTATGCGAATCTGCGGTAAGTGGAAACGAAGGGATGGGAAAAGTGAAGGGAAATGCGGTGAGTGGGACACGTGGGGCCGCGGTACCCTCCCTTATCTCGAGCCTCCTCCTCCTCTTCCTCTGGTTGCCATGCAGCTCTGCGCAGAGAGAGGATGCGACAGCCAGGCGGCCGAAGAAAAGCCTTCAAAGGGAGACAGGAGGAGATAAAAAAAAAGAGGGAATAGGAAATGTTCAGAGGAAGAAACCCCAGTGCGTAAAAACGCTCATCGATGCGTAAAATGTGCATGTTTATGTGGAAATAAGCCTCAAATAATCTATAAAGCTGATGGGTGGAGTCAACTACAATGGACCGCATTCTAATTTTCCCTCAGAAATGAATACTATTTCTATAGATATTTTTCTACTGACACAATATTCCTGTTAAAACACTCCATAAAATGCCCAGAAAAACAATGTTGCAGATTTTAGAGTCAAAAAGTCTCGTAAAGTGAGGTTAGAAAATAGCCACAATTTAAAAAGTAGGATTTCTTGATGCAGACACAGTGTTTGGTGAAAAAATGCTTCCTTTTTCTGCACCTTTATCAAAAAATAATAGACTGGCTTGTTTTTCTTTTCCATTTGTGACCCATTTTACCTCCAAACTGTGACCCATTTTGGCTCGCTGATCGTTTCTATGGCACGTCCTCCTGCTGTCTGTCTGAGAGGAGATCATGTGAAGTCTGAGCTGAGACCCAGACCTTCACCTTCTGCCACATGAGAGAGTTTCTCCTGCAAGTTCAACCTCCCATGTCCACTGGGAGTTGAGTATGGACGCAGAGGAGCAGTCTCTGGATGTTCCACCTGCTTTAGTCTCATACTGACATTGTCTCCCTCCAGAACTCATTCTGTCACTTATCAAGACCTCAAGATGATAAAAAAATGGTAAACTAAATTAAAGCAAGAATAGTTACATGAATGCTAGTGTGAAGGTTTTTGGCTGAAAATTGTGACGCAATTTATTTTAATTTCTGAAGCAATTTGCTGAAAATGCAAAAGCTATTTGCAAAATTTTAAATTTGCAAAAAGACTGAAAATTTTGTTAAATAACAATGAAAGAGCGCTGAAGTTAACCTAAATTTCTGAAAAAATTGCAGTAAAATTACGTGAAAATCCCTAATATATGCCAATTTCACAAAAACATTTATCTTAAATATGAGCTAAACTCAAAATTAGTCTAAGAAAATCTTAGTAGATGCCAAATTAGCCAAAAAAGCTAGCGCGTTGCTTAAATACGAGCTAAACTCCAAAATAGCCCAAAATTCCTCAATAAACTAAATTACTTAAAAAAGTTAACCTTTTGCTAAAAAAGAAGCTAAGCTCAAATTATCTTAAAAAAAACCTCCAATAGAAAACAAATTAGCCAAAAACATTAATCTGTTGCCAATATATTAGTTAAACCCTTAAGTAACATAAAACATCAGTAGATAACAAATTAGCCAAAAAAGCTAGCACATTGCTTAAATACTAGATAAACTTCAAATTTGCCTAAAATTCATTAGTAAACTAAATTAGTTAAAAACTTTTGCTAAAATATTGGCAAAATCTCAAATTAGCACAAAAAAATCTCAGTAATGACAAATTAGCCAAAAAAACTAGCAATTTGCTTAAATACGAGCTAAACTCCACAATAAACTACATCTGTGATAAGCGTTAGCATGTTGCTAAAATATTATCTTAACTACAAATTAGCATAAAAACCTCAGTAAATGGCAAATTAGCCAAAAAAAGCTAGCACATTGCTTAAATACGAGCTAAACTCCAAAATAGCCCAAAATTCCTCAATAAACTAAATTACTTAAAAAAGTTAACCTTTTGCTAAAATAGAAGCTAAGCTCAAATTATCTTAAAAAAAACCTCCAATAGAAAACAAATTAGCCAAAAACATTAATCTGTTGCCAAAATATTAGTTAAACCCTTAAGTAACATAACAAAACCTCAGTAGATAACAAATTAGCCAAAAAAGCTAGCACATTGCTTAAATACTAGATAAACTTCAAATTTGCCTAAAATTCATTAGTAAACTAAATTAGTTAAAAACTTTTGCTAAAATATTGGCAAAATCTCAAATTAGCACAAAAAAAATCTCAGTAATGACAAATTAGCCAAAAAACTAGCACATTGCTAAATACGAGCCTAAACACTCCACAATAAAGCCTACAAATCATGTGATCAGCGTTAGCCATTGATGTTGCCTAAAATATTTACTAAACTAAAAATTAAGCATAAAGAACCCTCAGTACAATTGAAACAAATTAGCCAAAAAAGCTAGCACATTGCTTAAATACGAGCTCGACTACAAAATAGCCTAAAATTCCACTATAAACTACATCATTCAAAAGCGTTAGCAAGTTGCTAAAATATTAGCTGAACCACAAATTAGCATAAAAACCTCACTAGATAGCAAATTAGCCAAAAAAAAAAGCTAGCACATTGCTTACATACTAGATAAACACGAAATTAGCCTAAAATTCATTAGTAAACTAAATTAGTTAAAAACTTTAGCCCGTTGCTAAAATATACATTTAAATTCTGAATTAGCCTAAAAACACTCAATTGATAACAAATTAGCCAAAAAAGCTAGCACATTGCTTAAATACTAGATAAACTTCAAATTTGCCTAAAATGTATTAGTAAACTAAATTAGTTAAAAACGTTATCCTATTGTAAAATATTGGCAAAATCCCAAGTTAGTACAAAAAAATCTTAGTAGATAACAAATTAGCCAAAAAAGCTAGCACATTGCTTAAATACGAGCTAAACTCCAAACTAGCTTAAAATTCCACAATAAACTACATCAGTCTAAAGCGTTAGCATGTTGCTAAATATTACCTTAACCACAAATTAGCATAAAAACCTTAGTAGATGGCAAATTAGCCAAAAAAACACATTGCTTAAACACGAAATTATACTTATTTAATTATTTAATTATTCATTAGTAAACTAAATGAGCTAAAATGTTAGTCTGTTGCTAAAATATAAATTTAAATTCTGAATTAGCCTAAAAAACCCAGTAGATAACAAATTAGCTAAAAAATGAACATTTTGCTTAAATATTAGCTAAACTCTGATAAATTACGATAAAAGATTAAAATATATTTTTGAATTTTTAATAAAATGTTAAAATATACTTTGCATCATTCCTATTTGAGAAATAATTTAAAAATCAACTCCAAAAAAATGCTTAAAGGCCGATTCAGCGCTGACTCCTGCAAAGCTCTGCACATCTCTATCTCTGCCTGCAAACCTGCAGGGTTCAACCTCCTCGTGCAAACATGTCTTCAGCAGCCATCCTGCGGCAGATCCCACACTAATGGAGGCACATTGTGCACTGACAGCCCCCTCTGAATATTTCATTTACCCCCCTTTGAGACCAACTGGGAATGAAAGATAAGAGGAGGAGGAGTGAGTTTGAGGAAGAATGCAGCGTTGAGGGAATAAATCTGCTCCTGACTTAACAAAAGAGATGTTGAAATCAGTTATTATTAATAAAGGTGATCTGCATCAAAGCATCAACACTTTCTCAGATTTATAGCTGCTGATCAGACACTTCTGCGTTCCCGCGCTGCTTCGCTGAGTAATAAAAAGTGCAAAGAGTGGCGTGTGAGCAGTCGGGGCTGCAGAGTGTACGCTGGTCGTGTCTCACTTAAATCTGCTCTTGCAGCGCTTCAGAATAGACAGCTGGGTAATGAAATAAGTCACTTTCTATGGTGTTTCACTCCAAAAACAGGAATAAAATCATGATTTTTTTTATGAAGCATCCTGAAGGGGGATTTCTGTTAGCAGGTTGCAGTACTGATTTATTAATCACATTCAGATATTTAAAATTCAGGATATGTTTTTTTTTTTTTTTCCTTTGCGATTAGTAGAAAAAATAAAAAAAAAAAAAAGCTTCTTCATGTAAATTTATTTAAAAACGTTTGAATCTTAAAGGACTCAGAATCAACTCAACTGAAGGCTGCACTGCTGGACGCACAGTCAACAAGGCCAAGAGGACCCCATATGGTTTAAGAATGGGCAGAAAATGTGGACCCCAAAGGGGTCTGTCCACAGTTTCTGTGGCGGCCCCTCTACTTTGTTTGCTCACTTTGGCTTAAGTTGGCACTCAGTGGGTTGGCTCGCTACGCTAGGCAGCCTGTGGATGGCGTAGCATGCTACACTGTAGCAAGCTTGCAAGCTATGTGGTATTAAGCTAGCAAGCTCTGCTGTAACAAGCTTCGTTGTAAGCTAATAAATTCTGTTGAATCGATCTCAGCTTTATCCACCTTATTCCTGGGGCCGCTGATGTAAAACGGGTTATGGGTGCAACTTCCGGTATAGCAACTGGAAGTCACACAGCGCTATTTGTTTCCATTGAAAGTTGGCGGTTTTGTTAGCTTTAGCGGTGCATACAAACTTTAGAAGCGTGGTTTACTTAATCCCTCAAAAGTTTCAAAAATGGCTTTTTGCAGCTCATGGTTGTTCTAACACCTAAACTAAATTAAATTTGTGTCTTAAGGAGCGTTGTGTGGAACATGGACCGCTGACGAAGAGGGAGTGCAGCTGCTCTCCTCGGTACAGATTTTACCGTCCATCGGGCGAGGATGAAGTCAGAAGGATGTGGCTGAAAAATATAAATCTAATGAAGCCACACAAGACTTTGTATGTATCTTTGTTTCATTTTGTGGATAAAGTACCCACAGAGGAAAATCCATATCCAACATTCTGGTTGGGTTACTCCAGACCACCAGAGAAGAAGAGACGTACTACAGATACCTGACAGCGCGGTGAATTTGCTGCAGCGTCACAAGAACAGGGACGAAATTTACTGTGTAATTGCTGCATCTCCTGGTATTAACTATTAAAAAATTACTGATGTTTAAACCGCAGCTGACTTTGTCAAAACATGAAACGGGCTAAAGCCACACCTCGCGATGCAACCCTCATTGGCTCTGGCAGCATGTAAACACAAACACGTAAAACGATAAGGTTACAATTGATCAGCACTGTGTGGTAACTCCAGCAGAAATAAGCATACTATGAAGGTGTTGATATGCCTCGGAGCTTTAAGATTGTTCAGAGCTTCGCCATCTGCCGCAACCGAACTGAGAAAGTAGCTAAAAATGCTACTATATGTTATGTTTGGACATTTTTGAAGGTCATTCTTTAATTTTAGCAGTACCGGAATTGTTACATCTCCTCTTTTAAGACATGACAGCTGGTGTTCCCACATTTATATGTAGTTATAGATCCAAAACAAGAGGAATTGTGCTGTCGGCTCTACAGTTGTAACGTAAATAAATGCTACCTCCAGCGTCTACAGGAAGTATCACCCATAATTCACGCAAAGGCTCATGGGGGATAGGAATAAGGTGGATAGAGCTAGTGGGCTGCACTGTAGCAAGCTCTCTAGCGAACTCCGCTATATAGAGCTAGCATGCTGCGCTGTAGCAAGCTTGCGAGCTCTGCTATAGCGAACTCCCCATAACGAGCTTCATTGTAGCAAGCTTGCGAACGCCGCTGTATCAAGCTGCACTGTATAGAGCTAGCATGCTCCCTTGTAGAAAGCTAGCGAGCTTCGCTGAATGGAGCTAGCAAGCTCCGCTGTTGCGAGCTTCATTGTAGCGAGCTAGCAAATTCCGCTGTATTGAGCTCCAGTGTATATATAGTGCAGTAGAGAGTGAAGTGAGCCAACTCACTGAGTGTCCACTTAACCCAATGTGGACGAACCCATTCAGGGCCCACATTTTCTCTCTACTTTTAAACCATATGGGGCCCACTTGGCCTTGCTGGCTGGGATGATGGTCTAAAGAAAAAACTGCAAACATTTTCTGATCATAAAAAAGGGCAAAACCTATTTAAAATGTTTAAAATATTGTAAAAATTTTGATTTTTTTTAAGTGTGTCAGAGTGTAATTATTTTACAAAACTATAGTTGTGGGTTTTTAACACATTAAATTTAAAAAAAATTATCATAAACAATATATTTTTACTTTCTTAGGCAATTTTTCAAACTTTAAAAGGCCGTTTTGTGTTTGGAAAGACACTGCCACCTGCTGTCCGTATGACAGTATTACAGCTCAGTGGAGCGGACGGATGGCGGGCCTTCCACAGCTGACGCAGATGTGGAGCAATCAGGGAAACAACTTTCACATGTTTGGATCAGAAGATGATTAGGGGAGCGCTGCCTCCAAAAAGCTATAAATAGTCCATGAAGACGCGCGGCGGTTCCGTCCAATAGAAGATAAGATGATGAAGGCCGAGAAAGGTGTTGGAGCTGGACCGCAGCAGGTGTTCAGATGCGCCCACGCCGGCTGTGGAGCCAGCTTCCCGCGGGAGTGGAAACTGAAGGAGCACGAAACTGCGCACACAGGGGAGGTATGGAGACTGCAATTAAAACCTGCACATTTGAAAATGGATTTAGTTGAAACTGGCTTTGCGCAGCGTCCATGCGCGTGTCCAGCAGCCGGGTGTGGTCGTCGCTTCAAGAGGACGTCCCATCTGAAGACGCACATGCTCCAACATAAAGGAGTCAAAGGCTTCCAGTAAGAAACCAGTCATCAAAGTTGATCAATAAATTCATGAAAATATTTTAATTTGATTTGACTCGTGCAGATGTAAGTTTGCGAATTGCGCAAAGAGTTTCTTCAATGCGCAAAGGCTGAAGAAACACCAGAACAGCGCGCACGGGGACCCCAAATTCAAGGTACTGCCAGTTTTGTCCACCAGATGGCGCCAAAGCTACACCTACATCACCACGTTGATCTCTTACTTTACCCACTTGTGTCCATAGTGTAATCAACCCAAGTGCTCCTTGACCTTCAAGAAGCGCCGATTGTTGAAGCTGCACTTAAAGGAGCACAACGTGCATCCGAACTTAAAGTATGTCAGTATTAAGGTCGTTTAATAAAAAAAGTGTGGATTTGAACCAAATGTTGTTGTAGATGTTCCAGCACTGGATGCATGGTGACGTTTGACTCTCATATTGCACGCAAAGCCCATGAGAAGAAGCATGCAGGTTGAGGCATTTTTGTTTTAATATTCTTTAAATTTTTTATTTAGTAAAGTAGGCTTATAAAGTGATTTATCGTGCAGGTTATCGTTGCCCTCAGAAAGACTGCCAGGTTGTTGAACACACCTGGAGCAAACTCCAGAAGCACCTGGCCAAACACCCAGGTGAGTGTTGAATTATGCATTTAAACTTAAAATAAAAAAACAAGAAAAGTTGCATTACACTTGCGATAATGCTTGTGTGAATGTTTTTGCTGAGTCGTTTAATATGATGCTTTTTGCTGAAATTGGTGATGCATCTTACTTTAATTGATAAAGGGACTTTCTGAAAATGCAATAATCTATCTGCAAGTTGTTAAATTTGCTGAAAAAAAATTGAGATTTCATTGAAATATGAAAGAGTGCAGAAAAATTTGTAAAAAATTTGCTTAAAAATCCTTAATTTATACTGAAATTGCAAAAATATATAGTATTACTTAAATATGAAGTCAACTTACTTACTGAAAAAAACTAGCTTGATGCTTAAATGGTAGCTAAACTTGAAAATAGCCTAAATTTTCTAAGTAAATTAAATTAGTTAAAATAGTAGGCCTGTTGCAAAAATGTAATTGGCCTATAAACACCTCAGTAGATAACAAATTAGTCAAAAATTTTACCATGTTACTAGAATATTAGCTAAACTACGAATTGGCATGAAAACCTCAGACGACAAATTGGCAAAAAAAAAAGTTGGCACGTTGTTTAAATACTAGCTAAATTTCGTAATGGTCCAGAATTCCTCAGTAAATTAGCCAGAAAGGTTGGCATTTTGCTAAAATATTTGCTAAACTAAAATAAGCACCAAAAACCTTAGTACATGCCAAATTAGCCAAAAAATAGCTAGCACATTGCTTCCATACAAGCTAAACTTCATAATAGCCTAAAATTCCTTATTAAATTAGCCAGAAATGTTAGCCTGTTGCTAAAATAAAAGCTAAACTCAAAATTAACCTTAATAACTCCAATAGATGCCAAATTAGCCAAAAACGTTAGCATGTTGCTAAAATAAGCACCAAAAACCATAGTAGATGCCAAATTGGCCAAAAAATAGCTAGCACATTGCTTCCATACTAGCTAAACTTCATAATAGCTTAAAATTCCTTATTAAATTAGCCAGAAATATTAGCCTGTTGCTAAAATAGAAGCTAAACTCAAAATTAACCTTAAAAACTCCAATAGATGCCAAATTAGCCAAAAACGTTAGCATGTTGCTAAAATATTTGCTAAACTCAACATAAGCATATCAGACGCCAAATTAGCCAAAAAATAAAGCTAGCTCATTGCCCAAATACTAGCTAAACTCAATAAAAGCATAAAATTCTTTGGTAAATGTTGTAAAAATATTAGCCAAACTTTATGAAATTTACTATAAAAGATTATGTGAATATATTTAAAGGCTTGTTGATAATCTACTTAAAATTGACATTTGCAGACTTTGTAAAACATTCATGGGGACATATTTTGTTAAATATTTAAAGAATAAAAAGTTGATGAAAAAAGAAAAATACAAGCGATAATGTCCTGAACGTTTTGATACCAAGACTGAAAGCGTGAGTTTTTATGTGCTGATAAACATACAGGAAGGAGCAGGAGAATTGCTGTAGTTTATTAAATACTCACACAAATGTCAGCACATGGATCCTGAAGAGTTTCCTGATGTTTTCCAGTCTCTTTCACCTGTGGAGTCTGCAAGAAGGAGTACAACAAAGCGGGCGCTCTGCGGCGCCACAAACGGACCCACGCTTCCCACAAACCCGTGCTGCTGTGTCCAAGACCGAACTGCCAGGCGTACTTCACCACGACCTTTAACCTGCAGCATCACATTCGCAAAGTGCATCTGCAGCTCCTTAAATATAAATGCTGCTTCCCCGACTGCCCGCGCGCGTTTGCCATGCGGGTAAGTAGCTGAAACGTTTAAATGGCTTTTTGACTGAACTCTTAACTTGTAACGTCTGCAGGAGAGCATGCACCGACACCTGGTTCACCACGATCCGAGTGCCATCATTGCAAAGGTGAGTCCTTGAGGAATTTGGAATATAAAGTAAATGATTCACTAAATATTTGTTTTGACTACTAGAAACCTCAAAGGCCAAAGAAATCCTGGCAGAAGCGTCTGAACGGACGCGACCAGCCGTCCGTGGAGGAAAACCTGCAGCGGCTCTTCGCACTGCGCATGCGCATCTCCAGACGCGCCAAAGTGGAAACCAACCTCTCGGGTCTGTTCAACGAGCGCAAGATCCCTCATTACGTCGACCCCGAGGTCAACCTGCGTGACCTGTTTGGCATCAAACCCCCGAGACTTCCGGAAAGTCCGACTGTGGCTCCGGTTAACTGATCACTTCATTTATTTACAGGAAATTGGGTCTTTTTTTAGTTTTTATTAGCCGTTTTATGTTCCAAAGAATGTTAAAATGCAATTTCTTTCAAAGTAAAATGCTAAATGAAAATGCTTTGTTTGTAATGTCGTCATTGACCCAATAAAATGAGTTTTGTTTTGCTGAAAGTGGTGCTTTAATGTGGAGTGGTTGTGCGGCCGGTGGCGGGCCGATCCGTTTAATGGAAAAGAGCAGCTCATCACGGGCCCACTCGAGCAGCTGCTCTCCTCCTGCATCCATTCTTCGTCTGGTTCTAGCTGCACATATTGGTTGACATTTGCCGAGCATGTTGGAGCTCATTTGGTATGAATAAAGTGCCGCGTGAGTAATGGCTGAATCACAACGCGCTCCGAACTTTTTGGGGGCAGTTGAAATGTTTGAGCCTCCGTCAAATGGAAATCTACTGCAGTGGAAGTTGAAGGGCGTTCTGCTGTAAATGAATCTCTAGGGTTCCAGTTTCCTTGATGTCTTCATCTCAAAGCTTCACACTTTTAACCTCTAAGGTTTTGGATTCCTGACTGCTGAATAGAAATGATGCTCTATAATCAAAGCTCTTGTGCTTTTTATGTTTGAATATTTTTTCCTCCTTTATTGGTTTAGTGAAGCAGGAGATGTTTCAGACGACCTGTCAGCTTGAATTTGGTGTCTCTGCTGAAGGTCATTCTGTGAATCTGCCTTATTCCCCGACTGCCTCACCACCTCTTGATGGTTCATGCATGATACCTGTCTGCCAACCATATTTGGAGTTCACTTTATACCTAACTTTTTTTTTGGCAAATTTTAGGTCAACCGTGATCTTTGTTTTTATTCTTATTTGGAGTGTAGCTCATATTCTATCAACATGCTAACTGTTTTGGCTAAAATGCTTTGAGGTTTTTGTAGGCTAATTTAAAGTTTAGCTTCTATTTTAGCAACAGGCTAACACTTTTGAGTAATTTTAGGCTATTTTGGAGTTTAGCTAATATTTTAGCAACATGCTAAGATTTTTGGCTAATTTACCTGCTGAGGTTTTTGTAGGCCAATTTAGAATTTAGCATTTATTTTAGCAACAGGCTAACGTTTTTGACTAATTTATTTTATTAAGGAATTTTTGGCTATTTTTGAGTTTAGCTAATTTTTTAGCAACATGCTAAGATTTTTGGCTAACTTGTTATCTGTTGAGGTTTTTACAGGCTAATTTAGAGCTTAACTTCTATTTTAGCAACAGGGTAATGTTTTTGAGGAATTTAAGGCTATTTTGTAGCTTTTATTTAACATCCTAACATTTTTGGCTGATTTATCTGCTGAGGTTTTTGTAGGCTAATTTAGAGTTTAGCTTCTATTTTAGGAACAGGCTAACATTTTCGACTAGTGCATTGAGGAAATTTAGGCAATTTTGGAGTTTATCTTGTATTTAAGCAAAAAGCTAACGTTTTTAGCTAATTTGTTATCCAATAAGAAATTTGTAGGCTCATTTAGAATTTAGCTTCTATTTTAGCAACAGGGTAAAGTTTTTTACCTATTTATTTTATTAAGGAATTTTGGGATATTTTTGGGTTTAGCTAATATTTTGGTTAATTTGTTATCTGCTAAGGTTTTTGAAGGTTAATTTAAACCTTAGCTTCTATTTTAGCAATAGGCTAATTTTTTTGACTTATTTCTTGAGGAATTTAAGGCTATTTTGCAGTTTAGCTTTTATTTAAGGAACAAGCAAAGTTTTTAGCTAATTTGGCATCTACTGAGGTTTTTGTAAGCTTATTTATAGCTTAACTTTTATTTTAGCCACAGGCCAACAATTTTTACTTTTTTGAGGATTTTTTGACTCTTTTGGAGTTTAGCTACTAAGTTAGCAACATGCTAACATTCTTGGTGAATTTGTTATCTACCGAGGGTTTCATAGGCTAATTTGGAGTTTAGCTTTTATTTTAGCAACGGGCTAATGATTTTGATTAATTTGTTTTAATGAGGAATTTTTGGCCATTTTGGAGTTAACCTTATATTCTAACATGTTAACGTTGTGGCTAATATATGTTCTTAATTTTTGGGGGCTAATTTAGAGTTTGGCTTCTATTTTAAAAACATTAAAACAGTTTTAAATAATTTTGTTCATTTTAGGCTGTTTTGGAGTTTAGCTAGCAATGTGTTAGCTTTTTTGGCTAATTTGGCATTTACTGAGGTTTATGCTAAATTGGGTTTTAGCTAGTATTGTAGAGACAGGCTGACGCTTTTGACTGATGTACTTCACTGAGGAAATTTAGGCTGCTTATGAGTTTAGCTAGTATTTTAGCAACAAGCTATAGCTTTCTCCTCCTGCTCCTTTCGACATGTAAAAACCCAATCCCATTTTCAACGATTTTGCAGTATTAGCATCAAAACATTCAATGCAACCAAGACATTGATGCTTTTCCTTTTTGTATTGATATGTTTTAAGGCTTTTAAGATTTCCTGCAATATATTTAATTTTATTCCCATCAAAAATGAATGGGAAGTTCTTGAAATCCTTCTAAAACTTTGTGCACTTGGAAAATTTAAACAAGGTTTTTATCAAAGCATTCAGCAAATTCAGGATATTGCTGCTTGTACATTTGGTCTTCATGTATTTTACAGATTTTTTATTTTATTTTATGCAATTTATGAGATTTTAGCCTACTTTGCGCACTTTGAAATCTTGCAAATTTGGTAGCAAAACGTTCAGAACCTTCACGTTTGTACTTTTGGTATTCATAACTTGAACAAATTGGAAATTTTTCAAGAAACTAGTCAAATTCTTTGTGCACTTTCTACAAATAATGCAAATTTTGTATCAAAATGTTCTGCACGTTCAGGACATTAATACTTTAGGTAATCATACCTTTTTACACTTTAATTTTTTACGTATTTTTCCCAATTTTTTAGGAAATTCTTTAAATTCTATGTACACTTTACAACCTTTGCAATATTGGCAGCGAAATGTTCAGCGTGTTCACGACATTATTTAGCAATCAAAGTAAACTGCTTCAGCATCTTCAGCGACCACATTCAGCAAAAAACGTTCACACTTGTATTCTCGCGGGTAACGCAACTTTTCTAGTTACAAATAGTTTTGATTTGCTTTTCGGTGTCTAATGAGACGGTTTAGAATTCCATGAATCCTTTGGTGGCTGCCTATTCTCACCGGTTGGACGAGCGTTGGGCTGAAACCAGCAACGCTGAATCACACGTTGAACCACACCCTCGTCATCCTCGCCCTCTGGCTCTCCGGAAAGGCCATGCCAATTATTCAGAGAGAGCCTGACCTTTGCAACTTTTGAGGTGGAATTCTGCAACTCGTGCTCCACAGAACAGTGAAAAGGAGAACTCGGAATATACTAGCAGTTAATAAAAATGCTTTTGCAACACCTTTTCACTTAAAATATTAAAATTTTACTTTATTGTTTTGCTTTTAGAGATTTAAAGAGGAAATTATGGAATTCGAAACTTAAAATATAGTACAGTTCTTTGTCATATAAACCTGGAGTAATTTGAAAAGAATTATTAAAAGTAGTAATTGGAACATTCTTAAAAGCTTCATCTTTGGAACATTCTTCATCCCTAAAAAGTCTGATTTTTGCTTTAATCTCCATGATTCTTGCTGACCTTGTTCAAGTTCTGTTTAAAAAAATATCTTCTGCATTACTCCTATGATTATTAACATTTTTCCTTTATAAATCAGTTTAAAACTGAGGTGTTTCGTCATTTATCGGCAAATACAGTTTAAAAAATAATCATATTTTTAGCTTTTAAAGGTGATAAAATTATTCTCATTCATAGAAGAGATAAAAGTGCACTCACAGAGTGAGAAAAAAAAAAATCAAGATTAATGAAAGTAGGTTAATAGTACAGTCGCCGTGCCCTGATTCAGCCTGCTTTCTCCAGAATAGATGACCTAAAACCTTTCTTCCCCTTTCCCATGAGTGTTTGAAGCTTCAGAGCTGGAGCAAAACTGTACATATTTGTCAAACACACGGCTGTGGTAATTAAACTCTCAAGAATTAGAATCTCCTCATTCTGAGTTTTTTTACCTCGTTATCTGAAATTGGTGATCCTCAGATGGAATTCAGTTTGATTCAGTTCAATTTTATTTCTATAGCCCAGTGTCACAATACAGCTGTCTCAATGACTTCACCCTGTCATGAAATAGAAACAATGGCTGGTTACTAAACTAAACTAAACTAAACTAAACTAAACTAAACTAAACTAAACTAAACTAAACTAAACTAAACTAAACTAAACTAAACTAAACTAAACTAAACTAAACTAAACTAAACTAAACTAAACTAAACTAAACTAAACTAAACTAAACTAAACTAAACTAAACTGGGCATTCCTGCCTTTAGATCTTTCTTCTCGGTTAGGAAAAACTCTACCTTCACATGAAGGAGGAATCCTCTCCCAGGACAGACAATGTACCAAGACTGTTAAAGAAGAATCCACTTACCTAACTGTACAACTACATGTCTGAATATTGTAGCAGATGGACTTCATCCAGAAGGGAACAGCTGAAAAGGAAAGGTTGATGGGGTGTCCATGGCCAAAAACAGAAGCCTAGATGAGACACCTGGAATCTAGAATCTCTCCCACTCGCGAGATGAGCCAGAGGTGAGGTCCACTGCCAAGAACAGAAGCACAAAAAAGCCACCTAAAATCTCTCCCGCTCCCAGACGTGAGACAAGCCAGAGGTGAGGTCCACTGTCTAGAACAAAAGCACAGAAAAGTCACCTGGAATCTCTCCCGCTGCCAGACGTGAGATGAGCAAGAGGCGAAGTCCACTGCCAAGAAAAAGAGCACAGACGAGACACCTAGAATCTGGAATGTCTCTTGCTCCGAGATGCGAGAAGAGCCAGAGGCGAGGTCCACTGCCAAGAACAGGAGCACAAAAAAGCCACCTGGAATCTCTCTTGCTCCGAAATGCGAGACGAGCCAGAGGTGAGGTCCACTGTCTAGAACAGAGGTGTCAAACATACGGCCCGCGGGCCGTATCCGGCCCGCTAGATGATTTAATCCGGCCCAATTATGAAGAGAAAAATATATAAGAATTTTCAAAAAAGAAAGCAAGTTTCTAGCCCATTCCTGTGGCGAGTTATGGTTCTTTAAAAAGGATGCAATGATGCGCAATTTAACCACTAGGGGGAGCAAATGAAACTCAAAAGATCAAGAAATTAACATCGGATTTATTTTGCTGTGGAAACCCCCAAAATATTTAACAAACTGTTTCTACAACATAAAATGACAGTTTTGGGTGTAATTTAATAAAAACCACTAAACTAAATTTAGTCAACAAACTAATCAACACATTTTTGACTGAAAATGCAAAAGAAATTTTCAGGTGAAATTCCCAGATTCCTCATTTGGGCCACAAATATAAAGAGTTTGTGTTGGTAGAGGAACATGACACACCTCACAGCTCCATGATGTTTTTGTCCAAAAACTAAAAATAAAGGCCATATTTTGCCTTTAATTCAATAAAATATCAGTTCTAGAACATAAAAACTTTTATTTTATCACGTTGATCTCACAGCTGCACAGCAGGACGTCTGAGGGTGTCCGTCGGTTCCTCAGGGTTCATTTAGTTTGATTTTTCATTGATTAAAACATTTATATTTTTTCCGTAGCCCCTTTTTAGTTTACTATTGGGATTGCTTTAATGTCAGATGTAAAACATTCAGTCTGTATAAAATTAAATAAACCTTTTTTTTTTTTTTTTTTAGTGCAATCCATTTTATTTGAAATGCTTTGGACTCAGTAAATAAAAATGTAATAATAAGTGATTAGACTTTTAGGTTGTTTGAAACAGTTTTTGCAACTAAGAAATAAACAAAACAAAAATAAAGCTAAAGATAACACGTCAAACAAAGGTTATTTTGCTGTTATGTTTCTGGCCCGGCCCACTTGAGATCAGACGGGTTGAATGCGGCCCCAGAACCAAAATGAGTTTGACATCCCTGGTCTAGAACAAAAGCACAGAAAAGTCACCCGGAATCTCTCCCGCTGCCAGACCTGAGATGAGCCAGAGGCGAGGTCCACAGCCAAGAAAAAGAGCACAGACGAGACTCCTAGAATCTGGAATGTCTCTCGCTCCGAGATGCGAGAAGAGCCAGAGGCGAGGTCCACTGTCAAGAACAGAATCACAGAATGAGCCACCTGGAATTTGGACTCTCTCCTTCTCCCTTGGAGGCGAGCGGGAAAGAGGGACGACACATGAATCTCACTGCACCAAAGAGTTGCGGAGAAAGTTATAACTCTTCATTTTGCAGCTTCGTGTTTTTGATTTTTATGCAATGTGCAAATGATAAAACTTTTCAGACATAAAATATCAAAATTCAGGCAATTAATTCACAAATGTGTCTTAAAAGCAGTGAATAAAGTTAAGAAAACAAAGGAAAAAGGCTTTAAGAGTAAAACTCATATCACTAAAGTTTCACCATTCAACTAATTAAAGTCTTAAGTCTCAACTATTTGATGCCATAATAAGGTTGTTTGAACATTTTCTTTTAATCTTAAAGCTTGAAAAATGAGGAATAATTGGCTGTTCTGACAAAAACCCTTGTAATGGTTTCTCTATAATCTGTATTCATTTCACAAATTTAACCAATCGGGGACGGGCAAAGTTGTCCAAAAGCAGAACCTGTTAGAACCATAAAGGTTGATTTTATAAACAAGTCAGTCTTTAAACTGCTGGGTTTTTAACTGGAGCTTTTCTTTCACTCCTGGGAAATGCGTTTATTTGAAGAGTGAAATGATTAAAACCCCGCCAAGAGACCAGTTTGACCTTTAGATGAAGCTTCAACGCAGGCCTCGTCAGTGTCGCTGCTAATTCTTCGAGTTTCTTTTCATTTTTTAGATTCTATTTGAGTCTTGCTTGTTGGATTTTAGTCAGTGATGCTCGCAATGAAAAAAAAAAAAAAACCTCTTAAAGTGGAATCAGCATGGAGCCTCCTAACTGATACTGTTGCTGTGCCGTTTATAATAGTGAAATTTGTCTGCATAATCCCATATGGTTTTCTTTCCAGGCGGGAGGTTTCTGTTCCTAGGAAACTGGAAGCGGTGACCAGACCCGAAAGCCATCAACAATGACCTTAATTCAGGCTGTTTGTTGTCAGTCTTTGCCATGTTGTTTCTCAACCAGCTTTCCATTTAATTGACCATTTTGTCACGCTGGCATGACAGAGTTTTTGCATCTTCTGTGTAAATGTCCTTTTGTGACTCACCAGTCAACCACTGACAGTTGTCCCCATTTATTCACCATTTAAATCCCGTCACCGCACGTCTTTGATTGAATTGGTTGTCAAACAAATCCCTCTTTTTTTCACTTTACAATGTTGTTTTTTTTTTTTTTTTCCTAAATCCGTAATGTGTTATCCCTGCAGTGTCATTCTCAGGAATAACAATGCAACAGTTTATAAAAGTGGAAATGCGGGGCCGTTTCTCACAAAAAAATCGTGTTCTTTTTGCCGTTTGGAGTTCTCAGTAGTTGTGATTTAATAAAAATGACATTATAATAGGAAAATAATCTGAAGAAGAAAATTTCTAGAAAGTAGTAAAATTATCTGTAATTTTATATCAAAATCTACAAGCAAAGAGAAAATTAAGCTAAAAAGCAATAAATTAACAGTTGGATGGAATTACTCACAATTTCTGTTATCCAAACCAATAATAAGTATTATTTTGCAAGTCCTAAGCAAATAATTTGAGTTTTTTTCTTATTTTTATTGTAGTTTATTTTAATTACAGTGACAAAAAACTAGTGTGGTGAGTGGAAATGACTCATTTTAGAACAAAATGTGAATAAAATAAGAATGTCATCTCAGCGCTACTTGGTCTATTTTAATATATCCTCACATTATGGTCTTTAAAACTATTAAAAAAATGTAACTTTCAAAACAAGTAAAAAAAAAAAAACAAAAAAAAATTTTTTCTATTGTTTTAAGTGAAAAAATCTGCTCTTTAAGACCAAATTAAATCTAGAAATTAGCTTATCTTAAAATAAGGTTTAAAACATTTTTAAATCTTCAGTTGAAACCTTGACTCACTTCTCCCTCAAAATAAATCCTGTTTTGAGCAGTAAAAGACTCCAACTATCCATATTATAATCTTTTTAAAGATTAAAATTGCATAATTTCTGATAAATGTGTCATTAAATTAAAATATAAATGAAAAACTTTGGTTCTGCTTGTTGTTAAATGCATTTGTTCTGTTCTATGGGTTAAATATAACTTTCTAGTTTCCTTAAAGTGAGAAACATTTTTCTTGAAACAAATTCACTCACCATTCACTAATAAATGTGAAAGAAAAAAAACTTGTTTTAACAAAAAATTTGCCTAAAATAATGACGCAGTAAGATTTATTTAACATTTTTGTCCTGAAAGAAGTAACTGCATTTTAATGAAAAGTTTAGTAATTTAATTTTGTCTTGAATCAAGTGTTTTTTTTTTTAATATATATTTAAACCTGACAAAAAAATACTTGGTGAGGTCATTTGTTGCATATTTAATATGGTTTCTCTGTGCTATGAAGTAGTTCTGTTTATTAAAATGCTTTTATTTTGAGTCCTAAATCAAGATTTTCCATTGTAAAACTATGGAGCAAGAGCATTTTTACCCATTTTAATAATAATTTCCTTATTTTTTGTATCCAAGCTCTTAATGAAAGAGAAAGTCTTAACTTTTGAGAAAAGTTGAAACGACTTAAAACTAACTACAATATCTTGAAAGTCCAAAAACAAGATTTTAAGTCAAATATTTTGCACTTTTAGGGTTTGGAGTGAAACATAAATAATCTATTCTAAATGGCAGAGGTGGGACTCAAGTCAGACTCCAGTCATGAATTTGAAGACTTTAGACTTGACTTGGACTTTTAACCTCCCAACTCGTGACTTGACTCGGAAAGACTTGCTGTTTTCCCCCAAATCCAAGGATAAACAGTTATTGAGAAAGCCGCGCGCTGCGGTCCGCGCTTGTTCACTTCCGTGTGTGGTGTCGGCCTAACAGCCAATCAAATTAAAGCCCTTTGGCTCGAGCTGACAGTACAACCAATGAAATTGCGGAAAAACCTAGCTTCGCCCTCCTCTTCAAAGTACGGGTCCCTGTTTGCCGGTGTTTTTATTTCTGGCATAAAAGTGTCTTCAACCAAAAAACTGTGTTCGGAACATGTGGATAAAAGGATTCCTGACAGAGACTCAATAAAACCCGACTTCATCTTCAGTCCAGGAGCAGCAAAATCAAGTAAGTTCTGAGCTAAAGCTAGCGCTAGCATAGCGGCTAACCGCTAGCTGCAGTTAAATGAATGGGACAGTAACGTCTTCGTTCGCGGTGCTTTGAGTGATTTTGACTTCTCCACCGCTCAGATCTGGGCGGGACGAGAGCGATCATAGCTGGAGTTTTCTGAGAGAAATACAGAAACTCACGGAGCAGCTCAGCACGTTTCTTTTCTATCATTTATTTTCTGTTCGCCCCTTTTGCTGCTTTATGCTTTGTGGTGGTGTGTTGTGGTAAAAATCGTCCTCTTTCTCTGGAGGTCTCAGTCCCTGTTGGCTGATTTTTCTCAGTTTTTCATATATTTTTTTCTTTTTTAACTTCTTTAAGGGTTTTTAATCCGCATGTGTAATCGTGTATGTGTCTGTATTAGTGTTTCACCGGCTATCATGAGATGTTTGCTTTTAATAAGAGAGATTTGACATCCATAAATGCAATTTATTTGATTCTAATCAATTTAATCATGAATATACTCATAATCTCTGTGTTTTGTGTATTTCCTGTTCAATTACATCGTAATATTTAGTGCACAACATTGCAATATATATTTATATATAAAATTTGATTTGAATAGTTACTTTCTAAATATATGTACTAATATATATATATACCACATTTAGTTTTACATTTAGCATTTTCGTTTTGAATCCTGCTTTTCTTTGACTTGTACACATGATTTTTTATGTTGACTTTCTGAGAGATATTTCTGCTTTGGGAGGAGTCTGCTCTGACAGCTCCGCCCCCAGTCTAACACCAGATTTCTCCACGGAGCTAGTACTGATCAGGAAAAAACCTTTCATTTTAGATACAGAATACTGTACATCTTCCACCTGTGTGTTGAATAAATTCCAGCTCAAACAGGTGTTTGTTACTTAAGGCGTGGGCGGGTCTCCTTTAAGACCCCCATCTCCCACCCCCTGTCCGGCACAGTCTTGAAGATGCTGTGTGTATTTGTGTTGTGAACCAGTTCCCGGGCCGACTTAGGGCAGATGTACGCAATGTGCATCCGTCCTTGGAAAAAATGTGATATTTATTTTCATGGAAAAAACGAAAACACGCCGTCGGCTCTGGGATGATGTCATGAAATGGGCGGCACCCACATACAGCGACAGGTGGAGTCGAGTCGTTTTACTTGCGGGTTGGAAAAAACCCCTTTAAAAATAACTACCAATAAAATTTTATAAATAATTTGTTTTTTAGTGCTTAAAAGTAGGGCTGCCACGATTAGTCGACTAATTAGTCGTCGACTATTAAAATAGTCGACGACTAATTTAATAGTCGATTAGTCGTTACTTTATATTATATGGAGTCAGAGTGTAGTAAAGTTGAAAGTTATAATAGTAATAATTTTTGGCATTTATTAAGGTTTTTAGGCTATTTTGGAGTTTAGCTAATAGCTAATATTTAAGCTACATCCTAATCATTCTGACTAATTGAGGATTTTTTTTCAGTGTTGTGTTTAGGCTCAATTTGAGTTTGGCTAATATTTCAGCTACATGCTAGCTAGTTTGGCTACTTTAGGATTTTTTCCAGGCCAAGTTTTAAAGCTAATCATCATTATCGTGTGTGCTTTACATCCAGTTTGCGTATGACCCGATTAGTCGACTAATCGGAAAAAATAATCGGTGATTAGTCGACTATTAAAATAATCGTTTGTGGCAGCACTACTTAAAAGGTAATATATGATCATATATGTGGACATATTTCACTCTGAAAGGCTTAAGAAATTCACGACTACCCTAGTTTCCTGTCATCTCCATCGTACCAGATTTCAAATGTAGTAAACTGTTAATAAAAGCACACATAATCTGTGGAATGAATATTACTCTGTTTTTTAAATGACTTGAGAGGACTTGAAACATTAATAGGAGGACTTGTGACTGAACTTGAGTGCTTTTGACTTGGGCCTTGACTCTGACTTGAGGACAAAGACGTGGGACTTGACTCGGACTTGCAAAACAATGACTTGGTCCCACCTCTGCTAAATGGACCATCAACGGACCGGCATTTGATCCTGTTGGCTGAGATTTTCTCCGGCCGCTCCTCAACACCGTGTGAATTTCCTTCAGTCGACATCCGTGTTACAAGAGCCGGTGTCGGGTCAAATCTGGATAACTGACAGTTATCTTGCTTCACTTGACAAATTGAGTTATTCATCCGAGCAGCAGGAGGAAATACAAATCATCTCTCATCAGCTAAAATGTCTGTCCGCTCTTCTATAGGGTTTGGTGTGGGACACAGAAACGGCTTCAAATCTGCTCTCTGATCATTTTAAAGTAAAAAAGATCAGCAAATTTGTCTTCATTTTTTGTTCATTTTTGTCATTCCAAGTGACTAGTTTTCATGAGGTAACAGAGCAGAAGACCGGCTACACGGAAGCACACGTCTGTCTTCTAAATTGCTGTTTCGCAACTTTGATCCCTGAAGGAAAAATGTGCTTTTGAGGTTAAAGATTGACAACAAATGAAACAGAATATTGCTGTATTGCCAACAACAGATCAGAGAAAAGACAGAATTATCTTTAACTAAACAACAGCCAGGTTTACCGTTAAGGTTGTATGAAAAAAATAACCTTAGCCGCATTTTTTACAGATTTTAACCCTTAACCATTCTAAAAATAAATGTGTTCATGATTTTCCTTTTAAGTAGATGCTGGAGTAAGGTAAGGCCCGATCCGAATACTCCCCTTCTCCCTCCCCCTTAGCCCTCCCCCTTCGTTTATCCCTCCGTGCTTGCTCCAAACGGAGCGTGAGGAAAAAATAATGTCTAATATTTCGGACGTGACTTTCAATCAATGACATCATCAATATCGCCGGTCCGCTAGCATTAGCTTGGAGCTACTAGCGCTTGATTATACAAAATAACAGCAGTTTTATAACTTTAAAAATGTCACGCTACAATATAAAGTCATTACTTACATTTAAATGTAAACATCTGTGGTTCAGAGCGCACCAACGAGAAGAAAAGAGCTTCTCAGCGTGAGGCGGTTTACTCTCGCGATAGCGGACTTTGGACCCCTCTGTTTGGAGTGTGAAACTTAAAAGATAATCATCCCGGACAGGACTTGGACTTCAACTGCCACTTCAAATCAAGGGGGAGGGCTAAGGGAAAGGGAGAAGGGGAGTATTCGGATCGGGCCTAAGTTTGGAGCAGAAGATGCATGTTTTCATCTCCATGCCTCTGTTTGGTCAAGTGAGATTCATGTATTGTCCCCCTTTCCCGATTCCAGATTTGAGGTGTTGTGTGCCGTGGACCTCGCCTCTGGCTCGTTTGTGCTATTGTTGTTGGCCGTGGACCTCTCCTCTGGCTCGTTTTTTGCTATTGTTGTTGCCCGTTGTGGACCTCGCCTCTGGCTCGTTTGTGCTATTGTTGTTGGCCGAAGACCTCGCCTCTGGCTCGTTTTTTGCTATTGGTTTTGGCCGTAGACCTCTCCTCTGGCTCGTTTGTGCTATTGTTGTTGCCCGTTGTGGACCTCGCCTCTGGCTCGTTTTTTGCTATTGTTGTTGCCCGTTGTGGACCTCGCCTCTGGCTCGTTTTTTGCTATTGTTGTTGCCCGTTGTGGACCTCGCCTCTGGCTCGTTTTTTGCTATTGTTGTTGCCCGTTGTGGACCTCGCCTCTGGCTCGTTTTTTGCTATTGTTGTTGCCCGTTGTGGACCTCGCCTCTGGCTCGTTTTTTGCTATTGTTGTTGGCCGTGGACCTCGCCTCTGGCTCGTTTTTTGCTATTGTTGTTGCCCGTTGTGGACCTCGCCTCTGGCTCGTTTTTTGCTATTGTTGTTGGCCGTAGACCTCGCCTCTGGCTTGTTTTTTGCTATTGTTGTTGGCCGTAGACCTCGGCTCTGGCTCGTTTTTTGCTATTGTTGTTGCCCGTTGTGGACCTCGCCTCTGGCTCGTTTGTGCTATTGTTGTTGGCGTGGACCTCGCCTCTGGCTTGTTTTTTGCTATTGTTGTTGGCCGTTGTGGACCTCACCTCTGGCTCGTTTGTGCTATTGTTGTTGGCCGTGGACCTCGCCTCTGGCTCGTTTTTTGCTATTGTTGTTGGCCGTAGACCTCGCCTCTGGCTCGTTTTTTGCTATTGTTGTTGCCCGTTGTGGACCTCGCCTCTGGCTCGTTTGTGCTATTGTTGTTGGCCGTGGACCTCGCCTCTGGCTTGTTTTTTGCTATTGTTGTTGGCCGTTGTGGACCTCGCCTCTGGCTCGTTTGTGCTATTGTTGTTGGCCGTGGACCTCGCCTCTGGCTTGTTTTTTGCTATTGTTGTTGCCCGTTGTGGACCTCGACTCTGGCTCGTTTTTTGCTATTGGTTTTGGCCATAGACCTCTCCTCTGGCTCGTTTGTGCTATTGTTGTTGCCCGTTGTGGACCTCTCCTCTGGCTCCTTAGTGCTCCTGTTGTTGGCCGTGGACCTCGCCTCTGGCTCGTTTTTTGCTATTGTTGTTGCCCGTTGTGGACCTCGCCTCTGGCTCGTTTGTGCTATTGTTGTTGCCCGTTGTGGACCTCTCCTCTGGCTCCTTAGTGCTCCTGTTGTTGGCCGTGGACCTCGCCTCTGGCTCGTTTTTTGCTATTGTTGTTGCCCGTTGTGGACCTCTCCTCTGGCTCCTTAGTGCTCCTGTTGTGTGCCGTGGACCTCGCCTCTGGCTCGTTTGTGCTATTGTTGTTGGCCGTGGACCTCGCCTCTGGCTTGTTTTTTCTATTGTTGTTGGCCGTGGACCTCGCCTCTGGCTCGTTTGTGCTTTTTTTTTCTTAGAATCTGTTTTTTGTTTTACTCGTTTTTCCTTACCGAGAAGGAGGATCTAAGGGCAGGGATAACAAGTTTAGCTTAGTCTGATTAGTTTATTTTAGCAAGCAGCTTTTGTTTTTATTTTATGACTGACTTTATGTTTTTGTACAATTATTATGTGAAGCCCATTGAGAAAGCTGTATTGTAATATTGGGCTATAAAAAAATTGAATTGAATCAATAGTCACATAATTAATTAAGTGATGGAAATATTTATGACAGACATTCCACTTCCTGTTTGTCACAAAATCCTACGGCTGGCTGACTTTCCTGTCAGAAACACAAATATTTTAGACTTTTTCCACCAAGAAAAGGTTAAAAATAAGTTATTCTGTTTGGTTTACTTTGAAAAAGTAATAAAAAAGTGACTTGGAGTAAAGACAGAATAGGAATTGGAAAAAAAAACAATCAAATTGCAGTTTACATGTATATAAATGGGAATTACAGCATAATTTAGGGCATTTTTACTGTTTGAAAACATAACCTGCAACTGTCTTCAAGGGTCTACATTATTCAGCCCTCACTGCTACATTTTTTACTTCAAAATAAAAAATTTTAAAAAACTAAACGGCAAAGAAGCTCAGGGCTTCAGGGGAAAAGAAATCCTAAAACGTAAGGCTTTTGTTTTTGTGGTAAACTTGAATATCTTGTCATTTTGTATCGTTTTATTTAAAATGGATGTTCTGTAATGCCACCCGGATTAAAGAGTAAACCTCATTCACTCAGAGTTTTGGATACAATAGTTTTCTGTTTGGTGTAACATCTCAAGCTGTTTTTTTTTTACTTTTTAATTTTACAAAGTAGGTTTTTAAATGGCACTCCATTTGTAACTCAATTTTGCTAGTTTTTCCGTTTCTAATCTGCTCACATCAACTTTTGCTGGTTTGTCATCCCGTTTGATTGAATTGGAAAATTACAATGGTGCGTTGCTTTTTTTTTTTCAAAAAATGGCCACGAAAACTGACATTTAATCAGAGTTATGCATCGTTCTCTACTTTTAGACGGCCGTAGTTTCATTTAATCTTCATGCAGACTGAAGTAAAGGTCATCAGAGTGAGGAGAAGGATGACGTGCTTTATGCACTGTAACAGCCCTCGTGTGTGTGTGTGTGTGTGTGTGTGTGTGTGTGGATACAGGTGTGTGTTTGTGTGCGCAGCGATGCCTCCGGCTGCAAACTGCTGGAGAGAAATGGAAGACCAATAAGAAATAGAAGCCGGACTCGGCGGGGAGTCTGAAGCTCGTGTTTTTTTAATCAAGCGTATCATGAGGCGGAAGCGCAGGTTGACGGTAAATAAAGGGGGGACGTGTTGAACGAATGTAGGGCAATCAATGATTCATGGCGCATTCATGGTGGTCCACCTGTAATCAGCACTAATCAGCGGCTAAGAGGTTGACGGATGAGTCAGTGGTCAGTTTTTTTAAAAACATCACTCATTATTAAAGATGAATCGGAGTCGGAACTCCCATAGAGAGAAGCTACCGGCGTCTTTTTTTACCTGCTTTGTCATTTGTCTGTCATTTCTAATAACCGTAACTTTAATAACCAGTGACTTCTGTCTGGTCCTGCAACCTCCAATAACTCTTTATCTGTCTGGTTTCCCCGCCTCACCTAGAATCAGAAAGTTAGACTTCAGAAATGCAGATTTTTCACCGTTTGTGAGCTGAATGTGGAATTAAATACAACATTTCACACTTTTACGGACATTCTACTGTTAGGAATTGGTTTATAGTGCAAATTATTTGTATGTTTTTTTTTTTTTTTAAGAAAACAAAGACCAAGAAATTTCCTTGGGTAAGACTTAATTAGGAAAAAAAGTTCTCACCAAAGAAAAACTTTCAAAGTAAAATTAGAAATATGCATTTCCATGGAAGACATGGAAAACTTTTGACCTAATTTGTCATAATTCAAACAATATATCACTTAAAAGTTGATGGCCCATGTTTTTTAAAATCCCCACACAGGGTAGTTTAGTAGTTTAGCAAAGTCAGAGTCTGACAGATGTTACGCCCCATTTTGTCTAGGGGTTAGAAGCGTAGCATAAAGGTAAAATAAAAACAGATCCCGGACGAGCCCCCATTTATGTTACGCCCCATCAGGTCTAGGGGTTAGGGGCGCGGCATAAAGGTAGAAAATAAAGGAAAACACAAATGTCTCCATAAAATTATAACAAATTTATTTACAACACTAAACAAATCAAACTCAAAAGTGAAGCTAAAGGCTTCAGGGTGAACCAAGGCCAAAACAACAAACAAAACCCCAACTAACTCAACCCAGGGAGCTTACCTGCAAAAGAAACAGTAAAAGAATGACAAACTCTAACCTCCCTGGACTAACAGAAACAGGAGAAAACATTTACTAAACAAAATGGCGGTTCACCCCTACAGCTTCACTTAGACTAACACAAAACTAACTCACAAACACCAAAAACAGAGTGGAACCAAGAACAGAACACCAAACAAACTATAAAGTGTGCACACAACTAAAACAGGTGGAGAAGAGCACTGAGCTGCACTGGTTGCAGCCCAGCTCCCTTCTCGTGGGCTGGAGGTCTTCATGCTGCTTTTAAAAGGTGGCTCCACCTGGATTGGGCCAATTGGAGCCACGCCCTCCAGCGCCACACCTGAAAGAAATCAAAAGGACAGACACACAAAACAAAGATCCACAAAACACAAAGACGTCCCACTCTGACTAAAACAGAACAAAACCAAATATGGCCACAGCCGTAACAGAAGAAGAAGTGGATCTGGATGGACTTAAATCCTGGACGACGGATTGACATATCCTGGAGGATGGATAGACAGATCCCGGACGAGCCCCCAATTTATGTTACGCCCCATTTTGTCTAGGGGTTAGAGGCGTAGCATAAAGGTAAAATTAAATTAACAGAAACATAAACTCAACATGTCTCCATTCAAATATAACAAGTTTATTTACAACAACAAACAAACCAACTCAAAAAGTGAAGCTAAAATCTTCAGGGTGAACCAAGGCCAAAATAACAAACAAAACCCCAACTAACTCAACCCAGGGAGCTTACCTGCAAAAGAAACAGTAAAAGAATGACAAACACTAACCTCCCTGGACTAACAGAAACAGGAGAAAACATTTACTAAAGAAAATGGCGGTTCACCCCTAGAGCTTCACTTAAACTAACACAAAACTAACTCACAAACACCAAAAACAGAGTGGAACCAAAACAAAACACTAAACAAACTGTGTGCACACAACTAAAACAGGTGGAGAAGAGCACCGAGCTGCAGTGGAGACTGGTTGCAGCCCAGCTCCCTTCTCCTGGGCTGGAGGTCCTCATGGTGCTTTTGAAGGTGGCTCCACCTGGTTTGGGCCAATGGGAGCCACTCCCTCCAGCACCACACCTGAAAGAAATCAAAAGTCAGACACACAAACAAAGACCCACAAAACAGAAAGACGTCCCACTCTGACAAAATGCACACAGACCAAAACCAAATACGGCCACAGCCGTAACACAGAAAATGTGGACCCCAATTGGGTTTGTCTGCAGTTTCTGTGGTGGCCCCACCTGTGTTTGCCCACATTGGTTTAAGTGGGGATTCAGTGGGTAGATCGCTATGTTGTCCAGCAGCCAGGTGGACAGCTGAGCTGGCTAGTTCAATATGGCAGAGCCCGCTAGCCCGCTGTAGAGGAGCTCGCTAGCTTAATAACGTGGAGCATGCTAGCATGCTATAGTAGAGTTCGCTGGCGTGGTACGGGGGAGCTGGCTAGCATGCTACAGTGGCACTTCCGAGCATGCTGCGCTGTCCACCAGGGAGCTGGCTAGCATAGCAAGCTAACCCGGGGTATCGATGTGGGCAAAAACAGGTGAGGCCAAGCACAGAAACTGCTGACAAACCCAATTGGGGTCCACATTTTCTACCACATTTAAAACCACGTGGGGCCACTCGGCCTTGCTGGCTGGGCATTGAGCAAGAAACAAAACCCCAGAAAGAAAAAGATGGAATAAAATTAATACGTTTGTTTCACTTATATTCCATTGATTTTCCTATAGATTTTAATAATTCTCATCTCCCCTTAAGCTTTCTTAACCTGTTTAAAGTGTTTTTGAAATATTACTTAAAATACTTAATCAGTACTAAGCAGAATATGGCTGAAGATGCTGGTGCTGATAACTGAAGGTGCTGAAACTGCTAGCAAAAAATGCTAGAGCTGATAGATGAAAACGCTAAAACTGATAGCAGAAATTACTGAAGCTTATAGCTGAAAACGCTGAAGCCGATAGCTAGATAAAATATTAGCTAAATGCCAAAGTAGCCTTAAAAAAACAAACAAAAAAAATCTCAGTTTAGCCAAAACAGCTAGCATGTAGCTGAAGAAATAGCTAAACTTCAAAGTAGCCTAAAAACTTAAAAAGGGCTTAAATTAGCCAAAACAGCTAGCATGTAGTTGAAATATTATCTAAACTACAAAGTAGTTTAGATAATATTTCAACTTTTACAAACAAATCTTAGTAAATGTCAAAATAGTCCAAAAATCTAGCAGAATACCAATTTTTAAAGCTCTAAAACCTGAACTTTTTAACATAATTATGAATAATAAAAATGCAGGAATATTATTCCAGAATAAATCCACTTAAAACTTAAATAATTTTCAATATTTTACTCTGCATATTAACGTATTTTGTCAAATTTATACTAGTTAGAAATAAGCGCAAGATAACATCGGGTCATTAATAACAGTAAAATAAAATGATCTGGAGGGCCGGATATGATCAGCCGGAGGGCCGGATCCGGCCCCTGGGCCTTGACTTTGACACATTTGTTTTATTATTTTCTTTTGATGTCAGTTATCCATATATTGCCCTTTTTTGTTTTTTACTTTTGCACATTTCCTCACTACAAATTGGAACTGATTTTTATTTTTTTGTCGATAAAGGTTTTCGCATTTTGAATATCATCTCTGAGACGTTTATCAGCGATGTTTGTCCAGCGCTGAGCTCTTCCAGGACAACATTAGTGGAAAAAGGAAACTTGACGTGTATCTTCTCCTTTCATCTCGAGTGAGGATGACCAGCGTTCCTCCAAAGACACTGATCTTTTGTCTCATTTTCTCCGCTTTGTTTAGGAGCATCAAATCTTCTGCTGCTGTGGATCTTTTCCTGTCTTGTTAAAGATAAGAGAAAACATCTCCTCTCGTTTTCTCTGTTTTTGGTCTTGAAGCACCCTGACCTACATTTTTCTATTTTAATGCATGTCCAACAACCAGTAATGTATAAGGGGTTTGAAAACATAGATGTAAGTAACTACGCTGCTGTTGAAAAGCCTCTGCCTCATAAAGTTGCATAAACTTTGAGTGTTTATTTGCATAAGTGCTGCAGCCTGAAGTCAAACACAGATTATTGTGTTCGTCCCTCCCTGTGTGGGTGAAGCAGAGTGATTAACGGTGAGTTACGCAGCTCAAGTCGCTCTTTACGCATCCACCCGGGCTTGTGTTCTCTAACCTCTAATTAGCTGGTATTTTTAGACTCGCTGCTAATTAATTTTTTAAATGATTACGCTATCGGTTGCTTTGATCATTGCCGTCATTGTTTCTTCTCTATGAAACTTAGTGGGGAAAAGGTGATTAGAAGAAACAAAAAACAGTGCAAGATTAACATTAAAGGAAAAACAAAGTTAATTGAGCTCAGGGATATGTTTTGGTTACTACTCAACCTTAAATGTACTTTTTTTAAAATTTTAATTTGAACTTTTTGATCCAATATTTAGAGTGGTTCACAGGTTAGAGAAAACTTGAAATGATTATATTTCAAGTAGGGCTGCCACGATTAGTCAACTAATCGATGACTAAACGACTATTAAAATAGTTGACGACTAATTTAATAGTCGATTAATCGTTACTTTATATTGTATGAAGTCAGAGTGTAGTAAAGTTGAAAGTTATAATAGTATTCTGCTAGCTTTTTTGATTAGTTTGGCATTTATTAAGTTTTTTTAGGCTATTTTGGAGTTTAGCTAATATTTTATCTACATGCTAGCTCTTTTGGCTAACTTAAACTTTATTTTTTTTTTTCAAGCTATTTTTGAATTTAACTAATATTTTATCTACATGCTTCCTGTTTTGAATAATTTAAGATTTTTTTAAGGCTAATTTGGAGTTAGCTAATATTTCAGCAGCATGCTAGCTATTTTGGCTCTATTTATTTTTTAGGCTAATTTGGCCTTTAACTCATATTTTAGCTGGTTATCATCTTCAGCATCTTTATATCTAGTTTTCACATGACCAGATTAGTCGACTAATCGGAAAAAATAATCGATGATTAGTCGACTATTAAAATAATCGTTTGTGGCGGCACTAATTTCAAGTGTGGTCTTGCTGTGCTACATGAGTGCATATTTATGCATAGGAAAATAAAAACTTTACTTTTTAAATTAAAAGTAGTTTATGTGCAGTTTTTTATGTTCACACTTTCTGTTTATTATTATTTTTTAGCTTTACTGAAAGAAAAACCATCAGTGAAAATTTGCTGATTTCTGTCACACAAAACCACAACATAAAATAATTTAAAGACTTAGTGTCTGCAGAGCGGCAGGAGTTCATTAGAAATGAATGACGGTATTGAACAACCCCGCCCCCTATTTCCTCTCCTGCTGAGAGCTCTCTGTTTACACCCTCCCCTGAGAGTTAGTTAGTATCATTACTTTTGCAAATAAAAAAGAACGATTTAAATAAATAATAAATCGATTTTGGGCTTGAATTTCTTTGTATATGTTCTCCATTTTGATTAAAAAAAGCTACAAGAACATGTTAAAACCATAAAAAATAGAATATTTATCAGAATGGGGCTTTAAAACTCCTGATATAAAATAATACGAGCTCATTAATGACTTTATTTTAATGATTTTTAAATGAGAGGATATGCTGTCTTTGAGCTTCTCGCAGGTCAATTTAAATGGCAGAAAAGAAAGCTCTCCATCTGTGTTACATGAAACTAATTAGCAGTTCACAGTAGCTCCATATCAGCATGTGGGACCGTTCCAAATATTTTGATTTAAATTATAGTGAACGATTTATTTTAAGTCTGTAATATCCGTCACTCACAGTGTGAGCCAAAGCGCTTATTATGTTCGACTAAAAGTCTGCTTTTTCCTCCATTATCTGCAACAATGCTGGAAATTTAGATGAGAGGGTTTTTTTTTCCACGTGAATCAGAGATGAAAAGAGGAACATGACGCTCAGTGCAGCAGCAGCAGCAGCAGCAGCAGCAGCGAATGTTCTCTTTTCCCCTTCCCTCTTTATCTCTTTTGATATTGATTTTACTGCAGCTGCTTCACCTGAGCCACACATGAGCCGCCGAGGCTGTTAGGCCCGACGCTAGCTGGGAGGCACCTCGAAAAAGGTCACGGGACGAGTAATAACAGCAGGGGACGGTCTGGATAATGTTAGTGGACGTTTATTATGGAGGAGCGGGAGCGAGCCCCTGCAGGCTGCTGGGAGGGTCAGGCGGCCATTTTGCTGGGCCAGATTTCATCGTTAACCACATTTACACCTGGCTGTAATTATTCCCCGGTTGAGGATTTACTTCCCTCTGCAAAACTGAGTCTGGTTGAAATAAGGCGCATGTCAAAGTCGAGGCCCGGGGGCCATATCCGGCCCTGCGGGTAATTACATCTGGCCCTCCAGAGCTTTATTTTTTTTGTTTTTTTTTGTTATTTACAGAACGACGTTATCATGCGCTTATTTTTAACTAGTATAATATTGACAAAATATATTTTTATGGAGAACAAAATATTGAAAGATATATTTAATTGATTTAATCTGGAATAATATTCCTGCTTTTTTATTATTCCTGATTATGTTAAAAATTTACAATTTTAAAGATTGGCATTATGCTAGCTTTTTGGAATATTTTGGCATTAACAAAGATTTTTTTTGGCTATTTTGGAGTTTAGCTAATATTTCAGCTACATGCTAGCTGTTTTGGCCAGTTAAGGTTTTTTTCAGTTTTTTAAGCTTTTTGAAGTTTAGCTAATATTACAGCTAACTGCTAGCTGTTTTGGCTAATTCAGGCTTTTTCCGTTTTTTAGGCTTTTTGAAGTTTATAACTATTATTTCAGCTACATGCTAGCTGTTTTGGCTAATTTGGTTTTTTCCAGTTTTTTTATACTTTTTGGAGTTTAGCTAATATTTCAACTGCATGCTAGCTGTTTTGGCTAATTTTGGCTATATTCCGTCTTTTAGGCTTTTTGGAGTTTAGCTAATATTTCAGCTACATGCTAGCTGTTTTGGCTAAGTTTGGCCTTTTCAGTTTTTTGGGCTATTTTGAAGTTTAGGACTTTTTTCGGCTGCATGTTAGCTGTTTCGGCCAACCTAAGTTTTTTCTTTCTTTCTTTTTTTTTTTTAAGCTAATTTGGCATTTAGCTAATATTTTTGCTGGCTATTAGCCTCAGCGTTTTTCAGCTATCAACTTCAGCGTTTTTATCTATCAATTTCAGCATCCTCAGCTATCAGCACTCGCATCTTCAGCGGCCAAATTCAGTGTGAACACTATAGCATTATCGCAGGTAGTAAGTAGTATAGGAGTTCGTAATTATTAAATAAATTACGCTTTTAAACTTTTAAAAATTTTGTATTAGAGTGTTCAATAAATGTTAATCCTGTTCGGCCAGCGACCTAAGGTGTGTTTTGGATTTTGGCCTCTTGTGCGATTGTGTTTGACACCTCAGAAATAAGGCTTTACTAATAGGCCATTTCACTTTTGTCCGTTTAAGTAAGGCGTGTTAAAATAGAAAGGAACTCCGTCAGGAAAACGGCAAAAGCACAAATTGTCTGTACTCAAACTCTCAGCCAGACTGATGCAAGGAGGTGAGACTGACATGAAGGCAAAGAAAGGAAATGATGGAAGAGGGTCCAAAGCCTGCCGATGAGGTGAAAGATGCTGCAGTGTGAGGCTGTGAAGTGAGACTCACAAAGGAGGCAGGAAGTGAAGAAGCAGATCAAACCAGCTGAAGATTGAATATGACTCTTAGAGGAGGGAGGGAAAGATGGAATTGCTCATCAGTCCTCCCACACTGGCAAAGTTTCACCGGCTTGAGAAGACTTGCTGCACTCTCAGGCACAGATGGCCGCTGCTGTCAAGTGCTAATAGAGGTGTATAACAGCCACCCTAGCTGAGAAAAACAACCAGAAGCTCATCTGTCAGCACAGCTCCCATTATTTTAGTTGGAGAAAGAGTGGAAAAGTGGTTAAATATTTGTCCCTTTTCTGCTGCGTTCTTGTCATGCAGAAGGAAATAACGAGCAGGATTCTCTGGGTTATGTCCTGACATTACAGCGGATCATGTTACGTGGCGGCTCAAAAGGGCAGCTGCCAGTTCTGCACTGCAGCGTTTCACTCATTACTGAAGCCAATTCCCACAGGCTCAAACAAACGCCGTTCTCCGGGTGCAGAATTCACAGGTTTATGTAGCTGATAATTAGTAATTTCATGCACAGTGTGTTTTTAATATGCAATCCTGTGGCTTTAAGTGTTTTTTCTTTGCTACGGAGGTCTGCAACCTGCTCCTTTGTCCCTCCATTGTGAAGAAAAATGATTAAAATTTGAAAATCTGTCAAATTATGTTAATTTGTTCTAGTTAATTGTGTAAATGTTAACCATAGTGATTCTCCTGATCCTTTCCATACATTTTTTGGCATGTAAAAACTCAATCACATCAGCGATTTAGCATGTAGGTTAGCACCAAGTCTTTAAATAAATTCATGGGCTATGTTTTCATCTTTTACTGTAATTTTTAAAAAATAATTAAAGCTAACATTTTTAGCTAATTTGTTATCTATCTATTGGCTAATTTTGAGTTTAACTTTTATTTTAGCAACAGGCTAACGTTTTTGACTGATTTAGTTTACTGAGGAATTTTAGGCTATTTTGGAGTTTAGCTAGCAATGTGCTAGCTTTCTTGGCTAATTTGGCATCTACTGAGGTTTTTTATGCTAATTTGGAGTTTAGCTTCTATTTGAGCAACATGCTAATGTTTTGGGCTAATTTGTTATCTACTGAGGCGTTATTGGCTAATTTAGAGTTCAGCTTCTATTTTAGCAACAGGCTAACGTTTTTGAGTAATTTAGTTTACTGATGAATTCTAGACAATTGTGGAGTTTAGCCAGTATTTAAGCAATGATTTAGTTTTTTTTTTGGGCTAATTTGGTTTCTACTGAAGTTTTATAGGCTAATTTAGAGTTTAACTTTTATTTTAGCAACATGCTAACGTTTTTGACTGATTTAGTTTACTGAGGAATTTTAGGCTATTTTGGAGTTTAGCTAGTATTTAAGCAATGTGCTAGCTTTCTTGGCTAATTTGGCATCTACTGAGGTTTTTTATGCTAATTTGGAGTTTAGCTTCTACATGCTAATGTTTTGGGCTAATTTGTTATCTACTGAGGCGTTATTGGCTAATTTAGAGTTTAGCTTCTATTTTAGCAACAGGCTAACGTTTTTGAGTAATTTAGTTTACTGATGAATTCTAGACAATTGTGGAGTTCAGCCAGTATTTAAGCAATGTGTTAGCTTTTTTGGCTAATTTGGAGTCTAGCTAAATTTTAGCAACATGCTAATGTTTTGGCTAATTTGTCATCTGCTGAGGTTTTTGTGGGCTAATTGGTAGTTTAGTCTCTAATTCAGCCAGAGGCTTTTGACTAATTTAGTTAACTGGAGTAATTTTATGTTATTTCGGAGTTTAGCTTCTATTTAAGTAACAAACTAAGTATTTTGGCAAAATTGGCAGGTATTAGGAATTTTTAAGCAATTTTTAATAATTTCTTTCAGAAAATTAGGTAAACTTTAGCGTTCTTTAATAGTTTTTTAATGACATTTCCAGTCTTTTAAAAAATTTAATATTCTGAAAATAGACTTTCCTTTTTTAACAAATACCTAAAGTAATAAAAGTAAATTGTGACACAATTTTCAGTAAAAAGTTTTAGCATCTTCAGCAACTACACTCAGAAAAAAACATTCAGACTAGCATTATTACACGTAATCTAACTTTTTTTTTTGTTAAGTGTTATCATTTCTGTTTAAATTTTCTGTTTGAAGCTAATTTTTGGCAAAAGGTACTTTAGAATGATGTTATATAAGAATAAACTTAAGCTCACATTGTTATCTTCTGCTGTTCAGAGGCAGGAATAGCAAAAGTGAGTAAAAAGAGGACAAAAAGATGAAAATGCACCAAAATTGTGAAGGAAAATGCAACATTTGACTGGGCTGCTGTGCATTTTTGATTTAAGGAAATCTGCTGCAGCAGGCAGATTTCATTTGACACAAGGTGTTTTGAAAGGAATTTTCTGTCAAAATAACATTTGTTTCAAATAGAAAAATAAAGTTTAGTGCAATTTATGTAAAAAATTAAAAGCTATATTAAAAACTAAGGCTTAATGAGCACAAAACATAAATAAAGTGTATCTTTTAAAACAGTAAAGTTTAATTTTGTAACATTTCATGGGTTTTGGTCAATAAAAAACTGATTTTTAGCTTTCTATTCCTGCTGTTAAACAAGGAAAAAGAGGAAAAGTGATTTATTTTTTTAGCCAACTTTAAGTCTACATAATGTTCAAAATAAACATTGATAACATATAGGATTAAGTAGTTTTCTTCAATAAGAGGTTATTTAAAAAAAACTCTTTCATATAATTCAGAGGCTTTAATTTTTTAGTCTAGAACCCAAAATTTCGGAAAACTTCCGACTTGACGTCATGGTGACGACCAGCATTCTGAAATGAGCACAGCTGACCTAAAAACTGCTGTGTTCAGGTTTTTTTCCGTTTCATGCAAACTTTTAAAAAGTGACCTATATGCTACTTAAAGCCAAACCTGCGAAGCCAGTCAGAATTTGTTTTTTTCTTTCTTGAAGCAGTCTGTGCTAAATATAAAGCCACCATTAATCTTCCTCTGATTGATGCAGTGGATAAGGTAAACAGACCCTAATTACAATCCCTCCATCACTGCCATTATGCGCTATTTATATTGAGCTTCAGTCTGAAAAATTCTGCTGTTTCGCATGAAAGCCACAGAACAAAAACACAGAAGCGTCCTCGTTTTGGGGGCTGTCGATAATCTAAAGTGGCGTGACCGCAGATACAGAAAAAGACAAAAAAGCCGAACTTTCCGCTGTGTGAATCTGCACGCTTCAGTGGAGAAATCGGGTTCTTTTTGCCTTCCAAGAGTGAAAACAAGCAAAGAGGTTTACTTTAGGGAAAAGACGGAGTTCATCCTGAACAGGTCGCCGCTCTGTCGCCGGAGCACACCTAGAGGCAACTTTATGACATGGGGGAAGTAGTGTCAGAAGATGGTACAGCAACAATATGATGTTGCAATGATGCTGACTTGGTAACATGGTGTGCAGAGAAAATATCCCTCAAACCATGATACCACCACCACCCGCCTGAGCCGTTGATGGATCCATGCTTTCATGTTGTCCTGACTCTAATATCTGAATGTGGGAGCAGAAATGGAAACTCGTCACACCAAACGATGGTTTTCCAATCTTCTACAGTCCAGTTTTGTTGATTTTGTGTTAATTGGGTCGAGGTTGTTGTAAGTTCAGAGATGCTATTCTGCAGAACGCAGTTGCAACCAGTGGTTATATAAGTTACTGTTGCCTTTTATCAAATGGATCCAGTCTGGTCGTTCTCTTCTGACTTCTGACATCAACAAATTATTTCCACCTCATTGGATATTTTCTCTTTTTCTGACCATTCTCTGTAAACCCTAAAGATGGTTGTGGGTGAAAATCCCGATAGATCAGGAGTTTCTGAAACACTCAGACCAGCACCAATGCCACGTTCAAACTCATTTCTTCCACATTCTGATGTTCGGTTTGAACTGCAACAGATCGTCTTGACCATTTCTATGTCCAAAATCCTCCCTTAATCCCTAACTATTAAAAAGAATATATGGCGCCCTGGATTTTAAAACCAATTCAGACACCATGCTCAATAATTTTCCTTCATTTTTCTAAACGTTGGGTATTATGTCATCAATTTCACAAAGTGAAAATCGAATCAATACGAACATTTCACAACGTCTATTTGTGAATCCACTGTGTTAAATGTGAACAGTTTATTAAAAAATTACGTTTAAACATGTTTTTTTTTGCTAAAATTGTCCAACCGCAATGCATTGTGGTCTATATTCTAATGTAGTGAGCATTAATGCACGCTGTCATGAATCAGTCCCCTTCTGGCCTTCCTGGTTCTCCACACTACATTTCCCATCAGCCCCTGCTGTCACTCCCAGGATCTCCCCTTCTGGTTTCCATCAGTAATCACTCCCAGCAGTATTTAGTCTGAGCTTCACTCAGTGCGAAGTCTTGTTTGTGCTACTCCACCTGAGCATTCTCAACCAGATCTGATCTTCTGTTTGATCTGACCCTGGTTCGTCTGCCGCCTGCCCTGACCCTCGCCTGGACTCGCCATGCTCGTGTTTGACCCCTGCCTGCCCGACCCTGATTTAGCTGTTTGGACTTTTTGCTGTTCTTCACGCCTGTTGTCCTGTCTGTGCCAAATAAACCCGCCGCACTTGGATCCAGCCATCTGCCGGGTTCTGACAGATGCTAGTTATTCGCAAAGACTTTTGGGAAATTTCTATTGCACTCGATTTTGGAATTGTAGATTCAGACAGCAGTTTAAATTGTAAAAGTTTTGTTTTTTACATAATCATTCCACATTTTCATTTTTAGAACACAGTGGATTAAAAAGTCTTGGTAAAAAAATGTAACATATTTATTTGGCGTTTACTTTGAAAAATCATCATATTTGCTGTTCGAAAAAAAAAAAAAAGGATTAGCTGAATAGCTTTTAAAATCTAGGCATCTTGATAGACCCGCATGTAATTTTAATTTGAGTAATTTGGGAGTAGAGAGGGAACTCGGACATACAGTAGGTGTGTTTTTTTTTTTCCCGCTTGGGATTTAACTATTTAAAATTTTTTAAAGTATGCTAATTAGTGCACTGTGTAGTGAGCAGGAAAATAATTCGGACATAGCCTTTAGCTCTACATGCCTGAGAGCATTGAGTTGCTGCCGTTTGATTGGCTGATTAGAACTGTATGTTAATGAGAAGTTGGGCTGCCTAATAAAAACAGCCAGAAAAAGTATGTTTTTGAGAACATTCGAACTTCACGCAGAAAGCAGCCGGGATTCAAGAGTCAGATTTATCTGACAAAAAGTAAATTTTCCATTTTTTTTCTTTTATTTATCTTTTCTTTCTGATACAAATCTCGTGCACTAAAAAGCTTGATGATTAGGACAAACTGCGTTTATTATTTAGTTTGCGGACAATTAACTTAAAGACACATCATTGAAAAACACAGCTCATGAACATAAAGTGCTACTTTTGTTTTGGCAAGACAAAAACAATGTTTTTTTTTTCTCAGTCAGCTACTGTACATTTTTTTACAGTAGCTTAATTTTTCACAATTCCTCTTTGTTCTTTCCTCTTCTATAAACTACCCAGGAACGAATTCGCATCCAAGCAAAGAAATGTGTCCAAATTAAAGTCAGGACTGACAAGTCACATCAATAACAAGAAGACAGGAGAGGCCGGGGAGGGCGTGGAACATGACGGGCTGACTTTTGATCAATGATGACTGGTGCGCTCATGGGGACCAGCCCACCTGAATGCGTGCTGACTCACATGTGGATCGCCTTCTCTTTCAGTTTTCCACGCATCTTATAAAATGTCAGGGTAACTTGGAGTCCTCGTCGCGGGCTGGAACGTCCCCGTCGGGCTGTTGTTTTTTGCAGTTTGCGTCCTGCTGTTTGAACATGAGCGCACACGTCGAAATGCCGGGGAGCGCTCGCACAAACCGCCGCTGCTCTCGAGCTCCATGGAAAATAAAAAAAAAAAAATAATAACAGCTTTGGACGTTTTTCTTGCTTCACTGGGAAGACTCTTGTTTCATCTTTTGAATTGTTTCCGCATCGACTTGTGTGATATTCCAGCATGATTTGAACTCAAGACAGTCACTAGAGAGAAAAAATACTCACATAGTTGTTCAGTTTTCTACTTTTCAAGCATCCTTAATGAATCATTCTTCTGACAAACGGAGAATACACTTTTCTTACGTTTTTCTGTGAGACCTAGAAACCACAAGATCAGAAAATAAAGCATTTTGAGGCCAGTTTAACCCTTTAACACCAGGGAAATTATGGGCGACGGCAAAATAACGCGTTCTTTGAACTACACAATTAACACTATTCCAGTGGATTCTGAAGCTGAGAAAATGGAATTTTAGCACAAATAATTCAAATTTCAACATGTTCATTGGACACGTTTTGTTAGTAGAGTCCAAATAGTGTCTTAAAATTGTGGGTAGTGATTGACGGACATGAGTTTGGAACCCATTTCCATAGACGTTTCATTGGAAATAGTCACCTAAACGCAAAAAAAACAGATTGAAAACTTGAAAATTACACATTGTAACTGCAAAAAATTGAAAATTTGAAAACAAGATATTGTAAATGAAAAAATTAAAATTTGAAAAGAAAATGTTAGGAAAATTTGAAAAGCTGAAAACTTGAAATAAATCTTAAAATTTTGAAAAAAAATACAAATTTTAATTTTTTTTAATTTAAAAAACTAGGAAACAAAATAAATCTTAAAAATCTGAAAATAAATAAAATGTGAAAAAAAAAAACAATACTGACAACTTGAATGGAAAAAAGAGCAAATTTAAAAATTACTAATAGAAAAATCATTTTTCCATTAGTAGCAGTTGCTGTTGGGAATTTTCAACATTAAAAATTTTTTTTTTGCTTTTCTTCACTTTCAGTCCTTTGTTTGGTTTCAATTCTGATTTTTGAGCTTACGTTGTTGAGCTGAGCCTAATTTTACATGGGGGCGGGGCAAGATTTATTTTAAGTTTACAGTATTTTTTTTTTAAATTTCCCAATTTTTTTTCCCAACTTTCAAATTGTTTTTTAAAATTTTCTTTTTTTTTAATTTACAATGTCTTGTTAGCAAATTTTCAAAAAAAAAAAAAAATTCTGTTACAATGTCTATTTTTCAAGTTTTCAATCTGTTTTTTCGTTAACTTTAAGCTGATCCTGATTTGATCCTAAAGTGTTTATGTTCCTTCTATTTGCTGTAACTATTCAACCACTAATACGATCAACGCAATTCCAGAGGAAAGCGGCGCAAGCTGGAGTTACATTGATCATGGTTGAAAAGGTCCAGTATGTTAAATATTTTGTGTTTAAGCGCCTCAGGTGTTAAACTAAAACTTCACACCTACAAAGTTTGGGATTTGCACGTTTAAAAAGTCTGTTTTCTTCTCCTGTTGTCCCGAGTGGCAGTTCATGGATGGCAGTGGTTGCTTTTGCCGTGAGTCTCTTATTGCGTAGCTGTACCAGAAGCTCCAAAAAATCCTACCGAGAATAGACAGAGATGAGACTCAAAAGAAAAACAACTGGCATGATCTTCCCAGGCTTAGAAGGAAACCTCCGTGTGTCAAAGCATCACTGCCGACTTTCCAAAGACACATGTAAAAAGCGACACGTTAAAATAGCAAAGAAGTTCATTTCGTAGAGACTGCATAGCTCGATTGAAGGCTCGCAGTCGTGCAAATATCAGGATTCCAGATGTTTGCAGAAGTGCATATTTTCTGTTGGGCTTGAAGGAGGAGGCTGCTGGTTCTTCGGAGAGGGCGGATGGAGGGCAGAGCTGATAATCAGGGAAACCCAGCTGGACGCAGAGGAGGAGGAAGGATGGAGGTCCGCACAGAGGAGGAACGTTCAGATCTCCTCTATGGAGTCAGCGGGGACCAAGCCTCTCTTCTTCCCACTGCTCAGCTTCACAAACACCTCTCCGTCTTCTCTCTTACCAACACAGATCTGAAAGGATCAGACAAGATAAGATCAAGAAATTGAAAGTTTAAAAAGGTATCATTGCATAAAAAAAGACTTAATATCACAACTTTGATTGGAAAATATTAGAAAAAATGGGGTTTAATCAATAGAGAAGACATAGAAAATTGTGATTCTTTTTATAAAGGGTAACGCCTGGTTCACGCTGGACATGGAAGCGCTGCGGAATAGAATCCGCTTCCATTAGGCGCCCTTGTTAACCTATGTTCACACAAGGCACGGCCCTCCGCGATCCTCCGTAGTCCTCTGCGATCATCTGCGATCCGCCGCGATCATTCATGGTCCTCTGCTATCCTCCGTAATCCTCTGCGTTCTCCGCGATCCTTCGCGGTCCACCGCGGTCTTCCGTGATCCTCCGCGATTCTTCACGAGCCTTTGCGGTTCTGCGCTGTCCTCCGCTGTCCTCCGTAGTTCTCCTCGGTCCTACACGATCCTCCGCAGTTCTCTGCGATCCTTCGTGGTCCTCTGCGGTCCTCTACGATCATCCGCGATCCTCCGCGATCATCCATGGTCCTATGCTATCCTCCGTAATCCTCTGCGGTTCTCCGCAATCCTTCGCGGCCCACTGCGGTCTTCCGCGATCCTCCACGATCCTTCGCGATCCTCCACGATCCTTCACGGTTCTCCGCTGTCCTCCGCCGTCCTCCGTAGTTCTCCTCGGTCCTACACGATGCTCCGCGGTTCTCCGCGGTTCTCCGTGGTTCTCTGCGATCCTTTGTGGTCCTCTGCGGTCCTCCGCGATCCTCTGCAATCTTCTGTGGTCCGCCGCGATCCTCCGCGATTGTCCATGGTCTTCCGCTATCCTCCGTAATCCTCTGCGGTTCTCTGCGATCCTCCACGGTCCACCGCAGTCTTCCGCGATCCTCCGCGGTTCTCCGTGGTTCTCCTCGGTCCTGCGCGATCCTCCGCGGTTCTCAGTGGTCCTCCAGGGTTCTCCGTGGAAGGCTCACACCAATTTTTCACAATAAAACACATCGACTGACAAATGTGATCATGCTTTTGTATCTAAACAGACTATAGAGATGAAAATGAACAAACAATCACAACACACTCAAAGACGAACACACAGATCAACATAGCAGGGGTGGGGCTGGGTTTTGGGTTTAAAAAAACTAGAGCGATACAGAGAGCAGTTTTCCTTAACAGAAACATGGAGTAATATTCTTAGTTTATTAATTTATCCATGATGGAAAAAAACAAAAACCTCTAGCAGAAGAGTCCTGCGCGTACAATACAAACTGTTTGATTCTTTGCAAAGATTTCAATCTCGCTTTAAGGGATTCAAGATATTTTCTCGTGTTTTCTTTTTCTTTCATCCCCACAGATAAAGAACTGAGGTAATTAAACTGAGAAAATAATTTTGTTCCATACTCTGGACAATAAAAAAAACTTGATTTAAGATGTTTAGAAACAAAAATTTTGGTATATTTTCAAAGAAAAGTTTTAGATTTTGTTAAAGATTTATTAAAATTCTACTCTCATTTTGTTCATTTCCAATTATTACACCAGTTATTGCCACTCTAATTAACACTCTAGTTAAATAACTAATAACAATGAGGTAAATAAAAAACTCAAACTACAAACCATTGGTATAGAACTGGAAAAAAAATACTTATTGGTCTGGATAACATTCATTTTTAAGGTAATTCTATTATTTTTTAATGCTCCTTGTTTCTAGACTTTGAGTAAGTAAAAGTTACTCTAAGCAAAATTGACTTTCTGCATGAACAGAAAATTTTCTTTATTTGTGTTCTTTTCTTATTGTGACACACAATCATGTTCAAATAAGGTTGGTTTTTGTTTTTGTTTTTTAAAAGAGAATTATTTTAAGTGTAAAAACTTAAATATTTCTACTTTTTGAGAGTTGAAAGAACGAGGTTCATTGGAACGATTGTGATTTCGTTTAGTCATCTGTGATTATTCAGTCTGTGTTGGCACTAAAGTCAATCTGATGTTTTTAATCATCTGCAAACTCACTGACTCACTCTTAGCCCACCCACTGATGATGAACCAGACAGCTTGAAAGCATCCATCTATCATCCATCTTCTAAACCTCGCACAGACATTTTCGGGATCATAGGGTTGCTGGAGCCTATCCCAGCTACTAAAATCGCCTCCCTGGACAAGTTGTGATTTCATTTAAATTCACCAGTGAGTCATGTTTTTGGACTGTGGGAGGAAGCCAGAGAGAAGTTGTTCAAAATTAAAGATCTGCCAATCTCACCCTCAAAATACCAGAACGCCTGGAACAGGTGTAAAAAACTGGGTAGTTTAAGGGACGATGTGTAACGGCTTAAAAAAGAAAGCCTTAAAAAGTTTGTGCCTTGTGAGTTTGATGGCCGTTAATCTATTTTAAACATAAATTTATTTCATGCGTAAATTATTTTAGAAGCTTCAGAATCTCTATTAGGCCACAGGAGACATTTGGAGCTTGTTATGTGTTTTAGCCATTTTATCAAAGCATAAGGAGTTTTTTTTTCGCCTGTATTTAGCGCAATAAGATGGCGATTTGAACGGGCCGGACGAGCGTTTTGGACGCGCGGTTTGTATGCAATAAAACTCTGCATTTTATACCCGTCTTGGGAAAACTCTAAACTATGATAGTACGGACAAAACTGCCATTTTCTGAGTGTAATTATCACAGTTCTCCGTAACTGGATTTTGATTGGTCCTTCGTTTTAGCCCCGCCCCAACTCACCACAACGGGGCCAAAAGTTTTGAAACTTAAATTTTCAGATTCAAAAATGGAAAAGGGTTGAAAGTGAGTTCAAAAAAGATTTGAAACTAAAAATTTTTTTTTTTTTTATTTAAATTTTGAATTTTGAAACCTAAAACTCTCCAGGCATTTAAAAATTAGCGGTTTGGATTTCACTGGACGCTCTACCTTCCTCATCCTGAGCCTTCAGTTCACTCTCAGGCCCAATCCGAATCCTTAGCCCATTCCATTCATGCATCCTTCCAAATGGAGGATTATGAAAAAGTAGTGTCTAATATTTCGGACGTGACTTTCGTTCGATGACGTCATCAATAATCGCCGCTGGAAGCTCCGCGCTAGCGCTAGCAGAATATACATAACAACAGCGGTTCTATAACTTTAAAAAGTCATGCTACAACAAAAAAAATCATCATTTGCATGTAAATGTAAACGTCTGGGCTTCAGAGCGCACCCACGTGAAGAAAAAAAAGAAAAAAAATTAGCTCCGTGACGGACTTTGGACCTCTCCGTTTGGAGGGTGAAACTTAAAAAACTGCCACTCTAAATTAAGGAGAAGGGCTAAAGGAGAAGGGAAGAATTCAGATTGAGCCATAGACCTGCTTACTGTGCCATGTTGAAAAAGCCTCATTCCTGTCTTGATTTTCTAAGATTTTCTGCTATTTTCAAAGCTGTCAGTCTAGCTCTGAGCTCACACTGCGGCATGCTAATCCTCTTTTTTTCCCCTCATCTTTTTTCCTCTTCATCTCCTCATCAGCTCTTCTTCCACCGTTTTTAAGTTGTTTTTGTTGCCAAACCAGCCTCTCTATCTTTAGACGCCTCAATTTTGCTATTTTTTTTTCTTTTCTACTTGAGCCTTTGCTCCTTTTTCCACAAAAGCAAAGCCATCTCACCCATTATGTCTAACTTTTTTCTTCAACTGTTCCTGTTAGTGGCTCTAACTTGTTTTCTAGTAAACTCTAGATTTTTTACCTCTGTCCCTCTCTAAAAAGTGGGCTTCAGTGTCTTTTTTTTTTTTTTTTTTCCAGCCTCTGAATTCCCTTTAACACAAGTTGCAAATCTGCCTTCAATAAACCAGTTTCCTGAACAATAACTACAGTATGATAATTACCAGTCTCTAGTTTAATATTATAGAACAGGGGTCTGCAATCTTTAACTGTAATAATATTAAAAGAACGTAGCATCTCCCAAAAAGTGATTTTTTTTTTTTTTTTAACTTATTTTCAAAATAAAAGACGTTCTGGTCCAAACAGTATCACCTCAGTGCAGCTCTGGGAAGCTATTAACCATTGTTGTCGTAAAAGATCAAACTTTTTACCAAAGTTTAGCTTTTATATAAAATCTTTGGATTCTTCAGGTAGCGTTGAGCAAACAAGACGACTACAGGTCAACAGGGATGTAAAAACCTACAAAGTTTATCATTTATGTGCACCTCAGCCATCAATTTATAAATTTAACTAATCTAAATTAAATAAATGCTAAATAAGTAATCCTTACTGTAAAAAACTACTATTTTCTCTTTCTTTTATTTACTTATTTATTGTTCTTTTGCCTCTCTTTGTCCTCAGCAGCCTTAGACTACTGGGTTTTGTTATTTTAGTTTGGTGTCACACTGTAAAAATTCTGCTTTAAAAAGGAAAAAAAAATGCACAAAAATAAGGTGAATATTGCTTAAAATAAGAAAAATAATCTGCCAACAAGACAAGAAAATTTGGCTTGTCAACACTTACACAATACAAGTAAAAATATTTAACCTCAAAGGAACCACAAATATCTTAAAATTTGTATATTTTTACTAATATCAAGCTCATCTTGACTAATATAAAGATAAGTTCTTAGATTAATATTCTCAACATTTTCAAAATGATTCTTTAATTAAGGTTTTGATAGCAAGATTATCTTGATATTATGTTAACAACTAGGGATCTGTTTCTTGAAACCAACCAAAAATACTTAAAAAAAATAGTACTTTTCTATTCTTCAAAAAGAATAGTGAACTGTTAGTAGTACTCTTTTCTATTTTGTAAGATAAACTACTAAAAATTATTGAATTACGGCTAAAATCCTGCATTAATATCAGAATCAGAATCAGAATCAGCTTTATTGGCCAAGTATAGGATATATACAAGGAATTTGGTTCCAGTGGCCTGTGCTCCTATGCAAGAAAGATAAAAAAAAAAACAAAAAAAAAAAATCATATAATCGATATATAATTGTCACAGGCTTGAATGAAGATATTGTTTCTGTTGTAACTATAGAGATTCTAGTTTCAAGTGTTTTAACTCAGAATATGTAATAACATCTCAACAACAAGCCTTAATAACTTGTTGAGACAATTAAGTACTAACATTCTTAAAATAATGGAAAAAATCTAGCATAAAATCTACTAAATGAGAAGAATTGTCTTGCTATTAAAAAAAAATAAGGATGCGAATGCTTGTTTTAAGATAGTTTTTCTCACTTAGATTTCACTTTTTGCAGTATGAACCCTGGTAGTCTTAGTTTTCTGGCTTTGTTTATTTGTTTTCTTTAGGTAGTTTTGGTTAGGCAGCCATTAGCTGCTGACTCAGACGGTTGACATGGGTGAGTCCGCAGTCTCCCGACTTATTTTATGTTTGGCCGAAGAGCCACGATGGAGAGATCAAAGATCCACATGTGGATCTGGAGCTGCAGGTTGCAGACTCCTGCTACAGGGGGGAAAAATGAAGGAGAGGGGGCAAAAATAGGCAAAACAAAAAGGATTTGTTGTACCTGGGACTCTCTCACTGCCATGTGTCCTCTCTCCCGGTTCCCTGACGTTCCTTGCACGACACGCCACACGCGTTCTCCCGGACGGACTCTCTGCACAAAGTTGGAGGGAAAAAATCCGATCTTGTCTCCACTTTTACCCTGGAAGACACACAACATCAGCTGAAGATGTGTAATCAATCCAGTGCAGACAGGTCACATGACATTTGGCGTAATCGTCTATATTTGTCGAGGCCCAGAGTGCTGTGCAGTCACACGTTCACACACCGATGAGAATGGGAGGTCGAGTCACCAGAGCGATGTGGGGTTCAGTGCCTTGCCAAAGGGTGTTTTCAAACATGAGCAGACAGAGTCGACCGCTCAGCCTCAGCATCGCCTCCACATATTTATGTTGAGTCCTGCTTCTCCTGATACACTAAAAGTATCTAGCTTTTTTACTTCCAGATTTTATGCTTTGGCTTTATCTAAGGGTGTGAGAAAATATCGATTCAGTGAAATATCGCGATACTTGTAATGATTTAAAATGCTGTCGAGATGATATTTGATTAATTATTTACAAAGAAAACATGTAGTTCTGCGTTTTACTTTTGTTTTCTACTTAAAATCTCAGCCGCTAGTTAGCAACACACTGCGCCAGAAGTGGGACTAAGTCATTGTTTTGTAGGTCTCAAGTAGGTCTCAAGTCTTTGTCCTGAAGTCCGAGTCAAGTCTCAAGTCAAAAGCGGTTGAGTCCCAAGTCATGTCACAAGTCAAGACCAACAGGTCAAGTCACAAGTTAAGACCAACAAGTCTCAAGTCCAGTCACAAGTCAAGACCAACAAGTTTCGTGTCAAGCCACAAGTCAAGACCAACAAGCCTCAAGTCCAGTCAAGTCATCAAGTTTCAAATCGTGTCACTAGTCAAGACCAACAAGTCTCGTGTCAAGTCACAAGTCAAGACCAACAAGTTTCATGTTAAGTCACAAGTTAAGAACAACAAGTTTCATGTCAAGTCACAAGTCAAGACCAACAAGTCTCAAGTCCAGTCACAAGTCAAGACCAACAAGTCTCAAGTGGTGTCACTAGTCGAGACCACCAAGTCACATGTCAAGTAACAAGTCAAGACCAACAAATCTCAAGTTCATTCAAGAGTCAAAACCAACAAGTCTCAAGTCGTGGCACTAGTCAAGACCAACAAATCTCAAGTCCAGTCACAGGTCAAGATCAACAAGTGTCATGTCAAGTCACTAGTCAAGACCAACAAGTCTCAAGTTGGGTCACAAGTCAAGATCAACAAGTCTCAAGTCCAGTCACAAGTCAAAACCAAAAAGTCTCAAGTAGAGTCATAGGTCATTTCAAGTCATTTCAGAAGCAGAATGATTCTAATCCCACAGACCATGTGTGCTGTAAGGGCGGGGGGTTTCGAGCTTCAAAGCGCTCTTTTGTAATTAGAGTTTTATTTATTGATTGATTGATTGGCTGATACGTATCGTGATATGTATCGTATCGCCAAACTCTTGTCACACCCCTAGCTAAAACCATGAGACTAAATCTATTATCTTGTGCAAACAGGTTATTTTCTCTCTTTATTTTGTGTGCAATGTGGAAAACATTTTTTAAAAATCAGATTCTCAGGACTCTGCAGATAGTTTGTGTAATAAAACGAAAACTAGGTTTTGCCCTGACTGTGAGCGATGAATCGATGCGACACAAACCCCCACAAAATGTGCACTATTGGTCTCAAAGAGCTTAAAAAGAAAGAATGGGTTTTAATTTAGCGATCGGATTCATTCGAATAGATTTAAACTTCATGACAGAAGATGGTTGATGTGTTTGTATTTCTGTACTGGTTCAGCTAAACGTCATTTCTTTACTCACCCAAAAAGCTTTTCACTGCAAAAACAGGAAATAAGTCAAAATTTCTTAAAATCTGAACATTTTTTTTAAAAAATGCAAAAATAAATCTTCTAAAAGGGTAAGAAAAATACCAAGAATTCTTATTTTAGGAAAAAAATCTGAGTCACTTTTGCCATTAAAAAAAAACTTCAAAATAAGATTAATTTTTCTTGCAAGACAAAAAATGAGACATTCTTCTTGAAACAAGATTAATTTCTTAAAATAAAAGGACCAAAAGTTCTAAATTCCTAAAAGTTCACTTTTATTGAAAACAGAAATCTTCTGACCAAATCATCCAGATAACGGAGTATCTTGACTCAGAGATGAAGGTGACGAAGCGCTCAAAGTTATCCCAGCTCTACCTAAAGCCCCTGTCACACTAGGCTGCGATTCTACGGAGTTCACACGGCGTTATGAAATTTCTCAGAACGCCATAGAAACGCAGGAAAATGAAGCGAAAATTGTTTCAATTTTCGCAAGATGGAGATGTCTCCGCGCTTTCACGGCGATTATGGCGTTCCTACGGCGCATCCGTGGCGTGTAGCTACTGCGTTCCCACAGAGTTTTAACTTGGGCGTTTCACTGCGTTGTCAGCCACGCGTTCTACGTTGTCACGGCGTGCTTACGGAGTTCACACGGCGCGCCAAGAGTTGTCACTGCGTGCCCATGGCGCGTGCACGGCGCGTGCACGGCGCAGGTGCCAGATCATCCCTATGACGTCACGGCAGCGTGTATATAGTCAGTCAAACCCGCACTGTTCCTGCCTGTTCCCCAAAGCATCATGACAGGAAAAAAAAGTCGAGAGAGGGCTATAAAAAAGCAACCCCACTGCACCACCGTCTCCTCAACATGCGGAAGTGGAGCTGCTTCCGCCTGACTCTCCATCCCCATCAAGGTCAAGCAGCCCTTCCATCCAGGCACAAAAGACGATGAAGGACCTGACTCCTGCTGAGGAGGACGATATGGCTATCTCTATATGATATCTCCGTGCAAGCGCCCCTGTCTACAGCTGCGTCCTTGTGGCGATTATGTGCGTCCTGAGTGCGCGCCGACGGCGCTGCTGTGGCGCTCTCGGCGTTCTCAGTGCGCTGCTACGGTGCTGCCACGGCGCGCACATCAGAACGCCATGAACACGCCGAGCCACGGCGTGCACTTTGTGCATGCACTTTGTGCATGCACAAAGTGCGCGCCGTGGCTCGGCGTCCATGGAGACACCACGGCGTCCATGGAGATGTCACAGAGATGCTACGGCGCTCATGGCGACCTTACTGCGTTCACCTCAGCGTTCTGCATTTTTTGATGGACGCCGCGCGATCGCAGCGAGAACGCTGCCCTGGTGTGACAGGGGTTTAACTATCACGAATATCAAACTTTCTCTTTTTTTTTTCTCTTCACTTTTCAACTTACATTGTGAATTTTACAAGTAGCTTCCTGTGCTGTTACTCTCAAAATAAAGTCAAGCCTGGGAGTTTAAAAATCTTTCATTTAAATAAGCTACAAACCATAGCCGGGAGTAACGTATTGCAAAAGTCATGAATTTTATAAGAATTAATTTTTAAGTAAAAATAAGTGAAAGGTAAAATGCTTTGTGGAATATTTATGACTTTGGATTCTCTCCTATTTCTGCTAGTTTTACAAAAAAAAAAAAAGTAATTTAAAAGTAAAACACGAGTCACATAATCCATCACAGTTCTGATGCAGCAATGTAGTAAACATAAAAGTTACTTTTAAATTATCACAAATAAAATACTAAATATTTGGGATATGTAAACAAGTCTGACAGATTTTATTCATCTCTTATTGCCATTTAGAGAGCATCAAACATCATCATCTGTTAATGATGCAGAAGAACAGTAAACGTTTGCCTAAACCAGGAATGAAACTCCAGAGACAGTTTCCGATTTGTTTGTTATGCGTTCATAAAGTACATTTTAATCCCAGAGGAAGCTGACGGCGCTTTGATATCCTGTTTTCTGCAGCAGTATTTTACGGTTTATCACCGTCCTCACTCCGGTGCTGCCGCGTTTATGGAAGAGATGCTTCATATCAAAAGTGATTAAGTGTTTAATAACGGCTGCGTGAGCCTAAACGGCGTAAATTCATGCAGATTAAAGAGACAGACTGTTAAATCACAGGGACAAATGTCACGCTGGTGATCAATTTGAGTGAGTACGATGGAAACGTTGCTCTGAGGCACGTGTGTCAAAGTCAAGGCCCCGGGGCCGGATCCGGCCCTCCTGATCATTTTATTTGATTGTTATTAATGGCCTGATGTGAGCTTATTTCTAACTTGCATCATTTTGACAAAATATATTTTTATGGAGAGTAAAATATTGAAATGTATTTAACGTTTACATTGATTTATTCTAAAATAATATTCCTGCCTGTTTGTTATTCATAATCATGTTGAAAAGTTACGGTTTTAAAGTTTAAAAGACTGGCATTCTGCTAGCTTTTTGAAGTATTTTGGCATTTACTTCTATTTTTTAAGGCTATTTTGAGTTATCCTAATATTTGAGCTACATGCTAGCTGTTTCGACTAATTTAGGCTTATCTTTTTAATTATTTTATGAGGCTGTTTTGGAGTTAGGCTAATATTTATATGCTAGCTGTTTTGGGTACTTAAGGTTTTTTCAGTTTTTTAGGATATTTTGAAGTTTAGCTAATGTTTCAGCTACATTCTAACTGTTTTGGCTAATTTAGGCTTTTTTAAGTTTTCAGGATGTTTCGAAGTTAGGTAATTTTTCAGTTAGATGCTAGCTGTTTTTGGCTAGTTTAGGATATTTTTGCTTAAGTTTAGCTAATATTTCAGCTACATGCTAGCTGTTTTAGGCTAATTTAGGCTTTTTTCACAGTTTTCAGGATGTTTCGAAGTTTAGCTAATTTTTCAGTTAGATGCTAGCTGTTTTTGGCTAATTTAGGATATTTTTGCTTAAGTTTAGCTAATATTTCAGCTACATGCTAGCTGTTTTAGGCTAATTTAGGCTTTTTTCACAGTTTTCAGGATGTTTCGAAGTTTAGCTAATTTTTCAGTTAGATGCTAGCTGTTTTTGGCTCATTTAGGATTTTTTTTGCTGGTTTTTGTTGCAGTTTTGGAGTTAGGCTAATATTTATAAGCTAGCTTCTTTGGCTACTTAAGGTTTTTTTCAGGTTTTTAGGATATTTTGAAGTACAGCTAGTGTTTCAGCTACATGCTAACTGTTTTGGCTAATTTAGTCTATTCTTTTTAAGTTGTTTTTTTTTAAGGCTTTTCTGTTGTAAGGCTAATATGTACACGATAGCTGATTTGACTAATGTGGGTTTCTTTCAGTTTTTAGGATGTTTTGAAGTTTGGTTAATATTTCAGCTACATGCTCGCTGTTTTAGGCTAATTTAGGCTTTTTTCATTTTTCAGGATGTTTCGAAGTTTAGCTAATTTTTCAGTTAGATGCTAGCTGTTTTTGTCTAATTTAGGATTTTTTTTGCTTGTTTTTGTAGCTGTTTTAAGTTTAGCTAATATTTCAGCTACATGCTAGCTGCTTTGGCTAATTAAGGTTTTTCTTTTTAAATTTTTTTAGGATGTTTTGTAGTTATCTACTATTTACATGCTAGTTGTCTTGATTAATTTTGACTTTTTTTTTTAAGTGTTTTAGAATGTTTTGAAGTTTAGCCAGTATTTCAGCTAGATGCTATCTATTTTTGGCTAATTTAGGATTTTTTGTTTGTTTTTTGGGTTGTTTTAAATTTAGCTAATATTTCTGGCTGCTTTGGCTATTTTTGTTTATTGTTTTAAATTTTTTATGGTGTTTTGGAGTTAGACTAATATTTACAGGCTAATATAAGCTTTTTTTCCTTTTTTTTTTTTTTACGATATTTTGAAGCTTAGGTATTATTTTATCTACATGCAAGCTGTTTTGGCTAACCTAAGTTTTTTTTTTGTTTGTTTTTTTTGTTTATTAAGATAATTTGGCACTTTTCAAATATTTTAGCTAGCTGCCAGCATTATCATTTTCAGCACCATCAGGTATACGGATTAGCATCTTCAGCTATCAGCACTGGCGGCCAAATTCAGCTTGCAGCATTCACACCAGATTTATCACACGCAATGCTATATATCTAGTTCATAATAATTTTACAAAGTTGTGGTTTAAAAGTTTTAAAACTGTATTTTTAGAGTGTTCAATAAATGTTTATTCTGTTCAACCTGCGACTTAAGGTGTGTTTTGGACTTTGGTCCCTTGTGTGATTGAGTTTGACACCCCTGATCTAAGGTTAAAGCTTATATTTAGCTCTTTTGTTATTTTAAAAAATATTTTTTGCCTTTTTTTTTAAATCCTTGTGATTGTTTTTGAAAATTTGCACAAGATTTTAGCTAGCGGATAAAAAAAAAATCTCTCTGCACTCAAGGGCAAACACACAAACACGCAGATCCTCGCTGCAGATCTATTACCCACCTTCCACCACTCCTCATTAGAGTCGTCTATGACCTGAACACGATCTCCGGGACTGTAGGAGATAAGACAAGAGAGAGGATTTAAAAAAAAAAAAAAAAAGCGGACTCGGGGACAAGAGTGGGTTACACGATGGGGAGATGGGAGAGAGAAAAACCAGCACAAAAGATAACATTATCTAACTGCCACAAAAAGCGAGCAGTACCCATGGTTACAGAGCTGAGGTGGGTAAAACACGGCTCGGGTCTTTGTGTCTCTCCTGCAGAGGTGACTGAGCAGTGACACCGGTGTCGTGCGGTCGACTACAGTGGAGAGAGCTGAACTACCATTTGTTGCGTTTAAGAACCTGGCCTTCATCCTGATGATGCGTCCAGATTTTGGTGGAGCTTCTCTCCTCACAAACTGTCCTAGAAACACCGGCAGGAATGCTGTCCCACTTGCTTGTCTGTAAATCAAGTCTCTGGGGCGTCAGCACTTACGTCTGCCCTATATGATGGAGCTCATACACGAATGTAACAGAAGAACATGACGCCAGAGAACAGCAGTGGAGACTGTCATTTATAACTGATCGACAGTTTTTTAAAATGTATTTTTTTTCCTTATTTTGATTTGTTTACGTTTTTGACCGCGTTTTTTTGATTGCATATACTCATAGTGAACGGACATAGGAATAAAAAATACAAATTAGCTTTAAAATCCTAAAAGAAAGTTGATCTCCGCTCTGATGAAAATGAGGTTTTTAACATGTTTTTGTCGCATTTCTTTAAATGATGGAGAACATTTATAAAGAAAATTAAGCTAAAAATTACATTTCTGAGTATTCATTGTAAATCTGGAGCAGACAAAAAAATACAGTTTGAAAAAGAGCGTATTTGTCACAAATAAATGACAACAGGCAGGTTCCACTCTGATGTATCCACTTGTAGATGAGTAGAGGATTTCATATGATTATGCAAGTTCTCCCACTAAAAAAGATGAGGAAGCTTGTAGTTTTTATCATAAACATCCCTCAATGATGAGAAAAATAAAACAAATTATCCATCCAGAAAATCATTTTTTGACTATGTATGAATTTTTTCACTGCTCAATATTTAGAGCGCTCTCCGTTCTGTAGTCCTGTCCAAATCTACAGTCCCAAAATCGAGTCAATTAGAAATTTCCCAGAAGTCTGCATGCATCGATGCTCATGACATTAGTGAATATAGACCACAATGCATTGCAGTCGAACAATTTTTAATTTAAATTTTCATTATCCGAACACAGTGGAGTCATAAATAGACACCATGAAATGTTTGTATCGATTTGATTTTTACTAACGGGTGACGTCATATCCAGGATTTTAAAAAAGCAAAATAAAAGTAGTGAGCATGATGACCAGGGCACTAGGTAGTCCCGCACTGTATAGGTTTTCACTAGTTGGAGGTTAGGGTAGAAATTCAAACTGATTTTTAAAGAATTTATTAGTAAATCATGGTGGAAAATAAGTATTTGATCACCTACAAACAAACCTGTAACTTTTTCTTTCCTCTGTCTTCCACTAGTTTGAAAAATCAGACAACATGGTTTTCTGAATTTTTTGTCTCATTTTGTCTCTCCTAGTTGAGGTATACTTCTGATAAAAATTGCAGTTCTCTCTCATCTTTTTCACAGGCCCGGTCCTAGGCATAGGCAACCTAGGCGACCGCCTAGGGTGCCGTTTGCTTTAGAAGGTGCTAAATTACGATTACTTTTTTTTTTTTTTTGCAGTTTAACACGCCACTCATTTTGTGTAAAAAAATGTTAAAAAGAGGGAATAATTTAAACAATTAATAAAATAATTCACGTTAATTCACATTTTTGTTTTCTTTGTCCGAGCCAGTTTGAGGTGTGAAGGGGGATAAGCAACAGAGAGCTCTCGGAAACGAGGAGCGGAAGGGGTTTGGGGTTGCTCCGCCCACAACTCAAAGGCCCTGCAAAAACTATACCCTAGAAAAGGATATTTTAAAAATAAATTTTGGCTAAAAACAGTATAATCATAATTTAAAAACTACTGGGAGGGTTTTTAAAAAAGATCAAAAGATGATCAGAGCGAGTCTTAGAGTCTCCATGTGTTACTTTAGGGTATGTAAACAGTAATTTAACCAAAAACTGTGGCAACGTCAGGCTGACTTGACGTTAAAATATGCTTATAATCCTGCAAAATTAGCTTAACTTTTAAAGTAAATCTAATTGATGAAGCTCCTCGCAGCTATTTCAAGCTAAAACTTCAAAGAGAAATCCTGCTGGATTTGTCACTTTTGCTGTCATTTCAGCAAAAAAAAATATAAAGCAATTAAATTTAATTATTTAAAAAAAAGCTTTTATCCGACCATAAATGCACGGGCAAGGTTTCCCGCCAGCCTCCCAGCAGCAGTCCTCCAGCGTTATCGCCCAACACAGCTGCAGCTATTTATAGCCTCCATATGATTAAAAAAAATGTAAAAGACGGTCTCTAACAATGAAATGCAGTATTTTCAGAGACGCTTGTGAATATTAAATTGCCCCTATTAAAATAAGTGTCCGCCGTGATAATAAAAATGCAAACGTTTCCTTTAATGTTTTAAATGAAATTCTGTCTCGTCAGTTTTTTCACTTCACAGATTTATTCCGAATGTAAGGTTTGTGTGGAATGAGAGGCTTTGCCTTATACATATACGGTCCGTTTGTGCTGCCAAAAAAAGCTCCAGGGTTGCCATGTTTGATTGACGTCCTTCACAGTTTTCTGCTCCTGCTTGGGTCAGCAGCGCGCACTTTTATCTCTAGTCCTGGATTGCAGAAAAAAATCAGGCCAATATAGGAAAAAAAGGGATGAAGCACTTTTTCCCAAGACAGTATAAAGGAAAGATGTTTTAAAGAAATATTTTACAAAACAAAAACTCTTTCTGTTGTATCAGACCCTGTAGGAGGAATAATACCTATTACAGATTTACATTTGAAAGCATCTGAAGCTGAAATTATTTTGTACAATATTGAATTCAGGAGCTCTACAAAGGCATGAGTTTGGGAGAATCAGGGTGAACTCATTCAGAACTGGATTGTCTGTTTTTCTGATCTGTCATAAAAGAATTCTAAAATGAAATGCGCTTCCATGAGAACAGAAAATCTGACAGTAGAAGTGTTTGATGACAAAACTATTTTAGAAATCTAATTTTCTACAAGGAATTACTTTATAACTTCAATATTTTCTGATCCTTGGTAGCAGATTAATGCTTTCAACAGCAAAACAATTATTATATTATATCTAGAATATATATATATATATGAATGATCAGGAACAAATTTAAAGAAAATGAAAGATTTTTCTAGAAAATATTTAAGTTTACGGCTAAACAAAAACTTTTTTAACCGTCCTGAACTGCAAAAACTAGATTGTTTTTGTAATTCTTTCTTCAAGCAAAGATTTTCCAAAGTTCCACCAAAGTTTAGCTGCGATATATATTTTGTGTACAGTAAATAAAGGAGGTGGGGCCAAGTCGTTGTTTTGCAAGTAAATCCCACTTTTATTGGAGTGATTTTTTTCTCCAATGCGATTGGTTGGATAAAAACAACGTAGCTCGAATTTGATTGGATGTTGTGCTGACGTCACGCACAGATGTAAACAGAGACAGCAAGATCTAGCTTTGTCCTTGAATTTAGGTCAAAATAGCAGGTCTTTCCGAGTCAGAGGGCTAAAGTCTGAGTCAAGTCACGAGTTATTAAAGTTAAACTCCAAATCAAGTCATAAGTTATTGAAGTTAAAGTCCAAGTCAAGTCATAAGTTATTGAAGTTAAAGTCCAAATCAAGTCACAAGTTTTGTGAAGTTAAAGTCCAAGTCAAGTCACGAGTTACAGAATTTAAAGTCTGAGTCAAGTCATAAGATTTTGAAGTTAAAGTCCAAGTCAAGTCACAAGTTATTGAAGTTAAAGTCCAAATCAAGTCACAAGTTTTGTGAAGTTAAAGTCCAAGTCAAGTCACGAGTTATTTAAGTTAAAGTCCGAGTCCAGTCATGAGTAACAGAATTTAAAGTCTGAGTCAAGTCACAAGTTATTTAAGTTAAAGTCTGAGTCAAGTCATAAGATTTTGTAGTTGAAGTCCAAGTCAAGTCACAAGTTATTGAAGTTAAAGTCCAAATCAAGTCACAAGTTTTGTGAAGTTAAAGTCCAAGTCAAGTCACGAGTTATTTAAGTTAAAGTCCGAGTCCAGTCATGAGTAACAGAATTTAAAGTCCGAGTCCAGTCATGTGTTGTTCAAGTCTGAGACAAGTCACAAGTCATTTAAGTTAAAGTCTGAGTCAAGTCACGAATTACAGAATTTAAAGTCCGAGTCAAGTCATGAGTTACAGAATTTAAAGTCCAAGTCAAGTCACAATATATTTAAGTCAAAGTGCGAGTCAGGTCCCGAGATATTGAGGTTAAAATCGTAGTCAAGAAAAGAGAAATAGAATTTAAAGCCCGAGTCAAGTCATGAATTATTGAAGTTAAAATCAGTGTCAAGTCACGAGTCAGTGCATTGAAAGTCTAAGTTAAGTCTAAAGTTGTGAAATTCATGACTCGAGCCCACACCTCTGGTAAATGCCCCTCGCCTAAAAAATAATGAAATCCCAGCAGGAAACTGTCAAAAAGTGATCAAATCTCTAGTGAGGATCAACACTTTTTTTCCTTTCAAAATTCACTGTTGAAAGCAACTCACACATGTCAGGGAAATCCAAAGGAAGTTTTAGAATTATGGGATGGCCACAGGATCTACGGCTTGGCAGCCGTGTTTTGACAAAGTGGGAGATTCAGCAATTGTCCCATTTTTTGCACAATATGAGAAAAGAAAACATTTGTTTGAGCAATTTTCATAAAATTCAAACACCACCAGCTTAAGTCTACAACATCCACTGATGTTTTGTTGACCTTTGACCTTGGAAAAAGGCTACCAATTTTAAAACTAAATTAAATTAAAACTCCTCCTTGGGATTTCAATCTCTTTACTTCTCGAGCATCAATAGGAAGCTTGGTAAACTTGGTAAAAAACAAATGTAAAGTTTGTAAATTTTAAATGGCGTTAGCATTGCGAGTTTGCAAAAGTGATATTTACTTGTTGAATTTTTACCAGAATATTGGGAAAATAAAATAAAAAAATGAATCCTTGGCTCAAGCTGAACCAAAGGATATATCATACTGTATGAAAATATTAGGAATGTGGGCGTGGTTAATGAAAAACATCTGTTGCCAAGGAAATCCAAAAATTTACTTTTGATGATTCGACTAAAAATTATATAGACCTGTCCGTCATCCCCAGGCGACCAAAAATGAAAATGGTTGCTATGGAGATAAAACCAATAGAATTTTTTTTTTTCATGAATTTGTCACATCTTGCTCTGACCAGGGTGGAAGGGGCAGAAGGTGAATAATAGGATAAAACTGACTTTTTTATTTTTCTCAAATTGAAACGAGCTTCATAGTCAAAAACTTTGGTTAAATCTTTCTTTTTGCCCAACCTTCTTCTCTGTTGGGATGCGCATTGTGCGAGCAGAACTGCTGCACAGATGGTGAAAAGTCCCACTGCTCCACTTCTCTAACAATCTGTCCTCTACCCATTTCTCCACTCACAAAAAAAAATCACCCTAAAACACATCCTGTTCTCAATCTTCTCCTCTCATTCTCTCCATCACGGAGCTCCAACTTTGATATTTGCACTCATCTGCCTCTCCTGTTCACTCTCTGGCTGTTTGTGCTTCAGTTTCAGCGCATTTCCCTTTGTGTCTGTCCTCCCTTTCATCTCTGGGTTGTTCCTCGTCTTTATCCTCTCCTCGGCTGGGAACGCTGCTCAGTCACACGCTCGACGTTGGGATGATGATGGGATCTGAGTTTATAATTAGTCGTCCTTAAGGGCACCTCAGCTCTGTCCTCTGCAGATGGTGAGGACATTAGCATCCTGCAGGAGACTGTGATTCAAAAATAAATAAAACGAAGCACTCCTACAGGCTCCGAAAAGAGTCGTTTTTACTCACTGAAGTTCCAGGTCGTTCTGCTCCTGAGGGAGGAACTTGTAGAGCGCGACATAGGTGTGGATGGAGTGGACTTCAATGCGCTTTGGCATCTGGACACAGAGAGACCATCAGACACACACATAAACAAAAAGGTGGCGCGGCGGCGCTGCTGCAACCTTTACACCGGCGTCCTCTGAAGGCACCTGCGCCTGCTCGCCGCTCTCCTCCGCCTCCTTCTCCATCTCCTCGTCGGCGAGCGGGGCGTCTGCAAGCAGAGGGTCGTCTTTCTGAGAGGAGCTCTCACGAGGGACGTTGTTCTTAAAGATCTACGCCTTCTCATGCACTCATGGGCGGCTATAGATGGCAGAAGCATGAACACACACAGCACGAGTCCACACGGAGCCACGGAAACACAAGTGTTTACCCCCCGTCTCCTGAGTTATCTCCTCCTCCATGCTGCACTGCCTCTGCTGCCTCTCCTCACCTCCCTCCCCCTCAAAGAAGGAAACAGAGAAAACATGAAGGTCTCAGCCACATTTCTTCTAGAAATTTTAATCTCTGTCAGGTTCACAATAATAGACCGTTTCTTTGGTTTGAATACAAATGTGAACAGTTTTGGGGGGCCAGGTGGGCCCCATAAAGTTTAAAAGTGGCAGAATAAAATGTGGGCCCGAAAATGGTTTGTGGTGCCCCCATCTGTGATTGCGCTACTTAGCTTAAGAGGACACTCAGTGCGTTGGCTCGCTAGCAAGGTGAGCTAGAGAGCGCCTTTGTATTGAGTTAGCGAGCTCCACTGTAGCATGCTAGCAAGCTCATCTGTAGCGAACTAGCGAGCTCCATTACATTGAGCTAGCTACCTCCCCTGTAGCGAACTAACGAGCTTTACTGTAGCATGTTAGCAAGCTCGACTCTAGCAAGCTAGCGAGCTCCTATGTAGTAAGCGAGCAAGCTCTCTTGTATGGAGTTAGCAGCCTCCCCTGGAGCGAGCTCTGCTGTAGCATGCTAGCAAACACATCTGTAGCGAGTTTATTGATCTTCTCTGTATCAAGCTAGTTAGGTCCACTGTATTGAGCCAGCTAACTCCGCTGTATCAAGCTAGCTAGCTCAGCTGTAGCAAGCTAGCAAGGTCAGTTTAATTGAACTAGTGGCCTTCCCTGCAGCAAGCTAGCAAGCTCATCTGTAACGAGCTATCAAGCTCCTCTCTAGCGAGCTAGCAAGTTCTGTTGTATTGAGCTTGTGAGCTCTGCTGTGTTGAGTTAGCTAACTTCGCTTGAGCTAGCAACCTCCCCTGTAGCGAGCTCTGCTGTAGCAAGCTAGCGAGCGCTGTTGTATGGAGCTAGCGAGCTCTGCTGTGGCAAGCTAGCAAGCGCTGTTGTATGGAGCTAGCGAGCTCTGCTGGAGCAAGCTAGCCAGCGCTGTTGTATGGAGCTAGCAAGCTCTGCTGTGGCAAGCTATCGAGCTCCATTGTATCGAGCTAGCTAACTTTGCTGTATTAAGCTAGCGAGCTCCGTTGTATCGAGCTAGCTAACTTTGCTATATTAAGCTATCGAGCTCCATTGTATCGAGCTAGCTAACTTTGCTGTATTAAGCTAGCGAGCTCCGTTGTATCGAGCTAGCTAACTTTGCTATATTAAGCTACCGAGCTCCGTTGTATCGAGCTAGCTAACTTTGCTATATTAAGCTAGCGAACTCCATTGTATCGAGCTAGCTAACTTTGCTATATTAAGCTAGCGAACTCCATTGTATTGAGCTAGCTAACTTTGCTATAATTAGCGAGCTCCTTTGTATCGAGCTAGCTAACTTTGCTATATTAAGTTAGCGAGCTCCATTGTATCAAGCCAGCTAACTTTGCTATATTAAGCTAGCGAACTCCATTGTATCGAGCTAGCTAACTTTGCTATATTAAGCTAGCGAACTCCTTTGTATCGAGCTAGCTAACTTTGCTATATTAAGTTAGCGAGCTCCATTGTATCAAGCCAGCTAACTTTGCTATATTAAGCTAGCGAACTCCATTGTATCGAGCTAGCTAACTTTGCTATATTAAGCTAGCGAACTCCATTGTATTGAGCTAGCTAACTTTGCTATATTAAGCTAGCGAGCTCCGTTGTATCGAGCTAGCTAACTTTGCTATATTAAGCTAGCGAGCTCCGCCGTATCGCACTAGCGAGCTCCACTGTCCACCGGGAGACTGGTTCGTGTAGCCACCCACTGAGTGCCCACGTAACCCTAGCATGTTTACATTAAGAGTGGGGTCATCTGGACCCCACAAGACGGCTCGCTGAACTTTTTGTTTTTTTTTCGCTCGCGTCCGAGGCAGACATAAAATCCTGTCCACCTTTTTCTTTGGAGGGATCACACATCAATGTAAGGGTGGGGTCATCTGGACCCCATAAGAGACCACGAGGGTTAAGCCAATGTGGGCGAACACAGGTGGGGCCCACGTTTAAACCATATGGGGTCCACTTGGCCTCGCTGACGAGGATCCTTCTGGCTTCAGAGTTTATTTGCTAAACATGTGAGTTTACTGCAGAGGGGGAAACCTTTTTAACAAATTTTGTGATTTAACTTGATCCACACATCTTTGTAGAGGATCTGCTAGAATCCGTTTGACAACAAATCCAACAAGACTTTTTCAGCAAAAAGCCAAATATTTCCTCACGATTTGAGTGTTTTTGCTTCCCTCCAGTTCCAGAACCTGTAACATACATTAGACCTGCGGAATGTTGTCGTACCAAACTGCGTGTTGGCGATTCTGACAGACTGCCAAAACTGGAGCGGCTCATCTGTGCCAAGGACGTCCCATAGCGCAAGGCGGCATAAACGGGATCTACACGCATCCGTGCAGCCGTCTCTGAAACCACACACACACACACACACCCTCATGTTTGAAAGGAAAAATAATAAATAAATCACATAATTATCCACTTAAAGCTTCGGCTCGAGACGCGCCACGGTGAGGACGACATGCTGAGAAACGCCGCGGATGTTTCCCCGAGCCATTCTGGAGGAAGCCGTTTAAATATATCTGTGAACCAAAGTGACCCACTTTAGGTGTGAGCGGCAGCCAAAAGTTAGGAAGCTTTCAAGTAAATCTGCACACTTGACATGTGCTTCTGTGGTTGAACTCCAGCTGCAGATAAAAAGAATAAAAATGACATTTTTTTTTCAGTTAAAGTTGTCCCTGCGTGTCATGAAGGTAGCGGAGTTCACTGCCTCTCAAATCTGACTTAATAAATTAGATTTCCTGAGCCAAACGGAAGGATTTATCTGTGAGCAAAGTTAGACTCAGTCATTTGTAGCAACAGAAATCTGTGCCTCAGTCATCTTCTAACAGGAAGTCTGAAAGTAGAAATTCTGTGTTCTGTCGTTTTATGCTCAAAACGAGTCGATACGAATAATTTCAAAATGGATAAAAACTCATTTTTGTTGTTCCTTATTTCAAACTCTAAGAAAAATGATGCAAAATGTGAGACAAATTCTGGAAAAAAGAAAGAATTTACTATAAATGAAAAGTTTTTGGATTTGGATCAGAATTCTTCCTTTAAAGACAGAATTCTGGGAAAAAAAAGGTTAAAAGTTGAAGTCCTTTTAGTTTTCACACACCTGGGTGGGTGAAATCCGTTCTCTGGATTTGACCCATCCTGTGGGGGAGTGGTGAGCTACAGACACAGCCGCGCTCGAGAATCATTTCCAAACCCTTAGAGGGTAACCAAACCCTAAATCATTTTTTTTTTTGCTGTTGTTCTCTATAAATGGGGCTTTAAAAGTGCTGTCTGTTGGTCATTGCCAAATTTATGACAAATTAAAGTAAATTTGTTCAATTCTTGAAAAAATATGGTCAAAAACCATATATTGTGCTGCCCAGTGATTGGACAAACCATGTAAGACTCAGAAGTTCCACAACATGATCTGCATCTCCAGTAATGATAAGAATCCCGCCCCTAAGCCCCACCCCTCTGACACTAACTCTCCTGTTTGGTGACCCCTTTAAAGACCCACTCCAAAAAAATTGTGTTTTTAACATTTTTTTGTGGCACTTTTTTCTTGATAAAGGAAATATATTAAAAAATAAAGATGAAATTTGTGTTTCTGAGTTTTTTTTTTATTCAAATCATGAATCAAAAGACGAAAAAATGCAATTCGACAAATAGATCCAAGTACGTCTTCGTTTTCCTCGTCTGAGCGAAACTGTTAGCTTGGGGCTGTAAGGGGTTTTAAGATGGCGGGAGAGCGTGTAAACAGATGGATGATGGGAAATAGGGGAAGGCTGTTCTGTAGTTTCTGTTGCTTGTAGATATCATAATTATACGGATATTAGAATACTGAGATTAAAATGGAGATCTAGGAAAAATAAGTGAACAATTTCTCATAATAAAATAATATAGTATTAAACAATTAGTGTTCAAAAATGTCTCTATACTATAAAACTGTTTTGGGTTTTTAAATAAATTAAATCCAGATTTTTACTGTAATCTGAACGAACACTGTTATTCCTTTTCGGCTTTGTAAAAGTAAAACTCATTTTTCTTCCGTCGGTTATTTGTTTCATCCTGCGACTTGTTATTCAGCGCACCCTCAGTCATGTTTCAGTGTAGGAGGCTGCCGAGGCTCAGGCGGCATGGTGATGAGCCCGGGGTGAAGATGGAGCTCCGGGTTAATTGTTCCCAGTAGAATAGATAAAACAAAAGTGCAGCAGCACGAGATGTTCACCCCATGATAGTGAGGTGAAACGGAACATTGCACTAGCAACCACACGGTTCCTTCTAGAGCCAAACAAACAGATGCAAAAGGAGCTAGAGCATTTTCTATGGTTAAATCTGGTTATCCTGACACTTTTTTAAAATCCAATTTAAATGATTTTTAGGTAAAATTTTAGTGTTTAAAAGACAGACAAAGAAATAGATCCACGTACATTTTCATTTCATGACTGGAAACTGTACGGCGGCGCGGCTACAAACTTTTTTGCCATTTTTGTTCCACCACTAATGTTAGCTTAGGGTTGTGAATTAGCCAAACTTAGCATAAACAGAGGGATATAGGGAAGCAGGGATGGACTTACTCCATGCTCTCAACTTGAAGGCAAATTTCTTATAAACTCTTGCCGTTCTGAAGAAACCACCCAGCCAGCAAAGCCAAGTGGGCCCCAAATGGTATAAAAGTGGGCAGAAAATTTGGGCCCCAAATGGGTTTGTTTGCGGTTTCCGTGGTGGTCCATCTGCGTTCGCCTATGTTAGCTTAAGTGGGGATCCAGTGGGTTAGCGAGCTAACTCAATTACATCATGCTATTGAGCTCTGCTGTGCTGAGCTAGCTAGATCCCCTGTAAGATCCTTGTAAGCTCCTCTGTAGCAAGCTAATAAGTGCAACTGTAGCTTGCTAGCCAGCTCCAGTGTAGCATGCTAGTGAGCTCCTCTACAGCAAGCTAACGATCTCGGTTTTATCCAACTAGCACGCTCCTCTGTAACAAGCTATCATGCTTTGCTGTATTTAGCTAACACGCTCCGCCGTATTGAGCTAACGAGCTCCGCTGTAGTGAGCTAGCGAGGTCGCCGTATAGAGCAAGTGAGCTCCAATGTAGTGAAGTAGCGAGCTCCACCGTATTGAACTAACAAGCTCTGCCGTATTAAGCTAGCGTGCTCCGCTGTTGTGAGCTAACAACCTCCACCTTATTAAGTTAGCGAAATCCGCCATATTTTGCTATTAAGCTAACATGCTCTGCCGTCTTGAGCTAGCAAGCTCTGCTGTAGGTGGCTAGCAAGCTCCTCCTTAGTGAGCTAGCGAGCTCCGCTGTCCATCAGGCGTTCGGCTAGCATAGCGAGTCAACTAGGGCTGCCACAAACGATTATTTTAATAGTCGACTAATCACCGATTTTTTTTTCCGATTAGTCGACTAATCGGGTCATGCGCAAACTGGATGTAAAGACGCTGAAGTTGATAACCAGCTGAAATATTAATTAAATGCCAAATTAGCCTAAAAAATAAAAAGAGCCAAAGTTAACCAAAATAGCTAGCATGCTGCTGAAATATTAGCTAAACTCAAAATTAGCCTAAAAAAAACAGAAAAATCCTAAATTAACCAAACCAACTATGTCGCTGAAATATTAGTTAAACTTAAAAATAGCTTAAAAAACTAAAAAAAGAAACCTTAAGTTAGCCGAAACAGCTAGCATGTAGATTAAATATTAGCTAAACTCCATAAAAGGCCAAAGAAACTTATTAAATGCCAAAATAGTCCAAAAAGCTGGCAGAATGCTATTATAACTTTTAACTTTACTACACTCTGACTTCATACAATATAAAGTAACGATTAATCGACTATTAAAGTAGTTGTCGACTATTTTAATAGTCGATTAGTCATCGATTAGTCGACTAATCGTGGCAGCCCTAGAGTCAACCCACTGAGGACCCACTTACGCCAATGGGCAAATACAGGTGGGGCCACCATGGAAACTGCAGACAAACCCATTGGGGGTCCACATTTTCTGTCCACTTTTAAACCGTATGGGGCCCGCGTAGCTTTCCTTGCTGGTTATGTCGGAGAAAACAACAACAGGATTTTTTTTTTTTAATTTGATTTTAAAAAAATGACTGGATTTGGACTTTAAATCCGATATGAATTATTTTTTTTAAGATTGATATTTAAGATTAAAAGGTGGTTATGACATTAAAGTCAGACGCAGAAAACCCGTGTGTTAGGTAAGATAAATGAAATCCTCTATCAGCTTCAGGAAATTGAAAAAAAACTGGTGATCAAAGACACAAAAACCATCACATTGGATCTCGTAATTATTTATTCGCATGCATTCAGGCTGCAGACTCCACCAGCCGCGAGAGATGCTCGATTTGTTCCCATTTCCCCATTTTATTTATTTATTTATTTTTGCCTCATGCCCCCCAGTTGTAAGGGGGGAGCGAGGCACTCCTGGATCGGTTACACACACGACCGTCTAAAAATAACCCAAAACACTAGACAAGAGCAACGTCACAAAACGTAAGCACAGGGATGCACAACAAGCTGGTGCTCACACTCAGACACTCGCGCAGGTACGCGGGGACGCTCACCTTGGCTCGGCTGAACTTCCTTCACCACAGACAATTGGTCGTTGACGAGCATGGGCGAGCTGAAGTTTCGCTTGAACGCTCCAGACTAATGAAGGAAAGCAGAATGGCTTTTTCAGTTTCCATCACTTCCTGTTTATAGGAAAATGGATCCGACTGGGTGGTGAATGAATGGAGTCGTATGGAAATGAGCGGGTCGGGAGGCCATTAAGAAACCCGGACCGCTGCACCTAGAGATGTTTGTACGATGAAGAAAGAAAAAAAACAAAAAAAAAAAAAAGCATCTGCTGTCTTTGCGGCTGAACAAAGAGTTCACTCAGCCACCTACACGTGCGCACATGGCTCACACGCCGGCGTGGACGTGTCATCCCGTGAGTGTGAGTCTGCAAGATGACAATTTCACACTGAATTAAGCGCAGTAAGTGTTTCAGCTGGGATCCGTTTGGCCTGACATGCGAATCAGCCACTTCATTTGTCATGTTGGGGAGAGAAAAGCGGACGATCAAAGATAAAAAACGTAGAACAAGAGTTTCAGAAACTCCAGCAGCATCATCCTTCAGATCAAACGATTTGCTCATGTTGATTTACTTCTATTTATAAGTTTGTACACTTTAGCTGTCTAAAGTTTAACATGGCCTTGAGTTTATTTTATATAGATTTAAAGGAAATTTTAAATATTTAAAACCAAAAAATATATTTAAATTAACTCAAAATTCTTACAGTGAATTATTATTATTATTATTATGTATTTTTTTCAATTTATCACCGCAAGTTTTCAAGTTTTGCTAAATTTTCTCAATTTATCCATTAGATCAGGAAACTACATATTTCTCGGTGACTGGCTTATTCAATTTTTAAGTCAACTAAAATTTGGAAAAGTCACATTTTTTGGAATTAAAATATTCTAAACCCTTTGTTTAAATTCTTTTGGAAATAAAATAACATATAGCTGGTATGAACTGCGATGCATTGGTTGATTTGGTTCATTTTTGCTGACAACAATGTTAGTTTAAAGAGGTCAGAATCCTTGAAACAAAAATATTGTGCAATTTCTGGCAGCAGGAAATTAGAAATTTGCTGAACAAGTGAAGTAAAAAGAACTTTTCATTACAAACGACAACATTTTTTGAACAACTTTTGAAGGTTTGACAATGCTTTTGCAGTAGGGATGCAACGGATCATGATTGAAGATCTGAGAGCTCTACAGAAGCATCGTGAACACGTCTCCATGTCTGGGTCATACATTCTGGCACATTTTGCTTGCCTTACTTTTTTACGTTTGTTTTTTTTTCAGCATAATTCATTTAGCTTTTTATTTTTCAAATATCTTGAGTAATTTTTCATATGTAGGAATATCTTGAGTTCATCTGTGTCAGTGGTCTTGTGGTGGAGTGTCCGTCCTAAAACTGAAAGGTTGTGAGTTCAAACCCTCGCCAGAGTCGTACCAAAGACTCTGACCTGACCCTCAGAATTAAGGGGTTGGATTGAGGGATTAAGCCACCAAATGGTTCCTATAAGCGCGGCTGTGACTGCAGCTCACCACTCCCCCAGGAGAAGGGTCAAATGTGGAGAACAAACTTCATACTTCTAAATGCTTGACAGCAAACAGTACCTTAACTATTTACTATGTGTGTGCATATTTTTGAAGTATTTTTTTAAATTACACACACCTTTCCAAAAATTTCTTCCATCTTTTTCTCTTTTTACTGATCCAAAACTGGATCTAGACGATGGATCTAAAAACATGACACGAACCATGACTTTTGTGATCTATCGCACCCCTATTTTGAAGCATATTTCCATTAAATATCAGTCTCGCACAAACATAAGTTGATGTTTTTTTTTGTTAGTTTTGCTTTTTTTCGTAGATTTAATGAAGGACTAGTGCAAGGGTCTGCAACCTTTAATACTGAAAGAGACATGGGGTCTGTTTCTCACTGATCAAAAACTTGGTAAGTCTTATTTCACCTTTTTAAAAAATATGGATGCTCATATAAAAAGTATTTTTCCTTTTTGGGCATAAATAAACAAAAATAGATAGTAGAAAAGCCTTTTTCCATTTCCTTTCAAAATAAAAGACATCCTGTGTTTCATAGGCTCATCCCACTATCCCACTGCTGACTACTGATGTTAACCCTTGGAAAAAACACCTTCATTGGTTTATCATTCAATAGAAATAGCATCTAAAAATATCTTTTCTAAACAACTTAATTCAAGAAACATTGTCGTGTCGAGTAAAGTATAAATAAAATCAAACTTCACAGATGTTAGCAGAGGTGTAAAAAAACTAAATTTTATAAACCTAACAAACCTAAATTAAAATGATGCCAACTTTCTTTCTTCACCCAGAGAGTCAATATTGAGAGTTAGAAGTGAATCCGTCAGGTTTCAGACCCCTGGACTAGTGGATATAAATCTACATTTCTCATCAATAACCATTTTACTCTTTCTATTTTGATTTCATTATGTCATTTTACAGTTTATCAATAAGATCGGCAAACTAAATTTTGCTTAACAGTTTACATTTTTATAAAGCTCAGAATCCTTGAGACAAAAAATTGGGATCATTATTTTAAGCAGGAAATGGAGAACAAGTGCAGCAAAAATGACTTTTTATGGGTTCTTCCAAACTGAAGTGTCCTTGCTGAATTTTTTGAAGCACTTTTTAGGATTTTAACATGCAGCATATTTAAACAACTTTATGTCAGAAAGTACGTCTCACACTGGATGTTCTGCTGTTGGTCTTTTTATAGACTTAATGAAGGATGAGTGGCTAGAAATATACATTTCTCATGAAGTTGAGTTTAAATGAATAATGTCAGAGAACCGCATGCTGCAAGAACACTCTGAGATGCATCACCACGGGAAATACTTGGTGGAATGACACGAGTGCAGATGGGTGTTAAGTGTTTCTATATCCGAGCTCAGACAGATGAGTACTTAAATATAGACATTTCCAGCAAACTCACAAATGGAAGGAGAGAAACCATTGACAAACGTTTCTGCAAACAGATGAAGCCCAGCCCACAAGGCCAAGTGGGCCCATATGGTTTCAAACTGGGCAGAAAATGTGGCCCCAATTGGGTTTGTCTGCAAATTCTACGGTGGACCCACCTGTGTTTACCCACCTTGGCTTAAGTGGGTTAGCTTGCTATGCTAGCCAAGAGCCCGGTGGACAGCATAGAGTGCTAGCGAGCTCCACATTAGGGAGCTAGTGTGCTCTGTTGTAGCAAGCTAGCATGGTCCGCAGTATTGAGCCAACAAGTTCTGCTGAATTCAGCTAACAAGCTCCGCCTTATTGAGCTAGCGTGCTCCGCTGTAGTGAACTAACAACCTGAACCTTATTAAGCTAGCGAGCTCCGCCATGTTAAGCTATTAAGGTAACAAGCTCCGCCTTATTGAGCTAGCGTGCTCTGCTGTAGTGAGCTAACAACCTAAACCTTATTGAGCTAGCGTGCTCCACCGTATTAAGCTAACAAGTTTTACCGTCTTGAGCTAGCTAGCTCCGCTGTAGGGAGTTAACAAGTGCTGCCTTATTGAGCAATTGAGCTAACAAACTCCACCATTTTGAGCTAATAAGCTCCGCCGTATTGAGCTAACAAGCTCCGCAGTTTTCAGCTAGCAAGCTCCGCCGTATTGAGCTAGCGTGCCCCGCTCTATTGAGCTAACAGCCTGAACCTTATTAAGCTAGCGAGCTCCGCCATGTTAAGCTATTAAGGTAACAAGCTCCGCCATATTGAGCTAGCGTGCTCCACCGTATTAAGCTAACAAGTTTTACCGTCTTGAGCTAGCTAGCTCCGCTGTAGGGAGTTAACAAGTGCTGCCTTATTGAGCAATTGAGCTAACAAACTCCACCATTTTGAGCTAATAAGCTCCGCCGTATTGAGCTAACAAGCTCCGCAGTTTTTCAGCTAGCAAGCTCCGCCGTATTGAGCTAGCGTGCCCCGCTGTATTGAGCTAACAGCCTGAACCTTATTAAGCTAGCGAGCTCCGCCATGTTAAGCTATTAAGGTAACAAGCTCCGCCTTATTGAGCTAGCGAGCTTCGCTGAATTGAGCCAACTAGCTCCGCCATATTGAGCTAGCGTGCTCCGTTGTATTGAGCTAACAACCCGAACCTTATTAAGCTAGCGAGCTCCGCCATGTTAAGCTATTAAGGTAACAAGCTTCGCCGTATTGAGCTATTAAGCTAATAAGCTCTGCCATATTGAGCTAACAAGCTTCGCTGTCCACCAGGATAGCATTGTGAACCTACCCACTGAGTGCCCACTTAAGCTGGTGGCGCCACCAGGGAAACTGCAGACGAACACATTCGGGACCCAGTTAGCTCTAATGGCTGCGAGGGATCTCCAAGAATTCAGAATGTCATGTAGATACAATGTTTTGGTGGAGATTAAGTTCTATTCAAATTCAAACATTTTTTTGTTTTTAGTAATAGAAGTTGCTACAGCAACAGAGAAAAATGTGTGACTAATAGATCTCTCAGGTTGTTCCACATTTGAGGATCAAAATCAGAGTTTTCAGAAGAATTCTGGGTAAGTGAGGCATCTATGCTTGGAGCTTCCAACCAAATCGTCAGTGAATGCGATTGAAAGGCTCGCTCGTGCTCTCACCTTCCCGTGACACGGCTGCTGTGATAGTTCAGAGGTGCACCACAGGTGAGCGGCCATCTTGCACGTTTTACACCGCAGAGCTTGTTTGGAGTTTCCTGCAGAGTAAGACGGAGATGAGAAAAACGAGGAGAAACTAGAAAAAGATCAAGCAGAAACTGCAAAGAAAACAAAAATGATTTTCAGGTATTAAATCAAATAAGCTCTGCTCTGGTTTGGTCAAACTGGCAGAAGTGACCCCAACAACTCGTCTTCCTCTAAATACTGAAGAGATTGGAAACCAGCTGGAGACATTTCAGTCATAATCGATTTGGCAGCAGCTCCCGAAGCTTCAGCGTGTCCGATTTCAAGTGTTTGAGTCATTAAAACCTTTTGAGCATCAAGATGTTTGATTTATTTGTTTTGGGGGAGAAAAAAATTCCTCCTTTTATTGAGCTCTTCATGATGAATTTTAAAATAACGTCAAAACCAAAGACGACCGGTTTCTAAATTGGTTTCGGATGAGGTTCACATCAACAAACCACTTTAGAAAAAGAAAATGGAAATACAGAATGAAAAGGCATTTTTTTACTTTAAAGAGAGAAAACTGATTGCACTAAATCAGCTTAACGAGGAAAAGAGGCTCGACCTCGTTTTAAGATTCACTGATGAGGAGACGAGGAACGTGATGCATTGCATCAACAAACCTGCAATGCATGCAAAACAACAGCAAACATGCAGAAAGCTGGGAGCCGCTGTAATCAATCACAATGACAGGATGTAGATTTAGCAGAAATACTACAGGCTTGTCGCTCATGGGAGTAAATTAGAGATAAATGCTGGCATGAATCTGAACTAAAGCTGCACTCAAGGCAAAGCATCCAAATTAAATCTAGAATAAAATTTAGTTTGAGAAGTCGAGGCTGTTTTTCTCTTCTCCTGCATAGATTTTCTAGCCTGAGTGGTCCTCCAGATAAGAGAGCAGCCTTTTGGAAAGAGCCCCACTTGATTCCAGGGAAGAGTGCAAAGCCCCTTACCCACTATCATGTGCTTGCAGTGCTGGCAGTTGGTGGGCTTCCGAAAAATGTGGTCCTGGAAGCAGTGGTTAATCTGCGGTCGGGAGGGCTTGGCGGGCAACGACGGGGAGAGGCTAAGGGACGGAGAGTGGGAGGAGATGGAGGGGTTGGGGCTCAGCGACGGGGAGACGGAGGGCGAGCGCTCGCCGACCAGAGGGGAGCCGGGCATCAGGGGGGGAGACGGCGGCGGCGGGTCTGTGATGAAGTCCGGGGGGAGGCGGGCGTCGCTGTAGGACCTCTGGAAAAAGTTCTCCACGCTTTTGCTGCGCATCATGGTCTTGAAGGAAAGCGAGCGTTTGAGTCTCTCCAGCTGCGAAAAGAAGAGAGACGAGATAAGCAAGAAGCAATAACAAATGTTCAATACACCCGCAGGATGACACAGACAATATCATCCACAAACACAGCACTCTGGGGAAGGACATGACTCATGAAATGCAATATCACCTCATAAGGAGGCATCAGATTGTTCCTCACAAAGAGACATATCTTTAGCGTTTGAACATGAGTGTGTTGGGTTCATGGTTAAAAAACACCAGAAAAGTTGCATTGCTTGCAATAATGCTAGTGTGAATGCATTTAGCTGTAAATGGAGTCGCAATTTACTTTAACTGCTTAACAGATTTGCTGAAAATGCAAAAGCTATTAGCAAAATGTTAAATTTGCTAAAATACTAGATATTTCATTAAAAAAAAAACCTAAGAAGACCTAAATTTCTGAAAAAAATGTAGTAAAATTGCTTAAAAATCTTTAATACGTGCCAATTTTGCAAAAATGTTTAGTGTGTTGCTTAAATAGAAGCTAAACTCAAAATTAGCCAATAAAAACCTCAGTTACTGCCAAATTAGCGGGAAAAAAAGCTAGCGCATTGCTTAAATACTAGCTAAACTCTAAAATTGCCAAAAATGAAAGTAAACTAAATTAGTCAAAAATGTTAGCCTGTTGTTAAAATAGAATCTAAACTCTAAATTAGCCTAAAAAAACCTCAGTACATAACAAATTAGCCAAAAAGCTAGCAGATTGCTTAAATACTAGCTAAACCCAAAAATTGCTTGAAATTCTCAGTAAACTAAATTAGTCAAAAACGTTAGCATGTTGCCATAATAGAAGCTAAAGTCTAAATTAGCCTAGAAACAATCTTAGTTGCTCTTCTGGGGTTGGGGGGCTCTCCGGGGGTGGGGCCTCGCGTTGGCCCTCCTGGCGTGGAGGGGGGGGCTGCTCTTCTGGATGGGCTGGGGCCTGCGCTCTCTGTGTTCCTGTGTCTTCCTGGTCTTTTTTCTCTAAATCCCCCCTTTTTAACCCCCCCCTTCTCCTTCTTCTTCTTTTCCGTCCGGTCCAACAAAACAAAAACATAATCAACATAAATAAAGTTTAGCATGAAATACAACAGGGGTTTATACTCAATAAATCCCTGTTGGGACATTAAAATTTGCCCAACTCGAGAGGCTCTCAGCCCGTTTTCTCAACTGTTGGACAGTAGGTTAAAAAAAAAAGAAACAAAAAAGAGAGGAGCCAAGAAGCAGCCAGTCCCGAAGTCAAATTCCAGCCCCAGCCCCCAAGTGCCTCTCCGGTAGGAGTACTGGTCAGGCACTTACGGGACCCAGCTGTGGCCCCCACCGATTACCTCAAACTGCTAGACCCCCTATGTATTGGGACCCCCGCTCCCCACGGAAAGCCCCCCCCAAGCCCAATAAAACAATTAGCCTAAAACGTTAGCATGTAGCTAAAATATTAGCTAAACTCCAAATTAGCATAAAATAATTTTAGTAGATTCCAAATTAGCCAAAACAGCTAGCATGTTGCTTAAATACTAGCTAGGCTTCAATATAACCTAAAACTCCTCAATAATCTAAATTAGTCAAAAACATTAGCATGTCGCTAAAATATTAGCTAAGCTCCAAATTAGCATAAAATAGGCTTAGTAGATTCCAAATTAGCCAAAACAGCTAGCACGTTGCTTAAATACCAGCTAGGCTTCAATATAACCTAAAACTTTTCAATAAACTAAATTAGTCAAAAACGTTAGCATGTAGCTAAAATATTAGCTAAGCTCCAAATTAGCATAAAATAGGCTTAGTAGATTCCAAATTAGCCAAAACAGCTAGCACGTTGCTTAAATACTAGCTTGGCTTCATTATAACCTAAAACTTTTCAATAAACTAAATTAGTCAAAAACGTTAGCATGTAGCTAAAATATTAGCTAAGCTCCAAATTAGCATAAAATAGGCTTAGTAGATTCCAAATTAGCCAAAACAGCTAGCACGTTGCTTAAATACTAGCTAGGCTTCAATATAACCTAAAACTTTTCAATAAACTAAATTAGTCAAAAACGTTAGCATGTAGCTAAAATATTAGCTAAACTTCAAATTAGCATAAAATAATCTTAGTAGATTCCAAATTAGCCAAAAAAGCTAGCATGTTGCTTAAATATTTGCTAGGCTTCAATATAACCTAAAACTCCTCAATAATTTAAATTAGTCAAAAACGTTAGCATGTAGCTAAAATATTAGCTAAACTCCAAATTAGCATAAAATAATCTTAGTAGATTCCAAATTAGCCAAAATAGCTAGCACGTTGCTTAAATACTAGCTAGGCTTCAATATAACCTAAAACTCCTCAATAATCTAAATTAGTCAAAAACGTTAGCATGTTGCTACAATTAGCTAAACTCCAATAAAACTATAAAAGATTAAAACATAGCATTGAATATATTTAAAGGCTTGTTGCACTTAGAATTTTGAAAGAAGACGTTCTTAATTATTTCTTATGGGACATATTTTGTTCAATATTTCCAAAACTATAAAGTTAAATAAAATACAAGCAGTAATGTCCTGAACGTTTTCATACCGAAATTACTGAAAACACAGAAATTGGGATTTTTATGTTCCAAAAACACATACAGAAGGAGCCGGAGAATCACATGCTGTAACAGTGTTTACAGACCAGCTGCATTCAAGCACAGAGCTGGGTGATGAATAAACGGTGACAAGGAAATAAAACCAGTATTTACAGAGAGTTATCACTCGTCAACAGCTGCTCCTGAGGTGGTTAGCATGTTAACATGTTTACATGATGTGTCAAAGTCACACGTCACAAATGACGGAGCATCGTGTGTGTAGATGAAAGCATGTTTGCTGACCGTGTCTCAGGAGCACGGCAGCTATCTGTCAGCGACATGTGTGAGGGCGTGGCCGCGCTGCGGGGAAGGAATGGCCGGAGTCAGACAGGGGACCGGCGGGCCGTCTGTCCGCAAACATAATCACTTTCGTTGTTTACAGCTCTGCGTGTCTGGAAGTAAGATATGAAGACGGTTTGTCTGCAGGAGGGGGTGTGAGGCACACGGAGCCAAAGAAACAAAAGCCAGGAATACGTTGGCGCTCTCCATATGTTTCCTGCAAAACTCTATTTACGTGATTTGCCTTCATTAGAGTTCGGTGAATGTGGATTGCGCTGCCGAGTGTGTGAACAGAGTGCTCTGATTTACTGCATCCTTTTAAATAAACCCTGCTTTCATTGATGTAAGTAATTTAAGAAAACTGTTGCACTTAAAGCCCCCTTAAGATGAAACTCTTGTATGTGTCGTTTTTTTTACGGAAAAGAAAAAAAAAATAAGAAGAAATCATTTGCATTTCAGAGTATTTCTCCTTTGAAATCAATCAATCTGTCAGAAACAGACTGTTTGAATGAATGATCTTCTTTACTGCTGCACATGCACTAAACCCGTTCTCTGACCAGGCTAGCGTGTCTAGCTAGTTCAGGTCCCGGAGAAGATAAGATAATCTTCCAGTTAACTGCGGTCAAATGAGCCGTCGTTCACCAATGAGAATTGGTGACCAGTTTTTATCTCCTTCTGTGTTCCCCCCTCCTTAGACCCAAGACAGATTTACAAGGCGTAAAAATCCTGGTCTGGCCCTCCTGTCAAATTTTAGAACCCTTTGTGGCCCACGAGTCAATCAGTTAGCCCACCCCTGTTCTAAACTTTTCTTATATCACATTTTGACTGCTTATAGTTTCATTAGTTTAGATAATTTATTAATTTACACAAACGTTTTTGATAAACGGTGTAGAGACTACTCTGTATGACCTTTAAACTTGTGACTTTTCTGTAATATTCGTCATTTTTACTTTTGATTTTGTGTTTTGGGTGTTTGTTTGAAGAGAAACCTACACCTTGCCCAGAAAACAAAGTAAAAAATTAGCTTTGCAGCTATAACTGAAAATGTCGCTGTTCAAATAAATATTTCACAAATGGAGTTTTCTAGTCCTGATTCACAACGATTTGAATAAAAAAAAAATACTAATTTTAAGATGAAATTTCTTAATATATATCCTCCATAATTAGAAACATGTTAAAAGCTCCAGAAATATCCATTACAAGGATTCTTTAAAGGGTAACCAAATCAGGAAGTTGGAGGCTGACTCCACCCACAGCTGAAATGGGAAAATCCAGTCAGAGGGGCGGGGCTTGGGGGCAGGACTATTATCAATAGGTGTGTTTGAGATCATGCAGGCGGACGCGGCGCTGCGCAGATCGCCTGGATTGCGGTGCATGCTGGGTAGTTTCTGTCACCGACGTCACATGTGCGCCGTCATGACGTATCGCGAGAAAGGGGCGGGTTCAAGGCGCCTTCCTAAGCCAGCGCAGCCAGAAAATTGGTACTGCGCTGGCTTCAAGCCGCTTTGTTGACTACAAAACAATGCATTGTGGGAAACGGTGTCCTGAATGTTCTTGTAGTTCGACGTGAAATAACTGGTGCTAAATGAAGGAAAGGGTTTATTTTTTAATTCTTTTTGGAAGGTAGTGAATCACTGATGACAAATAAACAAGATTTTAAATAATCTGTGGTTATTTGTGTTATTGTTGCCTCTAAAACTAACTTTAATTTCTATTTTATCTGTTTATTTGGAACAGGGCACATGAAATGAATACCGCAGCTATTTTTTTTTATCAGCTTTACTCTGAAAGATGTTAAAAAATACTATAAAAGACATAACAGCACAGATCATACGAGGAGGAGGGGCGTATTAAAATTCAGCCGAATTTTGAGGACAACCCCCAACTCCTCGTCGTTCACCCTCATCTCAGGCGCCTTTCTCCGCCCCCTCCTGCAGCAGCTTGGTCTCGTCGACGATGCAGGCGAGGCGCTGGGGGATCTCAAACACACCTATTACTGGAGCTGCAGATCATGACGTCAGACTTCTGAGAGTTCCATGGTTTGACCAATCACAAAATTCAACTGTAATACCTCATTTCAACCTGTAGGGGGCAGCACACAGACTGTTTTTTGACAATATTTTGAAGAAACAGTTTTATTTCAATTTGTCAAAGATTTGGCTATGACCAACAAACTGCCCCATTTATAGATGCCAACAGCCAAAAAAGGTTAATTTAGGTTCAGTATGATCTCACCTCCTGATAGAAATACTTCCAAAGGAAGAAAAATCAGTTTTCCAAAATGCTCTCTGACTCCACAAACAGTCCATCTCTGCATAATTCTATCACAACATCCAAACAGCCTTCTAATTTCCAACCAATGAAGATCTCTTTGAGATTCGCCTCTTTTCAAAGACCCTTGACAAAGAGGCGGTGAGCAATCGCAGTTCATTAACAGCTCAGGCATTTTGATTTCCTGTATCATTTGCAGCAGCCTCTCAATCAGAGCGGCGCTGGCTACTGCAACGCACGTCTCAATTACAGCTAATCTGATCATCTGTCAGCGCGCCGACATAAAAGCTTTTGCCTGTATATGAACATAAGAGGAAAGTGCCATACTTGTGAGTCAAAGCCAGCGTGACCTGACACTTGATAGGGGGCATCGGTGCACACTCACGCGCACCGCCGTAAATCTTTGTGGCAGATGAGGCGCCGATATGGAAGATAGGAGCATCTCACCTGCCACTGCAGCTCAGCCGCACTTTAGGAAGACGGCATCCCAAACAGGAAGTGAGTATGATGGATAATCATTTGAAAAGTCAATGCAATTTATAAAAATGGTCATAAGGAAACCATATCAAACTACAGACCAGTTTCACGGCTACCACAGTTTTCTAACATTTTGGAAAAACTCTTTGCAATTAGACTTGATGAATTTTTGAGTAAATAAGATTTATTAAATGAGAGTCAGTATGGATTTAAGAGGAACTGTTGTGGAATTTGTGTTGCAACTGCCATTGATCAAAAACTAAATACAATAGCTTTTTTTGTTGATTTAAGCAAATCGTTTGATGCCATCGATCACTCTCTTCTGTTACAAAAATGTGAATATTATGGACTAAAACACATCATTGGTTGAGAGGTTATTTGGAAAATCGGGTTCAGTATGTAAACATTAACAATACAGATTCTGATTTAGAAAATATTTTTTGTGGACTAACCAAAGTTGTTTTTAATTTACATTAATGATATTTTTTTATGTTAAAAAAGTTGAAATTCATCATGTTTGCTGATGACACTAATATGTTTTGTTCAGGACAAAACATTGTTGTTAAATGTTGCTGAGCAAGAATTTAATTTGGTTAATAAATTGTTTGATTATAACAAGTTATCTGTGAATCAAACAAAACTAAATGTATATTTTCTGGTAATAGAAAGGTTGGAGATTTTAAACTATATTTAAATGGTGTAGAATTCCAATATGTTAAAGAAATAAAGTTTTTGGGAGTAATAGTTGATGATAAATTGTCTTGGAAATCTCACATAAATTATATAAAACTTAAAGTTTCTAGATCCATCGGTATACTGTTTAAAATCAGTGATGCATTGAACAAAAAGAGTTTGTATCTTATAGTATTTATTGTTCATTAGTAACTCTGTATCTTTCATATTGTGTAGAGATCTGAGGAAATGCAGGGAAAACTATTATTGAATCATTGGTTAAACTATAAAAAAAAAGACTATTAGAACTGAACAGGATATTGTGAATCAACAAATTCTTTATTTTGTTTGAATAATACTTTTGTCAGGGTATTAGAAACTGTCTATAGAGTGAAACATAATTTTGAACAGGTTAAAGTTCAAACTAATGCTAAGATGAGATGTGCTTTAGTTATTGGAGTAAAATTATGGAATCAATTTAGTGATGAATTAAAATTAAGTTCTTCTCTTTTGCAGTTTAAAAAAGTATAAAAAGTAAATGTATGAATGATTACAACATACATATGGAAAAGATTTGATTAACTTGCATTTTGAAAATTGTTTTTTTTTTATTATTGTATCTACTTCTTTGTTGATCAGCATAGATATCGTTCAGTTTTCAAGGAAAGGCATTAAATAAGCTTAATAAGTTTTTGTCTATTCCTTTTTTTTTGGTTGTTGTTTTTATTAATGTGTTAGCTGTACAAATGGGAACTATATCAATAAACTTTAAACTTGAAAAATTCTTAAGTGGGGATTTAGTGGGTTAGCTTATGCTATCCAGCCGCCTGGGGGACAGCGGAGCTCGCTAGCTTGGTACAGAGGAGCCTGCTAGCATGCTACAACAGAACTTGCTAGTTCAAGACAGAGGGGCTTGCTAACTAGCTACAGCAGAGCTCACTAGCATGCTACAGAAGAGCTTGTTTCAGCTGAGCTTATTAGCCTGCTACAGCAGAACTTGCTAGCTCAAAAAGATTGCTAATTAGCTACAGCGGAGCTCACTAGCATGCTACAGGGGAGCTAGCTAGCCTGCTGCAGTGAAGCTTGCTTCAGCATAGCTTGCTAGAATGGTATAATGAAGCTGGCTAGCATGCTACAGCGGAGTTGCTAGCTTACTACATAAGAGTTCACAAGCATGCTACACAGTGGAGCTCACTAGCAGGCTACAGCAGACCTAGCTTGATTTCTACAGAGGAGGTCGCTAGCATGCTACAGCTGAACTTGCTAACTCAATACAGAGGATCCTGCTCGCTCTCTATAGCAGAGCTCGCTAGCTTGCAACACCAGAGCTTGCTAGCTTGCAACACCAGAGCTTGCTAGCTTGCAACACCAGAGCTCGCTAGCGCGTTATGCTGTCTCCCTGGTGACTGGCTAGCGTAGCGAGCTAACCCACTAGTTAGTCCCTATTTCAGTCGATATGGGCAAACACAGGTGGGGCCACCACAGAAAGTGGACAAACCCAATTGGGGGCCACATTTTCTGCCCACTTTTAAACCATATAGGGCTCACTTGGCCTTGTTGGCTAAGAATTAATACAAAATATTTTTTCTTTTCTTTGCAGCTGAGCACCAGACCACAATTTTCACATCCTCCCACCACTCGCCATGCAGACAGCATGCATGTCTAAAATCAGAGCTCCGGAGGGACAGTGGGGTTTCAGCCGCTAGAAATAATAATAAGCCTTTTATTTTGGTCAAATTCTCTATATTTGTCCCTGGGCATATTAAATGTATGTGTGGGATGCTGTGGCGAAGACAGACTAAACAGGGTTTTGTTCCCACTGGGAGTGTGACGGTAAAAATAGCCCGCCGTGCTTAACAGAATTCCCAGTGTGAAACATATATAGAGTGAAAAACAAATAAAGCCGATTGTATTTTTTGCAGCGTTAACCATCTTGAATTGGTCACTTTTTAAATAGAGGATTACAGGATTAAAACAAAGTGGTGCAATTTCTCTCTATATTTATATTTTGCGATTTTTATTCACATGAAAGAATGGTTGTTATGAAAAATTAGGGCTAAAGTTGTAGTAGAAAAAAAGTCTTTTTGGTACATTTCCAGTAGAAAACCGTTCTTGTTTTGTTCAGAATCCCATTGTCTGACTTTGTCGTGAGCGACTTTTGTCATTTCTTGATATAACTAGGATAATTTGATGTAACCATCCTCTGAAAGACACAGTCCCCTTGTTCATTTTTGCTTCTAGGTCATCTGAAAAATATGCTGTTTCAAAGGAAATTGTCACCTTCAAGTACCATGTCCACAAAGTATTTATAGAGACGTCCATTTCCTCCTTCACCGGTGCTTCCTAAATGCAGTGCCTGAGAGTCCGAAAACTGAGCAGCCAGCAAAGCAAAGTGGGCCCCATGTGATTTAAAAGTAGGCAGGAGATGTGAGTCTTGAATGGGTTTGTATACAGTTTACATGGTGGCCTCACATGTGCTTGCCCACATTAGCTTAAGTGGACACTCAGTGGGTTGGCTTGCCATGCTAGCGCGCACACACACCCTACCTCCCACTCCACCCCCCCCCCCCCCCCCACACACACACACACACACACACACACCCCCAGTGGACAACAGAGCTTGCTAGATCTCTATAGCAGAGCTCACAATCTCAATACAGCAGAACTCGCTAGCTCAATACAACGGAGCTCGGTGCAGCGGTGCTTGCTAGCTCAATACAGCGAAAATTGCTAGTGCAATGCAGCCAACTTTGCTAGCTCAATGCAGCGGAGCTCGCAATCTCAATATAGCAGAACTTGCTAGCACATTACAGGGGAGCTCGATACAGCGAAAATTGCTAGCTCAGTACAGCGGAGCTCAATACAACGGAACTCGATGCAGCGGTTCTCGCTAGCTCAGTCCAGCAGAGCTCGCTAGCTCGATACAGCGAAAACTGCTAGTGCAATGCAGCGGACTTCGCTAGCTCAATACAGCAGAACTCGCTAGCTCGATACAACGGAGCTCGTTGCAGCGGTGCTTGCTAGCTCAATACAGCAAAAATTGCTAGTGCAATGCAGCCGACTTTGCTAGCTCAATGCAGCGGAACTCGCTAGCACATTACAGGGGAGCTCGATACAGCAAAAATCGCCAGTGCAATTTAGCGGACTTCGCTAGCTCAATACAGCGGAGCTCGATGCAGCGGTTCTCGCTAGCTCAGTACAGCAGAGCTCGCTAGCTCGATACAGCGGACTTCTCTAGCTCAATACAGCGGAGCTCCTTAGCTCGCTACAGCGGGCTTCTGTAGTTCGCAACAGAGGAGCTTGCTAGCTCAATAAAGCGGAACTCGCTAGCTCGGTACAGCAGACATCGGTAGCTCAATATGACATAGCTCGCTAGCTCGATACGGAGGAGCTCGCTACCTTGTTGCAGTAGACTTTGTTAGCTCGCTACTACAGAGTTTGAAACAGCGGAGCTCACTAGCTCCATACAGCAGAGATTGCTACAAAGGAGCTTGCTAGCTTGATCCAGTCGAGCTTGCTAGCTAGACTGTAGTGAGTGTCCGCCAAACACAGGTGGCGCCACCATGGAAACTTGGGCCCCACTTATAAACTATATGGGCCCTTCTGACCTTGCTTCTGACAGAGTTTTACTGTCGCTGCATAATGTCAAACGTTAAAACAGAGTTCAACTCGTGAAGAAAAATTCACAAAAAATTCCAAAATCCATTATTGTGCTCAGCAGGATGGCAGATTCCCACTTCAAATGTTTTTTGTTGTTTTTTTTCTGCCTGTGCAGTCAGAACGTTGCTGGATCTCAGGGATTGTTTAATGAAAAGAGGAGCGCGGAGTCTGTTTTAGTCGTGGAGCCCTGAGTCCTGAGCGGCTCACACCTCTCCTCATGTGTCACATCAATAAACGCCACAGCAGAGAAGGTGTTACGTTAATTAAAGGAGAAATTTGAGGAATTTTTTCAGCTGTTTTGTGACAAGCTTTCACCTCTAACTGAAGCTAAACCTTTTCACAGCTTCTAAAATTGCACATCGATTACTTAGGCATTGCAACTTTCAATGACACACTAAATTCACGACGTCTCTGCGGATGGCAACATTTACTCACAACCCCGAAGATGCTCCTCAAATCTGTGTCAGCAGTAACTGACAGCTGGAGGGAGGGAGCTGCTTCCTTCAAGGCCAAACTTTGCAAAAATCCTTTGTGGATTCCCAGATCATTAATTCAGGTGTCACTATGCTGTGTGAGCACGTGCACGACGGTCTTTTGTTGATTTTCTTCCCCTTAAGGTTATGTTTCCTTCCCCTCATCTTCAAATGGATTAAGTGAGACTCTTATGAGTTGGGCGGATTTTCTCTGAGCTATCGGTGTTAAACAGGCGTTCGCGTTCCCCAGAGCTTTCGGAAAATCCTTTTGAATTCCTGCAGCCGCACTGGAAAGTTTTCATCACAACAGCTGCTGGATTTTTTCCCCTCATGTTTTGGAGTAACTTTTTTTTTCCTATTGAACAAACCGGCTTTCATCTCAAGTTTATTGCTGATGCAACAATATGAGAGGCGGCTTGATGGTGGCTTCATTTTGATGATTGTACCATAAGGGAAAGTAAGAAGCTGAAGCTTCTCAAGCAATGAAATCATCACACACACGTCGATTTATGACTTTACATCTGCTTCGTTTGTACATTCAGCCTCATACTTTATTGGTTTACTTATTGAACATTTTAGTTTCAGATTTTTCAATTCATAATTATAAAAAAAAATTCAACCTTTAACCTCTTGAGAGGTGGATATCTATGGAGCTAAATCGGGGCCAATATTATTTGAAACCGAAATAAAATATTTTGAAAAAATATTAATGTTTGGCCGAAAAAATAGGTTTCCAAAAATCTAAATTTCAATTTCAAAACTTTTTTTAAATTTCAAATCTCTTTTTCAGTTTCAAACCTTTTTTTTTTGTTTACGAACCTCCAAGTTTCAGCTTCGAAACCTTTGGCCCTGTTGTGGCGCGTCGGGGCGGGGCTAACACGAGGACCAATCAAAATCGATGAGGGTGGTATCCTCAGTTCCGATGCCTTCAGTGGCTCTGAACTGAAGATACCACCCTCATGGATTTTGATTGATCCTCGTGTTAGCCCCGCCACAACGGGGCCAAAAGTTTTGAAACTGAAACTTGGAGGTTCGGTTTGAAACTGAAAAAAAAGTTTTGAAATTTAAAAAAAGTTTTGAAATTGAAATTTAGAGTTTTGGAAAACTATTTTTTCGGCCAAACATTAATATTTTTTTCAAAATATTTTATTTCGGTTTCAAATAATATTGGCCCTGATTTAGCTCCATAGATACCAGGTTCTAACCAATCAGCAAGGCCAAGTGGGCCCCATATGTTTACCAGGGGGCCCCACCTGTGTTTGTCACATTGGTTTAAGTGGGCGCCCGATGGGATTGGCTCACTATGCTCGTCAGCCTGAACCAGGAGGGCTTGTTAGCTTGATACAGAGGAGCCTGCTAGCTCGTTACAAATTAGCTTATTAGCATGTTAAGCTTGCTACAGGGAAGGTCGCTAGCTCAATACACTGGAGCTGGCTACCTTGCTACAGATGAGCTAACTGGTTTGTAACAGATGAGCTTGCTAACATGCTACAACAGAGCTCGCTACTTCGCTACAGGGGAGGTCACTAGCTCATTACAACAGAGCTCGCTTGCTCGCTACAGAGGACCTCGCTAGCATGCTACAGTCGGGCTTGCTAGCTTGCTACAGGGGAGGTCGCAAGCTCAATACAACGGTTCTCGCTAGCTTGCAACAGAGGAGTTCACTAGCTGGCTAGAGATTAGCTCACTAGCAAACTACTGTTGAGCTCACTAGTTTGCTACAGGGGAGGTCGCTAACCCAATACAACAAAGCTTGCTAGCTTGCTACAGAGGATCTCTCTAGTATGCTACAGCAGAACTTGCTAGCATGCTAAAGCAGGGCTTGCTACAGGGGAGGTCGCTACCTCAATACAACGGAGCTCACTAGCTTGTACCAGAGGAGTTCACTAGCTAGCTACAGATAAGCTCACTAGCATGCTTTAGCAGAGCTCGCTAGCGCGCTACAGGGGAGGTCGCTAGCTCATTACAACGGCGCTCGCTAGCATGCTTCAGCAGAACTCTCTAGCATGCTATAATGAAATTCGCTAGCATGCTACAGCGGAGTTGCAAGCTTACTACATAAGAGTTCACAAGCATGCTACACAGTAGAGCTTTCTAGCACGCTACAGTAGACCTTGCTTGATTGTTACAGAGGAGGTCGCTAGCTCGATACAAATTAGCTCACTAGCAAAATACCGTTGAGCTCACTAGTTTGCTACAGGGGAGGTCGCTAGCTCAATACAACAGAGCTCGCTAGCTCGCTGCAGAGGATCTTGCTAGCATGCAACAGCAGAACTCGCTAGCATGCTACAGCAGGGCTCGTTAGCTCGCTACAGGCGAGGTCACTACCTCAATACAACAGAGCTCGCTAACTTGCAACAGAGAAGTTCACTCGAAGTACTCCAAAAGTCTACATTATCATAAAAATACGACAAAAACATGTTAAAGACACAAAAAATTACAAATTTCAATGAGATGTTTTGTTTAGGAAGAAGCTTGTATTCTCTATATCTGCGTGTTTTCAATTTCATTGAGTTTTTCTAACATTTTTTTCACTAATTGATTTAAAAAATATTAAAACAGTCTTAATGTAGAATCTGAAGACTCAAAACAATAAACAATATGATATTTGTTTTACAGAACAGACTCAAACATTAGTGCCGTCTGTCTCACCGATGAATCAAACATTTCTGAGATTATTTAAAATATTTATGCAACATTCAATTAGCCAAGAGAAAGGCTGCATGGGCTACCTGTGCCCCTCTCTCACACTCAATTCCCAACAGCTCCGGGAGATCAAATGGTTTACAACAAAGAGCGACACCCCAGCCTGAATCCCTCTCAAGTCTGCCAGCTCCTGAAATGCATCACAATACTTTCCTTTGCTGCTGGGAGCTGCAGGGAAAGTCCAGATCAACCTCAAGCAGAGTTTTGATATTCATCTGTAGCCTAGAAGGTTGTGAGGCTGCAACAGTCTGAGGATATTCATTCAGTAAAGCACTGTGGCTAACATTGATATTTTAGCAGCTTTGAAATGCAAAGACGCCATTTTTCTTTTAGTCCTATGACATGGGGCGCCGTTTGTAAATCTGTTCAAGTCCCCCTATGACAATGTTTGTGTTTTCATTATGATTATGAAGTTTTTAACCAAAATGCCACAACCTAAAGGTCTTAAAAAGCCATTGTTCATGTTGATCTAAAAGCCTTCCTCTGGAAAAAAAAATCTAGTGACGGCTGATTTGACCACGGAAATGCGAACGGCGGCTCATTTTACCACATTCAACAGGAAGATTATCTTCTCTGCACCAGAACCTGAGCTATAAACACGGTAGTCGGGACAGATGAGGCTTGTGCATGTGCAGTAGAGCAATAGTGACGTATTACCTACTCATGAATTCAAACAGAGATTTTCTGTGACAGTTTGACTGACAGTGATTTAAAAGGACAAAAACTCAGAAATGCAAAAATGAAATGATTTCTTACTACATTTGTTCTCTTTCATAAGAAAAATGCCACAAATATATGTCAAAAACTCAAAAAACATGATTTTCATTGGAGGGGGACTTTAAGGCCCGATCCGAATACTCCCCTTCTCACTTCCCCTTAGCCCTTCCCATTGATTTGAAGTGGCAGTTGAAGTCAAAGTTGTGTCCGGAATTATTATTTTTTAACGCTACACACTAGGGCTTCCCCGATTAGTCGACTAATCGACGACTAATCGACTAATAAAATAGTCGACGACTAATTTAATAGTCGATTAGTCGTTACTTTATATTATACGGAGTCAGAGTGTCGTAAAGTTCAACGTTTTCCTGGTATTATGCTAGCTTTTTGGACTATTCTGGCATTTATGAAGGTTTTTAGGCTATTTCCTAGTATCATATCATCAAATATCATCAGGGATGCATCACACCCAGGACATGAACTGTTTGAACTGCTGCCTTCTGGGAAAAGATACCGGACAATGAAATGCAGAACCAATCGGTTCAAAAACAGTTTTTATCCAAGAGCAATAGTCTCTCTAAATTCAATTTAAAGTGTTTGGGTGCAATAATATGTATGATGTGTGCAGAATGGGAGACGTGCGATTGGTTTTATTGTTTTATCTTTTTAGCGTTTTAGTATTTATATTTGTTCCTTTTAATAGGAATATCTTTTTAATTTAGTACTAGCACTTTGTTTTATTATTTTATACTCTTATACTTCTATTGCTTCTGCACTAAGGAATGGGGATTACTTTTAAATTTCATTGTACAATGTGCAATGACAAATAAAGACTATTCTTTTCTATTCTATTCTATTTTGGAGTTTACCTACTAGCTAATATTTTAGCTACATCCCAACTATTTTGGCTAATTAAGGATTTTTTTTGTTTGTTTTTTAGGCTAAATTTGAGTTTAGATAATATTTCAGCTACATGCAAGCTAGTTTGTCTAATTTAGGATTTTTTCAGTTTTAAAGCTGATCATCATTAAGAGGTGTGCTTTACATCCAGTTTGCGCATGACCTGATTAATCGACTAATCGGAAAAAATAATCGGGGATTAGTCGACTATTAAAATAATCGTTTGTGGCAGCACTACAACACACTCCAAACAGAGGGGTCCAAAGTCCGCTATTGCGAGAGTAAACCGCGCCGCGCTGCGAAGCGCTTTTCTTCACTTTGGTGCGCTCTGAACCACAGATGTTTACATTTAAACGTAAGTAATAACTTTATGTTGCAGTGTGACCTCTTTACATTTATAAAATTGCTGTTGTAATGTATATACGAGCGCTGGAAGCTCCGCGCTAACGCTAGCTTACCGGTGATTTTGTTGACGTCACTGAACGAAACTCACGTCGGAAATATTTTTTCCTCACCCTCCGTTTGGAGCAAGCACGGAGGGATAAACGAAGGCGGAGGGCTAAGGGGAAGGGAGAAGGGATAGTATTCGGATCGGGCCTAAGTAAAGTTTTAACATGAATATTATTGTATGTTAACCATGTTTTATGAGAAAACAAACAGGTCTGGTCAGGGCTGTAACGAGTATCCGGGTGCTCGGGTATTCGCGATCTGCTCCCAAAAATTCGAGTACGAATATTCACGACGTCCAAGATCGCTGACTTGCAATCTTTATAGATATAGTAAATTGTAGTAAAATATGATCAAAGGGAACTTTGTATTTTTTTTTAAAGGTATAAACGTTGGTGATTTAATACAAATAATTTCAATTCTCCTCCATCTAGTAAATATTTGCATAGCAATAAACATAATATTAAAAATTAAGAATCGTGGTTCAATTCGTGAATCGTTGAGCTTGATTCATGAATCGTATCGGATCGCCATCTAAGCGACGATCCACAGCCCTAGGTCTGGTTTTTCAAATGCATATTTTCCCCACTTAATTGAATGAATTTATAAACGTTATATTTACCAAATAAATATTTTGTTAGCACGCTAAATGCTTATTTTACAATTATATATTTAGCTTGCAAACTAAATATTTCATTTTATTAAATTAAATATTTATTTTGCACATTAAATATTTAGATACATTATAAATATTTAATTTCTAAACTAAATATTTATGATTTGTAACAAAATATTTAGACTATATATATATATATATATATATATATATACACAGATCAATTCTAAATATCTATATAATTTGTTAAAAATAAATATAAGTAAAAATATTTTGTTTTTTTACGAGATATTTCGTTTTTAAACTATATTTTTAGATCTATTCTAAATATATAATTAAAAACTAAATATTTAGTTTATTACATTTTTTGTTAAAATTTTAATTTTTAACTCTTATTTAGTAAAAAAAAAATTACCTCCAAACTAAATATTTAGGTCCTAGCAAAATATTTAATTCTTAACTATGTATTTAGTTTTTTTTTCTTTTACACTAAATATTTATTTTTTAAAATTAAATTTATAGTTAAAATGAAATATTTAGATCAAAGCTAAATGTTTTGTTTGTAACTAAATTTTGTTTAAAAACTCAAATATTTAGTATCAAAACATATACACAAAAAATATGTAGCATTTGAAAACAAATATTTAGATTTGATTTAAAAATAATCTGCAAACTAAATATTTAATTTCATAAAATTAAATATTTAGTTTGTGAGTGAAATTTATAATTTTAAAATAAATATTAGGCTTAAAAGTCGATATTTAACATGGTTACTAAATATTTAGTTAGCAAATGTAACATTTATGAATACATTAATGTAAAAGGTGGAAAAACTAGATTTTTTTTTCTCCTAAAACATGATAAATAACCAAAGTATTGATGTTAAAATTTTCCATTTGCAGATTTATATGATACCACAAGATCTCAGTGTCTGTTATGATTAGGTTGAATCTTTGGAGGAAGTCGGTTGTTGGAGGTCAAATTCAGAGGAAATGAAAGGATTTTCTGATTCGAGGATCAAATGTTTGCAGCTGATCGTGATCTGAGCTATAGAGAGACGTTCACAGAAAACATCAAATATTTAGAGGAGGCTCAAAGGCACCGAGGCAGTCAGCCGGTGAGGCGTCCCGCTGTGCCGCTCAGGACTGTCACTTCGCTTCAAACATGTAAGCGGGCCCGGGTGTAGTTCTGCGTGGGCAGGCGGCGAGAGGCTTGAGGTGGAGACAACGAATTCACTCAGGGAACTTACAGAAAGTCCAGTGGCTTTCCGAGGAAAGCTGAATCAGAGCAGAAATGAGTCAACAAATAACTGTTGGGGAGGGACGAGCACAACAATCTGCTTTGGCAGATTTATGTCCACATATGCAGATGCCATCTATACAAACTTTCTGAAGCATAAGGGTCGGCAACCTTTCACAGTAAAAGTCTGACTTTAGTCTTTAAGATGTTTGGATTTACAGTCATGACCTTCTTTTTAAATAATAATAAATGTGAATTATGTCTATTTTTGGCACGAACTAAAGCAAAAATATAAAAAAAAAACCTATCATCTCTAGGGCTGCCACGATTAGTCGACTAATCGATGACTAATCGACTATTAAAATAGTCGACAACTAATTTAATAGTCGATTAGTCGTTACTTTATAATATATGGAGTCAGTAAAGTTGAAAGTTATGACATTCTGCTAGCTTTTTAGACTATTTTGGTATTTATTAAGGGTTTTCAGGCTATTTTGGAGTTTAGCTAATATTTTAGCTTCATGCTAGCTATTTTGTCTAATTTAGGCTTTTTCAGTTTTTCAGGCTAATTTGGAATTAAGATAATATTTCAGTTGCATATTAGCTCTTTTGGCTAATTTAGGATTTTTTCGGTTTTTTAGGCTAATTTTAAGTTTAGCTAATATTTCAGCTACATGTTCGCTTGCTAATTCTTAATGTTTACAGTTTTTTAGGCTAATTTGGAGTTAAGATAATATTTCGGCAACATTTTAGCTAGCTAATTGTAAATGTTTACAGTTTATTAGACTAATTTGGAGTTTTGCTATTATTTCAGCCACATGCTAGCTATTTTGGCTAATTTGAAATTTTTACAGTTTTTTAGGCTAATTTGGAGTTTAGCTAATATTTCAGCTACATGTTAGCTATTTTAACTAATTTGGAATTTTTACAATTTTTAGGCTAATTTAGAGTTAAGCTAATATTTCGGCTACATGTTAGCTAGCTAATTGTAAATGTTTACAGTTTATTAGACTAATTTAGAGTTTAGCTATTATTTCAGCTACATGTTAGCTATTTTGGCTAATTTGGGATTTTTACAGTTTTTTAGGCTAATTTGGAGTTTTGCTATTACTTCAGCTACATGCTAGCTATTTTAGCTAATTTGGAATTTTTACAATTTTTAGGCTAATTTGGAGTTTAGCTAATATTTCAGCTATATGCTAGCGATTTTAGCTTATTTAGGATTTTTTTTGTTTTAAAGCTAATCATATTTAAGATTTTTTTAACAGTCCACTTTGTCCAGTGATCCGATTAGTCGACTATTAAAATAATCGTTTGTGGCAACACAAATCATCTCTCAAAATGTATGTTGATTTTTTTTAATTTTCAAAATAAAAGATGCTCTGTGCCAAAGAGGATCATCTCAGTGCAGCTAGTAACCGATGTTGTGCTGCATAAAATAATATGTGCTTTTATCTCATAAAAGATCAATTTTTTTTACCAAAGTTCTGCTTTGCCTATAAAATCTGTTCATTCTGGAGGTATCGTTAAGCAACAAGACGTCTTCAGGTCACTTTTGAAAAACGATATTTTATTAATTTATTTTTTTTTCCTTTTCCCCTCTTTGTCCTCAACAGTCTCACGCTACTGGGTTTTGTTATTTTAGTTTGTGGTTGGACCTTGGTAGTCTTAGCTTGCGGCTTTGTTTATTTGTTTTCTTTAGTTGACCGTCAGGGTCAGCAGACTTATTTTATCCATGGAGAGATTCATGTTGCAGACTCCAGCTATAGGGGAACAAATGATGGATGTATCAGTCAATAATTCTTTTGTGTTTGCGCAAACAGTCAGACTGGACAGAGGATGACATCAGACCTTACGCACGAGCTTGCAGCTGTAACGCAACATTTGTGAGGTTTTGTCATGGAAACGAGCAGAATAAAATAAAAGAAAGGGGAAAAAAAACACCTGATTCCCCCAAGTTCCATCCTTTTGTGATGGCAAATGAGAGAACGCTCTTCCCACTGAAGTCAGAGCGGCGGGTACTTGCCTTGGATGTGACCGGCTGCATGGGCGCGTTGCTCGGGGAGCGCTGGAGCTGGGAGTCGCTCTCCATCTCGTTGCTCTCGGTGGTCATTGCTGGAAAGATTGTGATGATGAGCAACTTTAAACTCCTCAAAGTGCGTCCAGACCGACCAGTCAGTTCAAAAACGGATAGGAGGACAGCTCCACATCCAAGGATGAGTGGGTCCTCTTCTCCACGCGCGGGGTTTTGTGTCAAATACAGATTCAAGGAATCTGATTTATATATATTTTCAAATTCAAAATTGTGGAAAATAATTAATTAAGATTAAGGCTGAGCCCATCTGCCGCTGCGTCTTCCTCGGGCGCGCACCAGAACGCTCCAGTGTGGCACAATCCTCCTCTCAAGTTGAAATCTGGTCTGTATCCGCGCGTCCGCGCCTTTGTATCGGTCCAAACCCCCTCCAGGGATCCGGTTCCGAGCAGATTCAAAGTGAAATGTGCTCGTCACTACTAACGCACCGACTCAAATTTGAGCGCAATCGGAGACACGCCTCTCCACGACGCGTGCCAGGCGCATGATTGGGAGGGATTTTTATTTTTTAATTCACGTCAAAATGTAAATTAAGATCCGGATTTTAAAATTGAATTCATTTGTTTGGAGCTCCACAGCATCGCTGCTGTTTTTGTGCATATTTTCTTTCATGTTGTTTTCCCTGATGTGACAGATTCAGTTCATCTTCTTCTGGCTTTATTGGAAGACTAAAAGAAAACATTTTAATTGGGTTATCTATCACCAGCTCTCATCGTCCACCTGCCCTCTGATGCAGCCATACAACACCTGACTGCTGCCCTCGAGGTCCAACTTCCTTTTAAGTTGAGGTTAAAACAGAATAACCTCACATTTAGAAAATATAGTGCTGCTTTCCAGACGTTTTTTGGCATGTTAAAACTCAATCACACTTTCAGCTCATTCAGGACATTACTGCTAGTACTGTCAATAAACTTTATAGTTCTTAAAATGTTGAACAAAATATGCCCTGTAGGAAAAGAATAAAAAATTACTCCAATCCTTGAAAAACGTTGTTCACTTTGTGAACTTCTGCATACTTTCATCTCGAGACAGCAGTCAAACTTTAAAATGTTCAGCAGCTGCTGGTTTTTTTAAGCTAATTGAGAGTTTAGTTTTTATTGTAGCAACGTGCTATCTGTTTTTGGCTAATTTAGAAAAAAATGCTAAAATATTGGCAACATTTTTGCAGTTTTTGGGATAATTTGGCATTTAGCTAATATTTTAGCATTATGCTAGCTGTTTCCGCTAATTTAAACATTTTCTAGTTTTTTTCAGCTCTTTTGGATTTCATATAATATTTTAGCATTATGCTAGGTGTTTAGGAAAAATTAGACACCCCCCTTCCCCCACAGTCTTTTAGGATAATTTGGAGTTTAGCTAATATTTCAGCGTTATGCTAGCTGTTGTGGCTAATTTAAACATTTCTCCAGTTTTTTCGGCTCATTTGGAGTTTACCTAATATTTGAATAATATGCTAGCTGTTTAGGCAAAATTAGATCTATTTTCAGTTTTTTGGGATAATTTTCCATTTAGCTAATATTTCAGCATTATACTAGCTGTTTCCACTAATTTAAACATTTTCTAGTTTTTTTCAGCTCTTTTGGATTTCATGTTATATTTTAGCATTATGCTAGCTGTTTTGGCCAAATTTAGACCCCCTCCCACACAGTTTGATTTTTTAGAATAATTAGCATTTGCACTAATTATTTAGCATCGTGCTAGCTAGCTGTTTTGGCTACTTTAAACATTTTCTAGTTTTTTTCAGCTCTTTTGGATTTCATGTAATATTTCAGCGTTATGCTAGCTTTTGTGGCTAATTTAAACATTTCTCCAGTTTTTTCGGCTCATTTGGAGTTTACCTAATATTTGAAAAATATGCTAGCTGTTTAGGCAAAATTAGATCTATTTTCAGTTTTTTAGGATAATTTTCAATTTAGCTAATATTTTAGCATTATGCTAGCTGTTTCCGCTAATTTAAACATTTTCTAGTTTTTTTCAGCTCTTTTGGATTTCATGTAATATTTTAGCATTATGCTAGCTGTTTTGGCCAAAATTAGACCCCCTCCCACACAGTTTTTTTTAGAATAATTTGGCATTTAGCTAATATTAGCGTCGTGCTAGCTTTTTTGGCTACTTTGAACATTTTCCCATTTTTACGCTCGTTTGGAGCTTAGCTAATATTTCAACAATATGCTAGCTGTTTTGGCAATATTAGACATCATTCCAGTTTTTTAGGTTAATTTGGAGTTTAGCTAATATTTTAGCATTATGCTATCTGTTTTGGCCAAAATTAGACCCCTCCCACACAGTTTTTTTTAGGATATTTTGGCATTTAGCTAATATTTTAGCATTATGCTAGCTGTTTCAGTTAATTTAAACATTTTCTAGTTTTTAAGCTAATTCGGAGTTTAGCTAATATTTTAACATTATGCTATCTGTTTTGGCCAAAATTAGACCCCCTTCCACACAGTTTTTTTGGGATATTTTGGCATTTATCTAATATTTTAGCATTATGCTAGCTGTTTCAGCTAATTTAAACATTTTCTAGTTTTTCAGGTCTTTTGGATTTTATTTAATATTTTAACAACATGCTAACTGTTTTGGCAAAATTAGACATCTTTCCAGTTTTTCAGGCTAAATTTGAGTTTAACTAATATTTTAACATCATGCTAGCTGTTTAGGCAAAATTATATATTTTTTTTAGCTTTTTTTTCAGCTCACAGCATTCACACTTGCATTATCGCATGTAATGCTATGTATCTAGTTTCTGATTGATTTTTGTTAAAATATCTGCTTCTGATGAAGCATATAATATAATCACCTCCACAAATTTCCTATCAACCTCATAAAAGCAGAAGAGAAGCAGACTCAGTGAGTTTTTTCCTCTATGGCAGAATCATTTTCCTCTATTTTTAGGTGGTCTCTCTATCTAGGCTGCATTATTTTTCAAAGGCTGACTTCAAATGTTGCTCTAAGCTTTGTGGAAGTCTTCTGGCAAGAGGCACAAAAGTGAAACAAGGAGGATGCCTGAGTTATCACATTAATAAGAACCCTGTAGAGCCGCACACAGCACGAGAGAAAGATGGAGTGGGGGAAATACACAAGCACGGTCTCAAGTTTTCTACAGCAGAGCTGTCGTAGTTAAAAATAAAACTGTTCTCTTGGTGGTTTGCCATGAGGGCTGATCTGTCTGAGCAAACCCAGAAACCAGAACAGCTGAGAGAGCTGGAGGAGGCAAACGAGGACTCTCATTCTCCTCCCTCATCCGGCATGTGATCCACCAAAACAGGAGGACGGTGGGATGCATTGATCATCCAGTGATGATGATGAGAGGATGAAACGAGCCCTGTGCGGCGGAAGACGAGGTCCCAGCAGTGACAGCAGTCGTCATGGTGCAGCCGCTGCGCCGGGGCCGCTGCTCCTTCCAGCGGGATAAATTGACACTGATTGTTGATGTGTGCCTCCGCCTCAGACATCTGAGTCTGCACGCAGAGAACACAGAGTCAAGCCCGTCAACCGCGGGACAAGCAAGACCGTGCTCCAGTGGAGCTCGCTTTTCAATTTTCTTAATTCAATTAGTGAAAGATTTCGTTATAATTTACTCCGAACATGAAACGGTCTGCTGGTCTGCAGTTTGAACTGATTGGAGATCATATTTATGAGATGTGTGTCAACATATTTACACCCAAAGGAGGAGATTTTTCCCTTTAGTTGACGTTCTAAAATCACTTTCAATCGCACAAGTGCCAATAAACCCAAAACACACGTCAGGTCGCGGGACGAACAGGATAAAAATTCACTGAACACTCTAAAACTAAATTCTTGTAACTTTTTAACATAATTATGAACTAGATATATAGCATTAGTTGTGATAATGCTAGTGTGAACGCTGTAAGATGAATTTAGTTGCTGAAGATGCCGAAATTGATAGCTAAAACGTCTGAAGCTAATAGCTGAAAACGCTGAAGCTACAGCTTCATGTAGCTAGCTAGCATGTAGCTGAAATATTAGCTTAAAAAATCGTAGTAAATCCCAAAATAGCCAAAAAAGCTAGCAGAATGCCAATTTTTAGAATTTTTAAAACGCTTTAATATATTTATGAATGATAAAACGAATAAAGCAACTTAAACTTTGAATAACTTTCAATATTTTACTCTACATAAAAATATATTTTGTCAAATTTATAAAAGTTAGAAATAAGCACAAGATAACGTCGAACTATTACTATCAATAAAATAATCTGGAGGGCCAGATCCGAGCCCCCTCCCCCACCCGGCCTTGACTTTGACGATATAACTTCATGCTTTTACTTTGAAAAAGAAATTCAAATTCAGTTGATTGCATTATTCAGGCCACCAGGCATAAATTCAGAGTAAATGAGGCCAACGAGCTCAAAATAGTGAAATGCATTCTAACAAAAAAAAGAAAAAAGTGTCGTCTTTAATCAAGGATTCATGGGATGTTTTGACTCAGAAGAACAAACTGCAACCTGATTAAATCGGTCAGGATTTCAGTTTAACATCAATTAAAAGTCTCAGTGCAGATAACTGAAGGTTCTGCATAATTAAAGCTGATTCATGCTGTTGTTTATTAGTCGGTTCTGTTACCATAAACCCAAACGACCTGCAAAATAACCCTCAAAACATACGTTTTCCAAAACAATTTTTACTTTAAAAATTCTCATTTTGCATTTCTTTTCAGTATTTTTATTACAATTATGTCCTTCTGCCCCACCACATGGAACATGCTACTGTTTTTACATTTATTTTCTAACTGTAATTCGGTTTTTTTGGTCGCCTCTTGGACCAGGACCGCCCTGTAAAAGAGATTTCTTAACCTCAGTGGGACTTCCTGGTTAAAAAAAGATTTAAATTATAATATGAGATATTTTTTTCAAACTTTCGTTTTCTGCTTCTTTCCTTTCAGGTGAAACAGCAGAGGACTAAAGGGTCAAATGATAACTCCTCAGATCATCTCTGCGTCAGGAGTCATCCCTCCTCATCACGGAGCTTCAACTCTCATCTCATACATCATGAATGCAGAGGGTAACTGCTGATTTTATCACATCTCCCCTTCACCCACGAACACACACATTTACATGCAAAAGGTATTGAACCAAACCTTCTGATCAGAGGCTGACCGCTCTACCTCAGCGCCACAGAATTCCAGATGCACCCTAAAGCTTTGATTGGTTCCTCCAACCTCCACATGGGGTTCATATTTCACTAAACAAAAAATAACTTCTGAAGACTAAATGATGAGGAGCGTCATTAAGGTATTGGTGGAAATAATTTTTTTTTTAATGATTTGTTGAAACATAAGCGCATATATCATAATAAAATCAAATAGAAATCAAGTAGGAAACATAAAGTCTTCACTCACCTTTTAGAAAAATAAGATATTAATCTAAAGTTATGATTTTGCTTCTGACACGATGCATTTAAATTAACTATTGTGCTTTTTTTTATTTTTTTATACAAAACTTTTATAACTTTTGACAGAGCTTTGCGTGGCTTCCTTTCAAAATAAAACACATCCTACACCATTGGATCATGCCAATGCAGTAGAAAGTGTAAAGTCATTGATTTAAAAAAAAAAAAACTGCTTATTTTACAATTTCTGGTGCATTTCAGCCACAAATTCATGAATATAAAAACTGAATCATTAAGTTAAATTCTTACTTTTCAAAATTTTTTTATTTTAGCATTTGAGGGTTTAAATCCACATGTGACTCTGGAGCTGCAGGTTGTTCAGATCCATACAGAAACTGCAAAAACTGAACAGTTTAGGTTACAAATTATAAATTAATCAATTTAAGGTTTAAATCAAGGCTTTCAGTTTTTCTGCAGCAGAATACAAAATAGCTTTTTTTTTTAAATTATATGTAACAAATTTAGTCCGATATTCTTAAAATGTTAGACTAATTTCTAATTTTTACCTTAATTTCTTTAAAACAAGCAGGTTAAAAATAAGTAAGAAAGTTGTTTTAACTGTTTTTGCTGAAATAGTTTTTCTTTGGTTTCAGGTGAACTGACTGGGTTTCTGAAAGCGTCATCCACAGCAGACGTGAGAGCGACGGGTCTTTGCTGCCATCTACTGATGCAGAGGAGAGTGAGTTCAACACTACTGGAAAAAAAAACAAAAATAAATGTGCACAAATCTTAATAATATAGGTATATATTTATTCATACAGATTCATTTATATTGGTTAATTGTAAAAAAAAAAAAAAAAATGGAAAAGTTGTACAGTAATTATATGAACTACAGTCATTGTCAAAACTTTAGAGAATTTTTAGGTGTCGACTAATTAAAGGACACAGACCGACCAGATTCACCTGTTCCACCTGTCCAGTGTTTGGGACCAAAAACAAACAAAAAAAAAGCTGATCTGCATGTAACCCGATGGAGTTCTGACACACCTTATCGTCAAGAAAACGTGAACCTGTAGTGTTTTTACGGAGAATAAAGATAAACGAGGCAGAGCTTTTGTACAGGTGAATCTTCAGGTGACGAGGGCAGAAAGAGACGGCCCGTTCTGTGACTTTTCTTTAACAGTCTAAACCCATTTCTGACTCTTTGATTTAATCCCCCACAAAAAAAAAAGCTTCTCGTAGACCAAATTGAATCTTCATTTGGTTTTTTCATTTGGGGGCAGATTGAGGAAAAAAAGGGGAAATACAAGGCATACGAATAATCAAGGAGAGGAAGAACAAATTTAAGGGAGAAAAAAAAAAAAAAAAAATTGTGGGTTTGCAGCACAAACGTCCTTCTCCTTGACAGAAACATTCAATAAGTAGAGCCCGCTTCATAAACAAATGTCACGGAGAGTAACTCCATCAAAAAAAACAAACTCACATTTAACATCGAGCACAATTGCACTGGTGCCAACACTTCCTCTCAACAGAAGCTACACAAACTATTTGAACCAAAAACAAAAGAAAAAAAAAAAAGGGCCAAAAACTCAACTTCAAAAACCTCATCCAAACCACAGCAAAGACGAGCTGAAAAAGAAGGAAATAGTGTTGAAGAGGAGGAGGAGGAGGAGGAAGAAAAACACAACCTTAAAATGAAAGTGACAGAACACTATGGAGAGAAATTAGTATCACCCCCATTTATGTGTACAGAATTCTTGATTTGTAACTCACAAGTACAAAAATTACATAAATTGAAGAAAAAAAAAAAAATTAAACATGCATGAATTCAAACACACACAAATCTTTAAAAATTACACACAAAACCTCATTTACGCACAAATCTGCGAGTGATGCGTTTAAATACGACTAAAATGCTCGGTCATCAGAGTTTTCTTAGGAGCCACTTTGAACTTAGATTGTAAATAATATCCGGTAAAGTTGACATTTCCCCACTTTCTTAAGCAGATTTGCCTGATAATTAATATTTAAAAAAAAAAAAAAAAAAAAAAAGGTCTTAACGAGGGTTTTATCCTGGCGCCGGACACTTTTTTTTTTTTTTTTTTTTTCCATAAAGGTCTGCGGCAAAGCTTCCCCGCGAGGCCCTTCTAAACACCTACAGGCTTTATCAGAGGAAGCAATGAATTCTGGGAATTATTTTTACGTTTAAAAGGATAAATCTTTTTCGTTTAGAATTTTTTTATATTAATTATCGGGTATTTCCATAAAAAAAAAAAAAAAAGTGGGAAATATTAAGTTTTACAGGATATTATTCACAATTTGAGTTTAAGGACTCTGATGACCGAGCATTCTAGTGGTATTTAAACGCACCACTAGAGTTTCACCACAGATTGGTGTGTAACTGAGGTTTTTTGTGTGCGTAACCAGCGATTCATGCAGGATTTTTAAAGATTTGTGTGTGGAATTACTTTCAAACTCTTAATTTATGGATGTATAAATTGTATTTTTGCCTTTTTTCATTTACACAAATCCTAAATTCCGCACTCGTAAATGGGGGTGATACTTTTTTCTCTCCGTAGAACACAGCTGGTGAAAGAAAGTGCAAAGACGAAGGTAATCCTCGGGGGGAAAGGCTTCAATACTTGAAAGGGCGGGTTTGCAGTTCCTCGTCGCCCTCCGGGACAAAAAAATCATTCCGTCCTCGAGTTCCGGAGTCGCTCCACCGCCCGTTAACGCGAGTCCGATCCGGTTCGGCCGTCTTCCTTCAAGGCCTCGTCCGGCATGAGCTTTAACCCCCCCCGACGTGAACGCGTTCTCAAACATCAGAACCCAAAAGAAAAGAAAAAAAAAACACCAAAACATCCGATCAGTCGGCTTTTTCCAATTGTGTAATATTGTCCTTTTTTTTGTCATTTTCTACCCATAAGAAAAGCCAGCTCGGGTTGCCAGAGCTCGGGTTGCCAGATCGGCTGGTTTCGTCCTCCAGCGTGCACAAGCATGCCAGAACCGAGCTTTTTTCAAAGAGCTGGACCCCCACAGTCCTCGCATATTTACACGGATTCTCTTTTTAAAAAACTAGATAAGTTACATGCAACATTTGGCATCGTCCCACACACATTTGTGAGTCTTAATCGGTGGGAATTTTTAGAAAAATATTCTTTTTTTTTTTTTTAAGCTTCTGATTGTAACAGAGGAGAGGAGAGGAGAGCGTGCGGGGATGTTCGTCCACTGCCGGTTCTTGAATTGTGAGATGTTTGTAAAGTGTCTCATTGTTGTTGTTTTTTAACTGGAAGTGCAAATAGCTGCAAGAATTCTTAGAAAAAAAAAAAACAAAAACCAAACAAAGTGAGGTAAGGCTTTCTGCTGCTTTCTGTCGGGGAGTTGTTGGCAGTTCCTGTTCCGAGGTAGCCGCTCCGTCAGATTGTGAAGGGTTCAGAACCTGCTTTGTAATACTGATGTGTTGGCAGGCCGGAAGGAGGCGGAGCTTCTGCTGTTCTGGTTCATGAGGACATTCAAGACTTCTTATAGACAGACGGGGCAGCAGTTCAGGGGTGAAGTGTCGGGGGGGGAAAGGGGGGGCTGTTGACTTTTCATCATAGGAGGACGCAGCAGCGGCAGAACCTCTGACGGCTGCCCCCCACGGAGGGGGGCGGAGTGACGGGGGCGAAGTATGCGTGCACTTTGATGTTGGGCAGATGAGTCTGAGAGAAAAAAGAAAACATGGAAATGAGTTGATGAGTCAAACTGGCATCAAACTTCTGCTCGCCGGCCCGGACCGGGTGGATCGGAACGCGGCGTTCACTCGGCAGCTCGCGTGGGCGGCGCCGTGACTCACAAATCATCCTGTTGGCAAGCGGCGTTAAGCAGCGCCACACCCAACCCTCCAGATCCCGGAGACGCAGACATTTAAATAAATATAACATTTTTACGTCATTTAAACATATTTAAAATATATCAGGATGTTTTTAAAGTCCATCACTACAACATATCTGAGACATTTTGTTTTATTTTCATACTTTCTCTTTTGTTGCCGTCTTCTATCAGAAAAAAAACAAACTTAAAATAGTCAAATGTGGATTTGTTTTTATTTACTCACAATGAATTGTTTTGTTGTAATATTTCAAAATCTTTTGCAAATCTGCAGTTAAAAAGATTTCAGGCGCCTTCAGAAAACTTTAGTAAATTTGACAAAATGTTCAATTTCTTTCAAATTTGGGGAACAAAAAAACAAGAAAACACGAGTGAATTTGAAGTGAAAAAATTTTCAAAATCCATTTAATACAAAAAAAATATTAAGAACAGTGAAACTATCAGATGAAAATATTTAATAAGAAAAAGACGATAAAAATAAAAACAATTTCTCTTAATTTTTCTAATTTCTCAATTTGTCTTAATTTACAAAATTATTGAAATATTTTATTTTTGAGAACGAATTCCGTACCGATTTCAACAGAAAATTGTACAATCTTTATTGTTTTATGAACTGTATTTTTATTTTTTCTCTTAGATCGTTCACAAATCTAAATACAAATTTGAATAATCCTTTGATATTTAAGATTCTATTGAAAATATCGACCTTTCACTTTCATTCTAACAGGTTCTATTTTGCTTAATGTTATTTACACGTATCTGAAGTGCGATCAGCACAAAAGCCGATAGAAATTCATGTCGGCAACATTTAGCAAAGACTCGCATCTCTGTATGTACGAACACATTTCAATCACTTCCCAGGATAAATGTACTTGTTGTTCTCCAGGATATTTTAGGGAATATTTGTAAAAACAGGAATGGTTTTTGGTGCAGCTATCGAGCCACGTGGTTTCAGCTTTCAAAATAAGAGCGGCCAAGTAAAAAAAAAACATTTTTTCTGAAAGAGTTGACTAACATCAGTTATTGGAAATGAAAGCCGCGTTTCACTCACCCTGAGCCTCTTGATGCCGGCGCGGGTGATCTGCTGGCAGTCGTAGAGCTCGATGCGATCCAGACTGTGGCAGCTCTTCAGGTGCTCCAGCGAGGCGTCTGTGATGAGGGGGCAGTTGTCCAGCTCGATCACCTCCAGACAGTCGTGAGCGCAGGGGCCGCTGCCGAGGTGTCGGATGCCGTCGTCCGTGATCAGCTCACAGTGGGACAGACTCTGCAGAGGCACAGAGGACCCCGTTAAAGACCCACTCCCATCATCTTAGGGTTTTAATCATGATTATGATGTGTTATTCACCAAAAAAAAGTGTTTTCTACAATGTTGTCTCTGGATTAAAACATTTTTAAGTTTCTCCAAATCTCCATGATTTAAAAGAAGAAACACTATGGCCTCAAATTATCGCGTTAATCTCAATTAATTAATGTAGCTAGTTTTTTTTTTTTTTTTTTTTTTTAAATCAAGTTAATTTTTGTGTTATTTCCGTTTTATTCAAACCTGGAGGAGCCTTTTATCCCACTCAGACCATGGTCATTTAAGAACAATAGAAAAAAAATCATCTGAACTTCAGTCCTGTTATATTTTTAAGTTTAAATTGTTTTTTTTACAAAAACCGACTATTTAAACCTCGCGTTGTCATGGTAACAGCTTCAACTTGAGGGGCTGCGCGCGCGCCACATTTGGCGCCCTCGAGCCGTGCCTCACCCCAGCTCCTTTTGGAGAATTTGATAAAAAAAATAATAATTTCAGAGTGAAAGTTCACTTTTTAGTGCTTGTTATTTTCCCAGATGATGAAGTAAAAGTTTATTTTAAAAAAATAACAAAGAAGTCTAAGTAGTTCAATTCCTCTGCGGTTCTTCCTGTATTCTCTGGATTTCTTTTCTGCTTCATCTCCGTCTTTAAAACGATCAAATTCACCCAAACAGGTTAAAGGAAACTTGTGTTTTTTCTGCCGTCTTGCTGTTTTAGGAAATTGTGGAATAAGGCAAATCGACATTTGAATTATGGTATTAATAGGAAGTACTTGTTCAATATTTAATGCATTTCTCCGAAAAGTGTTCCTATTGTTTTTTTGATGAGGTAAATTAGAGACTCTGGACCTGATATTATTCATTATTCGTTCAAGATTGAAAAAAATGACCTCTCGGTGGGGTCAAACTGAAAGTTTAATAATTGTCATTTAAAAAAAAATTGTAATAAAACCACCTTTTTAGCTTTATTTTGATCTTTTTCAGCACCACAATGTCACAAACTTAAAGAAAATACCTTAAAACGAGGTAATTATTAGGTTAAAAAATCGATTAATTAGAGGTTACGATTAATTAATCGCACTCTTAGAAAAACTCATAAATGCAATTTTCGGGCATACTTTTCTGAATACACGTCCTCTATCATCAGAAACACGAACACCAAAAACCTTATTTTCATTAGAGGGCGTCTTTAAAGAAGGCTGTGGTATTTCACGAGCAGATCGAGGCAAACGTGCGCGTCAAGTTGGAGCAAAGCATGAGAAGAATCCTCGAGTGCTTTTGCCTTCTCCTTCAGAATCTTTAGCTCACATCTGGAATGAAAGGCTCCAAACGTTTAGAGCAAACAAAAGCCGAGGCCACAAAACCTCAGTGTTTACATCGTCCAAGAACTAAAGAAAAGCTGTAAAAAAAAATAACAAACCCATAAAACCCCGCAGTCTACTCGAGAGAACAGTAAAAAAAGAGCTGGAATGAGTTTGAACTGAAAAGTAGTGGAGATATTAAAGATCTGCACATCAACTCATACAAAAGCATAAATTAGACTAGACCTCTTCTTTTTCTTTTTTTTTTTTTAAACAGACAGCAGAACATCAGTTCCTATCAAATGTGTGCTAAGTGATTAAACATTTAGTTATTAAACATTATTTTTCAACAGAGTTCTTTAGATTTAAAGACTCACTCCAAAGAAAATTGTATTTTTGGAGTTTTTAACATGGTCCTGTAGCACTTCTATCGTGATGGATGTAAAAGCTAAAACTGTGTTTACAGAGTATTTCTAATTCAAATGGCAAAGAATCAGGAGCAGATGAAAACCAGATGCTAGAAAAAGCTCAGGTTGGTCACGGGTGGGTCGAAGTCTTTCTACTCCTGGTCGATTCTAAATCCTCCACTTGCAGAAAAATAGATCCTTTAAATCAGAGGGGGTAGATTCAATCGCACAGGGGGGTAAAAATCCCAAACACTCCAGGATAAACATTTATTGAACATTAAAACTACATTTTTAAAAACTTAACTTTTTAACATATTTATGAACTAGATAGACAGCATTACCTGTGATAATGCTAGAGTAAGCTGAATTTGGCCACTGAAGATGATGAAATTGATAGCTAAAAATGCTGAAGCTGATTGTCGCCTAAAATATTAGCTAAATGCTAAATTAGCCAATGAAGCTAAAAAAAAAAAAACATAGATTAGTCAAAACAGTTAGCATGTAGCTGAAAAAAATATCTAAACTTCAAAAAATCCTAAAAAAACTGAAAAAGCCTAAATTAGCCAAAACATCTAGCATGTAAATATTAATGAAACTCCAAAAAAAACTTAAAAATAAAAACCTAAATTAGTCAAAAACAACTAGCATATAGCTGAAATGTTAGCTAAAGTCCAAAATACCCAATAGAAATCTTAGTAAAAGCCAAAATTCTTCAACAAGCTAGCAGAATATCAACTTCTCAAACTATAAAACCTGTAACTTTATAACATAATTACGAATAATAAAAAGACAATAATATTATTCCAGAATAAATCAACTTAAACCCGATTAGCCGGAGGGCCGGATCCGGCCCACAGGCCTCGACTTTGGCACGCACTTTAAAGTCTTTGTTTCCCTCCTCTGAGCTGGTATCTGTAGTTCTGATATTACTCTCCATGTTGTTTAGTGATGCTAATGTTAGCTTGGGCCTGTGAGGCGCTTGAGACTCGTGCAGAAGTCTGTAACCTTCAACACGTCAGGAGCCAATCACGTCGATTCCTCACTAAAACCCAGTGGGAGTCTCAAAGTCTGACTTCACCCTTTAGAAGAATTGGACACTGATATGTATTTATATTATTTTTATTACGTTAAAAGCAAATTATTGTTTTTTTTGCATAAATACAAACACTTAAAAGGAAAACAAGCATTTGAATTACTTCCTTTCAAAATAAAAGACACCTTATGTCACAAAGGATCAATGAAACTATTTATGATTTTACATGTGTAAATCTGAATAACATTAAAAATTATTCTTAAAAATCATAAGGAGAACCTAAAATATTTTAATTTGTTCAAAAATGGGAAATATGCATCTAAATTCTCACGGTGATTAATAACCTCAAATTGGTTTTCTACTCAAAAACCTGTTAAAATTGTGATTTGCTCACTTTTTAAAATGTTAACTTTGTATTTTTCTTAAACCAAAGCGCCACAATGGAGTGGTTGCAGACCCCTGGGCTAATGAGTGTAAACAAAGGCATGCTGGGAAATTAGCAACGCCAATAGTCCCGCCCACAACACAAAAGCAAATCTCTAATGAGCTCCTGCTGCTCTGCAGAAAATATGATGATTTTGTTTATAGCTAAAAACAGAATACTCATCATTACAACGTTATGAGGAACAACAAAAGTGTGGGACTTTTGTTCTTTTGACAGAAAACACAAACTCACCAGGACTTGCAAGCGAGGGCAGTGAATGGACAGCTGGATGAGCGTTCCGTCTGTGATCTAATGCAAAAGGAAAACGTCTCACACTCCAGGATAATTCTATTAGAAATGCACAAATCAAAAGAGGCGTTTTTTTTTTTTTTTTTTTTTTATTACCTGCACGCATTCTTCTAAATCCATCTTCTCAAGTTCATGACAGTTCTGCAGAAATAAAAGCAGTTTATTTGATCGTGTGTTACTCCAAATTTATGAGCAAAAAGGAGTATTATTTTGAAAATCTAACAGTTGGAGGTGAAACGTACCCGAGCTAACGTCGTGAAGCCCACATCTGTCAGCTGAGAGCAGCGCGCCACTTCTAATATTCTAGAAAATACAAAAACCCAGAAACTTTACAACTCGAAAAGAATCAGAAGCCACGCCTCCGGACGGTCACTTGACTTGCACAAGGTTGGGTGTGTGGGTGCGGAAATTCACCTGAGGCGGGGGCAATTCTGTCCCAGAGCATGCAAGATGGCGTCTGTGATGTTGGCACAACCCGACACGCAGAGAGACTGCAGGCGGTGACAACCCCGACAAATTGTGATGAGGCCCTCGTCTGTGATCTGCTGCTCACAGAAGGACAGAAGTGTGTGAGGGAGTGTGTGTGTGTGTGTGTGAGGGGGGGTCATAATCGACAGTCAGTGATTGGAAGAAAAAAAAAAAAATAAACGGGAAAACATGCTACAGAAAACTATTCCGTGATATTTGGTGTCTTAAAAGTGAGATAAATTCAGTTAAAGTTTATGAGTAAATAGTCCTAATGAGGAAAGTCATGCTACTATTATTGTTTTTTGCATATTAATAAAAGTGAATATTAGGGATGCCACAATTCTTGGTTTAAAACTGTGGAGAGAAAATAGACTCACTCCGATTTGTGCGTGCTTTTCTTGATTTGTAACTCATAATATGTTTTTTTGTGCATACGTAAAAAAATAAAAAAGTTTAAAAAAAAATGCAAATTACACAAGTGCAAATTAAAACAGCTTTACACTAATTAATTACTAATTAAATCTTTAAAACCTACACACACAAAACCTCAGTTACACACGGAGTGATGCGTTTAAATACGACTAGAATGCTCGGTCATCAGAGCCATTTTAAACTTTGATTTTTTTTTTAATCATTTTTAGTGAAACTTGAATTTTCTCACTTTCTTTAACAGATATGCTTCATATTTAATATAGAAAAGTCTAAATGAGTGTTTTTAAAACCCTTTATAAAAATTAAATTGTCGTATAATGCATGTGTAATTAGGTTTTGGAATTTTAAATTTGTTCATGTGTAAATTGTATTTTTTTAATTCATATTTTTTGTACTTATGCACAAAATGTATTTAATGAGTTACAAATCGAGTAATATTATTTACATATAAAACTGTATGTTACACCATTGAACTGAACCGGAGTGAAAGTTGCATTTTCATGTTTTCATGTCAAACATGTGTTGGTCCTAATTCACAATATTCAATATGGCTTCATGACTTTACATCAGGCTTAACTCAACATTTGTATTCATTATTAATTAATTTTTAGCTTTATGTTGTTGTTTTGTGATACAGAAATCATATTGAACTTAGAAATAGAGGTTTGGACTGAATCACGGGGAAAATTTGAGTCAACTTTGCTGAGTTCAGAAGTTGTTACGTAAACTTGAAGTAAATTTAAGGAGCAGCAAAGAAAAAAAAAAAAGGTTTTATTTAAAGAATCAATTGACTTGTACAGTGATTTCTAGCTATTCTGCAGTCAGTTTTTGGTGCACGTTTGTATGTTTTTTTTTTTTTTTATTAAACAGTGCATTGTTTCCTGCATCCTGATTGGCTGTAGACCTTGTCAAACAATCTCTGTGCCGTATCTCCTGTCCAGAAAACGTTCATTTTGCCAAATTGACGTAAGTCTTCGATCAGGAGCAGATCTTTGTCAAATTTTAAATAATAATTATTAAAAATAAAGTTGACCATTTAGTGGAGTTGACGCATCGCAGGACAAGTCCAGCGATAAATGAGAGAAAACTCTACTGTAGGGCTGCCACGATTAGTCGACTAATCGATGACTAATCGACTATTAAAATAATCGACAACTAATTTAATAGTCGATTAGTCGTTACTTTATATTGTATGAAGTCAGATTGTAGTAAAGTTGAAAGTTATAATAGCCTTCTGCTAGCTTTTTGGAATATTTTGGCATTTATTAAGGTTTTTTAGGCTAATTTGGAGTTTAGCAAATATTTCAGCAGCATGCTAGCTATTTCGGCTAACTTTAGCTTTTTTAAGTTTTTTTAGGCAATTTTTGAGTTTAGCTTATATTTCAGCTATATGCTAGCTGTTTTGGCTAATATGGGATTTTTCCGTTTTTTAAGACTAATGTGGAATTTAGCTAATATTTCAGCAGCATGCTAGCTATTTAGGCTAACTTTGGCTCTTTTTATTTTTTGGCTAATTTGGCATTTAACTAATATTTTAGCTGGTTATCAACTTCAGCATCTTTACATCCACTTTGGCCATGAACAGATTAGTCGACTAATCGGAAAAAATAATCGGTGATTAGTCGACTATTAAAATAATCGTTTGTGGCAGCCCTACTCTACTGTGGATAAACATGAAACAAGAGAAATAAAAAAAAAAAAACATTTCTGTGAAGCAGCTGTGGAACGGGAGTCACTCACCATCCCATAATAAGCATTGTTGATTAGTGTTTCCTCTTATTTTGAAAATCCCAGATGCAGATTTAAGAGATAATTTCACCACAAAGATTCAGAATTTGATAAAAACGTATTTTAGTATTTAATTATTTTCATGGATCTGCTTTAGAAATGTTCTCTAACATGATTGAACTTAATTTGCGTCACAAAAGAACCACAAATTCATTTTTAAACACCATTTTATCCATTTCTGAAGGACTTACTGAGCACGTCTGCAGGTTGAGCGTGACGAGTTCTGGACAGTGAGCCCCGATCTGCTTCAGAGCCTCGTCTTCTAGCTGCGGGGCAGAGGGGGCGGGACGGGGGGGGGTTATGATTTACCTCCGCAACAAAGCATTGAAACGTCACGGGTTCTGAGGCTCGACCTGTGTGCAGCCCTTCAGGAAAAGGCCTTTGAGTCCCGGACAGGAGCGCACCAGAGCCTGAATGCCGTCCTTGGTGACCTGATCACACCAGGAGATGTTCAGCTGCTCCAGAGAGTGGCAGCCCTCGCTGGGAGGAGCAAGGGCGGAGTTAGTAAAAGATCTGTCTTCAGTAGTTACCGACCAGTGAAGGAGGGTCAAACCTGAGAGCTTTGAGTGACAGGTTGGTGATGGAGGTGCAGGAGGAGAGGTCCAGGTGCTTCAGTTTTGGACAGAACTTGCTGAGGCTGCTGCATGTGCTGCACAGAAGAGAAGTTACCGTCCAGAGGTGCTCGGAGCAAAACCGAGGAAACCCAAACGCCACGAACCTGTCTGTGATCTTGGTGCAGCCGTTCAGACTCAGAAGCTCGATGTTCCTGCAGTTCTGGGCGAAACTCCTGCACGAAAACGGCACATTTAGAGGGACGGCAGCGGCCGGACAGTCAGCGGTCAGTCTGTCTTTGTGCTCACCTTAAGGCGCTGTCCCCCACACCCAGGCAGCCTCTCAGGCTCAGTTTCCTGAGAAACCCTCCACACCGCTTTGAAATGTTCTCCACCACTCGACCCTGAAGACAAACAAACCGTCACAGCTCGTTTGGGAGCAAAGACTTGTGTGAATGGAAGCAGCAGAAGAAGTCGAGGAAGCTCGACGTGTGCTCACCTCGATGTCCCTCTGAAAATTAAAGAGGTCGATTCGCTGCCAGTTGCTGCCATCCAACGCCAGGACATTCCAGGACTGACGGCAGAAAAAAGCTTTAGAGTTTGTCTTTATTTCTTATTTTTTTATAACCGATACTAAAGACGCAACGATTCTTTGTGAATCGATGAAAAAGGGATTCAAACTCGTCAACTTGCTAATCGAAGCGCAAAATTTAGGGAAAAAAATCTGTTTGTCCCGGACTCTGCTTCAATTTAGAAGAGACCAGATGACATTTCTTCATGCAGACTTTCTGAAAGTACGCACGCCCGCCTGAGAGTTTGACTGTGTGGACGCACCTGTGAGTGTACACGGGCGCACCTGCAACGGCCACTGCGAGAGCATGCGTGCCAGTGCAGACTCACAGGCGTGTCTGCGAGAGCGTGCCTGGGTGCACTTGGGTGAGTGCGAGCGCACCTGCGATGGCGGGCGCACCTGTGGAAGTGTGCGGGGGCGCTTGCGAGAGGGCCCGTGCACACTCACAGGCGTGCTTGCAAGAGCTCGTGTGGGCGCACCTGGGAGTGCGGGTGCACCTGCGAGAGCGTGTGTGCCTGCGAATCCACAGTGAACGCACCTGCAAAGGTTGGCACAGGGGCACCTGTGAGTCTGCGGGTGCACCTTTGACTGCAGGCGCCCCTGTGAGTGTGCTCAGGCGCGCCCGCACACTCGCAGGTACGCACACTCTCTAAGATACTATTGGCGCCCGGACATGCTCTCGCAGAGGCGCTGACCAGGAACGGGGGCACCTGCAAGAGTGTGCGCACCTGTGAGTGTGCGGGCGAGCCTGTGTGTGTTTGGGCATAGCGGTCTGGCTGCGTGCTTTCCAACTGTGCTTCCCTCCTGAGAAATATCGCAGCTCCTTCAGATTTAAAAGTTTCTTTGAGTCACTCCCTCCAGGATTTCGCGATCGCAACTATCAATGCAAATTCTAGCAAAGCCGAGATTTGTTGCTCACCCTGCAACTTTACGTTTTCGTCGCAACTTTAACCACTCTACCGTGACAACGGTCAGCTGGTTCTGACTCCTTCTCGGGAGCCGAGCTCTTTTATTATTAATTCTCTTTGGCCCAGTCGTTTTTTGGATGTTCATCGGCTGGGGGTTGCGCTGAGCGGGCGCGGGGCGGTGCATCACGTGGGGCACAACATGAACAGAGTACGAAATGATTTGTGATCATTTCAATATAATTTATAATTTTTTATTTGTGTTGAAGACAAATAGTTTGATGTAAGGGCCTTAAAATACCTTTAATTCATTGTGTTCCGAAACATAAATAATCGTAAAAAATCAAAATTGTGACTTTAGAACTGTGAATCGAGTCGATCCAATACACTTCCATAGCAGACTCACCCTGGAGACTTGAGCGCAGCGACAGAGCGTCACCACATCCAGGAAGGAGAAGATCCTGGAACACAAACATGGACGGTTCAGATCTGCTGACTTCCAGGGCCAAAAGCTCACCCAGCTAAACCCCGCGCCCGCTCCAACTCGCAGTGCGGAGGCGCGAGCGTGCTGGCACATGTTGTTGTTTGGCGGCAGGGTTTCTTAAGGCAAACTTTTGGAGAATAAAACAATGCAGTAAAGCATTACAGCATTTGAAGCAGCACAAATCACCGCGCAGCATCGCAGCAGCCAGCCGCAGCTCTGGCAGGTTGTCTGGCAAGGCCGGAGCTTGAATTATGGCATTCATTTACTGTTTGCTGAGGGGGCTTTTTTTTTTTTTTTTCCTCTCCTTTGAAAAATGTAAATGTTTCATAGTCATAAGCATCTGGTTTTAATTGTGTTTTGCAACAAGAGAGGAATGAAGGAAATTCCCATGTGATGGTGGAACATGGGAGCGCGGGGTGCTGGAGCATCACTCACCGCAGCAGCAGCTCCTTAGGCAACTTCTTATTGATGACGGCCTCGTCGCTGTTTGTGAACATCTGCAACGAAGCAGAGGAGTGCATCAGTGCAGCTCACGAGGATCGATGCAGTCGCTTCACAAATTCACCACACGTTCAGTCGCGACAAATGCAGGGAGAACAGGAGACTTTGTCCTGCAGATTACAGAGATCCTCACTGGTTGTGTTGACGTTTCTTATGTAAATGCTTAGTCAGCATTCACACTAGAGTGATTGTCCTGCTCCTTTCTGCTCGTAAAAACTCAAACTTTATCAAAACGTTCAGCTTGATCTGCTTGGATTTTTGGTATTAAGTACATTAAATATATTCATGGACTACATTTTCATCTTTTATCATAACTTTGAACAAATTTGGAGTTTACTTCATATTTTAGCAACATGCTAACGTGTTTGGCTAATTTGTTATCTACTCAAGTTTTCATAGGCAAATTTGGAGTTTAGCTTCATATTTTAGCAACAGGCTAACGTTTTAAGCTAATTTGTTATCTACCGGGGATTTTTTTAAGGATAATTCACATTTTAGCTTCTATTTTAGCATCAGGCTAACATTTTTGACTTATTTAGTTTACTTAGAAATTTTAGTCTTTTTTTTTTTTTATTTAGGTAGCATTTAAGAAAGGTGCTAGCTTTTTTGGATAATTTGGTACCTACTGGTTTTTGATGCTAATTTGTAGTTCAGCTAATATTTTAGCTGACATGCTAATATTTTTGGCTAATTTGTCATCTACTCAAGTTATCATAGGCAAACTTATAATTTAGCAACAGGCTAATGTTTTTGACTAATTTAGTTTGGTGAGGAATTTAAGGCTATTTTTTGAGTTTAGGTAGTAATTAAGCAATGTGCTAGCTTTTTGGTTGCTAATTTTGCGTGCTAATTTGCAAATTATAATAATATGCTAGTTTGTAGTTTAGCTAATATTTTAGCAACATGCTAACAAATTAGGCTACTTTGTTATCTACCGGGGATTTTTTTAAGGGTAATTCACACCTTAGCTTCTATTTTAGCAACAAGCTAACGTTTTTTTTTAGTAATTTACTGTACTACAGAATTTTAGTCCATTTTGGAGATTAGTTAGTATTTAAGAAAGGTGCTAACTTTTTTTTGGCTAATTTGGTACCTACTGGGTTTTGATGCGAATTTGTAGTTCAGCTAATATTTTAGCTGACATGCTAATATTATTGGCAAATTTGTCATTTACTCAAGTTCTCATTGGCAAATTTGGAGTTTCGCTTCTATTTTAGCAACAGGCTAACGTTTTTTACTAATTTAGTTTGCTGAGGAATTTAAGGCTATTTTTTGAGTTTAGGTAGTAATTAAGCAATGTGCTAGCTTTTTGGTTGCTAATTTTGCGTGGTAATTTGCAAATTATAATAATATGCTAGTTTGTAGTTTAGCTAATATTTTAGCAACATGCTAACAAATTAGGCTAATTTGTTATCTACCGGGGATTTTTTTAATGTTAAATCACACCTTAGCTTCTATTTTAGCAACAAGCTAACGTTTTTTAGTAATTTAGTTTACTACAAAATTTTAGTCCATTTTGGAGTTTAGTTAGTATTTAAGAAAGGTGCTAACTTTTTTTTGGCTAATTTGGTTCCCACTGGGTTTTGATGCGAATTTGTAGTTCAGCTAATATTTTAGCAACATGTTAATATTTTTGGCTATTACGTTATCTACTCAAGTTTTCATAGGCAAATTTATAGTTTAGCTTTTAGTTTAGCAGCAGGCTAACGTTTTAGACTAATTTAGTTTGCTGAGGAATTTTAGACTATTTTTGAGTTTAGGTAGTAATTAAACAATGTGCTAGCTTTTTTGTGGCTAATTTTGCGTGCTAATTTGCAAATTATAATATGCTAGTTTGTAGTTTAGTTAATATTTTAGCAACATGCTAATGCATTTAGCTAATTTTTTGTCTACCGGGGATTTTTTTAATTCACACGATAGCTTCAATTTTAGCAACAAGCTAACGTTTTTGAGTAATTTAGTAATTTAGGCTATTTTGGAGTTTAGCTAGCATATTAGCAACAAGCAAGCTTTTTTTTTTGTTTAGCTAATTTGGAATCTACTAAGGATTTTTTATTTTAATTGGAATTTAGCTTTTATTTAAGCAACAATCTAAATATTTTTTAAAAATTGGCACGTATAAGGGTTTTTAAGCAATTTTACTACACTTTTCAGAAATTTAGGTTAATTAGGTCAGAAATATGTCATAGTTCTTTAAATAAATTTACAGTCTTTTAGCAAATTTTATATTTTCAGCAAATGTCTTCAGCAATTAAAGTAAATTGCGTCACCATTTTCAGCAAACTGCATTCAGGGAGGCTGTGGAAGTGTGACTGAAGCACTTTGGGTCTTCAAGGAAGGTAGAAGGGGGTTAATAAAGTTAACCATTCACACTAGCAATATCACAGTGCCATTACAATATAAATATCTCAATGCAACTTTTCTAGTTCTGATTAGATCGTGCTGCTTTTCACATCAGCAAGTATTTAAAATGTACGCCGCGGTCGATCCTCGCTGACTTCCAGACAAAGCACGCCAGCATCTGCTAATGGATTTCCACGCTAACATTTGCATGCAAGCACAAAGTCTATAATCTGCAGGAAAATAAGCCGCGGTTTACAAAGAGACCATAAATTTACATTTATTAAGACACACACACACAGATGCCCACTTGTTGAAGGGGGGACGCATAATTTGAGGGAATTGTGAAATGCGAGACAATGATGACCCCAAACCACACGCCGACTTCTCCACCACAGATTTGAAAAAAAAAAATCTCCGGTCAATAATCCAAACATGAATAGTTTATTTAAAAATTGACGATTTATGCTTGTAAATAGCAAAATAACAGGGTGGGACTTTAATTATGGTCGTCCATCATAAACATCTTCACATCCTGAGGGACTCACAAACCCATCCCTGAGCACAAAAGAAGAAAAAGACTGACATGTCTGGGTCTAAATTGATGCCCAGACTTTGAAAGGACCAAACAGCTGTGGTGGTTCGACGTTTCTCTGAGGCTCCACACGCACGCAGAGGCTGCCAGCACACACATGCAAAATTCTGCAGGAGCAAAAGTCAAACAGACGTCGGCTGTTTGGATTTGGAGCAAAGCGGCTGCGATGGCTCCCCCCTTCCAGAGCGCGCCTTTCTGCCCAAAATAATCATCTCCAAAGAGGCAGATGCACACGGACAAGGAGCGTACACTTCCCCCTTTGTAATCTAAGAGAAAATGAGAATAATGCTGCGGGATGCAGTGTTAGGTTTTCTTTATTGGTCAGCTGCAACGAGTGACGCAAGCTTGGCGAGAGGTTACTGGGTCAGCTGTGACCTCCGGCTAAAGATCACAGTAAAGAAAGAAACATTTGATTGTCGTTTTAGAAAAAGCAAAACAATAGTTCAGACTTTAAAATTGCCGGATTCGATAATTTAGCAAAACGGGGTGAGAAAAATCTAATTAGAGGCGTAAATTATCCTTATTGTGAGTTTCTCAAACACGTATGAACAAATATTTACCAACACACGTGTTTAAATGAGATCATCAGGTCATTTTGCATCATAGTTGTGAGATCTATATTCTTAGAGACTAAGAGGACTTTAAGCTCCAACTACTAAAAAAAAAAAATGAAAACCTTCACTGATGTGGAGGTGAAGAGATACTGAGTAAAGAGTGAACGATGTGAAACTTTCACAACAAAGAATGTGATTAAATACGCGGGAGATGGTTCAGGTAAAGTTAAGAAACAATCAAAACGTGGAAAAATTATCAAAATTACTTTGTTTGATCAGACTAATAACATGCAGTTAGCAGCAAAATGTGGAAGAATAAAATTGGAAAAAATACTATTAGAAACAATAAAAGACAATATACTGAAAAGCAAAATTATTCCAGGACTTTTAGTAAACTAAGTGAACATAAAGCCTGATGAAAATGGATAGGAAATGGTAAAATAATAGGAATAGACAAGAGGAAAAAAAACATTTTAAGTGAAAACACTCAGGGGTTAACATTGTAAAATTACTCAATTCCCCTTGTAGTTAAGTAATCCTTTTTAAGGCTTATTCTGAATGTGAAGGCAAAGTTCCTTAATGGAAAATTCATCTTTCAAGTTCATAAACTGGCACATCTTTAACTCCTTCTGTTTTTATGGACCGTTAACAGGCACGAGACGATATTTTATCTAAAACTAAGCATTCAAATCATCAAATTTATTGACATTGTGTGTCAAAAGAACATTTCAGCTTTGGGTAAAACAATTTAAATTATTTTTAACTCCATGGGTCTGTTTTCTCCTCTAATTTATTAACAGTAGAACAACTAGCAACAATTGGTTGTCACAATCTATTGTTATGAGCTGGTTTGCAACAATTGGTAAAGTTAAATCACTGAGTTGTACAACTTCCCGCGCCAGATGCCCTTCAAAGTAAAAGTCATCAAAGACACAACTCTTCGAGACACCTGCCCTTTCAGGGTGTTTTTAATTAGTTAATTGACTTCTGGTATGATAATTTTAGAATACCCATAGTCATGTGGCAGGAAGACATAAGGCTCCATTTGTGGTATTTGTGGCTTTCTGGTTAATTTTTCCAGAAGAGCAATCACATTTATGACAGATGGGCATACATAAGCTGTCCAATTAAAGACAAACAATAAAAAAAAAGAATTCACGAGAGTCTTTAAATAAAATAAAATATAATAAATATATTTTAAGAAACTGTTGATATAGATGTAAATTATTTCTTAAATTAAACTTTGAATTTTCTTTTGATTGCAACCACATAAAAAGTCTACAAGAAAAGCACTGTACATTTATCGTGTATTTTGAATCAACGACTTTTGCTTTGTAACTTTGTTTTCAAACTTAAAAATTTCTGATCAATTTGCTTAAATATGAATATACTTTTATTTATTGACCATCTAAATAATTCAACTGTAGACATTAAATAGATTATAGAGACAATTGAGTAAATGCATGAAGTAAGCAAACCTCTGGAGTCAAATCAGGATCAGCTCAAAGTGAACAAAAACGCAGATTGTAGATTTGAAAAAGAAAAAGAAGAATTTTAGGAGAAAAAAAGAAAATCTCAAATCAGTTTTGAACTTGAAAATATGCATTGAAAACTTGAAAGAGTTCGTTGAAATTCCAAGAAATAAAATTGAACATTTGAAAAGGTAATACTTGAATTTTGAAACAAAAATTGAAAATTTGAAGAAAAATATAAATAAATTTGAAACTTGAATATTAGAAAACTACTATTATTATCAATTATTTAAAAATTTATGTTTAATTGTACTTCCAACTTTTCTTTTATTTTACTGATTTTTATTTATTAATCATTAATTGGCAACATTATTAGTTTTTTTTATTTAACTTTCAAACTCAAATTTTTTCTTTAAATTTTCAATATTTCTTTCAATTTTTCCATATTATTCTCTGAAATGTTCTTTTTTTTTCAAAACTTCAATAATTATTTCAAGTTTTGAATTTGTATTTAAGTTTAAAACTCCTTTTAAATTTTATTTTTTTAAATATACATTTTTTTTTCCATTTACTTTAAGCCGATCCTGATTTGACTCCACAGAAACCCCTACGGTGTGTTCCGTACTTGTTTAAAGTTTAAGAGTTAAAAATTAATTTAAATTGTCCTTCAGAAGTCAGTGGATTTCCCTACATTTCATTTTTAGTCCAACTTTGATCAGATTTACTCAGTTTTTGTTCTCGTCAGTCTTATTTTGAAATCGTATTGGATCCATTTCCGGTTTTTACCTAGTCGAAATCCGGTTAGCTTAATAGCTTCGCCGCAGCTGTTCAGACAGAAGGTAGCGGCCTGAGTCTTCTGAGTCGTCAGCTGTTGCACTGTTAAAAATAAATAAAACCACACACAAATCCCGCGCTAGCTGGGGATTAAACAACATCAAGCGCGCAGCCCAATGTCACCGGTCAGTCTGACGGGACAATACGGCCCCCAAACATCCAGTTGCTACGACGCAAAACTTTAGCTTTGCTCGTGACAACGGCATCCCAGTTTGAGTGTTTGTGTCTGAGCTATTGTCCTTTCATCCCGACAGAGTATATCCATCGTAGGTCCCATTGAGACAATTCACAGAAACCTGTATTTTATTTTATTATAGTTTATAACAGCCGCAGGTAGAAGGCCCCCCTCCTCCTCCGCCGCCGCAGCAGCTGGTAGATCCAAACGTAAATAAAAATAAAATGCAAAGAGTCCAAAAAATTGAATTTATTTGACAAAAAAACGGTGTAACCGTGAGCCTCAGCGTGCTCTCTGGCCTCATTGTCTTTGTTTTGACGGAGCAAAAAAAGATGACAACACTAGTAGAATTCCTCCTTTAATAAACTCGCAACAACAAGTCGTTGAGTACATTTGACTCGACAACTAAATAAATAAATAAATAAGGCGACACGTCGAGCGTGGGCTATGGTGAACAAAACAACAGCGTTTGACCTAATCCCAAACAAACAGAGGCTGCGGAAGCATTAGCCTTCCCCCCGAAAAAAAAAAAACACAAACAAAAAAAAAAAATAAAACACTTATTTTTGGGGACTAATAATTACAGCAGCGTTCCGTGCTAACGTGTTTTAGCTTCTATTTCGAGGGCTAGCCCCCGACTGTCAGTTGACATGAAGGGAAAACTCACCTCAAACCGGCTCCGGGAAACGCCGTTCACCTCCTTCCCCATGTCGGACTCAATGAATTCGGTGTGAGCTCGGTGCGACGCGGGCCTCTTCCACGATCACCATATCCCCCTCGGTGGTTCCCGGGCCGCGACGTCGTCGTCTCACGGCCTGTAACATAAACAACCAGGCATCTTATTTCTGGTAGAAAACGCTGGTTTAGTGGCAGCCAATAAGCCACCTCTTCTTATCTACTCTGCCCTCACCTCCTCCTCCTCCTCCTTCCCCCGTTCAGCTTTAGATCCATCCACACAATAGCACGACAGGAATGGGATCAAATAGCCCAAAACTGTGATGCTGCTTCTATTTCACTTGCAAATAACACATAATGTCGCTTTGAGTCGCTGTTTTACTTACTAGACTGGTTTGCTTTGATCGCTTGCTGATCTTTTAGTTCCCAGTGTGAGCCGAGGACAAAGATATCAGTGTGGGGTGTCACCCTTTAAACGAGCACACGTAGCACAAATACCTGACCTGTCTAAGCTCTGGCAATATTTATAAATACGGCATTTATAATTTTTAATCCGAAGCTAACAGCTACTTCGGTTAAAAAGTTCATACAATACTTTAAAAGACGACAGAAAATAGGTATGCACCGATCTTTTATTTCCCATAAATTGTTTCAGATTTGGGTAAAAATAACTTTACAGAATTTGTGAATGTCTTTATTAATGTCATAGTTTTATTTATAACACTTAATATGACCACTCAAACAAAAGCAGAAACTGTTATTGTGTTAAAAAAAAAGTACTTCCGCGTTAGCTCTTGAGCACGCCCCCATTTGCAAAACACAACCAATCAGTATTTAGATCAACTCACAGTCTACTACGTAACAAGCTTGTCGACCAATCACTGTCGAGAAAGACAACAGCTAAAAAATAAACAAAATAAAATAATGGTATTAATCTACGTGTTTTTTTTTTATCTTTAGAACGTTAATTCGAGCGATAATAAGCGTTTTTCCCCCAACTTCAGTCATTTTTGTGCAGTCATCTAGAAATGTTATTATTTATTGATATTTTATCAGGTTAAATGGTCAATTTTCTCATTTTTTACAAAGTAAAAGTTAATATATTTGTAATGAATGAATAACAAACGGCACATTTAAAAAGAAAAAAATAATTTGCAAAGTAACATTTAAAGATGGCTTAGAGGTTCGTGAGCCGTGCTACATTAATTGTTTTCAGTCATATGTGGGGAAAAAAAATCGAACTTTTATGTTATGTTTTATTACCTACAAAACCTCAAAAGCATGAACATCTTTATTTCTTAATTGTCTTTTTTTCTATTAAATATCACGAACTTTATCCCGAAACGTGATTTAAATGGGAGATTTTATGAGTTTTTGAGCTTTTCCAGCACTTCCGCTTTAGCTCTTGAGCACGCCCCATTTGGAAAATACAACCAATCAGAATCCGGATCAACTCACATTCTACTACGTAGTAAGCTTGCCAACCACTCGCCGTCGGTTATTATTTATTTATTTCTGTAATCTATAGATTGTTATAATAACGGATTATTCTCCTATTTTTAATCATTTTCTGTGAAAAATGTATTATTTTTTTTACATTTTACTGTCTTAAATTATAGGTTTTGACAACCGACACTTTTATAAATAAGACTTAATATAGCTTAAATAATTTATAAAGTAAGGTATAAAGAGCTGTGCTATATTACTTGTTTTAGTCATTTTTGGATAAAAAAACAACAAAAAAAAGAACTTTTCCGTCCTTTTTTAATGTATTACCCACAAATTTGAAGATCTCTGAAGAACCTCGAAAGCATTATGTTTTTCAAGTTATTTCTGAAATGTAAAATACTTTTTTTCCACCTTAAATGTTGTGGACTTTTTACCTAAAAGTGAGGTGAAGGTTTTTAATTGAAAAGGGAGAACTTTATACGTTTTTGAGCGGTTCCTGTCCCATGTTACCGCCAGTAGGCGGGACTTAGCTTGTGATTGGCTGTTACTAAGATACGAACAAGATTGACAAGGCACCGTCTTCCGGCGGTGAACTCGCTATGTGTGCGCAGACGTTGCTAGCCACGGGAGCCACAATGGCGTTTGTAGTCTCCTTCAGATAGGGCTGTGGATGATACTAAATCCACTAGCATCGCCCTAACTATAGGCCTGGTTGATTTCCAGAGCCATTGATAATAAACTGGAACAATTATTGCACACTAAAATACTATGATTTCGAATCATTACTTACTTTAAAGGGGTAAAACTTACATTAAAGGGAACATGTAAACAGATCCAGCCGGGTCAAGTTTTCAGTTTGTTCTAGAAGCAGGCGTCTTTTACTGAAGACATTTGCTTGTTTCTTAAAGCTGAGACCGTAAATCTGTGGAATAAAACACCTTTACTTAACTTGGCTCCGGACAAGGACAGCTTTCTTTCACAAAGGGACTTTTTTTCTTTTTTACGAAGTCAGCTTTCTAGCTGCCGACCACTAGCTAGCCGTGCTAGCTACGCTCAGGCGGAGACGAACACCACAATGCTCTTATTCTTGCTTTGGACCTTTTTCATTCACTAATTGGAGGTGCAGACTTTGTGGCACTGGAAGCTCGATATCTTTAATTTTTTTTGCCTTGACGAACCAAGTTGGCGACTTTAAGGAATGAATTGGCGCTAAGGAGGACTGGACGGGAGCGGCCTGGAGTGTATGTCTTGAGCTTGTGTTATTTTTCTTTTTCTCTCTCTTTTTTTGTTTGATAACATTTGTGGCATTTGGAGGCGCTACTTTTGTTCTGTGAATGTATTGCCTGGATCACCGAGGCCCGGTAACAGCAGAGACCCCGGCGTGAGGTATGCCTGGGTCGGACCGACATCATGGGACCAAGAGGAAGCCGGATTTTAGCAGCGGTGTGCCACACCAGCCCCAACCAGGCCCTACCCATACCTCCGAGGAAGACATGACGAGCAAAGACGGTAAGGTGCAGTTCAAATCTTCAATGTCCTCCTCGACGTCTAAACGTAAGCGGCATAAATCAACCAAACATAATCGGGAGTCATCGGCGGCTTTGAGGACCGAAGGTTTTACCCTCGGCGATACGGCGCCCCCTGGTGTCAACACGGTGAAGCCTCTGGTGGAGTACGATGATATCAGCTCAGATTCGGACACTTTCTCGGATCCACCGTCCTCCAGACCCTCTGATAGAGGGGGCGTGGACCGGTTGGACCCATCACCGGACTATGATGAAGTACAGGAAAGACCATCCCGGAAGAAGTCCAAGGACCCTAATAAAGTTAGGGACCCTGGCAATGGGGAGCACGGGTACAAAAAGAGGAGCGGCAAAGACCACGAGAAAGGCTTGAAGAGCAAAGGCAAGACTTTAGGTTACCCGTCCAGACAGCAGCTCCAGGCAGAGGGTGACCCCAAACGTGTGGATCCATCCATGCACCAGCCTGCAGCCAGTGTGGGCAGCACCACTTCCTCCACGTCTTCATCTCGCAGCAAAGAGAGCGCTCGCTCCGGGAAGTCTCGCAAGGACAAGCAGCGCAGAGAAGACAGAGTAGATGGAAGCCACGCCGCTGCTTCTTCTTCTTCTTCTCAGAGGAGCCGCACAGACCGGACCCACCGTCGGTCCTCCAAGAGCCACAAGTCCAGCCCCAAGGGCAAGTCTTCAAGTAGAGGTAGTTCTCGCAGGAAGGGAGTAGTGGGTTCTGCTTTGTCACCCAGTCCCAGAAGAAGGCCTGGCAGCGAGAGTCCACTCGGCATCAACTACGGACAACAGGGAGACGATAGTTATTCCAGAAGGAGAATGGTTCAGCAAAGCCCCAGTCCCAACAGGGACGTCTCCCGGCGCAGCAGGCAGAGATCTGACAGCCCTTATGGTAGTAGACATCGGTCCTCCAGCTATGAGAGGGACAGCAGCCCTTACTCCAGGAGGCGCTCCATCAGCCCTTACGGTACCCGCAGGTCCTCCAGCACCAGCCCCTTATCTCGGTGAGTCAAAACTCTTACCCAGTTTTAAAGCCCCACTACCATAGTTCCCTCGTAATTATGCAGTTGTCAGCCAAAAAGAAATAGACCTGCATCGTTCTATAGAAAAGGTTCATTTAAACTCACTTCCTAGTTGTAGGTGGGATTGTTGATGCAACTCCACCCCCCTCCCCATCACCCATAACTAAAAGCTGTCTGTTTATAAAGTAGCTTACAGCCCCTCACACCTCCAACATTACAGGTCAGGGCTGCCAGAATTGGTCGACTAATCGACTATTAAAACAGTCGACGACGAATTTAATAGTCGATTAGTTGTTACTTTATATTACATGGAGTCAGAGTTTAGTAAAGCTGAAAGATATAATGGCATCCTGCTAGCTTTTTTAACTATTTTGGCATAAAGTTTTTTAGGCTATTTTAGAATTTAGCTAATATTTCAGCTACATGCTAGCTGTTTTGGGTAATTTAGGCTTCTTTCAGTTTTTTAGGCCAAAATGGTATTTTTGATATTTTAGCTGGCTTTCAATTTTCACCTATTAACTTCAGCATTTTCAAATATTAGCTTCAACGTTTTCAGGTATCAACTTCAGCGTTTTTATCAATCAACTTATGCATTTTAGCTATCAGCTTCAGCTTTTTTATCAATCAGCTTCAGCGTTTTCAGCTTCAACGTTTTCAGGTATCAACTTCAGCGTTTTTATCAATCAACTTATGCATTTTAGCTATCAGTTTCACTGTTTTCAGCTTCAGCATTTTTATCAATCAACTTCAGCGTTTTTAGCTATCAGTTTCAGTGTTTTCAGCTTCAGCATTTTCATCAATCAACTTCAGCGTTTTTAGCTATCAGTTTCAGTGTTTTATGGCTATCAGTTTCAGTGTTTTATGGCTATCAGTTTCAGTGTTTTATGGCCATCAGTTTCAGTGTTTTATGGCTATCAGTTTCAGTGTTTTATGGCTATCAGTTTCAGTGTTTTATGGCCATCAGTTTCAGTGTTTTATGGCTATCAGTTTCAGTGTTTTATGGCTATCAGCTTCAGTGTTTTATGGCTATCAGTTTCAGTGTTTTATGGCTATCAGCTTCAGTGTTTTATGGCTATCAGCTTCAGCGTTTTTATCAATAAACTTCAGCGTTTTCAGCTTCAGCGTTTTTAGTTATCATTTTCAGCATCTTCAGCTATCAGCACCAGCATCTTCAGCCAAATCCATCTTACAGCATTCACACTGACATTATCAAAGGTAATGCTACATATCACATTTTTAGTTGGTTTAAAGCTAATGATGGTTGACGTGTGTTTTACATTCAGTTTGCGCATGACTCGTTTAGTTGGCTAATCAGAACAAATATTCAGGGATTAGTCGACTAATAAAATAATAGTTTGTGACAGCACCATCACAACAAAAACACTATGGCAACAAAAATTGGTGAGAAATATTGGAGCTATCTAGACCAATCACAGAGTACCTCACGATAATAGGTGATAATCATCTCTAATGATTCATATTATGTAGAAGAACAGATTTCTTTTGGGAAAATATATCTGTTAACTTTATAGCTTAAACACAATCATAATAGACAACTTTATTGTGTGCAACAAATAATACACTGTTGTGCATCTTTGCTGAAATCAGTAATACTATGTCTTTGATGAGCAGCGACACCAACTGAATTTGAATTATCTGTAGAATTCAATGTTAAGAATATTAAGCATGAACAGCAGTGTCATTGCTTAGTGCAAAATTGTTTTAAACAACAAAACAAAAATGAAATAATTCAAGTCGCTGCCAGGAACATTTGTGCTCGCAACAGCCAGTCTTGCAAGGCACGCCCCCTATCTACCTCCAAAGGAGCGTCTGATCTATTGATGACCAATATAACGTTTTTCAGCCTCGTCAAATGAAAGTTAAAGAAAGATACTTGGTCACAACTTATTGAGAATCAATCGCAGGACTAAAAATCGCGATATATCGCAATATCGATATTTTGGCACAAATATGAAAAAAAAAAAAAACAGTCAGGAATATTATTCTTGAATTAATCAACCTTCAGTATTTTACAATCGTAAAAATATATTTTGTCAAAATAATACAAGTTTGTGAAGTTTCTGAAGCATCCACTTTCAGGCAAATAGATCCAGTAACGTCTTCATTGACCTCATCTTAGCTGCTATATGGTTTGGTAGCTCTGATATTGCTCGCATATATATATATATAGATATATATATATATATCTAACTACGCTAATATTAGCATGTGCTTTAGCGGTGCTTTATGCAGGGGGGGGGGAATTCCAATCCCACCCAAAAGCCAGAGGTGAATTTCTGATGTGGTCCTTCCGACCTGCAGAACATCCGTCTTTAGGCTTAAAACTGCATAATCATAAGTAAAAGATAACTGGGAAACGAATACAGTTAGAGTGGGACTTTAAAATCCTGTTGCTAATAAATGCTGACTCTGCTCCATACTGAAAGTGCAAAATGAAACTAAATTTGAGTTTTGGAGAGAAGGAAGAAGTCCACAAACTAATATTGAGATGAATCCATAGACGGGTCAAACGGGTTCATGTTTTTTTTTAATTGTTTATTTTTTATTTTTATTTTATTTATATAACTGTTATACGGAAGGAGTTGAACCTCAAAGTGACTAAAGCTTTGTCTGCCAACTGTCATAGACTGTAGACCTCGATCAGCACTATAATATATTCTTCTGTCAAAGACGAAATACAACCACAATCTGGAGATGCCACATTTTAAAGGGTAAATTCAGTAATTTGTGTTGAGGAAAGATGTTTTGTTATTTTTTGGTTTTCTTCTTAACGATACAAGTCCCAAAAAGCAATTTCTCTGATATTATTATGTGATGAGCTTTTCTAGAGGAATGAGCTTATTCTAATTTTGCCAAAACAGCCAAAATATTAGCTAAACTCCAAATTTACCAAAAAAAAAAAAAAAATCAAATTTCAACAAAACAGCATAATGCAAAAACTACACTCCAATTTTCCCCAAAGAACTTGAAAATGTCTAATTTTGCTAAAACAGCTAGCATGTTGCTAAGTTAAAAGCTAATTTCCAGAAAAGTACTTGCTGAACATTTTAACGTATAAATGGTTTCCCTTTAGATTAAAGTAAGCAGAAGTTGACAAGTTTCAAAGCATTTTCAAGCAATTTTTCATTCATTTTCTATGGGACATATATTGGAAAGAGCTTTTTCAACAAAACCGCTAGCATAGTGCCAAAGCTAAACTCAAAATTTCCCAAAGAAACCTGAATAGAAAACTGAAAGCTCACCAAAATATTAGCAAAAGGCCAAAGTAGCCAAATAATGGAAACATGTCTGATTTTGCTAAAACAGCTAGCATAATGCTAAAATATTGAATAAACTCCAAACTAGCCAAATCTCAAGGAGAAAAAGTCTAATTTTGCCAAAACAACTAGCGTAATGATAAAATATTAGCTTAACTCAAAATTTTTCAAAAAAAAAACATTTTGGTTTTGCCAAAATAGCTAGCATAATGCTAAAATATTAGCTTAACTCATAATTAAAAAAAATAATAACATTTTGGTTTTGCCAAAATAGCTAGCATAATGCTAAAATATTAGCTTAACTCAAAATTTTCCAAAAAAAACATTGTTTTGGTTTTGCCAAAATAGCTAGCATAATGATAAAATATTAGCTTAACTCCAAAATTGCCCAAATTACTAAAAAAAAAAAAAGAAATTTCAACAAAACCGCTAGCATAGTGCCAAAGCTAAACTCAAAATTTCCCAAAGAAACCTGAATAGAAAACTGAAAGCTCACCAAAATATTAGCAAAAGGCCAAAGTAGCCAAATAATTAATTGAAAATGTCTAATTTTGCTAAAACAGCTAGCATGTTGTTAAGTTAAAAGCTAATTTCCAGAAAAGTACTTGCTGAACATTTTAAAGTATAAATGGTTTCCCTTTAGATGAAAGTAAGCAGAAGTTGATAAGTTTCAAAGCATTTTCAAGCAATTTTTCATTCATTTTCTATGGGACACATTTTGGAAAGAGCTTATCTAGACCTTTACGTACCTCCAGAGATGAAGTATTTACAGTTTTATAGCAACAAAGTGAGAAAAGTTTCAATAAATTGTGTATTTCTTGTCATTATTAAATTGTTTACCTCTTTTATTCTCTGTTTAGGCGCTCTGGTCGCTCCAGAAGTCGGACCCCCCTACATTACTCTTCATCTTGTCGCTCCTCTTCCCGCTCTAGAAATAAAAGGCACACCTCCTCTAGTTTAGGCGGGGGCTCCCATAGCAGCCGGCCCGCGAGCCGCTCTCCCCCGTCTTCCCGCCTGCCCCCCACCTCCAGTTTGGGCGCAGAGCTCAGTCGAAGGAAAAAAGAACGTCAGGCTGCTGAGGCCGCCGCCCGTGCCAGCGCCACCGCTAATGCATCCCCGCTTCCGTCAGTGCGAAAAGCCGGCGTCGCCCCGTCGTCACGGCCCGGGAAAGCCGAGGCGCCGCAGTCGGAGAAAGACTCTGCAACTGGGGAAAGTCAGCCTCTCGCATCTGCACAACTTTCCACTGACGCTGAGGAACAAGCGGCGCCTCTAGCCGCCTCCTCTGCTGCCTTACCCACGCCTCCTCCCCCGGAGCCCTCCCCGCCTGTCCCGCCTGGTCCCACCGCTCAGCCGCCACTACGCGCCGCCACCGGCAGAGTCCGCCGCTCAGCCTCCAGCGAATCCACCACCCCACCCTAAATCTCCGGCGCCGATTCCCACGCGCAGCCCGGCCCGACAGCAACCCCTTCACAAGACGTCAACGCTGCCCCCCCTGCCGTTACCGCCGGCACTGCTGGGAAATGCTCAGGACAGGTACGGAGGAAACGGAGAAATTTAGAAATGACAAACTAGAACCCATGAATATTTCCTCTCAGGATTGGGATGCTAATCACTGTTTGGATTTTTACCTTAATAATTGTTCTTGTTTTGTTACAATCAGCAGTTTAGGTTTTAAAAAATCTTGTTTGATGTTGCAGAAATACGTGAAATTTTTATTAGAACTAGATTTATAGCAATACTGTAATGCTGTAAGACGAATGTGACCGCTGATTAGCAAAAGGCCAAAGTAGCCATATAATGGAAACATGTCTGATTTTGCTAAAACAGTTAGCATAATGCTAAAATATTAGCTAAACTCCAAACTAGCCAAATCTCAAGGAAAAAAAGTCTAATTTTGCCAAAACAACTAGCATAATGATAAAATATTAGCTTAACTCAAAATTTTTCAAAAAAAACAATATTTTGGTTTTGCCAAAATAGCTAGCATAATGCTAAAATATTAGCTTAACTCATAATTAAAAAAAAATAATAACATTTTGGTTTTGCCAAAATAGCTAGCATAATGCTAAATATTAGCTTAACTCAAAATTTTCCAAAAAAAAAAATAATGTTTTGGTTTTGCCAAAATAGCTAGCATAATGATAAATATTAGCTTAACTCCAAAATTGCCCAAATTACTAAAAAAAAAAGAAATTTCAACAAAACCGCTAGCATAGTGCCAAAGCTAAACTCAAAATTTCCCAAAGAAACCTAAATAGAAAACTGAAAGCTCACCAAAATATTAGCAAAAGGCCAAAGTAGCCAAATAATGGAAACATGTCTGATTTTGCTAAAACAGCTAGCATAATGCTAAAATATTAGCTAAATTCCAAACTAGCCAAATCTCAAGGAAAAAAAGTCTAATTTTGCCAAAACAACTAGCGTAATGATAAAATATTATCTTAACTCAAAATTTTTCAAAAAAAACAACATTTTGGTTTTGCCAAAATAGCTAGCATAATGATAAAATATTAGCTTAACTCATAATTAAAAAAAATAATAACATTTTGGTTTTGCCAAAATAGCTAGCATAATGATAAAATATTAGCTTAACTCCAAAATTGCCCAAATTACTAAAAAAAAAAAAAAGAAATTTCAACAAAACCGCTAGCATAGTGCCAAAGCTAAACTCAAAATTTCCCAAAGAAACTTTAAAAGCAAAACAGTTTAATTTTGCCTAAACAGCTAGCATAATGCTAAAATGTTAGCTAAACTTAAAAACTTCGGTAACACTTTAGACAAGGTGCTGCAAAACACTCACTATAATGTTGATAAAGATAGTTCATGCATTTGTTAAGCTTGTAAGTAGTTTATTTATACGGCTTTTTTAGACAACAGTCTAAATTAGATGTTAATAAATCCTATTTAGTATGTTAATAAACCGTATCGGTCTTATTGTGCTAATAAGTGTCTTACTAACAATCTATAAACGCTTTAACGTTTGTTCATGTGTTAATAAAGCTTGTTAAGGAACCTTAATATAAAGTGTTGCCAAAACTTCAAATTTACCTAAAGTACTTAAAAAAAAAAATCTGATTTCAACAAAACAGCTAGCATGTTGCTACATTATAAGCTAATTTGCACCCTCCCAAAAAAATAAGTAGTTTCTGAACATTTTAAAGTATGAATAGTTTCTCTTTAGCTGAAAGTTTGGAGAAGTTCACAAGTTTTTAAAGTGTACAAAGTTTTTGAGCAGTTTCTCAAGATATTTTACTCAATATTTCAAAAACTATTCAGTTTATGAAAACCAATAATACAAGCAGTAATGTCCTTAAAGAGCTGAACATTTTGATACCAAGAATGCTGAAAGTGTGATTGAGTTTTCAACGTGCTGAATAACGGACAGAAAGGCGCAGGAGAATCCCTGAAGTGTGAACGCTGTGAAAGATTCACACAATTATCAAAAATTCCAATTCTTAGTATTTTATCAGCTCGTCACACTTGAGGTTGATTCATTTTTGTCTCCTCCCAGTCCAAAGAAGTCCACCCCTCCTCAGAGGAGAAAAGACCGAGAGCTTCGCAGCCGCCCGTCTATCATCGACCTTCCTCTGCCCCCCACCCTGGCAGGAGCGGATTCCTCCCCGCCACAGTCCCCCGTCCGCCAGCCTCCTCCCCTGTTGACCCAAACGACCCTCAAGAAGAGACCAAAGTCCGAATCTTTGTCTTTACCTCCATTTTTCTGACATTCTGCACCCGATTATACGATTAACGTTTTTCTTTACCTCTCGTTTCCAGGATTTGTTGCCCTCGATATGGCGAGCGTAAGCATAACCTGAGTGACTGGGGCAAACGCTGTGTAGATAAATTTGATATTATCGGCATCATTGGAGAAGGCACCTACGGTCAAGTGTACAAGGCAAAGGACAAAGACACGGGTGAGGACGGGTCGTCTGGATGTCAGCGCTCTGCAACGCCGACATCAGGGAGTGATGACTAATGTAGCGCTCCGTTTCTTTTGATAGGCGAGCTGGTCGCTTTGAAGAAAGTGCGTCTGGACAATGAAAAGGAAGGATTCCCCATCACAGCCATAAGAGAGATCAAGATCCTGCGACAGCTGAAGCACCGCAGTGTTGTCAACATGAAGGAGATCGTCACCGACAAACAGGACGCACTCGACTTCAAGAAGGATAAAGGTGACTTCCTGTTCCAGATGGTTTCTTCATTTTCAGTTTAAAAGTCATTCTAGTTCACGTGTGTCAAAGTCAAGGCCCGGGGGCCGGATCCGGCCCTCCCGGTAATTCTATCCGGCCCTCCAGAATGTTATCTTGCTCTATTTCTAACTTGAATAATTTTACAAAATATATTTTTATGAAGAGTAATATGTTCCTGCTTTTTTATTATTCATAATTATGTTAAAAACGTTAGTTTAACATTTTTAAAAATTTGCATTCTGCAAGCTTTTTGGAGTATTTTTTTGTTTACTAAGAATTTTTTTTCTCCGCTGTTTTTGAATTCAGCTAATATTTTAGCTACATGCTAACTGTTTTGGCTAATTTGGGCTTTTAAAAAAAAAAAAAAATGTTTTTTAGGCTAGTTTGGAGTTAGGCTAATATTTACATAGTAGCTGTTTTGGCTAATCTAGTCTTTTTTTCTTTTTTTTTTTTTTTTAGGCAATTATAAAGTTTAGCACACATTTCAGCTACATGCTAGCTGTTTTGGCTAACTTTAGCTATTAGCTTCAGCGTTTTCAGCTATTAGCTTCAGCGTTTTCAGCTATTAGCTTCAGCGTTTTCAGCTATTAGCTTCAGTGTTTTCAGCTATTAGCTTCAGTGTTTTCAGCTATTAGCTTCAGTGTTTTAAGCTATTAGCTTCAGTGTTTTCAGCTATGAGCTTCAGTGTTTTCAGCTATTAGCTTCAGTGTTTTCAGCTTTTAGCTTCAGTTTTTTCAGCTATTAGCTTCAGCGGTTTCAGCTATTAGCTTCAGCGGTTTCAGCTATTAGCTTCAGCGGTTTCAGCTTTTAGCTTCAGTTTTTTCAGCTATTAGCTTCAGCGGTTTCAGCTATTAGCTTCAGCGTTTTCAGCTATTAGCTTCAGTGTTTCCAGCTATTAGCTTCAATGTTTTCAGCTATCAGCTTCAGTGTTTTCAGCTTTTAGCTTCAGTGTTTTCAGCTTTTAGCTTCAGTTTTTTCAGCTATTAGCTTCAGCGGTTTCAGCTATTAGCTTCAGCGGTTTCAGCTATTAGCTTCAGTTTTTTCAGCTATTAGCTTCAGCGGTTTCAGCTATTAGCTTCAGCGTTTTCAGCTTTTAGCTTCAGTGTTTTCAGCTTTTAGCTTCAGCGTTTTCAGCTATCAGCTTCAGTGTTTTCAGCCATCAACTGCAACATTTTCAACTATCAGCTTCAGCGTTCTAAGCTATAAATTTCAGCATCTTCAGCTGTCAGCACTAGCATCTTGAGTGGCCAAATTCAGTTTACAGCATTCACACTAGAATTATTGCAGGTAATACTATATTTCTAGTTCATAATCATGTTAAAAAGTTGGAGTTTCAAAGTTTTAAAAATATAGTATTAGGGTGTTTAATAAATGTTTGTCCTGTTCGGCCCGCGACCTAAGGTGTATTTTGGATTTTGGCCCCTCATGCGATTGAGTTTGACACGTCTGTTCTAGTTAATTGAGCTAACATGTTAGCTTCTTTGTCAGGACTGAAGCCACGTTCACACCGAATGCAATTCGAGTATCAGATTCACATCTTCTGCCTCTCTTTCAATTTGCTGCTGGACGCTTGTCCAAAAATGTGTTCATAAACTTGTGGAAGGAGCTACCGCTAAATGTTTTTAGCCTGATCGCTACATGGAAGTCTCATGGAAGTCATGTAGAATATTGAGAGATCAGATTTATTTATGTTGAAGAGCTCTACAAAAGCTTTGGTGATTACGAACCTACATATTGGAGGTGAACACGTCATGTGCTCAAAACTGAGTCCCTAATTGGTTGATGCAATGCGGTTATCTCGCTAAAGTTCAGATTTTTGAACTATGGATGCCCCTGACGCTTAAACTGCATCGCAGGACCTCAAATCATGTCTGGAGCCGGGTTCAAGAAAGATGTCGAGAAATGGGCGGGACCGACGAGGAGTGAAAGGCGGAGCCTCAGAAATCAAATCATTTTACTTCCGGGTCTTAAAACAGGCCACAAAAATGACTCATAGTTCATAAATAATTTGCGTTCTCAATGGAAGATATGATCATATATATGGGTATAGTTCACCATGATAACTAAATCATGGTAGGGTCCCTTTAATGCTAATGGAACCATGTTTTTGATGGAACAGCTGTTAAAGGAAAACACTTCAAACTTCTATTATTTAAACGCTGAATAAATGAATCTATATTTATATAGAAGTTTAAGTTGAAAAAAGTGCTTCATAATAAAAAATGAGATAAAAAGAAATATTTAAATTGGATGAAGTCATAAACAAAGAAAAAAATCAAAATTCAATCTAATATATAAAACAGATTTTTTAAAAATAAAGCAAGTAAAAGAAAATAAGATTTCACAGACTGCCTCTAAAAGCCATTCTAAAAAGTTTTGTGTTCAGTTGAAGTTGAAAGCTTTTATGTGCAGCTCTGGTATCATCAACTGTCTGCCATGAATATCGCACGATTTTGTCTCAGACGAACATGAAATCCAGACGTTTTGCTCTGCGCCACCGCTAGGTCTAAAAATTCAACATTTAGTGCAACTTAAAAACTTTATTTAAATTTTAGCTCCATAAAATTCAAATAGAACTGTGGATATTTAAGTGAGAAGAGGCTTCAGGTAAAAAAGCAAAGTAAGAGAAAGAACCAGATTTATCGAACACTTTTCCCTTCTGAGTTCTTTTGAATTTAGTCCAGATGAGGGGGCTGTGTATTTAAATTACATTTTTTTCTCTTTCATAAGAAAAATGCCACAATGACATTTTAAAACTCAAAAAACATTATTTTTATTTGAGGGGAACTTAAAACAACCTCAAGACATTTACAATAAATGTAGCTTTTTATTGTCATTTTTTAAGAAAACATAACTGAATCATTTTCAGTCATTACAAACTGAATTTGTTCAAAACTTTAACCTATTTAGTGAAATTCACCAAAATAAATCTGCGTTTGGAGTCTAGTTATAAATGAAAACACAAATTTAAAGAACGTTTCTAGAGAATTTCTGACAGTAAATTAAATTGTATTTGCTTCGTTATTTCACATGTTAAAAATCTAAGCAGAAATGACAAAACTTAAATAACTAATCTATTATGTATTCAATCGTTAGCATTTTTCATTCAAGCTAAAGCGCTACATTAAAGGGATAAAAGAAGTCGCAGGTTGCAGACCCCTGAGTTAGCTCCAGAAATACAAACACTCTTTTAATTGCACAAATTAATTACATATTTGTTTTATTCAAATAAATCTTCAGTGTTTTATTAGGATCTGACTGCTAGGACAAAAAGACCTTTGTACAGAGTTTATGAGTAATAAAAGTACTAGAAGTCCTTGCAAACTGCTTAAAATGTAGTGTTTGGTTGATTTATTGTTTCAATTATTCACAGTTCATGTTGATCTTTTAGAATTTATTTCACCTAAATGCGAGCAGAGAAAAATCTCTAAAGCTGCTTTTTAATGTTGTGTTTTTCCTAAAATGATTTTTTTTTTTTTTTTACAGATTTGTTTAAGAAACTTTGAGGGTTTCTTTTAGAAAGAAATGTAGAAAAAAACCCAAATTTTTTTGCATTCAAAGTGTTTGCTTCAATTGTTTTTAATGAAAAAACTCAGTTGTCTATTACTTTGAGAGGCTGTTGTTTTCTCCTCTTTTTCACCAAATTATTTTTTAAGTTTATTTTATCCACAAATTTTATTAAAAAGTCTAACAGCACTGTATTTTTAAATATTAAATCTTAACCCTGTTTTTATTTTAACACATTAATTACTAGTTTATAACAAATTGAAACCTGTTGGATTTGAGGTCATTCTTATTAGTGTCCAGCATTAACTTTCATTTATTGTGTTCAGTTTATCTAAAAAACAAATTTTCGGTTAAAATCTTGACTCAAACCTAGTCTGAACCTCATTATTTTTGCAGAAAAATGTTTAATAAATGTGAATTTTAATTGTGAATTTTGAAAGTGTAATGTTGTTAGAAAAAAAAGAAATTTTTAATTCTAAATAATGAGGTTTTTCTTCAGCAACCCCACTGGCTTAGTGACTGTTAAAACAACTTATTTTTTTTTTTTATCTTAAAATTCTTTTTGTCACTTTTCCAACTTCTTTCTTGCACACCCTCGTCTGGATCTTCCTCTCCAGGTGCGTTCTACCTGGTCTTCGAGTACATGGACCACGACCTGATGGGCCTGCTGGAGTCCGGCCTGGTGCAGTTCTCCCACGAGCACGTGCGCAGCTTCATGCGCCAGCTGATGGAGGGCCTGGACTACTGCCACAAGAACAACTTTCTGCACAGAGACATCAAATGCTCCAACATCCTACTGAACAACAGGTCAGACGGACATCCTGTCGCTGACGGCTGGAACCGCCCTGCCGTCCAATCAAAAATGAGCAAAAGTTTGATTGTGGAGAAATAATTGATCGATTTCATTAAAAACGATTTTGTTTTTAATTTCTGGCACTTCTATGTTTTAGAGGTCAGATCAAGCTGGCTGACTTTGGTTTGGCTCGACTTTACAATTCAGAGGAAAGGTAAGAGTTCCTCTATTATTCAGCTTCTATATTGAAGCTTTAACAACTGTAGTATGTAACTTGTCCACCAGATGGAGCCATTTCACAGCAGATGACTCTTCTCTTCCTGTTGAACTGAATTTCTCCTCTCATTCTTGTATTCTCTTCCTGCAGTCGGCCATACACTAATAAAGTAATCACACTATGGTACCGCCCCCCTGAACTTCTGCTGGGGGAGGAGAGGTACACCCCAGCCATTGATGTTTGGAGTTGTGGGTGAGTCCAGTTTAATAAATAAACCTCTAAAATAATCACTTTTTATTGTGACGCAACTTTACTAAGAATTTTCTATCAAAATGTTAAAAATAAACAATGAATATTGGAAATTATTTTACCATTTTATTTAAGCACGTCTTTATAATCTCTTGATAAAAGTCTGTTTAGATTGATTTTTTTAAAGTCAAATCTGTTTAAAAAAAATGCTGCATAAATTTACTGGTAGTTTAATTAGACAAAATACTGTTAAAATGTCTTGTTGTAGAATTGTTTACTATGCAATTTACTTGAATTGATTTGACTTCAATTGGGCCAAAACAAATTTAGTTTATTAGTCAGCGATAGTTTTTCTGCACCAGAATGATGATAATGAAGTACAGAATGTTTATGTAGTCGAGTAATTCAGCTATAAGCTTCAGCGTTTTCAGCTATAAGCTTTAGCGCAGGGGTCACCAACACGGCGCCCGCGGGCGCCAGGTCGCCCGCGAGCACCTCATGAGTCGCCCGCGGGTCTCTTCTAAAAATAGCACAACCCGTGAGCTGCTCAAAATTTTAATTTTATTGTGATGTATTTTTTTGAACTCACACTTGCCTTCACAAAGAATTAAAACATCTTAACATATATGTTTATTATTGCTGAAGCCAAAAACGGCCTATCCCACTTTTAATTTAATCGTTTTCTCGTTAAAACGAGATAATCAATAACGCCGCGTCCCCTTCTCGTTTTCCCGCATGGAGACACTGAGATTTTACCTGTGTTGAGATTCTTGATTTTGTGGTTAACGACATAAACAATAGAAGAAGACACTCCACAAAAGTTGTTTTTGGTCAGTTCTTTTACTTATTAGTGGAGCTGCGCTCTTCAAATGCCCGAGTGACCCAGCCCCCTCCGTTTATTTCCCCCAAACCCCGGCTGCTTTCACATTAACGCTGACATTTCGCGAATTGGGTTTTTGATTATTATTTTCTTTAATGGAAACACAGTTTAATTAAAAAAATTAAGAAAAATGTTCCAGCTGCTTACTTGTTATGGACATTCTTTTAAATACCACTGAACAGACTTCTGACACCTGCACCTGGGACTGAGCGAGTCAGCGCTGCAAGCGCGCACCACACTCCTGTGACGTCACCCAAATGCTCCCTTTGTTAGTGAATCAAATAAAAAAAGCACACACATGGCCGTGTTTTAATGACTTATCGCTGGAGTTGGTTTGTGTTTTGTCGCATTTTTATGAAACCGTGTCATTGCGACACCGTGTTTTTTCGAAATTCCTGCTTAACGGAGACAGAACCGGGCTGCTGAGTTTCCGTATGGTGCGTTCACAGAGCCTCGGATATCGGCAGCAAAACGAAGCATTTTATCAGAGAAAACGTAGAACACCGTCACTGATCCGTATATAATCGACTGATGAAACAGTGTCGACGTTTTCTCTGAAGAACGGATTTGTTTTGCTGCAGATTGTATAAAAATGACAAAGTTTGTAGCGGACTGCGTTGAGCGGCTGTTTGGGTTGGTTTATTTCCAAAGCTCAGTGAACGCACCACGCGCGGATTCTTGTCTGCCGTCAATCAATCTGTGCGGAGGTTTAAGGAGAATAAATGGACGGGTGAATGAGACTAAAATTAAAGAGTTTGAGGAGCGTAGATCAAATACAAAAAAACAGTTAAAGAACAATTTTTTTGAAGTGTTCTTATGCTGTTTTTGTTGTTAACTACTAAAAAAAAAAAACCAGTTTTCTCGCTTTTTCCTTATAAAGATTTAACATCTCGTTTTTTCTGAAGAAAAGGATTTAAGAAAAAGATGTTGGGCAGGGCGTTTTTGGCTTCCTTACATTATACATGAACTTTAGATAAGCTTAGGTGACCTCGAACCTAGTGGATATACAGAGAAAAAAAGTGCTGCACTTTCCTCCATGCAGTCGGTGCTGAAAGACAATGATTCTGCATCCCAGGCATTTGACAGAGTGGCAGAAAAATACTGTGATGTCATCGACAGACTTGAGCAAGAGTTTGAGAATAGGTTTTGTGACATTGATCAGCTCGAGCCATGTTGGGCATTCATATCCAACCCTTTCATGAATGTGGACACGACATGCTTTTCTGAGAACTAAGTTCAACGTTTGACTTGGATGCTGGACAGGTGGAGATTGAACTGCAAAATGACCTCCACCTCAAAGCCCACCGGGTGCACAACTATTGCGTGCCTTGTTTGACTCAGAGAAGTACAGAGGAGTATGCACAGCAGCTATGAAGACTGCCAGCCTGTTTGGTTCAACCTATCTCTGTGAATCAGCATTTTCTGACATGAACTTCATCAAGTGCAAACACAGAACACGCCTCACTGATGCACATCTGAAAGACTTGCTCACAGTTGCAGTATCAAGCTACACACCAGATTACACTAAACTGGTGAACAGCATGCAATGTCAGTCTTCCCACTAACAAAGAAACAGATACAGACGTATGTGGTAACATGGCAGTGCCATGGCAAAGTTAAATTATAGTATTGAAATTTGTTCAATTCAAAAGTGTGTTCATAACACGTAGCAGTTGTAATTTTGTTAAAAACATTGCATTTGGTCATTACCTCAAAATGTGACAAGATTTGTTGAGATTAATCAAGTTTTTAATATTCATATTTGTTTCCTGGCTTGTTGTTGTTATTGATAATTACGATGAGAAATCAGTGTCTTCACATAGAGGAGTATCATTATTCATTATTACTAATGTATAACTAAAGGCAAACTAAGCAAATTTATTATTTCAATTTGGTAGCCCTTCGTATGACTCAGTACCCATGAAGTAGCCCTCGGTTACAAAAAGGTTGGTGACCCCTGCTTTAGCGTTTTCAGCTATAAGCTTTAACGTTTTCAGCTATAAGCTTCAGCGTTTTCAGCTATAAGCTTCAGCGTTTTCAGCTATAAGCTTTAACGTTTTCAGCTATAAGCTTTAACGTTTTCAGCTATAAGCTTCAGCGTTTTCAGCTATAAGCTTCAGCGTTTTCAGCTATAAGCTTCAGCGTTTTCAGCTATAAGCCTTAACGTTTTCAGCTATAAGCTTTAACGTTTTCAGCTATAAGCTTCAGCGTTTTCAGCTATAAGCTTTAACGTTTTCAGCTATAAGCTTCAGCGTTTTCAGCTATAAGCTTCAGCGTTTTCAGCTATAAGCCTTAACGTTTTCAGCTATAAGCTTTAACGTTTTCAGCTATAAGCTTCAGCGTTTTCAGCTATAAGCTTTAACGTTTTCAGCTATAAGCTTTAACGTTTTCAGCTATAAGCTTCAGCGTTTTCAGCTATAAGCTTTAACGTTTTCAGCTATAAGCTTCAGCGTTTTCAGCTATAAGCTTTAACGTTTTCAGCTATAAGCTTTAACGTTTTCAGCTATAAGCTTTAACGTTTTCAGCTATAAGCTTCAGCGTTTTCAGCTATAAGCTTCAGCGTTTTCAGCTATAAGCTTTAACGTTTTCAGCTATAAGCTTTAGCGTTTTCAGCTATAAGCTTCAGCGTTTTAAACTATAAGCTTCAGCGTTTTAAGCCATAAGCCTCAGCGTTTTCCTCTATAAGCCTCAGCGTTTTCCTCTATAAGCTTCAGCGTTTTCAGCTATAAGCTTTAACGTTTTCAGCTATAAGCTTTAACGTTTTCAGCTATAAGCTTTAACGTTTTCAGCTATAAGCTTTAACGTTTTCAGCTATAAGCTTCAGCGTTTTCAGCTATAAGCTTCAGCGTTTTCAGCTATAAGCTTTAACGTTTTCAGCTATAAGCTTTAGCGTTTTCAGCTATAAGCTTCAGCGTTTTCAGCTATAAGCTTCAGCGTTTTAAACTATAAGCTTCAGCGTTTTAAGCCATAAGCCTCAGCGTTTTCCTCTATAAGCTTCAGCGTTTTCAGCTATAAGCTTTAACGTTTTCAGCTATAAGCTTCAGCGTTTTAAGCTATAAGCCCCAGCGTTTTCCTCTATAAGCTTCAGCGTTTTCAGCTATAAGCTTTAGCGTTTTCAGCTATAAGCTTTAGCGTTTTCAGCTAGAAGCTTCAGCGTTTTCGGTTATCAGCATTAGCATTTTCAGAGGCCAGATTTCTCTTACAGCATTCACACTAGATGATGCAATATATGTAGTTTTTAGTTAGTTTAAAGCTAATATCGGTTGAGACGTGCTTTACATCCAGTTTGCGGTTGACCTTATTAGTCGACTATTAAAATAATCGTTTGTGGCAGCACTACTGGGAAATAAGCTGATAAATTAGTCTCAATTTTTCATTTGTAAGGTCTTAAAACGTCTTTAATTTAACGTCTATGAACCCTGATGTCCTTTGATGAACTCGTGTGAATTCTCTCTCTTCTTATCATTAGTGGTTCTTTTAATCTCAGTTAACTCTCATTCTTCCTTCATTTGCTTGTTGCTCTTCATGGTTTAGGTGCATCCTTGGAGAACTTTTTACCAAGAAGCCCATCTTCCAGGCAAACCAGGAGCTGCTACAGCTGGAGCTCATCAGGTCAGCCGCTCTCACGTAACATGTAACCGTATCCTGAAGACGAGCGCCGACTTGTTCTGTTGGAAAATCCAGTTTGTCCTGGAGAACTCCTCTTCCTAAAAGATGGTTTCTGTTTCCCGACTGAGCTGTTTGTTAGCTTGTATCGAGTAGAGATGTTGGATTCAAAATCGCTCTGAAGATAAATGTGAATCAAATAAATCTGCCGTTTCCTAACAACTGAATCCCTTCTCCTCTTGTAGCCGTCTGTGTGGAAGTCCGTGTCCGGCAGCTTGGCCCGATGTCATCAAACTTCCTCTTTTCAACACCATGAAACCCAAGAAGCAGTACAGACGGCGACTACGAGAGGAGTTTGCCTTGTATGTTCCTGTTCTATCTAAAGCACGCGTGTCAGGCCCGGGGGCCGGACCCGGCCCTTCAGATCATTATGTTGTTATTAATGACCCGATGTTATCTTGCGCTCATTTCTAATTTGTATAATTTTGACAAAATGTGTTTTTATGGAGAGTAAAATGTTGAAAGTTATTCAAGTTGATTTATTCTTGAATAATATTCCTGCCTTTTTATTATTCATAATTATGTAAAAAAGTTACGATTTTAAAGTTTTAAAAACAGCCATTCTGATAGTTTTTGGACTATTTTGTCATTTACTGAGATTCTCTCAAGGCTGTTTTGGAGTTTAGCTAATATTTTAGCTACATGCTAGCTTTTTTGGCTGACCTACTTTTTTTTTTATTTTATTTTTTAGGCTTATTTGGCATTCAGCTAATATTTCAGTTAGCTATCAGCTTCAGCGTTTCAGCTATTAGCGCTAGCATCTTGAGCGGTTACATTCAGCTTACAGCATTCACACTAGAATTATCACAGGTAATGCTGTTTATCCAGTTCATAATTATGTTAAAAAGTTACGGTTTTAAAGTTTTAAAAATTTAGTTTTAGAGTGTTTTATAAATGTTAATCCGACCCGCGACCGTTTAAAGGCGTGTTTTGGATGTTGGCCCCCTGTGCGATTGAGTCTGACTGCAGGTTAAACTTCTCTCTCTTCGTGTTTAGTTTACCTACTCCCGCTCTGGACCTGCTGGACCGAATGCTGACCCTCGACCCCGCGCGCCGTTGCACGTCGGAGCAAGCGCTCGCCAGCGACTTCCTGTGTGACGTGGAGCCCAGCAAGATGCCTCCGCCCGAGTCAGTAGCTGCAGAGCGAGCGTCCGTCCCCTCCTCCCTCGGAGGTTGACCTCTCCGGTTTGTGTCCCGCTCAGCCTCCCGCACCATCAGGACTGCCACGAGCTGTGGAGCAAGAAGAGGCGGCGCGCGCGGCAGAGCGCGTCGACCGAGGATGTGCCTGCGCCCAAAGTGCCCCGTAAAGACGCCACCGGGACCTCCGCCGGGGAGAACAGTCGATCTCAGAGCAGCCCGGCGCCCCCGCCACCGCCCCCAGCTAAACCCCCCCCCACAGCCAACCTGGAGACTGAACTGTCAGGTAACACATGTCAGTCAGGGGTTAAAGACCCACTCCTATCTATTTATGGTCTATCGTAACGTTTTATTTATTCCTGATAAAGTATTTTTGGGTTGATTTTTAAATGAAGACATTTAATAAACAGATTCAGATTTTTCTCTATTTTTATTTCTTTAACTTTATTTTATTATTTAACACTAGCTTTAACAAACAAGTTAAAATACTGCAACTATTACTTCAAATAATGATGTTATCTAGTAAATATAGGGGATAATTAGTGGTTTGATCGTTATTTTTTAGAACTATTAAACATTTTTAACCAAACATGATTCACGTTTATTATTAAAATTCTTAAAAATTAATTACATACTTATTTGTACTAATATTATGTACTTAATTATATACTTTGTTGTAGTAGGCCCAAATAGTAGTATTCATGAATCAGTGATATTATTCCTCCTGTTTATTTTTTTTATATTAAGGGATTCTTTTTTTAACCTCAAGGAAACACTTTTTTTTGTTTTATTACCAGAATTCTCTTATATTTATTTCTCTGTCTTAGAAATAAAACGGGCATATCAAAGAACAGCTCGGGTCCTTAAACGTTAGATCATCTTCTGTCTGCAGCACAGAGAGGTTAACGTTAAAAAGTAACAAAATCTTTATTTTTTTATTGTTGGAATGTATTTGTTGGTCACTGTTTGCGTTAAGATGTTACAAATATGTCAATCCGGGTTTTAAAGGGATTTATTGATCCCAAATCTGTGAACATCTACAGGAATATTTACCCGGGTATTCACGATCTTCATAAATATTGTCTTCTCCCTCCATCAGTCCAATGGGGAGCCACGCCCTCCAGCGTTGAGACAGACAAAGATCCACAAAACACACAGAAGTCCCACTCTGACAGAAATACACAGAACAAAAAGAAAATACAAAAATAGTGTTTATGCTCTGAAAAACAGAATAATGTTGGATTTTAAGTTTTATCAGCTAAAGCAAAACTGAAAGTTTTTAATGATAAAATTAGCGAGAGTTTTTATCTGTTAAAAATCTGAGACTGAAGTTTCACCCACTGACATAACTTCTGAAAAAAGCGTTTTAGCTTCGACACCGGAGCTTAAGCTTCAGAGTTTAAAACCTTTGGGTTATAGTAACTCAGGATTAATGTAACTCCAGCAGATTCTGACGCGGACAAACGCAGCCTCGTGCTCATACGCAGAGCTGTACGTTACGGTTGGAACGTAAAATGTTGAACTTTGAGGATGGAGAAACATTTTCAGGTTTTGTTGTTAAATATTCAAAAGGATTTTTATGTTTCTTATGTAACTGCTGAACTTTAACAGAAGGTTTAGGAAAAAAAAAGTTAAAATAACATTTCTTTCTGTTTAAATATTTGTTTTTTTCATTTTTGTTCATTCTGATCTGTTCTAAATAAAAGTATAAATAATGGTGATTTCAAACAAAAATGTACATTTTCAGTAGAAAGACACAAACTTAGAAACAAACGTATTAAAAAGTGAGAATCGTGGTTCGATTCTTGATTAAATCGGATCAGAAACCAACCAACGATCCACAGCCCTGGTATCTATGTGGATCAATAATTTACTATATAAAACGCTGATCGTAATAAGAATACATTCAATATCCAATACTGATCGGGGGACAGATCCCGTGATCGGATCAGCACATCCTTAGTTATTAGCCAACATTTAAGAAAGAAAGAAATGAATTTTCTGCAGGGCGACAGTAGTTTATTAGAAATTCACCTCTGAGCTGTGGGCAACCCCGCCCCCCTTTCACCTTCCTGTTACTAAGAGCTCTCTGTTTACGCGCCCTCCCACTAGCTTACAGCCCCTCACATCAGAGCTGCAACGAAAAGGGTGATAAATGTCAGAGATGTCCAGTCACAGGTGCTTAGATGAGGAAAACAAAGACGTTGGTGGATCTAGTCGTCTGTAAGTGGATGAGCCGGACTGAAGCAGGAAGTGTCAGTGACGGGGTAGATGAGACGCTTCAGCACATCACCAAACTGTGTGGATACTGTCACTCAATACTGACCCCTGCTGGACAGTTAAGAAACTCCACTGATAAACTGATCAAACAATCAAATGTAGATACAATATTTGACATAGTTGTTATGGCTTGTTCATACTGATGCCTTGATCTGTATCACTTCAGCATTAAGGAAGTTCTTTTATTGAAGTACGACAGTCCTGAAGAAGAAATGCAACATTTAACCTAAAAAAATACGATTACTGTCATTTAAAATAAGTCAGAGAGGAAACACTGTTAAAACTAATTATACATAATTGCTCAAACTTAATTAAAACATTCAACACCTTTAGGAAAAATTCAGTAAAAAAAATGTCACTCACAGGTGGGCGGGGAAAACGGAGCCGTGTGAGAATCTGTCAACATCTGGAAGAGCACGTCTGGGGCAGGAGAGATTTTATTTTATTTTATCTTATTTATTTATTTTATTTTTTTTAACATTTTCTTTTACTACATTATACTACACAATTATATTATTTAATTTTTTAGATTTTAATTTACTTTAAGTGACAGAAATACAACCGAGAGGATCCGGTCATTTTTCACAATAAAATAAATTTCAACATAAAAGATCGCTCAGTCGTATCACGAGTCACAATAAATCTGCCAGATTGACGCCAAACCCGCCCAAAACAAATTTTACCTGCAGTATCAAAATCAAAACCCCCAAATTCGACAGAAAACCATCAAAGTATGACAAAGTAGCTGTTTCAGTGACGTGTCTTTTCCCGAGGCGACACGCTCACCGACACGGTTTCATTCTGAGTTTGACACGAGAGCCGACGCGTCACTAAAGTTTATAGTTTTTCCAGTTCATTTAGTACGTCACAAATACGACCCGTTTTGCTCTAAATTCTCAATGATTTAGAAAAAGAAATTCTCAGGACTTGAAATTTGAGTCTATAATCATAAGAAAAAACACACTATAGATCTTAAAGTAACCAGTTTTTCATCCGTATTTGCATTCATTCCTGATTCGAACAAACAAAATGTTTTCCTGATTGTAGCTCTGGTTTCTTCCTTCTGTCCAGGTCTGGGAGCGGCCGCGGAGCAGTTGAATCAAACCGAGTTGGCCGTGCTGCTGAACCTCCTCCAGGGCCAAACGGATCTCAGCGTGACCCAGGTGGCGCAGCTCCTCAACCCCTCCAACCCCGAGAACCTCAGCCAGCTGCTGTCCACGCTCGGCGAGGCGTCCGACCAGCAGGGGGCGGCGGAGGAGCCGGCCGCGCCCCAGCCTCCCGAGCCGCCGCCGCCGCCGCCGGAACCTCAGGAAGCCTCCCCGACACCCGGAGAGCCCTCCTTCAGCCAGGAGGAGCAGGCCAACCTGCTGGCTCTGATTCTGGGGCAAATCATAAAACCGCAAAATGAGGAACAAGGAGATGAAAGCAATGGCGTTCGGGCACAGGAAGCGCTGCCGCGCGGTTCGTCCACTTCTACTACTGATTGCAAGGGCAAGTCTGGGTTTAGTCTCTAAAACAAGAAACCAATTTTAGTCTCATCAAATGTCCTATTAAATTAATGAAAATATAGAAGAAATATACAAAACAAATGTCCTTTATTTACCCAGCATCCCCCTCCAATAATCTGGCGTGTGGGGGTGTCATGTGACCTGCTTCACTGTCAATAAACCCCAGAACATGCTCTGTGTTTGTACGAAAGCGACGATTTTTCTGTTTTTTCCCACAATTCCCATCACCTTTTCACAAGTCTGTCTGTTCCATCTCCTCCTTTTGTTCCGTCTTCACTTCATTTCACGTATGCCGCAGGCGTCAAAGGGTTCTTCAGAGAGAGATGTCGCTTTAAACGCTCTGTAATGTCAGTCTTTTTATGAAGAAAGTCAAATAAATTATCAAGTGAAAATAAATGTTTTTGAATCTTTAGATCTCACCTGCATGTGTTTCTTTTAATTTTTTTGTTTTTTCACTTTTTTGTTTTTTTTTTTGTTCACTGGTTTAGTTTATAAAAAAAAAAACATGACCTGAAACATGGAATCTTCTTCCTGCTTTGAAAGGCTCCGCCCACTTTAAGCTGTTTTAGGCTTGTCACACTTTTAGATATTAATTTTTTCCTTAAATATTCATCTACTAATTCCTGCATTTACAACATATAATTGCTAAAAATCTCTGGATCCAAACAAACGTGAGTTTTTAGGACAAAGTGCTCCCTCTTGTGGCGAAAGTAGGAACTTCAAGGGAAGAAAGCTCAAACTTCAAAGTAAGTTTATCTTTTTGTCTAATTGTGTTTTTTTATGTTTTACTTCAGAAGATGGTGTCTCGTCAAAGCTGAAACAGTTCAACCAGCTGCCTCCACCCGGTGAACGTCCACCGTCTCCACCCGGGCCCCCCCGCCGGCCTCCGTCTTCGGGAACTCGTCTGACGCCGAGGCGCAGCCCAGCCAGGACATCAGCCCCGCCGTGGCGGCCGCCCTGCTTCAGCTCATCTCTCAGCAGGACTCGGACGCCGGCGCCCCCAAGCAGAAAGAGAACCCGGACGCCCCGTCCCGGAGGCAGCCCCCCCTCCTGTGGCCCGCCGACTCGCCCCCCAAACCCCCTCCCGCAGCCGAGGCCCCAGCAGGTCTGGTGACCGCTGCTCCCGCCTCTGCGGCGCAGTTCCCTAAAGACCAGGACCTCCGCTTCTCTCACGGAGCGGCCCGCTGACCCCGCCAGTCGGAAAGGTGAGGAGCGCTCGATCATCCCGGGACGTCCCGGAAAGGCAGCCGAGGAGCTAGACCAGGTGCAGGTAGAGAATCCTATGAATGAAAATGAATGTGTGCCTGAAAGAGGAAAAGGCCTCCGCAGCCGCGTCGTTCTAGCTCGGAGGCCGTTTTATTCTATTTGTCTTCAAGCAGTGAAAATAACCGGACAAACATCAAATGAAATAAAGCTTTTGGGGAAATAAATGATTGTCACAACAGAAAGTTTTCAGCCAAAACTTCCTCGCTTCCATTTCCCGCCTTGTGATCGTCGTGACCTCAGTGACCCCTGAATGATCTCAGCCTTGCGGGAAGTTGTTCTGCTGTGAATCCTCTCCTCCATTCAGCGGAATCGTGTTCCGCCTGAGAGTATCGTTGGCAACCAACATTTGTGTTACAGCAAGCTTGTAGTTCTTAAAAAAAAAAAAAAGGATTCAACTACTTAAGGATGAACTGCACCCTAATGCTTCTTTGCCTAGGTGGACCCTGAAAGCCTCGACGAATATGTAACTTTTGCAAAAAAAAAACAAAAAACTTTTTTTTACATAAATAAAATTATAAAACGCTTTAACAAATTATGCTAAATCATTGTTTTTTTTTGTTTGTTTTTTTTGCGTTTGAAAAGTAAAATTAAAAAAAGATCAAGAGGAGAAAATAGTTTCTGTAAAAAGAGAATTTTGTAATGTGTTTTCTTGGTTCCGTTGATTAAAGGAAGTGATGCGACTGGCTGGTTTTTTTCTGCTTTTTCTGGGTGTTTTGGTGCGAAGCGGCCACTAGATGGCGAGCATCGACTCCATCTGGAGTGCAGCTAACATTCAGTCCTTCCAGTGCTTGAATGATCAGAGTTTACTGTCCTCCAGTGGATTATTTTAGAGGAAAACGCCCCACTGAGCGTTAAAGACACGTGTGTCGAAACCCAGGGGCCGGATCCGGCCCTCTAGGTAATTCTATCCGGCCCTCCAGATCATTTTATTTTATCGCCATTATTGACCATATGTTATCTTGCACTTATTTCTAACTCATATAATTTTGACTAAATGTATTTTTATGGAGAGTAAAATATTGAGTTATTTTAATGTTTAAGTTGATTTATTGTAGAATAATATTCCTGTCTTTATATTATTCATAATTAGTTAGAAAGTTACAATTTTAAAGTTTTAAAAATTGGGATTCTGCTAGATTTTTTTTTTTTTTTTTTTTACTATTGTAGCGTTTATTGAGATTTTTTAGGCTATTTTGGAGTTTAGCTAATATTTCAGCTACATGCTAGGTGTTGTAATTTAGGCTTTGTCTGTTTTTTAGGCTAATTTGGCATTTAGCTAATAGCTAATATTAGCTAATATTTTAGCTGGCTATCAGCTCCAGCATTTTCAGCTATTAGCTTCAGAGTTTTCAGCTATTTTTAGCTTTTTTAGGCTTTTTTTTAGTTTAGCTAACATTTCAGCTACATGCTAACTTTTTTTGTTTAATTTAGGCTTTATTTTTTTCATTTTTTCAGGATATTTTGAAGTCTAGCAATTCTCCAGCTACATGCTAGCTGTTTTGGCTAATTGAGCCTTTTTCCCCCTTTTTTTAAATTTTTTTTTTTTTTTTTTGGAGTTTAGCTAATTTCTCAGCTACATGCTAGCTATTTGTACTAACCTACGTTTTTTTTTCTTCTTTTTTTTTTTTCTCCAGGCTAATTTAGCATTTACCTATTTTTTTTAGCTGGCTTTTAGCTTCAGCGTTTTCAGCTGTCGGCTTTGGCGTTTTTATCTATCAATTTCAGCCTCTTCAGCGGCTCAATTCATCTTACAGCATTCACTCAAGTATTAAGAGGTAATGTTATATATTAAGTTTATAGTTATTATATTAAAAGTTACGATTTTATAGTTAAAAAAATGTAGTTTTTGAGTGTTCAATAAATGTTTATCCTGTTTGGTCGGCGACCGAAGGTGTGTTTTGGATTTTGGTCTCTTGTGTGATCGAGTTTGACGCTCCTGAGGGACTAAAACCTAAAAACCTGTTGGACTTTTTTGTTTTTTAGGCTATTTTGGAGTTAACATTTCCGCTACATGCTAGCTGTTTTAAGTAATTTAGGCTTTTTTTTCAGTTTTTTTCAGGTTATTTTTAAGTTTAGCTATTTTCAGCAACATGGTCGCTGTTTTGGCTAACCTAAGTTTTTATTTTTTCCTTTTATGCTAATTTGGCATTTAGGTGATAATATTGTTGGGTATCAGCTTCAGCATCTTCAGCTGACAAATTCAGCTTACAGTATTCACACTAGCATTATCGCAGGTAATGCTATCTATGTAGTTCATAATTATGTTATAATAAATGTTATGGTTTTAAAGTAATAGAAATGTAGTTTTAGAGTTTTCAGTAAATGTTTATCCTATTCGGTCTGCGGCTTAAGGTGTTTTGGATTTTGGCCATTTGTGTGATTAAGTTCTAAGATCATCAGAACTAAAGTTGCAGCTTTGTTCTGCAGTTTATTTTTAAACGAATGTAGAAAAATGTTTTTTTTTTTAAAAAGAAAAGGGTCAAATAGTTTCTGAGTTTTATTTCCTCTTTTTGGATAAATCCCTTCATGTTTGGCTCCTCACTTGGCAGCCGTTCAGGGCCGCTTACCCCTCTGGCCCAACGAGCAGCTGAGCCCTCCGGGCCTCATAGAAGAGGCGCCGGGAGGCTCACCTGCCCTGCAGCACGGGCCCCGGTTTGAACGAGATGTTTTAATGCCTCCGCCCGCCGGGGACGGGGGAACGATGGCGAATGTCCCCGCGGGGACGCCGAAGAAGTGGCGGGCAAACGGCGGTGCCAAGTCGGGGAGCCTGCACACATAAATCAGGCTGAGGAGTGACGAGCGGGCGGCTGTGCCATCAGTCAGAAAAGCACCTTATGGGGGATGCCCAGAAATGTGCCAGTCTGTACGTGGCACAGCGGGGACAGGCGGCGGCCCCAAAACCAGCCTCCATTTTGGATCGAGAGATGACTGACAGTCTGTTTCTGTCAGCTGATGCCAAAAAAAAGTCTATTCTCCATCAAACCGTAAAACAAAAGAGGAAAGTCGATTTTAGAGCTTTCAAAGAGCGCATTAGAGGATACATCACACCCTTATTGGATTAATTGATAACCTTTTCGTCTAATTGTTGCCTTAGTAACATGAGGACTTAGCATAGCAGCTAAAAATACAGAGGATGGACTCAAACAGGCCGTTAATAGATTCCCTTTGATTCTTCACAATCCCACAAACTCAGAAAACACATTTTAAATGATGATTTAAAATCAGAAAACATTAAAGCAGCTGCTGTTTTTTGGTTTTATTTATCGACCTTATGAAATTAGCTAAACAAATAACAAAAAGGGGGCAAATGCAATTCCTGGGGTTTTCAATAGAATCGCTAAAGTGTTTGAATTTCATCTGTGATGCTGCGGTCTGATTCCCTCAGAGGGAGGAGTTACGGTCGCTAAAAACTGTTTGATTCAGCATTTTTATTTAAGAAGCACACGTCAATCCTTACGTCCTTATTCCAGATGTTCTAAGTATTTTCAAAAAATAATTTTGAAACAAATGTTAACCAGATTGTGACAACTAAAAATAATAAATAAGTAAATCTAAGTAAAGGTGGAATTATATACTTTTTAAGGGTGTAACAAACAACTAAATCGATTTATATTCTTAGTCAAACTGGCAAGTTGTTAATCAAACCTATACCATTATAAAATAGTTTAAAAATGAAATCCATTAAATCAATGTTGAAAAACATAATTGAGACAGTTTATTTTACTATAATGTAAGAACAATTGCTTTCACTGCAGACAACACGTATGACTCAGCAAAAAATTAGTTCAACGTGTGGAAACACTTTGAATTTAGCAAATATGTGATCAGACAATATAATATATTTGTTTTGTTTGTATTGTTTTGATGTTGAAAAGCAACAGTTGGCTGAAACTAAAAGAGTTAAAGGTTTACCATTTACTCTTATTTGTTAGTATTTAATTTCTGTTCAGGTATTTATCTCTTCTTCATCTTTTTGGCTAAAGATGTCCTGAATTGCTTTAATATCAGTGAATCGGATCATTTAAAATGAACATTGATTATGAGCTTGGAAACCACAAGTTATGACAGGAACTGAGCCATCTGAGTAATCCAGAACCATCTACTTGGATTTTTTTATGCTAATTTAGCTATTATTTTAGCAACATGCTAATATTTTTGGCTAATATGTTATTCATTGGTTTCTTTTTAAAGGCTAATTGAAAGTTAAGCTTCCATTTTGCTGACCGACTAACGTTTTTTGTCTAATTTGCTGAAAACATGGAATTTCAGACTGTTTTAGAATATAGCTACTATTTAGCATTGTGCTAGCTTTTTTAAAAAAATCTTTAATATTTTTTTTTTTGGCTAAACTTGCATCTATTGAGGTTTTTTAATGCTAATTTTGAGTTTAGTTCATATTTTAGAAACATGCTAACATTTTTGACTAATTTGTTATCTACTGGGGTTTTTTAGGCTAATTTAAAGTTTAGCTTCCATTTTAGTTACATGCTAAAGTTTTGACTAATTTAATTTACTGTGAAATTTCGTGCTTTTTTGAGTTAGCTTAGTATTTAAGCATTGTGCTAGCTTTTTTGTGTGGCTACTTTGTTTTTTTCAGAGTTTTTTTATGCTAATTTGGAGTTTAGCTAATATTTTAGCAACATGCTAATATTTTTGGCTAATATGTTATCTACTGGGTTTTTTTAGGCAAATTTATAGTTTTTCTTCTATTTTAGTAAATGGCTTAAGTTTTGACTAATTTAGCTTACTGAGGAATTTTAGGCTTTTTTGGAGTTTAGCTAGTATTTAACCAACATGCTAACATTTTTTGATGATTTTTTTATTTTATGACTATTTTTATAGGCTATTTTAGAGTTTAGCTAATATTTTAGCAACAGGCTAACGTTTTTGACTAATTTAGTTTACCAAGGATTTCTAGGTTATTTTGAAGTTTAGCTAGTACTTCATCAACGCGCTAGCTTTTTTGGCTAATCTACAAAGGTTTTTGGGTTAATTTGAAGTGAAATTAGGTTTAAAGAAGCGCTAAAAGCAACACTGAGCACTTCCTTTTTTCCCTACAACCCATCAGCATCAACGAGAAGGGATTGATTATTTCAAATGAGTTATTTTGTTATCGCTTTTGTATTTTTACATGAAATTATTCAAACTGTTTAACCAAAAAAAGAAAAAAGATATATAATCATTGTGACTTGACACACTCTCGGCAGATGGCGCCATAGGCGGCCGCCTAGGTCGCCTATGCCCTGGGCCGGCCCTGGACAGGAGGCTGGCCTACTTGAAGGTTTGTTTTTGGTGTTACGCTTTGCAGTGTTGGCCACTCTGCTTAAATGTCTCTGCTCATCTAATCATTGATGTGCTGAAATATTAATAAAACTCTCTCTTGGTTTTCTTACAGAACCTGAATTGTTAAAGAAGTTGACCACAAATTGCATGAATCTAATCATTAAGATGAAACCAATAATAAATTTGCTTCTTTCCACTCCCCTTCAAGCAATCAAACTACTTAAACTCTATTTGATTTATATATTTTCTTGATAATTATATTAATAGATTCCATGTGTATAAGTGCAGATATGTCTATCTATGATTAAGAGCAATTATAATGTCAAGAAGATGGCATCATTTATTTATTTTCCCAACCATTTCTTGAATTAATTTTTTAAATAGATTTGACATATCTACACATTTTTTGTTTCCCTTTTTTTTAAAATTTATTGCTTCAAATCAATCAATTGTGACATATTACCAAAAGATCGATAAAGCTTCCCTGATTGATTTCTGTGTTTAACAGCTGAAGTTGTTTGATCAGTGAATGAAATGTCAGGGGAGGCTGTAACCCCCCCCCCCCCCACCCCAGCTTTACACAAGAAAATTGCTGAATCATAAAAATGTAGATACAAACTTGTAATTATTCCCTTTTCTTGTTAATTGGATTGTTATTCTAGTCAAGCTAATAAAAAATCCCACGGTCTTGAATGCAACTCTGAGCAAATCCTGCTGCCTTCATCAGATCTGCTTTTGTTTTCGATCAGACTCAATTTCACGTCAGCCGTTTGGTTTATGACCCCGCCTTCATTTATGGGATATTTTGAGAATTGATTGACTTTATTTTATTATATTTTATTTTTTTTTCCTGCAGTGAAACGTGGTTTACTGCAGCGGCGGCATGCTTTATAGACGCAATAACATCCCGGTTTATAGTTTTCTCAGAAACTGCAGTCACGTGCGCTTGTTTGCTCCAAACATCTGTACATAAAAATGTCCTCTTGATGCTGACTATATCAAAAACTTCTGACCTTTTTGGCGCCTTGGACGCATCATTTTCTCTGAGGAAAAAAAAAAAAAGTTTTTTTTTTCTTCTTCTCAAGGTCTCATTGCTGATTCCAGTCAAAGGGACGCAGCATCCTGTTCTGGTCCTGATGCTGGCGCTTTAAGGGCAGGCAGAGGGGCTGCTGGGAAGGCAGCGGAGGGGGGGTAGGATGAAGCAGGGGGGCCGGGCCCTGCAGGACCATTTGTGCTGAAGCTCATTTGCGCAGCGACACTTAATTGGCTACAACAATTAATTAATGTGTTGGAAAGTTGGCACAAAAAGTTCATTTAAGAGGGTTTTAATAAGCAATTAGAGGAAAAGCAGCGAAGAGAGGGAACGGGGGGTGGGGGGGGTAGTGGGGAGGAAAGAGAAAAAAATTCAGGGATGGAGGGGAGAGCGTCTGGCCACTGCAGGACAGGAGTGGATGCGGCGTGCGCGGCTCAGACCGCATGATCAGGAGTCGTGCGTAAATCCTCCTTTATTTTTTTTTGGTTCGCACCCCAAACCTGTGACGCCCCAAGATCGTGCAGCACCAGTGCGCCCGCCCCCCCCCCTCTCGTCCTGGCGCCCAACAATGTAAAATATCGCATGACTAATGAGAGGAGCAGGTTGGAATCCTGGGGAAGATGTCCTTGGAAGACGAATGCATTTTCAGCAGAATAATTAACTTAATTAACAAATTCACATGCATATTCATCAGCCTATTAATGTCTGCTCCGCGCTGCTTGATGAGCAATGTAATAATAACCGTTTCATTTGCATATTTGCGTTCACAGTCACACCCTTCTCCAAATAATTAAGAAAAAAGGCGCAGTGTAGGGTAACTCAAACCAGGAGCTCTCTCTCTCTCTTTTTTTTTTTTTGTTTTTTTGTTTTTTTGCGCAAACTCAACATCCATCTGTCTGCATGTTGAGCGCGCTTCCATCTTTTTTTTTACATTTATTTATCTCTTGCTGCAGCTGAAAACTGAGTGTGACGCGCTCCCTTTGCGCGTCACCTCCAGCCTTCTCCCTGCTTCCTCCCATCCTTCTCTCCTTCCTGTTTTTGCGTCTCCTTATTAATTCATCTCCATCAGACCGGTCCTTAATTTATTATTTTTATTTTCTGCGTTTGAAGTTGTCTGCCTGTCAGTGTAAGTGGGTTTTTTTTTTTGCTGCAGAACTTGAATAATCTGCGAGTCGTTTCCTGGTTGGGAGCAGCCAGAAGGAGACATGGAAAAGATAAATAAAAAGAAAACAAATAAATGATGAACGTTTGTGTCTTTTCGCTTCCTCGATTTCTGTTTGTGTGTTTAATTGTGTGAATGCTTAGTAAACATTCACTCAACAGTGATTCTGCGGCTCCTTTCTGTACGTTTTAAGACATGTAAAAACTCAATCACACTTTCAGCTCTTTCAGGACATTACTGATTATACTTTTGGTTTTCAAAAAAGTTAAAATTTTTTAAATATTGTGCAAAAATATGCCCCACAGGAAATTATGGAGAAAGTCTTCAAATATCTAAGATTTTAAGTAGATATAGCTACAAGCCTTTAAATATATTCCTGGGCTATGTTTTCATTTTCAAAAATGTGGAGTTTAGCTTCTATTTTTAGCAACATGCTAACATTTTTGACTAATAGAGTTGACTGAGGAATTTTATGCTATTTTGGAGTCTAGCTAGTATTTAAGCAATGTGCTAGCTTTTTTTTTTTTTTTTTTTGGCTAAATTGCTACTGAGATTTTTTATATGCTACTGCTAATGTTTTACACACATGCTAACAAGTTTGGCTAATTTGTTACCTACTGAGGGTTTTTTTTTAGGCTAATTTAAACTTTAGCTTTTTTTGAGTAACAGGCTAAAAGACTAATTTAGTTTATCGAGGAATTTTTGTTTTCTTGGAGTTTAGCTAGTATTTTTTTTGTGTGGCTAATTTGGTTTCTACTGAGGTTTCTTATGCTAATATTTTATCAACAGGATAACATTTTTGGCTTATATGTTATCTACTGAGGTTTTTATGGTAATTTAAAGTTTAGCTTTTATTTTGGTAACTGGCTAACCTTTTAACTAATTTTGTTTTTTAGGAATTTCAGGCTATTTTGGAGCTTAGCAAGTATTTAAGCAATGTGCTAGCTTTCTTGGCTAATTTTTTTTTACTGAGGTTTTTTATGCAAGTTTAGGAGTTAAGCTAATAGTTTAGCAATGTGCTAACGTTTTTGCCTACTGGGTTTTTGTAGACTCATTTGAAGTGTAGCTTTTACTTTAGTATCAGCCTAAAGTTTTTAAATAATTTAGTTTACTAAGGAATTTCAGTATTTTACATTTTTTTTAAAGTTTAGCTTCTATTTTAGTAACATGCTAGCATTTTTGACTAATTGAGTTGACTGAGTAATTTTATGCTTTATTGGAGTTTAACTAGTATTTAAGGAATGCGCAAGTTTTTTTTTTTTTTTTGTTTTTTTTTTTAACTAAATTGCTACTGAGAGTTTTTTATGCTACGTAATATTTTACACACATGCTAACATTTTGGGCTATTATGTTACCTACTGGGACTTTCTTTTAGGCTAATTTAAACTTTAGCTTTTTTAAGTAACAGGCTAAAAGACTAATTTAGTTTACTGAGGATTTTTCTTTTTCCTTTGGAGTTTAACTAGTATTTAAGCAACGTGCTTGTTTTTTTTTCTTTTTTGTTTTTTTTTTTCCTAATTTGGTTTCTACTGAGGTTTCTAATCCTAATTTGGGAGTTTAGCTAATATTTTATCAATCATCTAACATTTTTGGCTTATGTGTTTTTTTTTTTTTAGGTTAATTTAAAGTTTAGCTTTTATTTTAGCATCAGGCTAGCTTTTTAACTTATTTAGTATATTAAGGAATTTCAGGCTATTTTGGAATTTAGCTAGTATTTAAGCAATGTGCTAGCTTTCTTGGCTAATTTTGTTTCTACTGAGGTTTTTTATGCTAATTTGGGAGTTAATCTAATATTTTAGCAACATGCTAACGTTTTTGCCAACTGGGTTTTATTTTTTGTGGCTCTTTTAAAGTTTAGCTTCTATTTTAATCACAGGCTAAAATTTTTAAATAATTTACTTTACTTAGGAATTTAAGTTTTTCAGCTAATATTTTTAGCAACATGCTAACATTTTTGGTGAATTTGTTATCTACTGAGGTTTTTATAGGCTAATTTAGAGTTTAGCTTCTATTTTAGCCACAGGCTAACGTTTTAGACTAATTGGTATACTGAGGATTTTTAGGTTATTTTGGAGTTTAGCTACTACTTCAGCAACAAGCTAGCTTCTTTTTTTATTGTTTTTTTTTTTAGCTAATTTGGCATCTACTAAGGTTTTGGGGCTAATTTGGAGTTTAGCTCATAGACAACTTTAAACAGCTAAGTATTGTTGCAAAATTAGAGATTTTTAAGCAATTTTACTAGCAATTTTTCCTGAATTTAGGTAAACTTCAGCATTCTCTCATATTTAACAAAATGTCCAGTCTTTTAGCAAATGTAACATTTCGTTTATAGCTTTTGCATTTTCTACAAATCCCTTCAGCAATTAAAGTAAATTGCATCAAAACCTTCACACTATCATCATCACAGGTAATGCAACTTTTCTCGTTTCAGCTTTTTGAACCTCTCAGCTGCTGTCAGAGCTGAAATTGATGTGGATGTGGTTTTATTTATTTAGTATTGCCTTGAATTTGACCAAACAAATGCAAATATTGCTTTTATAGTTGATTGCTGGATTTGTGAACCCCCCCCCTCAAACAGAAAAAGTGTGTGTGTGTGTCGTTCTCAGGCTGCAGCAGCAGTTTGGAGTCGGGATAAAAAGTAGGGAAAGATGCCAAATGAGTCCCCAGAGGAGGATAGAGGAGACGGAGAGAAAAGAGGAAATAAAAAGGGTTTAAAGGATCGAGACGCACAAAGAGAACTACAAATAATAGCCACATATTATTATTATCTCCATAAAAAGTTTCTATAGGCTCAAATAAATCCACCTTTGGGTCTGTTTGACCCCAAAAAGAAGGGATCAGAACGTCCTCTCCATCCCTGACAAAGATGCAGAAAAACAGGAACAGCTTGAGACAGATCTCTCACCTTTTTGTCTCTCTGTCCACTCTCCGTCTCTCCCTTTTTTTTTTTTTTTTTTTTTTTCCTTTCCCAGCCTGCTGAGGTGACACCCTGTGTGCAGTGTGACACTGAGCTGTCACCTCCCACTCCCTGCATCGCACCTCTGCCCCCTGCTGGCCTGACGCCGCCACGGCACCCAGCCGGGCCCTCGCTCCTCCAATCCTCTCCTCCATCAATCCAGTCCGAGGTTACGCTCACTTTCTCACCTTTTTTGTCTCACTTTCTTCTCGTCTCAATTCACCCCCGCAGATGGAACATTACTTTCTTAATATCTTTAACTTGCGACCCTAACTGGATCCGCTGAACCTCCTCATCGCTGAAATAAAAGCCAACAGGCGGAAAAAAAGTAATATTCTGAATAACGATGTCAGTTTTAAAGATCAATGTGACTTAAACCGCTAAATGAAACCAATTAAGATAATTGAAGGAGATATAATTTTTTATTAACCTTTTTTTCTGTCGTTAATGCTTCATGTCAGCCAAATTTTAAAAAGAATATATAAATAAATACGAGAAAATTCCCACATTTTCATTTTTAGAAAGTATAAAAAAATGTTACTAATTTTCTTTGATGTCATATATTTTATGATTAATATCGAGTTTAAGGTTTATTAAAAAGGTAAAATCCCATCAGTTGTTGCACATTCGACCCGTCCAACTCGACCTCTAAATGCTGAATGTCCAGCAGAGAGAAACCTTTTTTTTTTTTTTTGGTGTGACCTAATTGTAGATTTGACCCCAGGCCTCCCCTTCTCAGGGGGGACATTCTACCTCTTGTAAAAAAAAACCAAAAAATTAAGCTTAATTCCGCAAAAATTTAAAAAGAGAAATATTAAACAGGACACTTGAAGTTTATTTTATTCTGCTAAAATTATTATTTTTTTAACATGTTCTTGTAACATTTTTTTCTCATGATGAAGGAAGTTTATAAAGAAAATTAAGGAAGGGGAGGAGGACTTACTCTGTGCCAATGATCAACAACTTAGAGGTGAATTTCTGATTAACTATAGAAAACGACACAAGTTTTTGGATTTGATCTAAAAACATCTTAATTAAAGTTACTACCATGGATGTCTGTGAAGTAGAGGTAGAGTGGTCGACCTCTGATGAGAACATCGCTGGTTTGGTTTCTGCCTTGCTCACCCATATGTCAAAGTGTCCTTGAGTAAGACATTGAACCCCACGTTTTTCCTGGTGGTCGGCGGCTGTGTTCGGCACACCGACGTGTATTATTTAACTGGACATATCAAGATGTTCTTTAAGCTAATTTGGAGCTAATATTTTAGCTTTATGCTAGCTGTTATGGCTAATTTATACATTTTACCAGTATTTAGGCTAATTTGTCATTTAGCTTATATTTCAGCGACATGCTAGCTGTTTTGGCTAATTTTGGCTTTTTTCCACATTTTTTTAGGATAATTTGGAGTTTGGCTAATATTTCAGTCGCATGCTAGCTGTTATGACTAATTCAGGCTGTTTTCAGTTTTTTAGGCTTATTTGGAGTTTAGCTAATAATTTAGCTTTATGCTAGCTATTTTGGCTAAATTAGAGTTTTTACCCTTTTGTTCAGCTACATGCTAGCTGTTTTGGCTAATTTTGGCTTTTTTCAGTTTTTTAGGCTAATTTGGAGTTTAGCTAATAATTTAGCCGTATGCTAGCTGTTTTGGCTAAATTAGACATTTTACCCTTTTTTGGCGTTTAGTTATTATTTGAGCTCCATGCTAGCTGTTCGGATAATTTTGTTTTTTTCCTCTCTGTTTTTTTTTTTTTTTGGTTTTTTTGGCTATTTTGGAGTTTAGCTAAGTTTTCAGCTAAACTCAAATGGAATTTTTTTTCAGTTTTCTGGACTAATTTGGCATTTAGATAATATTTTAGCTAGCTATCAACTTCAGCGTTTACAGCTATTATCTTGAGCTTTTTTAGTTATAAATTTCAGCATCTTCAGCAATCAGCACTAGCATCTTCAGAGGCCAAATTCAGATTAGAGCATTCTCTAAAGCTTCTTTATCGCAGGTAGAGCTATATATCCACTTTTTAAAAATGTTTTAATATTGTTTTTAAAGAAATTAACTATTTAAGATTTGGCTATGTGTGGCTTTCTGAAAAACCGTAAATCTTTATGTTTAGGCTGTGATTGTTACACTTTATTGTTAGCCTCGGCCCCACATCAGAGAAGAAAACATTTATGTGGCATTTATTAGAAAAAGTTTGGGGACCCCTGGTGTAGTCGGTCCATTTTAAAATGGAAACTGTCAAAATACCGGACCGTAGTGGACTGGACCACTCAGTGGAAAAAAGGCTAAATTGACCAAAATTGGTGAAAGTTTGATCTGATTTAACCCTTTAACACCAGAGTTCCAATGTTCATGTTTGTTGATTTACTGTAAGTTTTCAACCATGAAACACGATCAATGGAATTCCAGCAGCGACAGTATTTGTTTTTAAAGTGCTACTTTGAAATCCAGTCAAACAACCAAGTAAATGTACTTCCTAACGGTGGAATCCCATTTTTAGAAAGCTAGCTTAGCTGCTCTTCAGACTCCTGGAGGTACATATATTTGTTCTTGGCAGAAACCTTTCGTGAAGTTGGCGCCACAGGCCTCTCGTCTCCACGCATGCGCCCTGAAACCCTCAGACCCAGTTTCTGACTGAAGGGAAGAGCCTCACAGCTGAATTTCGGCTCGCCTGTCATGCTCAGCTGCCTGATTTATGGGCCTGCTCCTGGAGCTGCAAGTCTCTTAACCTTCTGAGTCACTGGGTGCGCGTGTCCTGCCAGGCCGGCCAGTGGCGAGCGGGCACGGTGCGATTGAGATATTGAGCATTAGTTGGTGTCAGGAGTAAATTAGAGGCCAGATCTGTTTTCTAATCAGAGCACAAGCACTGTGTTAGAGGAATTAGGGCGACAGCTGCTGGGAGCTTTTTATTCCTCCCTCTCTCAGCCAGAGACAGGCAGAGCCCAGCTCAGGGACCACCTCTTTACCGCAGCCACCTGTCAACCCCGGTGTGTGCACGCGCGTGTGCGCACCCCCCCCTTCGCTCGACACGCACGCTCGCGTACGTGCGAGCGCACATCCGACATCACACATGCTTGCACACAAACCCGCCGTCTGCTGATCTGACCTCCCTCCATCTCTGAAATTAATGACAGTGCAGGTTCTGCGTGTGCACACCGGCGCGCCGAGTGTTTATGTTTTCCGACAAGTGTGAAAGGCCCTTATGAGATATCATATTTAGATAAGGTGGAGCGGCGGGCAGCTTCTCATACGTCTGTTTGCTATTAATCGCAGCACGGGCCCCAAATGCTTTTCATTTGCCAACGTTTTGCAGGGAAAGGGATGCAAAGATTTGACAAAAGAGTCGCATGTGAAGGCATTCAAACTGATGCAGAGGGGGGGGGGGGGGGGAAGAGGAGCACCGTGACATTTTGGAGCAAATCCAAATGTTTTTAATTGCAGCTCATGATAAGTGATGTTAGAGTGGCAGCTGATTGGAAGGATGATTGATGATAGCCGGGATGACTAAATGAATACCGTGAGCTTCTTCACTGATTCTCCCTGCTGCAGCAGAGATCCTGTGGGCGGGGTCGTGGGAGGGTGAGAGGTGTGGGAGGTGGCATGAAGATTCACACCGTGTCACACACTCGCTTCGGAAATGTCACCTCTTTTACTGCGTTTTTTTAAATCAGAAAACGGCCTTACATGCAGCCTTTCCAGGTGGGGAAACGTTTATTTACCAATTGGTTGTTTTTTTAATCCAATATTTAAAAGAATTTCTCTGTAAAAAGAGAAACATTGGATAAATTAAAAAACGTTCTATAATTTGTTACATTTAACCCTATATAACCATTTGTATCATATTCGATACATTTCTGAGACCTCAGTAGAGCACATGTGTCAAAGTCAAGGCCCGGGGGCCGGATCCGGCCCTCCAGATAGTTTCATTTTATTGTTATTAATGGCCCGATGTTATCTTGCGCTTATTTCTAACTTGTAAAATACATTTTTATGGAGATTAAAATACTGAAAATTATTTAAGGTTTGAGTTGATTTATTCTGGAATAATTTTCCTGCCTGTTTTTATTTATAATTATGGTTAAAAGTTACTGAATTAAAGTTTTAAATTGGCATTCTGCTAATTTTTTTGGATTATTTTAGCATTTACTCAGATTTTTTAAGCTACTTAAGAGTTTAGCTAATATTTCAGGTACACGCTAGCCTTTTCGACTAATTTAGGCTTTTCTTTTTAAGTTTTTTAGGCCGTTTTGGACATAAGCCAATATTTACATTCTAGCTATTTTGGCTAATTTTGGATTTTTTTCAGTTTTTTGCATTATTATGAAGTTTAGCTAATATGTTTTGGCTAATTAAGGCTTTTTTCCCGTTTTTGGCTGTTTTGGAGTTTAGCTAATTTTTCGGCTACATGTTATCTGTTTGGACAAACTTAATTTTTTTCTTTTTTTGGCTAATTTGGCATTATCTAATTTTTTAACTGGATTCAGCATTTTCAACTGTCGGCTTCAGCGTTTTTATCTATCAATTTCAGCCTCTTCAGCGGCCATATTCAGCTTTCTGCATTCACACTAGCATTATTGCAGGTAATGCTATATATCTAGATCATAGTTATTTTAAAAAGTTACGGTTTAAAATTTAAAAAAATGTAGTTTTAGAGTGTTCAATAAATGTTTATCCTGTTCCGCCTGCGATCCAAGGTGTGTTTTGGATTTTGGTCCCTTGTGCGATTGAGTGTGACTCCCCTGCAATAGAGGGACCAAAACCTCCTTTAAACCTGTTGGAAACAACTCGGTCAATGTTTTTTGTCCTGTAGTTTATTGTCCTTCCACTAGAGACAGTAGAAGAGCTTTTTCTGCTTATTTCAAAATGGCTGCCTCCATGAAATCTTTTGGCGGGAAAAAGTTTTGCTAATTTTCTCAATTTAATGGTGAGAATAACTCATCTATTGTTGATAATTTTTAAAATAAATATTAAAAGAATAAAAAATTTGGTGATTATTAAATATTTATAATCCATTTACTGTGTGTTATGGATCACATTATTTAGATTTTTTTTTCTTTTTCCTGAACTGCCAGGTAGGTCAATATTTTTGCTTCTTAAGCTAACATTATTTTTTGTGGATAACATCAACACCTTAATTTAAAAAGTGTGTTTTCTGTCTATTCTTTAATAGGTATGCTTTACAGGGTAAAAATGATTAGTTTTCATACAAAACAGCCTAAAAAAAAGAAGAAAAAAAAAAAATTTAGCCAAACCAGCTAGCATGTAGCTAAACTCCAAAATAACCTAAAAAAATCTTAGTAAATGCTTAAATATTCCAAAATAAACTAGCAGAATGCCAATTTTTAAAAACTTGAAAAACGTAACTTTTTAACATAATTATGAATTTTAAAAAGCAGAAATATTATTACAGAATAAAACAACATTAAATAACGTTTAATATTTTACTCTACACAAAAATATGTTTTGTCAAAATTATACAAGTTAGAAATAAGCGCAAAATAACATCGGGTCGTTAATAACAATAAAATAAAATGATCTGGAGGGCCGGATAGAATTACCCGGAGGGCCGGATCCGGCCCCCGGGCCTGGACTTTGTCACATTTGTGGTAAACTTTCTAAAATATCTAAAAACAATCATTAAATCTGCACGAACAATAAAAATGTGCTCAATAACTCTAATCTGCAGTCAACACAACGTCCGACTGCGCATGGATGCCGGAAATGAAGCAATCCAGGAGGAAAACCTGCCGTTCAGGTGACAGTATTGTGTCCTCCACTCTTTCTCTATCGACTGAAGTCCGTGCACAGACGCACACGTTCACTGCACACACACACACACAAGCACATCCCACACATGTGCGCCGCCACAAAGTGTCATAAGTAGACAGACAGTGCCAATCGGAGGCCTGGACGGGAGCCAGCTCTGCAGCAGCTCAGTAGTTAAATTATTAACACCAACTGGGAGAGAGACAAAGAGAGGAGATCTGCTGAGGAGAAAAGAGGAGGTGAATCGAGACAAGATAAAAACATGATCCTTTCTGGTGGCGCTGGAGGTAAAACAGGCTTCAAAAGCAGAAATTCCTGATTGATTTACGGCAGATTCGTGGATGAGAGAGAAATCTGTGAGAAGAAGGTATAGAAGGTATTCAAAGATGGCAGCAGAATACTAATTCTGTACGTCGGTGTGTGTGTTTAGCTGAGCGAAGGGAGGGGAAGAGAGATGGAAGGAGATCTGGGGATGTTGGTTCCGATCCAGAGAGTTAATGTTGCGCTCATTGATGGATAGAGTGCCAGGAATGAGGCTTCCATCCTCACACAAGATGGATGGAGCGCCGCTCCTTTTCTCTCCCTCCTATAGTTTGATGTCCCTCATGTTATTGAGCTCGCTTTTTCTGGAGCTCAGCAGCAATCGAGAGAGCTTTGTCACAAAGACGGCACCAGATCCCAACAGGTTTTCCTGCTGCCCGTCGTGCAGGACGGGATTGTTCGGATTCCGGGTTTTAAAAGCAACATTTGGTGGAAAATTTACTCCATTTTGGTGAATTTTTCTCAGATCTAGAGAGGGATTTATAAGGGAAAAACTTTATTCAAATGTTTGTTTTTAGGTTTTCGTGTGCGATTTTATTCCCGTGTCTAACCAACAGCTCGCCTACTTTGTCTGCCCCCCCCCCCGACACTTTCCACAGCTTCCTCCTTTATGGCGGGGGCATCGGGGGGTGAAGTGATCTGTGAGAAAGCCTCCTGTTCTATGTGCCGCGCGGCTGAGGCAGAGGGGGATTGTGGGTAGCTGCTGTCTGCAGGGTTAAGATGCAGGGGGGGTGGGGGTGTGTGGATGGGTTGCCGGGGCGGGCGGCAGCAGATGGCGTGCCACACTGTGAGGGCCGTCGGCTGGCATCCAGAGGAAGAGGGAGGGAGTGGAGGATGGGTGGGGGGTGGGTGGGGGCACGGAGTCGGAGTTTGGTGGTGTTGTGGGGGTGGGGGGCACTGCTCCCAAAGTGCCAGCAGGCATCAGGAGGAAGACAGACAGAGGTGAGGGGGCTCAGGCTGCTAAAGCGAGTCTCGGATTTGGAGCTAATCTGTGGATTTAACCGCTAATTTCACCAAACTTCACCAAATTCACAAGCAACTTTTGACCTTTTCCTACTTCCATCCCGCAGGCCGCCACCCAGGGATTTCTAAGTCCGGGCCAAACAGAAGACCTCGACTGGCATATTGTTGTCTCCGGATTGCCACCATTGTAGCATGAGGTTGGCAAGTGGAGGGCAGCGGGTTGGCATGTGTGCGGTGAGGAGTTGACACCGGGGTCTCCTCTGATGTGACATAAGTTTGGCAGGCCCGGCATAAGGTGGCGTACGACTGGCAGCAGGTTGGTGAGGACTGCCGAGAGGACGGTGTCTGAGGAAGAGGTTCCGGATGAGTGTGCTCAGATAGTTTATTCAAAACAAAAACAAAAGCGTACATCCGTGGTTTTTCGTCAAGTGAAGATCATAAATGTGGAGCGATTCATCAACAAATCAATTAATCCAATTACAACGAGCCAACCAAATTGATCTATTTGAGACAAAATGTTATCGAATATATACTATTGTAAAGTCGTTTCAAAATGAAAGTAATCGACACGTGATAGTGAGGTATAACCTTCCAATAATTTGTGGTGGAAATCTTGAGGCACTTAACGATTCGATAACGATTCAGAAGGCAACTATTCAATTATGAAAAGATTTAAACGAAAACGATTATCAATGCATTTCTGCAGATCGCCAATAAAACATTTTTTTTGGTTACTATCTGGTGCGCACAATTTTCTATCTGGTGAGCACCGGGTACTGTGTGGTGAGCACAAGTTTCTATCAGGTGAGCTCCGGTTACTATCTGGTGAGCACTGAGTACTATCTGGTGAGCACCAGTTATTATTTTTTTTTTCCAAAAAAATAAAAAAAAATTCTGCTTGATACTTACCAGATGTTATCTGGTGAGCATCAGTCACTATCTGTTTTTTTTTCCCTAAAAAAAAAAAAAAAAAAAATGGCTAAAATCTAGATTGCACCCAAGACTAACCACAAATTTTTTTAAGAAAAAAAAGAACAAATACATTTTTCCTTTAATCTTTTTTTTTCTTCAATATCCCTTTTGAGACTGTATCCCAGATCTGCCTTTTTTTTTTTTAAATATTTATCAGTTTACTTGATTAACTTTATTGAGAACATACAAATTCTGACATCAAGAATGTTTAATCAAAAATCTTTCACTGCATCAAAATTTCCACTCGACCCTTAAATAAGACAATGTTCCGTTTTACCATCAGACCAGCTTTAATAAAAACTCTTTTACTTACATCAAACAAAATAAACAGTGTCAAGCTAGCTTGTGATTTTGCTAATTTGTTGCGATACCTGCATCTATAATTTTGGTGTTACATAACTTACACTCGTCCATCGACACCATGAACGCCGAAATGTTTCCATACAGTCGCTTTAAGTGAAGTCGGCGCCGTTCGGATGATGAGATCTGGAAGGTCGGCCATGTTTGTGCGCTCTTCAAATATGTCAGAGTGAATAGTTCCGCTTATTACTTTTCCTTTAAATCATTTACATTTTTAGATGATTTAAAATTCATAAATTCACCAGAATCATTCATTCCATCATAATCAATGCATCTAAAAATAGACCCCCCCCCCCCCCCATCACTACTAATAATGATCCGTTTGTATTATATATATAACTGTGGGCTTAAACTGTGGATTTATCATGAATTCTTGTTTACTGGGTCATAATTTTAGGTTGAATCGTTTTGTAAACCACAAACTATGATAATAATTACGTTTCTATTACAATAAATTGTTCCGCCACCCGTATCAGTGAAGGATGATGGGAAATGTTGTATCTGGATATTTCGCCGCAGGTTCCTGTCAACCGATGTTAGCGAAGGAACAGATTTTTCCTTTTAAAATCAGCTGAAACCGTAAACACCGAAAATGTTCAAAGTGTTTCCGAAAGCATATTCTCCACCGGGGCCCTCTGGCCTCACAGCTGTTTGTGGCAGACACTTTGAAATCCTCCCTCAGAAGACGGCACTCAGCACCTGAATATTTCATTCCCAAATTCTTCTGTCATTCCGCATTCCCGCACGGCGCGTCTCCTGCAGCTCGGACGCTGAACTTGAGTCGGAATTGAGGTTGCGGTGGTGGAGGTGAACGGGGTCTGCTTAAGCATTCACTGTGAACGCTTCACATTACCTGCAAGTATTGTTGAAAATGAGTCTCTGTCTCCTCCTAATTAAGGTGCGGGTAACAACCGGCAGACGCCGGCGTGCACGCACACAAACACGGAAAATCACAGCCCGCTGCTGCAGAGAAGGATTGAACAGATGTTGAGGAATTTAAGATTCAAAAGGGAACTGGGACTCCTCCCCCCCCCCCCCCCCCCTCTATTCAGCCCCACCTTGCTCTAACCCCATTCACACATGCACCTACACAACCAATTTCACCCACAACCTGAAGGTCTATTGTCTGAGATTGTGTATGGATGGTCAGACGTTTACGCGTGTGTACATGCCTCACACCCCCCCCCCTCCGGGCTGCCCCCCCCCCCCCCCCCCGCTCTAAAGGGCACCATGTGGCACTCTATTCCCTCTGGCACGAGGCTCCGGCTCTGCCAGCTCCGCATTGTCCTCTGCCGGCTGCAGAGCACGTGCCCGAGCGCGGACCCTCCGACCGCCTTTTCCTCTTGTTTACCGAACATGAGCGGAGATGGATGTCGTTTGCTTGCTTTAGGTCTCTGAAGTGCGCCCAAACTTAAGATAAATGAGTGTGGGTTTGTTGTGATGCGCTGCTGGGAAATCCGGCTCTCATTGTCTGCTTTTGTGTTCCACCAACTTTGGAGCTTCCATCCAGCTGATGCAGGTTTTTTTCGTGCTGATATGGATGGTTGTTGGTTTAGATTGTATTAAAAGAACAAAGTAGCAACAGCCTCTTTCTAACTAGTTGCTTTTGTTGTTCTTACCCTCATTAAAATGATCTAAATGTGTTGAGTCATGGATAAAATGGGCAAAAATACAAAAACATCTGTATTTGATCCACTAAAATATAAATATATATATATATATAAAAGGTTGTCTGTACACAAAATCTTGATTCTGCTTCAAATATTCCTTCAAATAGTCCTAAATTTTTATTACCTTTTAAAGAAATATAACACATTATTGTTATAGTTTTTTTTTGTATTTTTTAAAGCTTTCTCATACGTTTAAACTTTTAATATTTACCCCGAAAATGGTTTTGTTATGAACCAACTGTTGGTTTGACGTGCAGAACAAACTCTAACATGTATTTTCACTCAATAAAAACAAAAAACTGAAGAAGGGAGGATGAAAATATCAGTTTTAATCAACAAAAATGTCAAAAAACTGTTTTATTTGTAGCTAGGAGTAATGGATAAACAAAGTTTCTCTCTTTTTTAGCGGTGATGCTACAGTTTGTTGAGGTTTTCTTTAAGCTTATAAAACTGTTTTCAGATTTACATTAATACCATGAATTATGTCATTCCATTTTTGACCAAGAGGCAAATGAAAGTGTACGGCAATTGTCTTTTATTTTAAAAAAAATGTTCCCCATATTGTTTTAATTAGGATTATTAAGTTTTAAACCAAAATCCCCAAAACTACTTTAAAAGTCATTTTTCATGTTAATCTGAAGCCTCTGTTTCTTAAATTTCCTCTGAGGGGGCGTGGCTTTAGGAGCTGAGCAGCCCCGCCCCCTCTCTGATTTTCCTTTGTTAAAACAATGAAAACTAACATCAAAAAGCTCTTTCATTTTCCTTTCCAATTGCGGTCAAATGAGCCGCCGTTCGCGTTTCCGTGGTCACATCTAGAAGCTCCGTGGAGATTTCCCAGCATTCTCAGCCCTGTTACCGAAAGTATTGGATGAAACTCACACCAAAAATCCAGTGATGCTGATTGGACCACAGAAATGTGAACGGCGGCTCATTTGACAGCAGTCAATGTGAAGACACCATCTTCTCTTCTCCAGAACCTGAACTAGACACGACAGCCGGACCAGATGAGGGTTTAGTGAATGTCCAAGACAGTTTGATTGACTGATTTAAAAGGACAAATACTCAGAAATGCAAAAACGAAGCGATTTCTTACTGTATTTGTTCTCTTTCATAAGAAAAATGCCACACAGACATGTTAAAAACTCTAAAAACAGGATTTTCATCAGAGGGAAACTTAAAACAATACTGTTTTTTTGAAGTGATAAACTGTATTTCACACTCTTACATAGGGATCTTGTTAAGAGCAGAAAACATGACCCATAAGCACTGAAAAACGTTCAAAACTGGCAACTTGGAAAAGTTGCAAATGCGATATTTACACATCAAAACATCTGATAAATGTGTACTTCCATTTTTTTCTCTTTATCACTGTTTTACTATTTTCTTTATCACATTTTTATATATCTTAGGTTTTGATATATTGTTTAAATGTTTCATTTTCTCGATGTTTTAATGTATTTTTAACAGACTCTTCATCAGGGCTCAATCTTAATGGATTTATTCTGCTTAAATGAAGGTCAATAAATGAATGAGGTGATTTTCTGCTAATACTGCAGGTCACGTTCCACCTCACACCTCCTATCATGTTAGTGCAGCCGTTCCGTCCCATCTGAGAGGACGCTCTCCACCACTGGACGCTCCCAGAGGAAGCAGACGTGTGAGTGTTGATGGTCATAAGTTCTCATCATAACTGCTTATTCTGTTCCAGGGACCGCTACAGGAAATCATTTCTTCCAAACACAATAAGATTATATAACTCCTCATCCCGCTGTAATAGATAAAACGACCGATGTCCATTACTGCCTCTATTTTGCACACCCCCTATTATTATTATAGTCTGCACATTACAGTTTACACAATTTGCTTGTTTTTTTTTCTTGTATATATATATATATATATATATTTTTTTCTTATCTTTTGTAAATATCGCTTTCTTTTTAAATATGTCAATATATTCTGTATACACCTAATGTTGCAACAGCCTAATTTCCCAGCCTGGGATGAATAAAGTATTTCTATTCCATTCTATTCTATTCTATTCACATTTTATTCCTAAATAAGAATCAATAAAGAATCGAATTATTAAACTAAATGGAATCAGAATAGTAAAAATCCCCTCATATGTAAAGATTTGAGTTCATATTTCTGTAGCTTCACTTACAAAACTGTCAGGAAAGTTCTGCAGGTTGTTTCATTATTGTTCTGTAATATTACAAATCCATTTGGTTTCTAATAACTTATAAGTTATTGAGCAAATTACATGTTTGACCCAATAATAAAGAGAAATCTATAGAAGTTTATCGTCTGTATTATCGTCTCTATTGAGTTGTTTTCTATAATAAGAGAAGAAAACATTTGTAGAATTTAAAATGTGAGCAAAACTGAATGTATTTTCATTTTTTATTTTAAAGTATATTCATATTCTTATTTAATGTACCTGTCTCCCCTGACTGCACGTCACTGGTTGAAACCAAAAGAAAGACATTTTCTATGGGTGATGTGTGTAAAAACAACGTCTCTTTTATTTAGAGTGCCTGGTTTTAAAAAATATAATAAAAGATAATAACTTTCAATCATCACCATATTAAGTGTGTGTATCTTCTACTCTAACACGACTCTATAAACATTTCAATTTATGGTTCGTGAATCTATACAAAAGATTTAACTAACTTTGAGATGATACAAACTAAATATTTTACCTAAATGGATACAATCTAAATTTTTACTATTGATTTGGCAGAACATTGTTTTTTTTTGCCAACACTTTTTTATTTTAAGCAACAAAAACAAAATGAATTTTACATCAGTTTCAAAAATAAAAAAAAACTATCTGCAAACAAAAAATGTCTTTTTAGCCAAAAAAAAAAAAAAATATATATATATATATATAGGGATAAAAACTTTAAGGGGCGTCATTTCATAAAATATTAAATAAATATAGAAAAGAAATTTAAAACCAAAACAGAAAACGTGCCCTTTTTTTTTAAATATGTATAGTATTTTATGACATATTTTCTTTGCTTATGTTAAAACATATCTGGATGAATATATATTTGTTTCAGTAAACATAGTAAAGGAATTGCATCTTGATCCTGTGCAGCAAACGCCTGCAGAAGTCTCTCTATGCAAATGAGGCTGCAATTAAAAGCAACCGTTGGCGGACCTTAACAAGCTGTTGCTCCCGTCTGACTGACGGGAAACACGGCCCCATCAGAGGAGCTGTCAGCCCCCAAAAAGATTTACTAACAAAACTCCCTCACAAAATCCCATCAGACATGCCAAAACGGAGACCCAAATTTAAAGCAAACGGGGGAAGAATAGAGGAAAAATGAAAGATTTTTAAGGAGACAAAACAAAGATTTACTTAAAATAAAAGAAAATTTTCATAATAAGAAATGAAAGAACGGATGTTTGAGAGTAAACTCATGAAAGATTAAAGGAAAGTGCCTGAACGAACCTTTTTGTGAAGAATAGACGAAAATGAAAAGCAGAATAATTAAAAGTGCAGGAGTCCATAAATGTGGATTATTCAAAGAATTAAATTAATATTTGGTGGAAATCCTCTTATTCATTTAAATACATTTTATTGTTGAGTATCAGAAAGAAATTTCAATATTTAAATATTATTAAAAATATTAAATAATATATTTAAATGTTTATAGGGAAAATTAAAGTTGTTTTATTTTAGTGAAATAATTTAAATAACTTCAGTCTACACAGTGATTACGGTCTCTCTGGTCCGTTTTAAATTGTTTCTTTCGCACTTTAGCGGGAGAACTTTCAATGTTTCTTCCCTAAGCTCGGAAATAGGAAAAAATAACTTGTGGTGTTCCCCAGGGTTCTGTACTTGGTCCTATTTTATTTATTTTACATTTGATTCCTCTTGTGAAACGTATGAATCCATTCAGCCGCATTTCTCATCATCTGTATGCAGATGATATCCAGCTTTACTTCTCTTTCCCGGAAAATGATTATTACAAACTACCAAACCTGTTGGATTGTTTAACAAGCATTAATGCGTGACTGTGTAATAATCATTCAGTCTTGAACAGCCAGAAAACTGAGACATTGATTTTTACACCTGAAAATATAATTCCCTCCATTAGACAAGAGACTTTAGGTCTCTGAGCTCTTCTGTCCAATCGAGTCTTAGAAATCTCTGGAAGGTCACTCAAAAAAGATAATAAAGAAACTTTTTTTATTATCAAAGAAATGTGGTAAATTCAAAAGCATCTTGTCTCCAGAAACTGTTATTCTCTCTTTTCTTTCTTGTCTTTTCGCTTCACCGTCTTCATCTCGTCTCTGCAGCGAGACTCGTAACACGGACCTGTAGACGGACACGCATCACTCCGCGACCGTCTGCTTTGCATTGGTTATCCATTCGATTCTGAATTGATTTTAAATTTTTACTTTTAGAGCCGTGTTAGGGTCGAGCTCCGGCGTACATCTCTGACCTTTTGACCCCACACTCCTCCTCGTTTTTGGAACCCCCTCCCATTGCTGCTGCGTCAGATCGACTCTGCTGAGTTGATTTTACCGTGTCTTATTGTGTTTTTAGTTGTTTTATTATTGGTTATTGGTTTTTATTACTTCTCTGTGTTTGGATTAGATTTTATAATATTTTTCTTTCTGCGAAAAGTTCTATAGAAACAAAAATATTCTATTCAGTTCTTGGTTTATGTATTTGTTTAATGATATAAAGTCTATTTTTGTTGCACATAAACATCTTTTGTCTTTTTCTTTTTGTTTTACTAAAAACATATTGGATTATAGATAAAATTAGAATAGGATTATAGATGAAATTAGATTAGATTGGATTATATATTATATTATATTATAATACATTAGATTATAGATTAGATGGGATGAGGATGAGATGAGATCATAGATGAGATTAGATGAGATGAGATTGGATTAGATTGGATTATAGATAAAATTAGATTGGATTATAGATACGATTAGATTGGATTATAGATAAAATTAGATTAGATTGAATTATATATTAGATGATATTATAGATTATATTATAATATATTAGATTATAGATTAGATTAGATTAGATTAGATCAGATTGGGATGAGATGAGATCATAGATAAGATTAGATGAGATCGGATTATAGATTAGATTCAATTATAGATTAGATTAGATAATCATCACAAAGACAAGTTCCTTGTATGTGTAAAGTCGTACTTGACAATAAATTTGCTTCTGGTTCTGATTAGATAAGATTAATTTAGAAATGATTTATTTCCAGCAATCAAGAAAAAAATAATTAATGTGCAATACAATCCATCATCAGAATCATCCATGAAGAAATGTCAAACACAGGATAACCTGACAGGGAGGAAGTGAATTTATATTATTTACCATTTCTTTAACATTTATAATCCGGTTCAGAATTTAAGATCAGATATTTATGTTTTCGCAACATGGATTCAGGTTATTATGAATCCTCAAGTAACAATAAATCACACGAGGATGTAAGTAAATAGAACACTTTTGCATATGCTGATCTATCATCAACATTAATGATGACATTTTTATTTATGTTATTAAAGACTTTTTAACATGTATTGGTGGCATTTTCCTCACTTTGGAGCACATATATAGAAAAAACTAAGCCAAAAAATATGTTTTAAGAGTATTCAAATCATTGTGAATAAAATAAACCTGGCTTGAAAAAGCTAGCAGTTATAGGTTCTGCAATCGACTTCGTTCCATTACGATTCCTCTACTTCCAGACAAACAGATCCTTTGTTTTCCTCGTCTCAGCTGATATCTGGATCTGAACTGCATTTCTGGATCGCTCCAATGTTGCTTGTTATTTCTGTGGCATCAGAAATGTCAGTTTGAGGTTGTTTGGGTGTGTAAGCTAGCACTACATTCTGGGATGATGGGGAGTGAGGGCAGGCTTACACAAATCAGAGGGGAATTTCTATTGAACTAATCCCACCCTACAGAAGTTTTGTCCATTTTTAGAAAAATTGTGGCTAACAAAGCAAAATCATAACTAAAAGACACTGCTTTCACAATAGATCAAAAAATGATTTAAGTAGGACTTAAAAAAAACCCAAAAACAAATCAACCATATTTTCAGGATTATAAATTGCTCTGGAGGATAAATCGTACTTTTAGGTTTTCCATGGCAAAAAAGAAAAACAAGAATAATGTTTCAATGCAAATGAGAAAAATATCAAAAGAGGAAAACAATCAGATTCTCCTCCATGTTTGTTTTGGACAACACTTCTTCTTCTTCTGGCACTGTCAGAAGAAAATACAGAGCCCTCTAGTGGTTGTTAGCAGAAACAACCGATGAAGGTCAATCGGTTATAACTGGAAAAATGACAAATATATGAAGCTATATATGTAAAAAAAAAAGAAACCCACCAGCAGTGAAAGAACTCTGAGAACATCCAGGTTGTGTCTGGATTCTTTTGGCTCTCAAACATAGAAAAGAACATGAGTCATTTAGCTTAATTATTATGATTTCAAGCCAAATTAAACCAACGTTTGAGGAAGTGGTTTGTTAAACCTCGCAAACTTCAACAAATCAATGCAAGAGAATCAATACATCTATAGACCCTCTAATTCAACTGCATCAGAATGATTTAGTCTTAAAGGTAACAACTGCTTAATCTCAAGAGTCTTAAAGCTGTAAAACAGTCTTAATGTAAAGATGAATCTGTCATTATTTTATTGCATTTTAAAGAAGAGTTTAGCTACTTTTCATATAAAGTTTTGGGTTATGATGTTTCTGGAAACATTCTTTTAAATATGATTTCATAAACTTTGAATAACAACAGATAACATGTCAAATTTCTAACTTGTATAATTTTGACAAATATATATATATATATTAGAGTAAAATATTAAAAGTAATTTAAGGTTTAAGTTGATTCCATCTGGAATAATATTCCTGCCTTTTTATTATTCATAATAATTTTAAAAAGTTACAATTTTACAGTTTTAAAAATTGTCATTCTGCAGCTTTTTGGCATTAATTACACTGTTTTTATGCTATTTTGGAGTTTAGTAAGTATTTCAGCTACATGCTAGCTATTTGGACTTATTTAGGCTATTTTGTTTGTTTTTTTTAAGATATTTTGAAGTTTAGCTTTATTTTTATTCATCTACATGCTAGCTGTTTTGACTTACCTACGTTTTTAAACGCTTTTTAGGCTAATTTAGCCTTTAGCTAATATTTTAGCTAGCTATCAGCTTTAGTGATTTCAGCTTTTAGCTTCAGCATTTTTAGTTATAAATTTCAGCTATCAGCACTAGCATTATTGCAGGTAATGCTACATATCTAGTTTATAATTATGTTAAAAAGTTACGGTTTTAGTTTAGTGTGTTCAGTAAATGTTTATCCTGTTCGGCCGCGACCTAAGATGTTTTTTAGATTGCGGCCCCTTGTGATTGAGTTTGACTACTCTGCAATCGATTTATCAATTATGTGATAGAATTTATAATTAAAGTGAGGTAAGTTTATACTTATTTGATGCAGAGGTTTATTTACGTGCAACTAAACAAATATATATATATATATTTTTAGAGTAAAATATTAAGTTATTTAAGGTTTAAGTTGATTCATTCTAAAATAATATTTCTGCCTTTTTATTATTCATAATAATGTGTAAAAGTTACAATTCTATAGTTTTAAAAATTGTCATTCTGCAGCTTTTTGGACTATTTTGGCATTTATTACTGTGTTTTTATGCTATTTTGGAGCTTAGTTAATAATTCAGCTACATTTGGACTTATTTAAGCTTCTTTGTTTGTTTTTTAATATATTTTGAAGTTTATCTTTATTTTTATTCATCTACATGCTAGCTGTTTTGACTTACCTACGTTTTTAAACGTTTTTTAGGCTAATTTAGCATTTAGCTAATATTTTAGCTAGCTATCAGCTTCAGTGATTTCAGCTTTTAGCTTCAGCGTTTTTAGTCATAAATTTCAGCTATCAGCGCTAGCATTATTGCAGGTAATGCTACATATCTAGTTTATAATTATGTTAAAAAGTTACAGTTTTAGTTTAGTGTGTTCAGTAAATGTTTATCCTGTTCGGCCGCGACCTAAGATGTTTTTAGATTGTGGCCCCTTGTGATTGAGTTTGACTCCTCTGCAATCGATGCATCAATTATGTGATAGAATTTATAATTAAAGTGAGGTAAGTTTATACTTATTTGATGCATATATATATATATATTTATTTATTTATTTGAACAAAGAGGCGCTTGAGAGAAGCTGTAATTTCTGTCTGTTTTTGGAAGCAGCCCCCCCCCCCCCCCCCCCCCCACCACCACCACACAGCTGCTCTGAGCAGAAACGGCGCTCCACAGGGCTCTGGGTGGCTCTCTGTGCTTGGGTGAGAATTAGCCAGCTTTAGCGCTTGCCTTGCCTGCTAATCCCTTTAATCCTGGGATGCTTAGGAGGAAGGCTTTGGAGGAGAGTCCATGTCTTCACATCTCTCCTGGCTCATGCAGCCACTCTGTAAACAAAGAAAGTTAGCTAAGAGTTGTGAGACACCTTTAGAAACGAGACCTCATTAGAAACCAGCTTTAATATTCAATCTCTGTATATTTAGCAGCTTCAAACCTGATACTCGGAGGAGCTGCACCTCCATGGCCTCTGCTGCCGTCTTAACCAAAAAGTTTGAATCCTAACTTTTTTGTTCATACTTGTTGGCATGGAAACAAGGCAGCATTCATTTGAAGTTCTATTTCTGGTGGAGAAAACTGTTTATGCACCAATAAAACTTAGCAGACATGTTTCAGAGTTAACCTGAGGTTTATCCACACTAATTCCATTCATTTTTCATTAAACTTCATGAACTAGAAAGATTTCATAAAGTACTCGACAGAAGTTGAATTAAGGACATGGTAGGAAATTCACGTACGTGTTTATGTGAAAAGTACTGGTCAGCGTTTCTTCAGACCTGCACCTGAAGCTCCGCCTCTCATCTCAGGTGTGTTTGGTTTCAACTAATTAGTACAAAGTTTTCTTTAAAAGAAAAAAAAAGGTTTCCATTTAAAAAAAAGAATAGTTTTAGCACAATTTATATTATACATTTATGGTAACAATGACAAAAATATGAATTTTATTGTCAAAATAAAAGTCTTATGTTATTATTTAATATAAAACTGGAGATTTTTCAGACATTTTTATTGTAATTTGCTGTTTAAAACAGTCACAGTTCAGATTTCAACACAAAACGGAATGTTGTAAATTTATTTAACTTTCATTTTTACTTTTATACAAATTAGGGAAGTAAAAATATATTAATGACATCATATTTTAACTTTTATCAACATGTAATAGTAAATTATTATGGAGCAAAATTGGTGCCAATATTGTTTGAGACCCAAATAGAAAAAATGTTTAAATTATAAAATATCCTAAACTTTTTTCTATTATAAAATAAACTTATTTTCAGCTTCAAATGTTCCATTTTTTTAGGTTTCAAGATTCTAAATTTCACTTTTAAATTTTTATTTTACTTTATTTTTTTTTTAATTTTGGAATCTGAATCGAAATCGATGAGGGAGGTAACTTCAGTCCGGTGCATTCACTGACTCAGAGAATGTGGATATTTATGGTCAGAAAACAGCAATTTAGTCTGTAATTTCATAGTGGGAAGTTGACCAAGTCGGGTGTGAAAAAGGAGAGTTTTATCGCCTACAAACCGCGTCTAAAACTCAGTTCAAGCATGTTCAAAATCGCCATCTTGCTGCATTCATGCATCAAAAACGTCCTTAGAAATGTAGAAAACATTGAAAACGTCATTTTTAACGTCCTTAAAATGTCACGTTAGCCCTGCGACATCACGCCACAACGGGCCCAAAAGTTTTTAAACTCAAATTTTCAGATTTGAAAAAAAAAAACAAAAACAAATTGAAAGTGATAAAAAGATTTTAAACTGAAAAAAAAAAGTTTTGAAATTGAACGTTTGAGTTTTTAAACCGAAACAGAACATTTGAAGTTTGTTACAGTTTGTTTGTTTTCCAAACACCAACATTATTTTCAATTTGTTTTGAGTTTCAAATAATATTGGCATCAATTTGACTCCATAATTTATTTTTTCTTTGTTGATTTAACATGTATTTTGACAAAAATGGTCAAAAACATAAGGAGTGATGACATTTCTTAAACATAAAAAAGTTAATTTCACTTTGCGTTAATACTTTTGATGCATTAATTAACATTTTATTACAAATGTTTTGTTTTTGAAGTTTGAAATCATATAAAAAAGCACAAAATATATGCAGTTATCTAAAACTTATTCAATTTTTGGGTTTAGATTTATGACAACATAAAAAAAGTCACAATTTCTACAAATATTGGCTTAAATGTAATTATTAATTAACAAGTAAAGATTCTGACCGCATTCTTCTAAATACAGAGAAAGTGACATTGTCAAATGACAGGTGATGATTGAATTATACCTCTGATAATGGGCCAGGAACAACAAAGCATCTGGACGTGTTAACATAGTCATGAATGCGATAACACAGAGGAAAGTGATGAGGGGCGGGCCGGGCCTCATTCTGCCGCCACATGGTTCTGCGTGGCGAGTGTGCTGAAGCGCAGGAGCCGTTAATGCCACTCTAATTCCCTTTTGCTCAGAGCCAGACTCCCTGTTAATCTGAACCCTTTAAACCTTTAATCTGGTGTCTTTTTTTCTTAATGCGCACCACGGATAACCTGTTATTGCCTTGTGAATGCTAACAAAGCGCGTACCTGTCACACCTCTGTTTGTGGGGCATATTGAGGCAGATTCTGCCCCATGAGAGGCATTCCAGAGCATTAATAAAAGGAGGGGGGGCAGAGGTCGAGCTGCATGGATGAGACATGATTTTGCGGCCTCCAGAGGTCAAGTGTTGCACAGCAGGCCTCTGATAGAACATTTATTTACTCTCATTAGGAGATTTGTGGTTATTTGTGTGTGTGTGTGTGTGTGTGTGTGTGTTGTGAAGAAGTCAATAGTCAGACTGTAATGAGTTTCTGAATGCTCGGATACTGAATGTTCCCATCCAAGATCCCTGATTCGCAACCTTTATAAAATTAGAAGAATGTAGAAAAATATTATTCGGGAAACGATGAATTTATTGCTCTGAAATGCAGAAGAATGTTGGATTTTAACGGAGGTCACCGGAGGTAAACAGATCCGCGTTCGCCAGTTTCTAGCGCTGTCCCAATCTACTAATTCCAAATTTCCCAGAAGTCTTTGCAAAAAAACTAGCGATCATCGATACACGCTAGATTAGCGAATATAGACCACAATGCACTGCGGTCGAACTATTTCGAAACAAAAAAAAACGTGTTTTAATGTAACATTTGAATAAACCAACAACTATTTCCCCATCAGAACTCAGTGGAGTCATAAGTAAACGGCGTGAAATGTTCATAATTATTCAAGTTTCGCTTCGTGAAATCAGTGACGTCATATCTGGTGTTTAGAAAAACAAAAGAAAAGAGAAGTAGTGAGCACCGTGTCCAAAATACCTTTAAATCCAGGTCACTTTTAGTAGTTATGGGTTGGGGGGGAATTCTGGCACAACCTGAAGTTCCGCTCATAATTTCACAAAAAAATATAATTTAACATCCGAGTTTTAGCTCCGGTTATGGTAACTCTTCAACCGTTGACGTAACTTCAGATTCCTTGCGCTGAGGATGGATGGGATTAACGTGAATCAGCTGACTCTGCAACTTTTTATACCAGATTTGCACCAATATGTGATGCAAGGATGTAAAACTGTAGAACGTTTTCAGGTTTTGTTGTTAAATGATCTAAAACAGGGATTTTAATGTTATTTATGTTATTGCTGAACTTAAGAAGGTTGATAAAAAGTTTTAACTTAAAAAACCACAAATAAATCTTTGTGTTTTTATCATTTTTGTTGATTTTGATCTCCGGTACTGAATAAAAGTATAATTTAATACATTTAATTTCAATTGTCATGCATCCAGTAAAAATTGAAACACAAGCAACAACATATTATTCCTTTAACTAACCCCCAAAAAAACAAACATACACCAAAAGAAAAAAAAATTGTCTGTTGCTGAAAGAACATCTATGGAGCTAAATTGGGACCAAAATTGTTTGAAACCCAAATTAAGCAAAGATTTTGGTGTTTGGCCAAAAAAATGTAAACAAACATTTTGCTATTCTTAAATAAATGTAATTATTTTTCAGCTTCAAATGTTTACATTTTTGGGTTTCAAAACTCAAAATTTCAATTACAAAACCTTTTTTTTTTTTTTTTTTTGCTTCCTACTGTTTTTTTTTTAAATTCAATTTTCGGATCTATTTGTTTCAGTTTCAAAACTTTTGGCCCCGTTGCGTGTTGGGGCGGAGCTTACATGAAAGACCAATCAAAATCAATGAGGGCCAAAAAATTTTTGAGATTGAAAAACCAAAGACTTGAAACTGACAAGAAAGTATTGAAATTGAAAATTAGAGCTTTGAAACATAAAACATGGAACATTTGAAGCTGAAAACAATAAAGTTTGTGTTAGAATACCAAAATGTTTTGGATATTTTACCTCTTTTTTTGTGACAAAACACCAACTTTTTTCTTTTTTTTTGTAATTAAGTTTAAAATAATTTGACCCCAATTTAGCTCCATAGACGTCGAAGTAAAAAAAAAAAAAATTGACGAAAAAAAAAGTATTTCTTTTTTAAATACATAGAGGCTGTGCAAAAAATGAAAGTAAAAAAAATTTGGGTTAGTAGCTGGTGCGCACCAGCTACTATCCAGATATTTTTTACCTATTTTTAGAAAAAAAAAAAGTTCTGATTAGTAATTTGTGAGCACAAGAGAGTAACTAAAAAACATTTTTTTATTTTTTAAAAAAATTGAAAAAATCTAGTTACTAACTGGTGTGCACCAACTACTATCTGGTGTGCATTAGTTAGTAATCCGAATTTTTGCTTCAATTTTTTTTTCTTCACTGTCGCTTTTGGGACTCCGTACCTGCGGGAGTACTTCACACAATCTATATATTTTAATTAAAAACATGTTTTCTAAAAATCCTCCTCTAATTGATTGAGCGGCGAGTTTAAAGGGTTAAAAAGTAAGAATCGAGAATCGGATCGTCACCCGTGTAACGATTCACAGCCTATAGTCAACAGGTTTAAAGAAGTCAAAAGAAAACTGTTAAATAAACAAATGCAGATTTGTCTGAATGAACATTTATCTGCTCGAACAAATAATTGATTCACTTCAGCTCCTTGATCAAACAGATCACACAGAAACTCGGTTTTCTTCCATTAGAGCGCAGCGGTATTCAGCTTTATGGTTGTGTCATAATAAAAGCTATAAGTCTGAATATTTCCGTCATATATGATCCCTTCTCCACCTCCTCTTTGTCCTTTGCTTTTCCGCGCGTCCGTTAATATTTCATTTGCTGCGCCGTTCTGAGGCTGTTACATTAACCAGCAGTGCCAGTCGAGCTCGCTGCTTGTGGCTGGCTGTATAAAAATAAACACACTCCAGTTGTAATGAACAGATGTCGCAGAATTTAAACGTGCCCCCCCTCCTCCCTCCCTCCCTCCCTCCACCCCCGTCTCCTTTCTGCACACAAACACACTTCGCCCTCCTCTCCCACCTCTTTCCCTCTCAATTTTCGCTCGCGCGTAAAAAGGCGCACATCCATGCGCACGCATGCGTGCCATCCGCGCGCATTGACAAGTAGCTAAGGTGCTGAGGACACTTGTCCACACACACACGCGCGCGCGCGCGCGCAGGAGCTCTTGAACGTGTAATCCCCTGCGAGTTTGCAGAAGTTGCTGCATGGCAGACATTCGTGTCGCTCCGCCAGCCTCCTCATTCTTCCTCCCTCCCGCCGAATCTGTCTGTCTGACAGCGGGCTAACACTGTGGTCATTTTTACAGACTATTTTCACGAGGTCTCCCCATCCGCTTCGCAGAACGAGCCTGTCATTCCACAACTCCCATCAGAACCCATTTTGGGAGAAAGGAAGGGCGCTTTTGCGCAAATATGTGTGTCCATCTCCATTGTCACTCCCGCTCTTTTTTTTCCCATAGAGAGCGTGCCAGCTCTCTGTGTTTTCTGGCTGTCGGGAGCCAAGGAGAGACGATTGTTCTCTACCTACCCAGAGACCCTTCCCTGCCAAGCCCGGGATGAAATCCTGTCTATAGCGCGAACTCCTCACAGTCGGGCGTCTCGCGGCGTCACTGCGGCGGGTGGGAGGCTGCCGCCGCGGTGAAAAGTCACTCAGACGCAGCGAGGTGGTTTTAGCACCTCCTCGGAAATGGTCACGGTTGAAATATGTTTTAATGAATCGTAATAAAAAAAAACAGAGTGAAAGCTTTCTCCCCAATTTTTGCGCAAATTTACGCAAATGATTCACTCGATTAATCAAGAAAGTGTGAAATCTGAGATGAGTTAAAACAAAGGAGTCCCGCTCAAAGTTTTGGAGCTCTTTCCTGACTTTGATGGACGGCGGGTCACTCCTCTGAAGGCCGAGGAGGAGGAAGGAGAGGTGATGGAAAAGGAGCGCGCGCGCAGAGATGAAAGGAGCTGGGGAGACGCGCGCGCGGAGGTCGTCCGGGGGGTGATCAGTGAGGTGGATGCGATGCCATCTGACAGGTCCAGCTGGGAGCCCGCCCCCCCCCCAGCGCTGCAAACTGGTCAATATGGAGGCCAATTACTGCTGCCCATGTGACCGGGGCATCATCCAACCCTATCATAACGCGCGCGCGCACGAGCCATCTGTGCAGACCAGCAACGAATTCTGCCCCCTTTCCCTCGGATCCAGTTGCTTCCCCGTGCGCGATCCCACTTAACCCCCTCAGCATGGGGGGGGGTCAAGCAGCCACGCCCACTCTCCGGACCCGCCGCGTGCCTCAACTGGTTCCGCGCATCTGGACACCCGCCAAAGCCCATACCTGATCCCCACCTTTTGTCTTCTCGCCCCTTCTTCCACCTCCTTCCCTCCTTCCTCCTCCTCCTCCTCTTTCTCCCCTGGCGGGACCTCCGGCAGCAGCAGTTTAGCTTTTGCCCCCAAACGCCGCGCCCTCCGCGCGCCCCCATTGTGTGATAACAAACAGATGTTGAGGAATTCGCTGTGAATGGACGGCAGCCACAGGCCTGCTCACTTGTCTGGCAGCGTGGGGGGGTGGGGGGGGAGAGGCGCGCGCGCCTGATTCCTCCTCTGAAGCTGTCTGCACGTGCGAGCAAAAAACTCTAAACATTTAAACTATGAATCTTCTGTGATTTCAATTGTTTTTTTAAATTAAAATAAAAAAGACCATTTTAGCGCGCGCGCTCCTCCACGATCCCCTTTTACGCACACTTTTATCAACCCTCACTTATTAATATTATTATTATTATTATTATCGTTTTGCTCGACGTTAATTGGAGTTCACACCACAGGACTTGTGACATTTTGATAATCGCACTATTGACTGTTTCGTCGGACAAACACTCTTGATTTTTTCCCCCCATCGAGTTGAGTGAGAAAACGAGTGGGCACGAACATGATAATTTAAACAGTGAGATTCATTCACTTACTTCCAGTCCTTGAAAGTTTGATTCATTTTTCATCCAAGTCAGACATGGAAACGCAAACTTTTTGAGCGTTAATAAAATCATTGATTGAATTGAACTGAAATGTTTTGGTTACATAAATATTTCAAATAATTTTCTGCTAAGAAATGTTTTTTTTTAGCAATTAAAATCAAAGTTTTTTAAACTTTTGGATTCCTTGCTTCACAAAAAGACGCATTTTTCTCCAAATGCGCACCAATTTAGAAGAAACTTGAATATTTTTCCCCAAAAAAATAAAAAAAGCTTCATATTGGATGAGCCCACTCGCCTTTTTTTTTAAACGTCCCGGATAATGAACAGATGCTGCAAAAATTAGGAAAGAAACATCGACTCCTCCCAGCAGCGCCACTTTGGCCCGATGAACTGCGGTGCGCTGGCGCGCGCGCCGGGCTGTCCTCCCCGAAGCTCTCCGGTTCTGCTGCTGGGGAACATTAAGGGACTTGGCACGACTTTCCTCCGCCAGCCTGTCAGCCTCTCACACCCTCAGCCTTAGTGGACTGCGGTGGGGGAAGGGGGAGATTTTGTATTTTTTTGGATAAATGACCCCTCTTGTCATATTTGAAACATTTTGCGTTTTTTTTTTTTTTCTTTTTTGGACAAAATGAAACGAACAAAAGGGCCAGAACTCAGCACGCGGAGAGGCCTCGGGGCTCTTCTGGTTTGACATTTCTGAACCGGCGCCACGCGCGTTCACCGCAGGACGCATCAGATGTCAGTCAAATAAAACCGGATGTTAGGCCCGAGTTCTGTCAAAGCAAGTTTACGGGTTTATTGTATTCTCAACAAACCAAAAAGGCTTTAAAAATATTCAAAGTGAGCAAAAATTCCACTTAAAAATATTATAAATATAAAAAAATGAAACTATTTCGGTTTTAGTTGCAACACGTTGCAGGTTATTAGTGGAATTTTAATCCAGTTTGTCACAACTTGATTAAAATTAATATTTATTTTATTGCAAAACGTTTTACACAATCATCCACGAATCATTTAAATTTACTTATGACTTCTAAAGATGATATTTGTCAGAATATCAAAATAAAAATTCAATTAAAGTGCTTTTTTTTGTTGTTTTTAACATCTGTCCATCCTGGAAGTGTTGCGCACGTGCGTGTCCTTCATGTCGAAAGCGCACGGGACACTTTGGGGGGAGCATATGGGTCCCGGGGCAGCTTTCCAAACCCTGGCGGGTGATAACGGCTGGCCCTTACACTGCGCCTGTGCGGAGTGGACACTTTAAAATCCATTAAAATACTATTCGGGTTTAATTTACGGATTTTTGCGCGTCTAACTTAGAGTTTCCACTTAAAATAATTAAAAAAAAAGTGTTTGAAGTAACAAGTGGAACTATGAAAAGCACTAAAATGCATGGCTACAATCAAGTATGTTAAGTTAAATTTGTCATTTTGCAACTAAAATAATAATTTTTGTAAACGATGATCATTCTAAATGCTAAAATTGATCGTTTTTTTTAGTTTATTTGTTTTTGCCTCTAAAAGGCCTCGTGGAAACCAAAATGACTTTCAAATTTTAAGAGGAAAATCCCAAAAACACATCAACTAGTCGTGCAGAATTTGGTGTAAAGTCTTTAAACGTGCAGACTTGTTTAAATCCCGGAAAGCCGCGGGAGCTCTCCGTGGTGCTGAATCCCGTTTCTGCGCTCCACCGTCCACAAGCCTCGATATCACACCAAAGACCTTCGGGTTTTTTGGCATCTTTTTGCCTTTAATTCTAATGATATTTGTTCAACTTGGTGTCCAATCTCTAATCAGCTTGTAAACTCTCACTAATACCAAATGTTCGCACATCTGCTGAGGTCAATTCAAATGAGCATTCACTCTTAAAGACTTCTTTGAAAACACGAGCTGCTGCCAAAAACAAGAAGACTCTTTGGTCATTTTTATTTTTATTTTTACTTCATTAAGGGGGGGGAATGCAACCTGCTGTCCTGTTTTAGTTAGAAAGAGGCCTGAAGAAGAAGCGGATCCACCTTAAAAACATACATCAAAGCATCAATCTGCTTCTTTATAAAGACCAAATAATACGTTGTCATTTATTCTTTTATTTTATTTTTTTTTTACCACACAGTTGGTTGAATACAAAGTTAAAAGACTTGAGGTAAAAGTAAGAAATAAATAAATAATTCAAACATCAATTACAAAAATGATGCAACAAGAACACGTGCAATAATAATAATAATAATAATAATAATAACTGATTTTGCAGAAGAAAATAAAGTTATTAATTAAACATATATCAATAAATAAAACAAAAACAGAATATACATAAATAAAGATTCAAAGAAAAGTCTTTTTTTATTTTTATTTTTTTGTTTATTTTGTGATTGTGTGTCGTTTGAGGAACATCCTGTTTGGGTTTTGCATAGATGCGAAACGACCGATTCACTGGTGAAGGAATGATTGGAAAACAACCCAACAAACATCTTTTCTTTTTTCTTTTCTTCTTTTTTTTTGTGTTGAAATCTCTACTTCCTGTCAGGCAAGAATCGCCCAAAAAAAAGCGATTTTCTCGAACTGTCATTGGGTTTTTGTGTGCGCGCGCGCGTGCGTTGATGCACCTCTGATGGATTTGGATCCATGATTCTCATGTGAGGATGTGGTTACAAGTGACATCCAGCCATCTTCATGTAGACAAGCACCGATACAAACACACAAATCACACATGGAGAGTATAAACATCTGCAGCTCCAACACCGTTTATCCTTTTATTGCGCGCAAAGACTTTGGGCAATAATCTGCTATAATCCAGACTATCGGGACAGATTTAAGACCAACAACAACAACAAAAATAAATAAATAAATAAAAATAGTTTTTTTTTTCCAGAAGAATTCAAAGGAATTTGCCCTCGAAGTGTGTGTTGATAGCGTGACGCACGAGCTAGTTGTGAAAAAACGCGTTGAGTTCGTCATAAACTGGGGGCCGTTCGTGGTGCAAATGCATGTCGTGGTAAGGCAGGACGTTTTCAGAGTGAATGCCGCTCCGGGCCCCCGAGGAGCCGAACAGATTGTGGCCCCCACTGGGTCTGGATCCGGGCAGGCCAGAGTAATGCATAGAGTAGTGGTAGCCTTTCTCGTTTTCGGGGGACGCGGAGCCTTGGTGCTTCAGGGAGAAGTTGCCGTTGACGCACAGAGGGGGGCTGAGGGGCCCCTCGTAGTCGGGGCTGTTGTACTCCGGGGATCCGCTCCCCCCGTACAGGGAGTCGTAAGCGGAGCAGTAACCGTGCGTCCTCAGCGGGTGGGAGTTCGAGCCCGGCTGGCAGTGGGGGCTGGACAGGCGCGCGCACTGGTACGGGTAGGAATGCATCGAAAACGAGGCGGAGCCATAGCGGCCCCCCTCCTGGCACTGCTGCTCGGTGAGGAAGTTGCGGGAGTTCAGCTGCAGACAGCCAGCCACCAGGTTGGTGGTGGGCTGGGACAGTCCCTTACACAGAGTCTGAACATAAGACACGAGGTCCGGCCTTTTCCCAGAGCGCAGGATCTCCGACAGCGCCCAGATGTAGTTTTTAGCCAAACGCAAGGTCTCGATCTTGGACAGTTTTTGCGTTTTGGAGTAACATGGCACAACTTTACGCAGATTGTCCAGCGCAGAGTTCAGGTCGTGCATGCGGGTCCTCTCTCGAGCGTTTGCTTTTATCCGCCGCATCTTGGAGCGCTCGATTCGGGCCTGGGTCATTTTGCGCTTCTTGGGGCCCCTTTTCTTGGGCCTGTCCCCTTCTGTGTCCTCTCCGTCGTCCTCCTCTTCCACGTCGTCGTCCTCATCGTCCTCCCCCGCGTGCTCCGACTGCGTCCGGCTGTCGTCTCCTCTCATGTCAGAGGACTCCATGTCGTCCTGCGCGTCCTGGTCCTCATCCTTGATCTTGCGGACATCTTCGTCGCTGTCCTCCGCCCAGGATGAGTATTTTTGGACGTCGGGAAGAAGCGAAGGGTCACTGAAAAGCCTCGTCAACATGGTGGCTCTGCAGATAAAAGACGATCAATTAAAATCAAGAAAATGACACAAAAGTGGTAAAAAATAAAACTAATTTAAACATTACACATCAATAAATGTATGTAGAACATCCGAGCATCGAGTATTAATTGTATTTTGGACAAGAAAATGGATTTAAACTGAGAAAAATCCACTCCTTGGAATTTTACGCGTGCGTAAAGATCTCATGGATGGATTTTTCTCTGCGTAAAATTCCCCGCTGTCATCTCGCAGCGGGTCCCAGCGGCAGGGGCCATATTACAGGTCCCATGGGCCCCCCCACTTTCACTCGCCCATATACATATATATATATATACAGTTCTGGCGGCATTCCAGCACAATTCGGCGCGCGCGCCTCTCCGGAGCGAGTTTTAAAATCTCCCAGAATGTCGACTTCAAGAGTTGAAACCAATTTGCAATTAAAAGGATATTTATTAAATGTAGATAAAATACAAATCAGATCCTCTTACCATCTGATCAACATGGAGGCCCATTAGTGAATAAAGGAATCCCGAAAGACGCGCGGAAGTTCGACAGATTCCGTTTCCCTCCACAGCTATTATGATGAAGGTGCACAGCAGCAGCAGCAGCAGAGAGACTGGCAGCGCGCGCTGAGACAGGCTGAGATGGTTGGCTAATTATCTCAGGGGGTGTGCCGGGGGCAAAATCTAGTTTTTAAATTTCAGGCTCGGGAGGTTTGCTCAATTAGACGAGGAAAAAAAAAAAAAAAAAAAAAAAAAACACCCAACAACGTTTAATTAACAGACCATGCAGTTTACATGAAATAGATTTCACACGTAATCCAGTATGCATGATCTGAAAGCGCCCTGCAGCTGGAGGACAAATGGAACGTTTTAGCCCTCGTGAAAAAATAAAATCGGAGGATATAAAAAAAAAAAAAATAACCGCGGATTCCGTCAAATGATAAAGCGGACAAAGGTAATGTAATAACAACAGCATGCAGCAGATTGACGGTCACAGTCGGTGCCGCCGTCCCACCCTCTCATTTGCTCCGAGGCTGCAGATCATCGCCAAAAGCATCAATAAATCCCCCATTAGGATTCAGGACGTCCTTGATCGCCGCAGTGGAGGAGATGACTCCACATTTTTTTAGGAGAAATTTGTGATTGTAGCCCGTGCGTAAAAGCAGCTCCAATCCACGTAGAATCCAGAAGAATCTCAGTTTCTTTTTTTTTTTTAATCGATGTTGAGAAGTTGAAGGGCAAAGCTGAGCGAGGAGGAGTGAGGACAAATCTGACAAACACGAGCCGAACGTGCAGGTCTGTCTGTTGGACTGACTGAAGTGTCCAAGCGCCGGATTCTGCTGGAAAAAAAAAATAAAAGAGGAAAGCGCGAGAACAAAGTCAAACGCGTTTGGATGGCGGGTGCGCGTGGATCCGTGCCAACCGACGCGCCTTTTACTCTACAGATTCGTCTGTTTGCTTCAGATTATCACCAATTCACATCTTCATCCATTAATTGGAATCCGTTCTCGATGCGCACCAGATTTTTTTTTAAGGTGTTCCAACTTACCCCGACTCGCGCTCCTCACAGTAGATTAAAAAAAAAAGAAAACAAAAAAAAGCCCCCGCGCTTTGGTTTCAGAGCATCTTCAGAGGGAGAGGGAGCGAGCGGAGCGCCGCTCGGCTTCAGGGCTGCAGGTGCAGAAAAGTGCGCGGCTGAGTTCCGCGTCCTGCTCTCCCGGTACGCGCACTCCACTAACCGCAGCTCTGGCTGAGGGAGTTAAGTGAGCGTGTATGCGTGTGTGTGCGTGTGCGCGCGCGTATGGCAACCGGGAGCTACCGGGGACGGGGGTTACATACCAGCTAAGGCGGTGATGCCAGCGCCCATATGGCTGGCACGTCACCGGCAAGAGCCATCACATGAGGGCCCGGTGATTGACATGCGCCCGCATTCGGAGAGATTTGCCCTCCCGGGGGAAGAGAGAGACACACAGAGAGAAAGAGAGAGAGGAGGAGGAGGTGGTGGAGGAGGAGGAGGAGGAGGAGGAGAGGGCCCACCATCTGCCACGCGCTCTAGCGCTCACACAGCCAGAAAAAGAGAGAAAAACAGGAAAGACGGAGGGAATAAAATGGAGGAATCGGTGTTGACCTGCGTAAAGGCGCGCGGGCCACTTTGGAGATCTCCTCATTTACCTGCCAAGATGGGAGATAACACTTCTGCGGAGAGCCACGTCAACACGCACGAGGACGTATGCTGGGGGTCAACAGAGCTCCCCGCAAAGTGGTGGTCGGCTCCAGACGCCAACAGTGCACCGCGTGCCAAAGCGTAAAGCGTTCGAGCGCGCGCTTCATGGTGTCCAGTGATGCCGCAGAACGAGCGCAGTTACCGGTTTACCCTTCAGCTCCTCTCAGCGTCATCTGAGGCGGAGGGGGGGTGGTGGGGGGGTGCATTATAAGTGCATTAAGTCCGTGGAACAGACGGCATATTGTTTATTTATTTACCTAATTGGATCAAATTATGCTTCCATGTATTCAGAGCGAGGGGAACCAAAACCAATTGTGATTTGTTCCGACTCTTGCGGGCCTGATATTGACCCACTTGCCAGATCTTCAAATGAATCAGATTAGGGGATATGATCTCACATCCACAAAGGTGTGTGTGTGTGTGTGTGGGAAGGGGAGGAGCCTCCGAAAAGATTGTGAGACCCAGGTGTGCACGGGCCCACGAGGGATGTATGAAAAATGAGGAGGAAGAGGGGGGGGGGGGGGGGGGGTGTAGCAATGGATGACAGGGAATTGATGCGGCTCGGAGCTGGCAGAGGTGCCCGGGATTTAGGAGGGGTGGCATGTTGGCACCATGAGTGGAAACGGAAGAATGTGCCGCCGCCGCCGCATCTACGGCTAAGAGATCTCTCTATTTAGAAAGCATTAGCCAGTTAATGTGAGAGAAATCAGCCTGATGACCACAAAGGTCCAAATTGGCACAAAGAGACCATCTGGGCCGGGAGAACAGAGACCTGGAGGAGGAGGAGGAGGAGGAGCCGATGAAGGCTCATCATGTCCTTGGGCCGGGATCACCTCTGCATCTCCTCTGCTGGCGGAGGGGTCACCCGCGGGGTCAGCTGGAGCGTGGCAGCTGTGACGGGGGAGTCGTGGTGCTGCACGTTCACTAATGTGTCCCGTCCCGTGTGGGATTAGGGGATGATAACCTGGCACCCCCCCAAACCATGATTGTGTCAGCATGTGTGTGTGGAGGGGTGGCCCCCAGCACCAGCCAGAGGTGGAAGTGGGGGGGGGGAAAAGGGGGTTCTTTTTCCTTCTCAACAAGTACCGAACAACCTTCAGCTCACCTCGCCAAAATAAATGTTAAATGTCAACAGCTCGGCGCCGGCCAGCGCTGGGCTCAAGGCGAGTCCAATCAGAGAGACTTTGATCTGATATTAAAACGCCAGAGGAGAGCTTGTCTGGAATTAGGATGTTTTAGGAGGACTTTGCATTCAGTTTGTGTACGGATTAGTCCAAGGAGCGACCACCTGCTGCCTCTTCTCATCTAGTATAAAATGATAAAGAAAATGCATCAAATGGGATGTTTTAACGTTTCCTGGTGGGGGCCACATGACTGTTTCCTGATGTGGGGCCGGGGGGGTCGGTGTGCAGGCCAACAGAAAAGGTCAAACAGTCACAGCCTAAACGTAAACATTTATGGTTTTTCCAGAAAGCATCACATAGTAACATTTAGAAAAATTAATTTCTGTAAAAAGTGATAAAACATTTTTAAAATTAAATCTATAAATATCGGGCTGGGTGTTGATCATTTCCATGATTCAGAATTTTTTTAAGTTCTTCAATTCAATTTTGAGTGAGTACACATTTATATAGAAATATACAATCTACTATGTTTTTAATAGATTTATATGAATCTGACAAAGTTCACGTATTAATATCACACAGTGTTACATGGATTCTCACATTTACATTCTAAATCTTTTGTTTCTTCTGTTTCAGTTTGGCCACTAGGTGGCGATCGTACTGTAGCGTTGCACTTTTGTCAAGAAGAAGAAGAAAGTATGTGCGAAAACACTGTGAATTAGACCAAAAATAGTTACTTTAAAAATATTTCCTTAAAAGAGTTTGGAAACTTCATCCTTCAACATCACTAAATCAATATTTTTATGAATCGATTATTGTTCTATGAAGTTTAAATTAATGCAAATATATACAATACTATGATATAATTGTATATACACACACATATATATATATATATATATATATATATATATATATATATATACATATATATATATATATATACATGTATGTCTATATATAGATATATTTATATGTATATTTATGTATATTTATATGTATTTATATACAGTTAATAGTATTATTCGTGTATATTATATACACTCTATATACTGTAAATAGTATATATATATATATATATATTACACATGTATGTCTATATATAGATATATGTATATGTATATTATTTATATGTATATATATATATATATATATATATATACATATATATATATACATACATATAAATATATATATATATATACAGTTAATAGTATTATTTGTGTATATTATATACATTTTATATACTGTAAATAGTATATATATATAGTATTGTATACAATGTATGTATAATGTATACAATATACACAAATAATACTATATATATATATATATACACACGATAATATTTGGAGGTTTGGGTTAGATTTGGTGGAGGGCCAGATCCGGCCCCCGGGCCGTAGTGCGGGGAACTCTGCTAAAAAAGCACCAAATTGTTGATCGTCGTTCTTCCTCCTGATCTTGTCAAAGTCATCGAGCTTCATCTCTGCTCTCATCACTTCTGCCTCATTTATCCACTTCCTGTCAGAGATGTGAGCGGATGACCTGCACTCCAGGTCTGTCTACAAAAACTTCTGTTGGCTGGAACACGAGACACACACACAAGACACACCCCCCCCCCCCCCCCCCCCCCCCGATCAGACTCCCGGACCCCATCTGCACTCTCGTCTTTCCAGCCTCCTCATTGCGTATGCACAAATGCAAATGCCTATTAATTAATTACTTGACTAATTAGTGCAGTGGTATTTTAAGGCGATAAATCAAGTGGAGATGGGGCCGAGAGCGGCGGGGCAGGAGGAGGAGGAGGAGGCTGTGGTGGAACAACCGCGGTGACCCCCCACCACCTGCACCGCGGGGGGCACACCGTCCTGCGAGGAGGACCCGCACCTCCTGAAGCCAGGAGGAGGTGATGCTGAGGAGGAGAAGAGATGCAGGCTCAGAGGTGACCTCCAGTCCTCCAGCTGGGCCTCTTCCTGGCAAAAGGCCAGCTTTGGGGGTGGGGGGCTGCTGTGTGAGACCACCTCTGCTGGTGCGGGACGCTGGCACAGTTCACCCGCTGATGCTGACGTGATCACCGTCTGAAGACTCCTGGCAGGACGGGTAAACGGTGTCTCTGTCTGCGCGCTGTCGGTGCGCCAGGCCCCCACCACAGGTACCCACGGAGATCTCCGGACTGAAATATTTATTCCGGTTGGTGTGGTCCTAATTGCAGCATCAGAAAGCTCCACCTCTCCCTCTCGTCTGTTTGGCTGCAGCAGAGATGAGGCTCATCTGGGAGCGGGACGCCTCGTCTGCGCTCCCGTCTTCATTTCTGGGTTCTGAAAAACAAACACCTATTTGAGGAGAACCCCTCCATCTCCGCGTCTGTGTCCCCGTGCCAACCCCGCACCCCCTCGCCCGGCCAAGCCGAACCATCTTGTGGGATTTTTGGCTTTTAATTATAGTAAGAGAGGATTAATTATGGCAGTGGAAACAAGGGGACATGCATTATTGATGCTATGAGTGAAGGGCTGGAGGGGGTAGAGGGTGCTAATTTAATCACTGCCCTACTACCATGTCCTCCTCTGTCTCTGTCTGAACCCGACGCTCCACCTGCTACACCTCCTGGATGACGTCACATACATTCCCCTTTTCCCCTCCTGTGACAAGATTTACCCCTTTTGATTTAAAAAAAACACATTTCTGCTTCTTTATAAAGGTTTTCTGTCAGCTGGATTCTTCAGACGGATTTATTTAGGTCAGTTCCATCCAGTCAGGAGAGGTCATCATCTTCAGGAAGTTCCCCAGTTTGACGAGAAGCTAAAAAAAAAAAAAAAAAAAAACAGCTAAATGTGACTAAAGACTGCCATCTACTGGAATCTATGTGTTACTGCCGGATTCGTCACACTTTTCTGCATTTTTTTCTCTCTAAATCAGAGATTTCAAACTTAATTATGAACTAGATTTATAACAGTAGCAGCAATAATGCTAACGTGAACACAGCTGAATGTGGACGCTAAAGAAGCTAGTATGAAGATCCTGAAATTGATATCTAAAAACACTGAAGCTGAAAGCCAGTAAAATATTAGCTTAAATGCTAAATTAGCCTAAAAAAACAAGAAAAAACAGCTAGCAAAAAAATAACTAAACTTCAAAATAGCCTAAAAAACGGAAAAAAAGCCTAAATTAGCCAAAAGAGCTAGCATGTAGCCTTAATGTTAGCTAAACTCCAAAACAGCTTAAAAAAGATCTAAATAAATGACATAATATTCCAAAAAGCTATCAGAATTCCTGTTTTATTATTTTAAAACAAAACTTTTTAACATAATTATAAATAATAAAAAGGCGGGAATATTATTACAGAATAAATCAACTTAAACCTTAAATAACTTTCAATATTTTACTCTATATTTTGTCAAAATTATACAAGATATAAATGAGCGCAACATAACATCGAGCCATTAATAACAATAAAATAAACTGATCTGGTGGGACGGATGGAATTACCCGGAGGGCCGGATCCGGCCCCCGGGCCTAGACTTTGACACACATGCTCTAAGTGAAATAAAAACAACCTTAGGCTGCAATGTTTATGCCAGAAAACCTATAGAAAATATAAGTTTACACAAATTTGAATCAAGTTACAATAAACAAAAATAAAGAATTTTATTTTTAAAATTCCCTATTTTTAATAAAAATGAAAGAAACTTTTTTTTAAATACTGAATGGAATCCACAGATCTAAATATTTTTTATGATTCCGCATTGATATCAGAGATAATGTGTGAACATTTCATAAAAGGAAATTGAAACCACACATTTGTTTGTTTTTTTGTATATTGTGTACTTATACAGTCAACATTTTTTTTTTAAACTACATTTTTGGATTTAAAAAAAACACCAGCACTGCTACCAACATTTTCATAAAACTCTGTCATATTAGGCCTCATATTAGAAGAAATGAGAAGAATCTACTTAAAGATATTTCTCCGCCTTATTCAATATAAATATGTGAAGACCCTAAAATGGATGTATTCAAAATTCAATTTAGACCTGGAATCACCTGAACTCCTGAAGAAACAAAAAATAAAAACGTGTACTAGATTGAAAACTTCCCATTTGTTTCTGATGTGTTAAAATATAATTATTTTGTGAAATTCTGAACATTCTATTTGTTTTTGAGGATTCTTCTTTTTTTTTTAGGAGTTTTTCCTCACCGAGTCGAAGGATCTGAGGACAGAGATGCTCAGTTTAGCTTAGTCTCTTTATTTAGTTTATCAAGCAGCTTTTGTTTATGTTTCATGTCTGATTTTATATATATATATATATATATATATATATATATAGTAGAATTACTGGTGTGAAGCCCATTGAGACAACTGTGTTGTGATATTGGGCTACATTAATATTTTATTGTAATATTCATATAAAGTTTGTTCTTTCTCTCATCATTTGTTTCTCTGTTTGTAAAAACTATTCTGTCCAATTTATGATGTCAAACCATCTTTATTACAGTACAATTTAGTTCCCTGTTTTGTAATTTTCTAATTGTTCAATTAAAAAAAAAACCTCAAATGAGGCAAAAACACATTTACATCTGACAATTTCACACCGCTTTTTAACTGACGGTTGATTCAAGCTATATATATATATATATATATATATATATATATATATATATATATATATATATATATATATATATATATATATATATATATATATATATATATAAACAACTTTTGTGAGAAAAGATAAACTTCCTTCTTTAAAGTAAAACTTTTGAGGGTAAATCACTTAAAATGAAATAAATTTGATTCTTCTGTGAATTTGATTGTTTCTTTTTGTTTCATATTTTTTTCAAACTGAAAAAACATTTTTTTAAAATATTTATATTGTTGTTTTCTTTTCAGCAGTATTTAATCAGAATTGTGTTTAGCTCCATTTTTAGCACATTGAAAACTTTTATTTCTTTCTCTGTTGGCTCCGCCCTCCTTGCAGGACATCAGGTGGATCTCATCACTGATTGTATAAAAGAGCTGGAGAAGATCTCTTCTGTAAAACTCTGAACATGAATGGGAACGGATACCGATGGAAAACTGAAGAGGCAGCCGGTAAGACCCGACTGCAGTCACGTTCTGGACGGTCTGCTTCTGATCTGTGGTATTTAGTTACTTGAAGCCGGTCTGGTTACTCACCTGCTGGTTTTCCTTCTGCTGTTTAAGGTTTTTCAAATGAAACTGAAGAGGGTTTCACCTGAAGGAAGCTTAAGTGAAGCTGTTTTAAAGCAAATGCTGAAGAAAACTGATGCTAAAGTTCAAACTGGAGCTAAAGCAAAGACAGCTGGAGTGAAGGCTGAAGAAAAGCCGAAGGAAAATCTCAAAGCCAAGATCAAAGTTAAAAACAAAGAAGAAAAGAGCTCGAGAACTTGAAGAGGAAAGTACAAACTCAACTTGAAAATTTAAAAACCACACTTGAAACTAAAACTACTGCAGTAAACTACTACTAATAGTAAAAACTGACATCACTGTTTCAACTGAAAAAATAAATAGAAATCTGAGTGAAATCTTCATCTCTTTATTCAAAGGAATCTCATCCTTTCAAGTTTGGGAATCCACACAGTTAAAAACTGCAGCACTCGAATCCTTGAAATTTATATTTTCAATCTTTGTGTATCTGATTGATCAAAAAAAGCTCTTTTAGTTTTTTTTAGTTAACACGGTCTGAGGTTAATGGTGCCGTTTTGTTCTTAGTTCACCAATTTACACCATAGAAATTCACACTAGAAACCTGGATCAGAATCCTGATCAAAAATGAATTTGAAGAAGAAGCTGCCAGAGATCAGAACTTTGGACGAGAACTTGAGTCACATGAGGCGACTTGAGACTTGATTTTAATTATTGCTAAAAATTAGTTATAAGAGAGCAAAAGAAGTTTTGTTTAAAAAAAATATGATTTATATTCTGTCTTGCAAGAAAAACAATCTTATAGGGAAAGTTTTACGATCGCAAAACAATCTTAGTTTAAGAACAAAATGTCTTAGTGACCAGAATAAAAAATAAATAAATAAGAATTCCTGGGAAGAAAAATAAATTCTTACCGCATTGGAAGATTTTTTTTTTTTTGCTTTTTTTCAAATTTATAAAAATTACAAACATTCTGAACAAATATTTTAAATGTGAGTTTAAGTTTAATTGATTTACATGGTTCCTTAAAATGAACTTTGTCAAACAAAGCGCCGTACATTGAAAGTAAAAAAAAAAGTCACAGATAAAATGCTAAAAAAAAAGAAAAGCTGTAAAAAATACTTAAAACCATTTAAAAAAAAGCCATGTATATATAAAAAACAAACACATGAAGCTAAAACAATGTTTTAAATGTTTTTCTGTTATTTTTTACGCAAGTATTTTGGTAACACTTTAGATAAGGTGCTAAAAACAGTCAGTATAATGTTGACAATAAAAGTTAAAACATTGGTTAAGCTTGTAAAAAGTTTATTAATATGGCCTCATAGACAATAGTCCTAATACATGTCTTATTAACACCCCAATTAACACTTAAATAATGTTCATTAATGTGTTAAAAAAGCTTGTTAAGAAATCTTATTATAAAGTGTTATTAAATTTAGCTTTTGGAGTCTTATCACGTCAAAAAAAACAGCTTTTTGCATTGACATCTAGAATTTCCAAATGTTTGTTTTTTATGTATTTATTTATTTCGACCTTTATTTATCCATGCAACAGATACAAAAAAAAAAAATTTAACTTTACTTTAAGACTTGAGACTTATTTGATGGGGCGATGATGCACAGCAGTAATATGATTTAATAGAGAAAATGATGGGGAAAAATTGTAATTACACATTTCCACCAGTAGATGGAGTTTGTGCATCCTAAACGAACCACATGATCCGTTTCTGCTGCTGCAGAAGTGTGGAGAGCTGCAGATTTCCTGAGTGAATGTAAACACAACCTGTTTATTATGGGATGGAGGGGGGGTGAAGAGCCACATCAGGCGTTGACTGACGGCTCGTCTCTTCCTGTGTCTTTGCAGAATTACCACCTGTTACTGTGACACAAAGCTTCTCTGGTGTCCTGATTAAATGTGACTGAAAAACCTTTACTAATAAATGATTTTTTTACTGTTTTCTTGCATTCTTTGGGTCTCAGGGATCATCTGCTGAGAGTTTGAGGAGCTCGTCTCGATATTCTGCTCAGGATAAGATCAAATTACACTTTTTTTTCCTTTTTTTTTTACCTGTGTTTGGAGCGTCTCCACTGTCACACATTCTGCACAGCTCGCTGTGTCAATGCGATCTATCTTCATCTGCTTTTTCCTTTGGTTCTGCCAAAACGGGGATCCAGTGTGGCGCCTGAAATAAAACGCACAAACACGGTGGAGTACAGTCAAAATAACAGCGTGTAGATAACCACAATCTGCTGGAGCGTCATGACAGCATGTGACACATCTTACTTATAGAGACAAACAAACACACTTACAGGATGTTCAGACCCGAAAAACACACAACAACACGGCGTCAAACAAAACAAATCAACCCAAAAGCCCCAAAACCAGAAAAGTGATTCTTCATGTTCTGAAGAATATCGTCTGATTTCTAATTAGAGCAATTCCTAGTCATCAGCGTGTCAGCTTTATGGAAACATTTCGGCTAATATGACAGATGGTGCAGGGATTTTACAATGCCTGGCTGCTCCCAAACACTCGTGCTTAATAAATGTGAAAGCTTACCTGACAATTTGTCTCTTCTGCAAAGCGTGCAGTCAAAGTGGGAGGATGTCCTCATCTGGAAGACGTTTTTACTGTTGTCAGTGTGTTTCAGAGAGCGGAGCGGAGACGCTCACAGCGGGAAACGTCCTGGTGGGAAATTTAAGTTAAAATCAGATGTAGTGGTGGCTCAGGTCTGATGAAAATCCTGTTTTTGACATGTCTTTTCATGACGATGGACGACAAATACAAAGAAAATGAGACTTAAAATAGTTATTTTTAGTCAAATCACTGTAAAGCAGAAGGAGATGAAAAATAGTTTATATAGGGTTTATATGTTACGTAGAAAATCCAATTCTAGACAACTAGATGCATGAAGGTCTTTGTTTTCCTCGTCCAACCATCGTATCCTCTCAGGGGTCACCGCAGCAAATCAGCTGTCACCCTCCTGACACAACCCTGTATTTTATCTGGGCTGGAGACCGGAACACATATATGGAGAGAAAATAGTATCACTTCCATTCGTGCATGCGTGATTCTTTATAGTGAATGCACAAATCCAAAGATACGCACACAATTAAAGAAAATTAAAGATATGCACACACAAATCCAAAAAATTCTCACAAATCAAGAGTTACACACACACAAATCCAAAGTTATGAACGCAAATCAACATTTACACACAAACAAATCCAATATTACACACTCACAAATACAAAGTTATGCACAAATCAAGAATATCCCACACAAATCAAGTTATGCACACAAATCAACAATTACACACACACACACAAGTTCAAAGTTACGCTCAAATGAACAAATACGAACACACAAATCTGAAGATATGCATACAAATCAACAATTACGCACAAATCAAGAAATATGCACACACAAATCAAGAATTACACATCCACAAATCCAAAGTTATGTGCACAAATCAACATTTACTTGCAGACAAATCCAAAATTACACACAAATCAAAAATTACGGACGCACAAATCCAAAGCTATGCATAAATTAAGAATATCCCGTGCACAAATCAAGATTTATGCACACAAATCAACAACACCCAAGTTCAAAGTTACACACAAATCAACAAGTACGAACACACGAATCCAAAGACATGCACACAAATCAACAATTACGCATGCACAAATCCAAAGTTATGAACACAAATCAACATTTACACACAGACAAATCCAATATTACACACTCACAAATACAAAGTTACGCACAAATCAAGAATATCCCACACAAATCAAGATCTATGCACACAAATCAACAATTACACCCAAACACACAAGTTCAAAGTTATGTTCAAATGAACAAATACGAACGCACAAATCCCAAGATATGCATATAAATCAACAATTACGCACAAATCCAAAATTACGCACAAATCAAGAAATATGCACACACAAATATAAGAATTTACCTCACACAAATCAATGTATTATGCCACAAATCAACATTTACTTACAGACAAATCCAAACTTACACACAAATCAAAAATTACGGACGCACAAATTCTAAGATATGCACAAATTAAGAATATCCCGTGCACAAATCAAGATTTATGCACACAAATCAACAACACCCAAGTTTAAAGTTACGCACAAAACAACAAGTACAAACACACAAATCCAAAGTTGTGCACACAAACTAAGAATTGCGCTCATACAAATCCAAAATATACGCAAAAACCAACGATTACGCACACATAAATCCAAAGTTGTGCAAAAATTCAGAATTACACAAATCAAAAATTAGACGCACAAATCCAAAGTTATGCACAAATCAAGATTTACACACACACAAATCAAGTACGAATGCACAAATCCAAAGTTATGCACACAAATCAACAATTTCACACACACAAATCCAAAGTGTAACAGAAATCACAGTGAGACTATTTTCTTTCCATACCGGAAGACTCGGACTCAAACGTTGGTCCTCATTGTTGTTGCACCGGTAATGTTCGGTCATAGGGGTGTGAGGGGGGCTGTAAGCTAGCATTAAGGGATGTAAACAGAGAGCTCTCAGCTTTCAGGGGAGTGTTGCTCAACATCAAAGGTCCCGCCCACAACTCAGAGAGAACTTTTAACTGAACTACCGCCTTAAAAATCCTCTAAAATCTCACAAGTTTTTGATTTGACCTAAAAACGACCGAATCCCAACATAAAGACCTTTTTGATCAGAGTGAGTCTGTAAACCATTTAATACAAAATTAAACACATTTTTGTGCTTTGACCTTTAAAATCAATCCTTTCTTTCAAGTGTTTTTTTCTTTACATCAGTAGATGCAGATCTTCAACACAACTCAAGGCCAGACGGGACAAATAATCATTAACTCTCTTTCAAAGAACTAATTCCAAATAATAAGTTGAAGATCACCTTCACCCGCTCCTTCAAACAGAACTCTCAGAACAAGAGGCCAGAATAACCAACAAACACTTTATCTGGAATAAAAATCAAGGAAATTATTCATGGTTACTGGAAAACTCGTGTTTGGATTTAAAAGCGAGACATGCTGAGTCATTTCATGTCGAAAATGGAAGATTCATTTTCAGGAAATTAAAAAAAGAAAGTTAAAATTTTGCAGAACAAACAGTTTCCAGATAAAATGTCAAGTGATTGTGTTTGAATGGAGAAATGCTCGGTTTGTGGGAGGGGCCTGTACCCCCCCCCTTGCTGATAGGCTGTTTTTTTGGGGTTAATCATTACCAAAAAATGACTGAATGGTTGGTTTGAAAGTGGTGGAATGCAGCAGCTTATGTGGAGGCTAATGCACATTCCTCCTGAAAGATTGTGCAACTCTAAGTTACGCAACGACTGCAGAACGAAATTAAAAATAATTTCACTTATTTTATTAATTTTTTTTAACAAACGTGAGGTAATTTCCAACATTCGTACAAATGGTTGTAGATTTTGTGGATGCACGTCTATCTTGACCTTCCGTACTCTCTGCTTCCTCCGCCTCCTTCTTTGTCGTCACTATGGCGACCTCCCTCATTCCAGCCCATGCCAAAGCTCAACTCTTCCCCGAGGCCAAATCCACTCGCTCGGCAATGTGCAAATCCCTCTGCCATGTGAGCGGGATGACAGCAGGGGCCGGAGAGGAAAGGAAAGGAAAGGAAAGCAGCCTCGATTCATTTATTTTAAGATGATTTTTTCCACTTTTTCAGTTCTGAAAGTGAATTTTCTTTATTAAAAAAAAAAGGTTTTTGGTGACTCCTTTTGTGCTGAAGACGCGTCAACACCTACAAATCAAATGTAGCCTGCAGGATCACTCCCCCCCCCCCCCCCCCCAGCACAAATCTCTCATTCACAAATAGAGGCCAGAAGAGGATCAGCTGATGTGATGAGATTATAATTTCTGTTTTTTTTTTTTTTTTTTTCCCGATTACAAATCAGCTCAGATTTGAGGAGCCATATTTCCCCTCCTCCTGCTTCCGATTGTCCCCGCCTTCTTTTTTTTTTTTTAAGCTCCACCCTCTTTCCCTACAACCTCTCTCCCTCACAGGCAGATCTGAGGACATGCCTCAGCCGCTGGTGCTGCTCGGGTTTTAGGGGAGTCGTGGAGCAGCAGCTGGAGGAAGAAGGAGGACAGGAGGAGGGAGGGAGGAAGGAAAAAAGTTTTTTTTTTTTTTTTTTTTTTTGTTTCTCTAAAGGAGGAGAAGGTGAGACAGGAGAGTTCCAGAGTGGGACTTACCCAACAGTGGGAGGTTCTTCCTTAGAGATTTTCTGAGCTCCTTCCTCTCCACTGGGAGTCCAAACCCGGGATCCATCGCCATGGAGCCCTCCATGTCAACAGAGGTCGACGAAGAACCCAAAGAGAGGAAGAAGATCCAGTTCGCCTGAAACCTGGACCCCCGGCAAGTGGAAATGGTGAGCTGGTGGAGCCCAGATTACTGTTGGTGTGATTTAACCATCATATCACCAAAAGAAGCATTTAGAGCGCGTTTTTGCTGCATTTCTGAGTTAAAAAAAGAAGTTCATAAATCATGATGGCGTTGACCTTTCTCAGCTGCTGCGTGAGGTCAAAGCCGTCTCCTTTGAGTGACATTGACACATCATCTTGCTTTTTGTTTCGTCACTTTGACCTTCAACCAAGATTTTTATTTGGATTTTCCTGCTGAACCCCCAGGCCCTTTATGGGGTCCAGATGACCCCATCCTTACATTGACGGACACGTCTGTCATTAGACACAAAGATGGAAAATCATTGGTCCAGATGACCCGACTTTTAACGTAAACACGACAGCGGGAGGGTTAACTGTATCCTTCTTAAGCTTACACTTATTTATTTATTTATTTTCCAAGCTCTCATTTTTAGCCGCTGTAGCTCCTATTTTAGATCAGGGATAAGTGGGCCAGAGTAGTTCTGTAGTTTCAAGAAAGATCCAGGCCAGTGGACCCCCCAGCGCGGTGGGACAGGAGGAGCGAGGTACAGATACCTGTCTGGGGTCGGATCCCTCAGTGGCCGTCCTTGTTCTGCTTTACGTCAGCAAAAGTTGGCCCGAATCAAACTTTACTAACAGATCATGATCACACTTTTCTGTCAGATTTTCACATTTACCACGATCAGAAACGAACAAACTGAAGGTTTCCTGCTGACACGTTTGGACAGTCACGCTGGGCTGATGCTCGCTGATCCCTATCACCTAACCACAGTTCGGATTCAATTTCATTTTTTCCCCAGTTGAAGCAGAAATGTCCTCATTTGGTGGCCAACTTATTAAATTAATACATGGATAAAAAGAATTTTTGTCAATTTGAGGCAGACGAGTAAAATGCTTAACCCTTTAAAACCGGAGCTCCAGTGTTCATGTTCTTTGATTTACTGTAACTTTTCAACCTGTACGGAGATAAGTTAGGGCCAATATTGTTTGGAACAAAAATTACACAAATTGAAAAAAAAATGCTGTTTGTAAAAAAAATAAATAAATGTCAGAAACTTTTTGCTATTCTAAAAGAAACTTAATTATTTTCAGCTTCAAATTTTCAATTTTTTAAGTTTCAAAATTTCAATTTCAGTTTCAAATCTTTTTTTTTTCCGTTTTCAAATCTAAAAAATTCCATTTCAAAACTTTTGGCCCCGCAGGGCGAGGCTAACACGACAGACCAATCAAAATCAGTGAGGGCGGTTACTTCCGTCCCGGTGCGTTCACTGACTCTGAGAAGAGAGAAGTCAGAAAACGGCTGTAATGTCTGTACTATCTTAGTCAATTTTTTAAGTTTCAAAATTTCAGTTTCAAAACATTTTTTTCTGTTTTCAAATCTGAAAATTTCCATTTCTTTCTTTATGCTTCTGAAATTTTTAGATTCAGAAACAAAAAAAAGTTGAAGGTGAAAATTTTAGTTTTGAATCCTAAAAAACGGAACATTAAAGCTGAAAACAATTAAGTTTAATTTAGAATAGTGAAAAGTTTCTGACATTTTTTTATACCATTATATGTTTTATTTGAATTTCAACTAATATTTGGCCTAATTTAGCTCCATATCAACGTAATTCCAGCAGTTTCTGAAGTAGAAGAGAGCCGCTTTTCTCCTTGTTGACGTATGTTTAAAACTGATATCATCTAATGTACGGAAGCCAGATTCTCCAGGGACACGTGGGCAGACGGGGGGTGGGGGTGGGGGGGTACAGTTTTACATCCCCCTTCCAGTTCTTAATGTCCTGCAGTGACTGCTCCATTCTTCTAAACTTGTTGCACAACTCCTCACGCTTTTTATCTGGTGGCATTTGAGTCTCAAAAACTGCATCGACTGCGCTGCGGAGCCCGCGTTGCCACGGTAACAAGCTGCATAAATATGCCACCAGAGGCTCCCCCACAGTCGGCATCGAAAAGGTCAACTTCTAATGGACGTTTCTGTCTGTCGGGTTGTTTACGACAACATTGTGTTTGCATGTTCTAAGTTGGAGCCCACTCACTGTACAGTGTGTGTGTGTGGGGGGGGACGTTCACCCTTGTTTGCAAATGAAGGAAAACAATGTGGGTCACATTTGCATTTGACCTACCACAGATAGGAATTTTTCTACAGAATTCTGAACTTTCTGGAATATTTCAGTGGCAAAGGACAAACGTACTAAGAAAGCTACATTTTTAGCCCTTATTTATCCATTTAGCATCGTTCGGGTGGGTGATGTGTATACTCACCTTTTTCCATCTCCAAAAGCCCATAAAGATGTGCTGACACAAATATCTTTGTACTCAATAGTCCTTGTATTCAAGTATTTTTGTAAAAAAAATGCCAACATTTACAGCTCCAAACATACTTTCAATTAATATTTAAAGTATCCCTCTGAAAAAGAGAAACACACATAAAAAATTTTTTTCAAAGTATATTTTTTCCACAGCTTATTGCCTTGGTATGGAACCCCTAAATAGACACCAAAGTAAAAAAAAAAAAAAAGCTTTTTTTCTAAAAATACTTAGGAGCTCCGTAAAAAATTGAAAAAAAAAAAAGTTCTGGCTGCCAACCAGAACAACCAGAACTTTTTTTTTCCTAAAAATTAAAGTTAAAACTCTTTTTTTTTGGTAACTGGTGCACACCAGATAGCAACTTCTTTTTTTTCTCTAATCAAAATAAAAAAAATGTTCTAGTTACTAATTGACTCAAACCAGTTACTATCTGGTTTACATTCATTACGAAACAGAATTCTTTTTTTTTATATTTGGGGAAAAACATTTTTTTTCTTCATTCTTCAGATCAACATGAAAAAATGGCTTTGAGACATTTTATTTGTTGCATTTTGGTTGAAAAACGTCCTAATCCTAAATAAAACAGTATTTGGAACGTTTTTTTTCTTTTTAATTAAAAAATTGTCCTAGGGGGACTTTAAATGTTTTCTTTACATTTTCAGACACGTTTTTGCAAATCACACCAATGTTTTTGTTGTTTTGTTGCTGCCTCACAGAAAAGCACATGGGTGTGTTTATAATCACACACCAATCCTGCGTATGCTTATCAGGAAATGTGGAGTAATGTGCGTAATGGATAGAGATTAGGGTCACGGCTCAAATGATGCTTCTCTAAGAGTCTAAACTCATCCTTCTGTCTTTTTAAAATCTATTTTTTCTTCTCTTTGATTTACTGTAATTTTTTTGGAATCACGTTAGGTTGCAGTGTGTTAAAGATTTTGTGTTTAAGTGCCGGACGTTTAAGGGTTAAACCTTTAAAGGGAACAATACATCCCAGTCCCCTCGCCATCATCCGAACCTCCACCGATCCTGACGTCACTCTCAGTCCACCCTCTGGCTTAGACACCAAACAGCGACCTTTGATGCAGCAACTGTTTGTGGGCAAACACCAGCAGTCTGTGGGCCTGGTAACATGCACTCCTGCAAAGAACATCTGAGAGCGCTCAAACTGGACCAGAGGCGACGGACGTTCCTCACCGGCTTGGCTCCGATCTTGAATTAATGCAAATTATTATTTATTTTCTTTGAAACGATTCCACGGCCTCCAAGTGGTTTGAAGAACTAAAAAAAAAATCATGTGGAAAGCATTAGATCAGCACTGCCTCTGTCTTCTGTCAGCGTTTGTGTGCCAAGTGAGTTGTCATGCGACGCAACGATTCAATCCATCATCTTGTTCCTGACTCCATGTGATGTGTAAACAGTTAAACATAAATACCGAGCATGAGTGGAGTGACATGTCAACTGATTACATTGTACACAGTGAGCTAAAAAGGACCAACAGAAGCCTTTTAAAGTTGTCGTCAATAAACGACAGCTTTGAAGAGCTAAACGTCAAAAGACGAATTTATCTTTTATTGAATCTGCGATCATGCAGAGGAATCACCTTTTGACCTTCGCCACAGGAACAGTCAGTCTCTGACATAAAATGAGGATCAGATGGTGCGAGGACAGGAACTTGTTGCTATAAGTGTGATCAGCGTGTTCCGAACTGTAACTTTCTGCCTTCTCCAGCCTCTGGAATCCAACAGGACGCTCGCGCTGGTGTGTGCGTATCGAGCGGAGCGCTGGAGCGTGGCTCATGACAAATGGGATTCGTCACAATCCCTGTTTAATCAACACTGAGACGACAAAGCATTATGTTATTGCCGCTGTGTGAGATGTAATCTCTGATGTTCTGTTTCACCGTTCACTCAGATAAAAAGGAAAAAAAAATAATTACAACTAGAAAAGTTGCATTACCTGCGATAAGACTAGTGGGAATGCTGTTTGTTGAATATGCTGAAGAAATTTACTGTAATTGCTGAAAGGATTCACTGAAAATGCTAACGCTAATTTCCCAGTGCTAAAATTACTAAAGGACTCGAAATTGCATAAAAAATTGAAAAGATTATATAAAATTTAAAAATGAGTAAAAGTAAGAACTTAGATTTAGCTAAAAACTCCAATAAATGCTAAATAAGCCAAAATAGTGAATGTTTTGCTCTCATGTTAGATTACCTTTTAAAAAGCCCAAAAATCCTTAGTAGGTGCCAACTCAGCCAACAACCTTGCTAAAATATTAGCTTAACTCTAAATTAGCCTCAAAAACATCAGTGTATGCCAAAATGGCTAAAAAGGCTAGCATCTTGCTAGCTTAACTCAAAATGAGTCCAAAACCTCAGTAAATGCCAAAATAAGCCAAAAACGCTAACATGCTACAAAAATAGTAGTGTTGTAAATTGTGCGCTGTTTTAAATATGGCGGGGTCCTACGTGGATGAAGGCAGGCGTAGAGCACGTTTGCAGGAGAAAGAGAGAATCTCTAGCCATACGTGTACTGTTGGCTCTGAAAACTGATTAAAAAATACGCGGTAAATGGTTAAAACAGCTCCTCTTGTCCTGTGCTCTTTAATCGGAGTCCTGTCGCGGATGTGTTCTTTTTCACAACAGGTAGCTTAGCTCAAAATTAACCCAAAATCCTCAAAAAATGTCAAATTAGCCTAAAAAGGTAGCATGTGGCTAAAATACTGGCTTAACTTAGAATTAGCCCAAAAATCCTCAGTAAAAGCCAAATTAGCCAAAAAGCTAACATGTTAAAAAATATTAGCTTAGCTCAAAATTAGTCCAAAAATCTGAGGAATTTGTCAAATTATCCACAAAAACTAGTATATGCTAAAATACTAGCTTTACTTAGAATTAGCCTAAAAATTCGTTAGTAAATGCCAAATTAGCCAAAAAGCTAACATGTTACAAAAATATTAGCTCAGCTCCATAATCTACATAAATTTTCAAATTATCCAGAAGAACTAGCATGTGCTAAAATACTAGCTTGACTTAAAACAGTCCTCAGTAAATGCCAAATTAGCGTAAAAGCTAACATGTTACAAAACTATTAGCTTAGCTCAAAATTAGCCCAAAAATCCTCAGATGTCAAATTAGCCTAAAAAGATAGCATGTGGCTAAAACACTGGCTTTACTTAGAATTAGCCCAAAAATCCTCAGTAAATGCTAAATTAGCAAAAAAGCTAACATGTTAAAAAATGTTAGCTTAGCTCAAAATTAGCTCCAAAAGTTTTCAAATTATGCAGAAGAACTAGCATGTTACTAAAATTCTAGCTTGATTTAAGGTAATCCTCAGTAAATGCTAGATTAGCCAAAAAAGCTAACATGTTGCAAAAATGTCAGCTTAGCTCAAAATTAGTCCGAAAATCTTCAATGTCAAATTATCCATAAAAACAAGCATGTGCTAAGATACTAGCTTGACTTAAAATAGTCCTCAGTTAATGCCAAATTAGCGGAAAAGCTAACACGTTACAAAAATATTAGCTTAGCTCAAAATTAGCCCAAAAATCCTCAGTAGCATTGATGTCCTTAACATGCTGAATATTTTGACAACAATACTGTATAAGTTTCAAAGTGTGTGAAAAATTTGAGGAACTGCAGAAAGAAAACAAAAAAATAAAAACCATAGAGTTGACAGATGCCAGAAATACAAGCGATAATGTCCTTACAGAGCTGAACGTTTTGATACCAAGAATATAGAAATTGCCGAAAGTGTGATTCGGTTCCAAAAAAAAATAGAAGAAAAATAAATAAGGAATAGAAACATAATCCCATAATGACTGCTAACAGGCCACAGTTACAAAGGACTGCAGAAATAAGCTGCATAGCAACAATCAGAAGGGAACCTTTTCCGTCCTTCATCACCTGTGGGTGCATGTGATGTTGCAGATGAGTAACCAGATGAGTAACTGCTGCTACTCTGTCCTTGTTTGTGCTCGTTGACCTCTGGAGCTGCTGTGATTGTCCATTGGAGTGCATGGAAAAAGCTGAATTCTCCTGTTAGCATGCCATCATCTCCAGGAAGGATCGGCAGGTAGCTCCCCCCGTCCCCCTTCAGACCCGGCTGTCATGCCGTGTTTTTTTTTTTTTTTTTACACAAATACTGGGTGTGAGACACAGGAGCCGCGTTGTCTGAGTATGATATCATCCCGCCAGTGGGAGCGGCGTTTAATTGTATTTTTTGTTTGGGGGTCATCGGAGAGCCCCTCCAGATGCTGAGTGCAGACCATCCCTTTATTCAGTTCGCCCGTAGTGGGGCCACCGGTTCCTGCAAAAGTTGGTTTCGAGAAGGCACCAGCTGTTAGCCGGGAGGGGGGAACTCGGCGCTGCGTGCATGCAACATGTCCTTGACTCGGGCTTTCCAAGCTGGAGACTCAACAAGCTGCAGCTGGTTTTTAGAGCAACTATGTGTCTGATTTTTATTTGGTTACTTTATAACATAGTTTTCATGGAGTGTGGGGTAATTCCAGACAGAACACAGATTTATGAATGAAAATAAAGTACTTTAATATTTTAGTTTTACTGGAAAACTTGTTTGGATCTCCCTGTGATGACAGAAACTCTGTTAAGTGTGGCTGTTGTCTGTGTGACATTTATCTGAGTTAGAAATCCATAAGTATAAAGTGAAGCCTTTCTGTTTTATTGAACTCATTTCAAAAGTGCACTCAGAAAAACCGCATGATGCTCTGCCACTTCATTCTGAAAGGCTCCCTGAGGGCAAAGCTGGTTCACAATAAAAAAAAAAAGTTACAGTTGTTTTATTGCGTTGTTCTATAAAACAGAGTGGATCGAAAACAAAAACAGGGAATCAAAAATGAAATTAAACAACAGAGCTCCTTTAATGCCAAAATGTGCACAACTGAGTTAAATAAGGGCATCAAGGCCAGAGTTACAAAACTGGGCTAATTAGTGTTTGGTTTGTTACAAATGGCGCCAGTGGGAGTGTCCAGATGTAGGGTGAGGTCCTAAACTGCTGTAATCTACAAACAGGAGCAAAAGTGGCTTATTTCCATAATGACGTCTACTGGTCAGCATCAGATCAAGACGGGATAACGAAACGGGCCTGTTTCTGACACAGAAAGATTTAAGATTATTATGTTTTCTTCATTTCCAGGTTGGAAATCATCATTTATTTCAAATGCATCAATGTTTAGAATAAATCAAACTGCCCGCCATAACTGCAGCTTATAGTTTAACTCAAGAAATTCAGAAAAGTAGCTCAAAACCTTCAAATTCAGGTCAATTCTGCACGCAATATGTGAAAAATAGTTTTACTGCTCTTCTAGCATTGTAAACATTAAAGGAGAATCTCCATCAACAGCAGAGCCATGCAATGCAAATTCACCTGAAAAGCTAGCATGTGCTAAAATGCTAGCTTGACTCAGAATTAGCACAAAAATCTTCAGTAAATGCCAAATTAGCCAAAAAACCTATCATGTTACAAAAATATTAGCTTATATCAAAATTAGCACAAAAATTCTCAGATGTTAAAATAGCCAAAAAAAAGCTAACATGTGCTGAAACACTAGCTTGATTTAGCTAGGAATTAGTTCAAAAATCCTCAGAAGACGTCAAATTAGCCAAAGAAGAAAAAGCTAGGATGTGTTAAAATACTAGCTTGACCTAGAATTAGCCTGAAAATCCTCAGTAAGTGCTAAATTAGCCAAAAAAACTAACATGTTACAAAAAATATTAGCTTAGCTCAAAATTAGCCCAAAAATCTTCAGAAGATGTCAAATTAGCCAAAAAACTAGCATGTGCTAAAATACTAGCTTTACTTAGAATTAGCCCAAAAATCCTCAGAAGATGCTAAATTAGCCAAAAAGCTAACACGTCACAAAAATATTTGCTTAGCTCAAAAATCATTAAAAGATGTCAAAATACCAAACCCAAAAAAAGGGCTAGCATGTGCTAAAATACTATCTTGACCTAGAATTTGCCCAAAAATCCTCAGTAATTCTTGGTCATCAAGAACACAGGCATGCGATGCAACTTTAACTGCACTCACACTTTCTTAAAATAAGTTGTAATGTTCCCTCTGAAGTCAAAATAAAATCTTGAAATTAACTACAGACCCTCAAATTTAGGTTTATCACTCTGGTGTTTGGTCATAAAATTAGCTTTTTTTTGCTCAATAATAGTTTTATATCTTTAAAGTATTAAACATTTTTGCCTTAAATATGTCTTACATTAGGTGCTTCAACAGCCCATCTACGCTTATCATCTTAAATAAGACTTAAACTACATGTTTAAGAATATATTTTTCCTAAAAAATATAATGCAAAAGTATGTTTACTTAATTCTGTTCTGCTGTTTAGGAATCAATAAATCAAAAAAGCCTTGATAAAAAAAAAAAACTTCCATTGCAAAAAAATAAGATTTTTTCAATGTTTGCTTCTAATAAGATCAAATGACTCGATATATATGGGATTTATCGTATTAAAACAAGTTGTAGCAGCTTAATGAAATCTATTATGTTGTGTTGTTTCAGATCGAACGTATTAAGATATTTAAACTAGAACAACAATACTTAATGAGATTTGGAGTTTTTGCTGTTCACGTCCCTGGTAGCAAATGTCATTGTCAACACTGCCGGAACATTTTTTGTTTTTTCAAAAGCAATTTGTGTCGAAGACAAAACATGCTCTGCAGCAAAAAAAAAAAAAAAACGTTTTATTTCCCAGTTGGTGCATTTAAAGGCAAAGCAAAAAGATTGACCTTAAAAAAACTTTTGTGTGGCTGGAGTCTGTTTTTCGTACTTCTTAACTGTCAGCATCAGATAGTGACTCTGTAGTGTCATGCATAAAGATAAATAAGATGCTTTGTCTTCCATTAAATTGAGAATAAATCAGTTTTTCTATCAGGCAGGACGTCGGTTTATGTTGGAACCCGTGAACCTGGATGATGATCAGATCAAATAAAGCTGACACACTCAGTATTTGAAGAGATGACCTGTTTAAATTGAGGGCTTTTGAGCACAGGGGACCAACGCTCAGAGATAGAACTTTCCCGCTTGAGCTGAGGTGGGATCTGTGCAGAGGACTTCCTCTAGAGAAGCTGCTGCAGAGGGTTTCGAAGCCCGTCTGTCTCATGTCACAGAGTCCCCAGAGTCTCCTCCGTTCTAGTTTTTGGTGTCCTACACTGCAGCTGCTTTTTATAGGTCTGGCATGAGAGCACCAGCTGAGAGGAAGGCCTCAGGGGGGCGAACCCATATCAGCCGATCTGCACCCGGGCGCAGCTCTGAGCCAAGACACGTGCTGACGACTTGTGCACACTCAAAAAAAAAAAACATGCAAAGTCAACAGTAGACAGTGACTCATGGACCCAGGACAGCACGGGCACATACACTGGAGTCTCCCATTAAACTTGACATTAAATAAACTTTATTTTGGTGATTCATCTCAAAAGCAAGACAAATTAGTCATTGAAAGAAAAAAAACTGTTTATTTTTATTGAGAAATAAAAAAAGAGAAACCTTTTTCAAGACACATTTTCATCTTATTGACATTGTTTCTATTGTTTCAGTTTTTTTGCCTAGTCAGCACAATTTTAGCAAAAACAAGAAAAGTTGAATTACTTGTGATAATGCTAGTATGAATGCTTTTTGCTGAAAGTAATCGCTGAAGATGGTGAAGGTTTTTTGCTGAAAATGGTGACGCAATTTACTTTAATAACTGAAGGGATTTGCTTAAAAAGCAAAAATGTTAAAATTGCTAAAATAATATAAATTTTGTTTAAGAGCTATTAAAGAGTGCTGAAGTTTATCTAAATTTCCAAAAAATATGTCTAAAAATTGCTTTAAAAATCCCTAATACATGCCAATTTTGCAAAAGACATTTAATATTTTGCTTAAATACTAGCTAAACTCCAAAATAGCTTAAAATTTCTTTTTCGAACTAAATTAGTCAAAAATGTTAGCATGTTGCTAACATAGAAGCTAAGCTCTAAATTAGCCTTTAAGTAGCAAATTAACAAAAAATACTATTATGTTGCAAAAATATTAGCTAAACTCTAAATTAGCATAAAAAACCTCAGTAAATGCCGAATTAACCAGAAAAACATAGACATTGCTTAATTAGTAGCTAAACTTCCAAATAGACGAAAATTCCTCAGTAAACTAGATTAGTCGAAAACATTAGTCTGTTGCTAAAATAGTAGCTAAACTCTAAATTAGTCTATAAAAACCTCTGTAGATAGCAAATTAGCCTAAAGAGTTAGCATGCTGCTTAAGTATTAGCTAAACTCGAAATTATCATTAAAAAAACTTCATGGACATTTACAGAACATTTTTGCTTTTTCTTTCTCTTTGGACTTTGAAACCATGTTTCTGTGCAACATACCAACGGACAAACTGGAATTAAAAGATAAGAAACTTTTATATATTTTATTGGCAGCAAGTAAAAAAGACACAGAAATGGCTTAATCCTGAACCACCAACAATTGAGGATTGGATAAATACTGTGCAGGAACAAAATGGAGAGGCTGTCTTTTGCAGTTAAACTTCAAATGGACTCATTCTACAGAATTTGGATGGAATATGTGAAGCCTGTTGACTCTTATACTCTGTAAAGAGGAAAAAAAGAAAAAGAAGAAAAAAAAAAGAAAAGGAAAAAAGTTTTTTAAAAATGTTATTTACTTGTATGTATGTGTGTGTATATATATATATGTGTGTGTGTGTGTGTATGTATATACGGATATAAATATATATTTTACGTATGACCATAGAAATATGTAAATAATAGAGATATATGAATATGGCTACTCTTCCATGCACACTCCCATGTTGTTTTTTTGCTTTGTTTGTTTATGCTTATGGGTTAAAAGAAAATTGCGATGGTAAAGCAGTACAAACCTGTGTATGTCTACCAACCTTTATTTGTCATTGTGCTTTATCAATAAAACGTAAATGAAAAAAAAAAAAACCTCAGTAGATACCAACTTAGCAAAAAAAAAAAAAAACAAAAAGCTAGCACATTGCTTAATTACGAGCTAAACGTCAAAATAGCCTAAAATTCCTCAGTAAACTAAATTAGTCATAAACGTTAACCTGCTGCTAAAATATTTGGTTAACTTTGAATTTTTGGAAAATTACTATCAAAGATTAATACATAGCCCATGAATATATTTAAAGGTTTGTGGCTAATCTACTTAAATTTCTGAAATTCTAAGACTTTGTCATTCATTTCCTCTGAGGCATTTTTTGCTCAATATTTCAAAGACTATAAAGTTTATGGATAACAAAAATGCAAGCAGTAATGTGCTGAACAAGATCAAATTTTTTGCATCAAGATTACTGAAAAGGTTGAAAGTCTGAGTTTTTATGTGTCAAAAAAGCGTTTAATTCAGAGCAGGAGAGTCACTATAGTGTGAATGCTTAGTGAGCATTTGTTGTTGTCTTCGGGAGGCTTGCAGCATCCGCCCACTCACTTAAAGTCCACTGCAACTGATCCTGATAGAAAATTAAAAAAAAGCGATTCCACTGCCAGCGGTGACAGAGAACGAGGGAGCAGGAGGGTTTTAGAGATGCAGCGGAGGAAGTGGATGAAAGGATAAAGGGTAGCTGGAGTAATCGCACATGCTCTGCCCCTGTGCTGTCCTAGCCGAGGAAGTCACATACCATGTTATGTAACGGCGGCAGATCGGGGTGGTTTTTAAGACTGGAAAATTACTAGAGTCGCTGTGTGTTTGTGTCATCTCACATTGGCAATGTCACCACCACCACCACCACCGCTGCCACCATCAGGGTGAGTGTGCTTAACCCGTTACAGCCCCAGGCTTTGTTTGGAAAGCCCTCTGAAACTTTCTGTCCACTAAACCTTTGACTTTCCACTGAGTAACACTAAAAGAATGATTAAAAACTACCTAAAAGGTCAAACCTTTTGCTTTTATAATGTATTTAGACTTTACTCCATTGTTAATAATTGTACTTTTGATTTTAAGAATTTGGAAATCCATCTGTTTTTCTCAGTTTTTCATCCCATTTTTTAATCTTAAAAAGGTTTTAAACAAACACTTTTATTTGAAAACATAAATATAAATGATAAAATGTGAGTATTTACATTTTTGGGGTTATTTTTTAAGCTGTTTGAAGGAGGCAGTTTAGTTATTCAAGCACGGAATGGTGTCGAACATGGACGTCGTTACACAGACTTGTTCCATTCCATTTGGTCATGGAATTCAGATTTCCTGAAAAGCAGGTCGAAAGTTGAAGCGTGAACGACCTCTAACAATAGTTTTCCACATGGTTAAAATGAAATGAAGCCATTCAATTAAGTTGAATGGATTTTTTTTTTTTTTTTTTTTTGCTTTAACCCATACTGTACGGTTGGTTTCATAAACCTTTTTCCTTCGTGGACAAATTGCAAAACAAAAAAGGATTTTTTTTCTGACTAAATTTGGCAGCAATCACAAGAAAAAAAGAATTTTATTAAATAAATTTTTTTAAAAAGTGGTTCTAAAAGGTAAAATTTAGACATATTAGAGAAAGTTTTCCAGGCTACAGTTGAAAATAAGAATGCTGTTCTTAATACGTCCTGCCTGGATAAATAAAGTTACAAAAAATAAACATACTTTTTGCTTAAGAGCAACTTTTTAAACTTAAAACCTACTATTAGAAAAAAAATGTTCAAATCCACCAAAAAATACATTTTCCAGAGCTTTACTCTTTCACATAAGGTAACACTGAAAAGCTCCTCATGTTCTCTGTTGATACCAAACTGAGTTAAGTCAATAATACACGCCAGTTAGGAGATATTCAGGTTTAGAAATGTCCTTTGCTGGTATTTGCATAGCTGGTCGTCAGGAGGACATTTGAGCCTTTGTTCTCTGTAGATTTTACACAGTAGGCAGCTGTTTCTGAAAACAAATTTATGTATCTCTGACCCATTAGCCTTTAAAATTTGTATATATGTAACCACTGTTCCCCCTTAAAAAATGCAGCAGAACTGATGATGTTTGTATGCCTGAAATGCGAAAGAATATTTAAGCCTTTTCCTGAGATTTGAAAATCCTTTGGAGTTTGTGTGGATGTCTTCAGGCAGGTAGCAGGTGTCTGACAGCCCGAGCCAGAAGGCTGCTAAAGAGGAAACCTGCTGCTTCACATCCCGAGCCTTTACCCGCTTACAAGGGACAGATGGAGGCAAACCTTATATCGGGGTGTCGAACTCAACAGCACAAGGGGCCAAAATCCAGAAGACATCTTAGGTCGCGGGACGCACAGGATAAACATTTGTTGAACATTCTGACTGAATTTATTAAACAGTAACTCTTTGATAGCTGAAGATGCTGAAGCTGATAGTTGAAAACACTAAAAATAAAGCAAAAATAATAGCTGAATGCAAAATTAACCTAAAAAAAACTTAGGCTAGCCAAAACAACTAGCATGTAACAGAAAAAATAGCTAAACTAAAAAAAAAAAAAGCCTAAAGAACTTAAAAAAGACTTAATTAGTCAAAACAGCTAGCATGTAAATTAAATATTAGCAAAACACCAAAACAGCCTAAAAAGCAAACAAACAAAAAGCCTAAATTAGCCAATACAGCTAGCATATAGCTGAAAAAAATAGCTTAACGTCAAAAAAAGCTTAAAGTACCTAGAAAAGCCTATAGTCAAAAAAGTTAGTGTATAAATAATAGCTAAACTCCAAAGCAGTCTAAAAATCTAAATATTAAAGCCTAAATTAGCCGAAACAGCTAGCATTTAACTGAAATATTAGCTTAACTCCAAAACAACCTAAAAAACAAACACGCAAAAACCCTAAATTAGCCAAAACAGCATGTAGCTGAAAAAATAGCTAAACTTCAAAAAAGCCTAAATTAGCCAAAACAGCTAGCATGTAGCTGAAATATAGCTAAACTTCAAAAAGCCTAAATTAGCCAAAACTGCTAGCATGTAGCTGAAAAAATAGCAAAACTTCAAAAAGCCTAAATTAGCCAAAACAGCTAGCATGTAGCTGAAAAAAATAACTAAACTTCAAAAAAGCCTAAATTAGCCAAAACAGCTAGCATGTAGCTGAAAAAATAGCTAAACTTCAAAAAGCCTAAATTAGCCAAAACAGCTAGCATGTAGCTGAAAAAATAGCTAAACTTCAAAAAGCCTGAATTAGCCAAAACAGCTAGCATGTAGCTGAAAAAAATAACTAAACTTCAAAAAAGACTAAATTAGCCAAAACAGTTGGTGTATAAATAATAGCTAAGCTCCAAAGCAGTCTAAAAAGCTTAAAGCCTAAATTTGACAAAACAGCTAGCATGTGGCTGAAATATTAGCTAAACTCCAAAATAGCCTAAAGAAACCTTAATAAATGTCAAAATAGTCTAAAAAGCTATCAGAATGACACTTTTTAAAACTTTAAAAACGTAACTTTTGAACATAATTATGAATAATAAAAATGCAGGAATACTATTCCACAATAAATCAACTTAAATGTTTAAAAAAACTCTCAAAATTTTCAAAAAAATATATTTTGTCAAAATAATACAAGTTAGTGATGAGCAGAAGATAACATCGGGCCATTAATAACAATAAAATAAAATGATCTGGAGAGCCGGATCCGGCCCCTGGGCCTTGACTTTGACACATGTACCATATATCGACAGTTTCAACTTGAATAAAAACATTTAAAAGTTAGAGATGAAAGAGCAAAACATGGAGCAAAGAGAAACTAGCATGTGATTTGTACTCTGCTGACATAAAGAGGCAGAAATCAGGTTAATGTCACTGTCAAAGAATGAAGAATGGACACGGAGGGAAAACAGGACAAAGGAAGCAGAAGATCAAGTGTGATGGAAATTAGGGGAGAACAAGAAAAAAATCAGCGTCCAGGAGGAAGAGGGAAGGTGGAAGTTGCAGGACGAGATTAGCTCGTCTGGTGTCATGAATGCGGGTGAAATCCACGCCTGATTACTCCGTGTTGTTGAATCGGAGAGGGGCATTTTTCCAGCAAACCTCTCAGCAAGCTTCTGCTTTGGCAACACGCGTCTTACAGCAATGACGCACAGCTCACTGAGCAGGACAGAAGGAAAACAAACACGGGTCTCTTTTTGGAGCCATTTTACACCAAATAGAGCCAGGATACTTAACACTCTTCCTGTAGCGTTGTGTGGTGCCGTAAACAGCAGCACCCAGATTCAGGTCACTGCCAAGGTTGACTTACACCACAGAGGACGCTCTTCAATGCTTTATTTGTTTTGCTCGCCAAGCCCGCTAAACTGCACACTTTTATATTCTGTTAGTGGCAATTCATCTTTTAGGAATTGTGTCAAAGGGAGCCAAAACACTTTATACTGTGTGCAGGAAAAGTTTGTTATAAATAGGGCTTCACACGTTCAGCTCAGAGCGCTCCAGTAAAGTGTCACTCCACCCAGACTTTAAAGTCTCAAACATAAGAGGTACGCTGTCAGCCCCCAGTTAGAAAAAACGATGTGTTGCGTGGGTGTAATTGATCTCTGGGAGGTGATTTCATAGGCAGAACACTGCAGTGTTTGTCAGCTTGGGCTGCGCCAGCATTTACTTCTAGAACTGAATAAAAATCCCAAAGAAAAATACAATGTCAAAATTTAGGCAGTTACCAACTAAGTTGGTCAGTGAGTTCATGCACCCTAAAGATATGTCCACACTGGCCATGTGTGTAAGCTAAACATGCATTCTTGAACTCACTCTCAGCATATGGTGTTCACATTGGACTCTAGCTACCCGATACAAGCACAGGTGCTCACAGTTGGAAGAGATTTGGTGCGAAATGTCAAAGCGGTGCAAATTTTACTCCACGTTTTTTCTTTTGCAGCTCTATTCTAATTCTGTCCAACCACGAACTGCAATCATTAATTTCTCCTTCATGATCAATTTTTAAAACAGTTGTCACTTCCGTGTTTTGAAAAGGCTGCAACCCTTACGTCACTACCACATCTGTGGTAGAGCCAAATAACAGACTTAAAAAGTTGCATAGCTAGCATTGACTGTAAATAGAGAACTGGACACGTGTGACGTCACCCACAGAAAATGCCTCGCCTCCGTTTCCAGCAAAATTAAACCAATTCAGACGACAGTGATTGGTCAGAATCGTTTCCCAGCCAGCAAGGTCAAGCAGGCAAGGCCATGTGGTTTAAAAGTGGGCAAACCCAAATGGGTTTGTAAGCAGTTTCTGTGGTAGCCCCACCTGTGTTTGCCCACATTTGCTTAAGTGGGAACTCAGTGGGTTAGCTTGCTATGCTAGCCAGCTGCCCCGTGTGTGAGCACCACTGTATCATGCTAGCGAGCTCCGGTGTAGCAAACTAGTAAGCTCCGCTGTAGCAAGCTATTGAGTGCAGCTGTTGCATGCTAGCGAGCTCCACTGTAGTATGCTAGCAAATTCAGTTCAATTCAATTTTATTTATATAGCCCAAAATCACAAAGAATTTTGCCTCATTGGGCTTCATGCAGGTAATTTTACAGTTGCAAAAAATAGTCATTCAGCAATTTCAAATGCTACTGAAGCATGCTAGCGAGCTCCACTGTAGTATGCTAGTGAACTCCATTGTAGCATGCTAGCAAATGCCACTGAAGCATGCTAGCGAGCTCCACTTTAGCATGCTAGCAAGCTCCACTGTAGTATGCTAACGAGCTCCACTGTAGCAAGTTGGTGAGCACCACTGTAGCATGCTAGCAAGCTCTGCGTCATCAAGCAAGCAAGCAAGCTCCTCTGGATTGAGCTAGCAATTTCCGCTGTTTCATGCTAGCGAACTTGTCTGTAGCAAGCTAGCATGCTCTGCTGTTGTGAGATAGCAAGCGCAGTTGTATTGTCCTAGCCAGTTCCGCTGTCCACCAGGCGGCTACATAGCATAGCCAGCCTACCGACTGAATACCCACTTAAGCCAATGTGGGCAAACAGAGGTGGAGCCAACATGGAAACTGTGGACCAATCCAATCGGGCCTCACATTTTCTGCCACTTTAAAACCACATGGGGCCACTTGCCTTTGCTGGCTGGGTTCTAGGGGCAACTACTCTGGCAAAGTCCACACCCCTTCCACTGACGGTGGACTCAGGAGAATCTACCAATCAAACGTTCGCAGTGTGCGCCACATGCTTTAACTGAAGCATTTGATTGGTCAGTTAATTTTCTATAAACTTTCACAACTGAGTAACTTGCGATCAACAAAATATATGAAAAAAAAACAAGATTAGCGAGAAAATGGAAGGGAGTTTGGCTTGTTGGAACCATAGACAGTATATAGAGAACTGGACTGATTATCCCCTCCCTCCTACAGGAAGTACCTGCTAGTCCCAAAACCCCATAGAAATAAACAGCTATTATTCAGTCATTCTGTTTGTTAGCATTCTTGCCCCTAAACCCAATTTTTTTCTCAGAATATATTTTCTTTATCATTAGTGATTCAGCTTATAAACTGGCCAATCAGATGCCTCAAAAAGAGTATGTGGTTCCCACTGGCCACACCTCGAACGTCCGAAGCTTTTCATTGACAGATCGTCCCCAGGGGTGTGGCTTTCCAACAACTCCTGACTACTGAGAGTGGTTGCCATAGCAATGATGACATAGATTGACCAATCGGCGCTCACTAACGTCGTCTGGTCCCAAAATGGCGAAATGACTGTATTGACTTAATTTCGTTGGAACCGGAGCTTTCTATGGGTGATGCCACAGCCTTGCTTTGTCCATCTCTATATATATCAATGGTTGGAGGGAGGAGGTACTTACAATTTGGAACGCAAGGGGGAGTGGTCACCAAGTCCAGTTTTCTATATACAGTCGTCAGAGTTTGGACGTTTATGTGGACTTTTCAATGATAGTGGTTGCTTCTACGCGATTTTACGAGCTTGAATGCTGCATAAAAAAAAAAAACAATTAGAAAGTGCCAGAAAAGATCAAAGGACGCATTTAATCATAAAACTGAAACTTGTGCTCCAGCCTATCTATCATTACTGGCTTAATTTTCACTTCACTTCAATTTTCACAGCTCCTTTTGGAGTCAGGAGTGACTATATTTGTAAGGACATAGTTGAGCTGGAGGTTGAAAGATCATGACATGCTAAACAGTACCGAGTCGAGCTATTAACAGTAAAAACAGAAATCTGATCGTTTTTAAAAGGATTTGCTGAAAGCAGCTTCTTGTGGCTTAAAGTCTACTTTTTCATGTGCAAATGACAATGTTTTGGACTTCACGAAACAAATCCCAAATCAAGAAAGCAATGTTTAATCCTGTACAGGAACAAAGTGAGCCATTTGTTTCCTTTTGCGCAGTTTTGTTTTGACTTTGGGTTTAGACTTTCTGCTGCAGGACTTAGGCCTTAAAGGAGTATTAGCAGGTGGAAGGCAACCCGGATTGGTTTCTCCTGAGCTTCTGTGTGTGTGGGGGGGTGCGCACTATTGCTGGTATTAATACATGTTTGCACGCATCGGCATGCGAGGAAGCTGCAAAGTCTAAATAAATCCTGCAGAAAAAAGCCTGAAACTCGGAAGCGAGTCTCATCTGCTCTACTGACCGCTGCGTGGGGCTCCGACCAGACCCGTATTGAGTGCTAAATCTCGCTGTCGGCTATTAACCCACGGAGCAGCTCTGCAGCAGCACTAATGGAGCCACTGAGGTCCTGGTTTGCTGCTAACCTGTGTGAACTGTTGATGCTGACAGACATGCCGGCGCGCAGAGAATTATTAATAAGAAAAGCGCTCTCAGTATTAATTTATTCATGGCTGCCCTTTGTGTTTGTGTGTTTGCTTATAGATCCGCCGCAGGAGGCCAACACCTGCAACGCTCTTCAGAGTAGCAGACCAATCATCTCCTGACGATGATCAGTCCACTCATCAGGTAAAGGTGAAGTCAAAACAGTTTTTTACTTCTAAGTGTCTGTGGGTTCCCGTCTCTCCTCAGTTCTTCCCTACGTTGTCAAGAAGGTAAAGAAATCTCATGACCTTATGTGTTTTATCCTTGCTCCACCCTGTATGTGTCATCTCTGTCTGGTACATTTGTGTATTTTATTCTGTTTAAAATACAGAATTTGTTTGAAGGGTAAAAGAAAATAGTTTTAAAGCACTTACTTTTACTATAGTGAAAATGATCACGGTTTTGAAGCAAAACTCTGATAGTTTTACAAATATTCCAGACATAAATATGCTTAGAAATCTGTAAACTAAATCTTCAACAAATACACATTACAAAAGATTACTATCTTTTGCTCACCTATTACTTTCTTGTGTACAGCAGTTAATATTTCGTGCTCATCAATTACAAGTCCATAATTACTGGTGTGCACTAGTTACTATGTGGTGCCCTCTCCAGTTAACATCATGTACTCATCATTTATTGTATATTGGCTAATATATCTAATCTGCACCAGTTATTATATCATGCCCACCAGTTACTAGGTTCTGCTCACCATTTACTATCTCGTACTCACAAGTTACTATCTCGTGTTTACCAGTTACTATTTTGTGCTCACCCATTAGTATCTCATGCTCACCAGTTACTATGTTCTGCTATCCATTTACTATCTCGTACTCACAAGTTACTATCTCGTGTTTACCAGTTACTATCTTGTGCTCACCAGTTATTTTCCTGTGCTCAGCAGTTACAATCTAGTGCACACCAGTTACTATCTCATCCTCACCAGCTCGAATTTAGTGCACACCAGTTACTATGTCATGCTCACGAATTACAATTTTTGCACACCAGTTACTATCTCATGCTCACGAGTTACAATCTTGTCCACACCAGTTACTATCTCATGCTCACCAGCTCAAATTTTGTGCACACCAGTTACTATGTCATGCTCACGAGTTACAATTTTTGCACACCAGTTACTATCTCATGCTCACGAGTTACAATCTTGTCCACACCAGTTACTATCTCATCCTCACCTGCTCGAATTTAGTGCACACCAGTTACTATCTCATGCTCACTAGTTACAATCTTGTCCACACCAGTTACTATCTCATGCTCACTAGTTACAATCTTGTCCACACCAGTTACTATCTCATCCTCACCAGCTCGAATTTAGTGCACACCAGTTACCATCTGATGCTCACGAGTTACAATTGTTGCACACCAGTTACTATCTCATGCTCTCGAGTTATAATTTTTGCACACCAGTTAATATCTTATGCTCACGAGCTCAAATTTAGTACACACCAGTTACTATGTCATGTTCACGAGTTACAATTTTTGCACACCAGTTACTATCTCATGCTCACCGGTTACAATTGAGTGCACACCAGTTACTACTATCTCATAAACTCACCCTTTAGCATTTAATGCTCACCATTTACTATCTTGTACTCACCAGTTACCATCTCACGCTCAACAGCTACAATCTTAAACCCACCAGTTAATAAGTACTGCACACCAGTTACTACCTCAGGCTCACCAACTACAGTTTCATACCAACCAGTTCCAATTTAGTGCACACCAGTTACAATCTCGTCCAGTATTTTTGTTGTGTTGTTTTGTTCTGTTATAGTTTCGTGCAGTTTTTGTTGACCTCAATGCCTGTTTGTTGTCAAAAACACAATTTAAAAGATTATTTGTTCTAGATTCATAGTTTCCCTACAAAAAAATAATAACAACCTTTGTATTTTTAGACATTTATCTTTATTTACGTCTGCTTTAAATCTACTTTTTTAAGGAAGAACTTGAAGATAATTTCTTTTTCCTTGCAGTGGGTTGTGGGAGAGAATGGAGTCCTTAAACCAAAGCGTGTGAATCCAAGCGTCTATCAGCCTCCATCGCTCAAAGGTTGGTGCGAGCTGCTCTGTTCAGCGTGTGACGGTTGTGTGTCGTAACTGTGTTGTGATTTATCCTTGTGTTTTAAGTCCTTTTTTTGTGTTGCTTTGCTGCTGCCATTTCCTCTGAATTCTGTCACACGGTGATGACAGAACAGAGGAAAAAGTGTGTTTGAGTCAGGAGTCCTGCACTCACAGCTGTGATTGTTGAGTTTCTTTTTACAATAAAAAGCATGAAATATGTGTGTGTTTGTGTGACGAAGACAGATTAGGATGTGACAGCTGCGAGATGCAGAGTGTGAGTCTAGGAAAAGTCTGGATGATCCAGGATTACAGTCAATTGTGTGTACAGCCGTGGCGCACACGCACGCTGACACAAACGTACATATAAGCATCGTTTCGATGCATTATTACATTGTGAGTTTGCCGCCATAGTTTGATCTGAACGGGATTTGTGTGTTGTCTCATTCTTGCATCACAAATCCATCATGCGAAGGGAAAGAGAGAGGAGGTAGAATTTTTTTCTTACATAACTTACTTAAAGCTTAAAAAAAATAGACACCGCATGTGTCTGACGGTGTGAAAGAGCCAGAAAGGGGGAAGCCAAGGTGACCCAGAGGGGGCGGCGGAGGTGAGAGATGAGGTGCACGAGCTAACAGATGGAAAAACAGGGTGAGAAGAGGAAACGAGAGCAAGCTTAAGTGTAAAACAGTCAGTGGGAGGCTCAAATTGACTGTTGTGTTGTCAGTCTGTGAGCATGTGCTTTGCTGGCTTCCTGCCCGTCTGGCATGCATTCAGAAACCAGAGATGAAAAGTGTTGACGCGTGGCAAAACCTTAACATTTCCCTTTATCCCCATGTCTGTGTCCTTGTGTCTGTGCGGCCTTCTCCCTGTGTGTGCGCTGCTGTAGCCGTGCAGAAGATGGCTGAGGCGCAAATGCAGAAATTAGGTGTCTACCCTTTGGAAGACTCTTTTGAAGGGGAGGAAGATGAGGACGGCTGGCTGGGGGAGGAGGGGGAAGATGCAGCTTCCACTATAACAGCTGGTGAGAGGGGAGAGTCTCTGTGGACCGCCGCGGACACAACAGCAACACTGCGCCTTTAAAAAAAGTACACCTTTAGACCAAGTCAAGCTTTTTCTAGAAATCTTGAGCTTTTGGGAAACAGTTGCAAAAAAATGGATTTGATTTAAAAAAAAAAAAAAATCTCAAACTTTTACCAAAATAAGATTCCATCACAACAGTTCTTTGACCCACTTTGTGTCTCATGGTGTTTTTTTAATCCCTTTTTAATGTGTGAGAGGTCCAATTTTCATTTCCCTTTAAATGTATCCCTAAAGTTTGCATTTGTTTTGTGTTTCTGTCATTGATAAATACAAAATAAGAGTTTTTAAAGACGTTTTACAAAGGGTTTTTAAAAAAATGATTTTTCAGCTTCAAAAAACTCAAAACACTCCTGAGTGTTGCCTTTACAGAGAGATAGCATCTGTGCTCGTGTTACTATCTTGTTACTATCTAGTGCTCTCCAGTTGCTATCTCATGTGCACCACGATATAGTAACTGGTGTGTGCTCACCAGTTACCATCTCGTGCACACCATGAAATAGTAAGTGACGAGTGCTCATCAGTTATTACTTTGTGCTCACCAGATACTATTTAGTGCATACCGGTTACTATCTCATACCAACCAGTTAACATCTTATGTTCATCAGTTATTATCTCATGTGCACCAGAAGATAATACAGTAACTGGTGAGTGCTCACCAGTTATTACATCGTGCTCACCAGATACTATTTAGTGCTCTCCAGTAACTATCTCATGCGCATCACGAGATAATAACTGGTAAGTTTCACCAGTTATTATCTCGTGTGCACCACAAGATAATACAGTAACTGGTGAGTGCTCACCAGTTAATACTTCGTGTTCTTCGTGTTTACCAGTTACTACCTTGTGCTCTCCAGTTACTATCTCATATGTACCACGAGATAATAACTGGTGAGTGCTCACCAATTATTATGTCATGTTCACCATGAGATAATAGAGTAACTGGTGTAACTGTCTCATGCTCACCAATTACAATCTAATGCTCTCCCGTTATTATCTCATGCGCATCACGAGATAATAACTGGTAAGTGTACACCAGTTATTATCTCATGTGCACCACAAGATAATACAGTAACTGGTGAGTGCTCACCAGTTAATACTTCGTGTTCACGAGATACTGTTTCGTGTTTACCAGTTAGTACCTTCTGCTCTCCAGTTACTATCTCATATGTACCACGAGATAATAACTGGTGAGCGCTCACCAATTATTATCTCATGTTCACCATGAGATAATAGAATAACTGGTGTAACTGTCTCATGCTCACCAATTACAATCTAATGCTCTCCCGTTATTATCTCAGGCCCACCACGAGATAGTAACTGGTGTGTGCTCACCAGACATTACTTTGTGCTCACCAGATACTATTTAGTGCTTACCAGTTACTATCTCATGCCCACCAGTTAACATCTTATGTTCATCAGTTACTATCTCATGTGCACCATAAGATAATACAGTAACTGGTGAGTGCTCACCAGTTATTACATCGTGCTCACCAGATACTATTTAGTGCTCTCCAGTTACTATCTCATGCGCATCACGAGATAATAACTGGTAAGTTTCACCAGTTATTATCTCGTGTGCACCACAAGATAATACAGTAACTGGTGAGTGCTCACCAGTTAATACTTCGTGTTCTTCGTGTTTACCAGTTACTACCTTGTGCTCTCCAGTTACTATCTCATATGTACCACGAGATAATAACTGGTGAGCGCTCACCAATTATTATCTCATGTTCACCATGAGATAATAGAATAACTGGTGTAACTGTCTCATGCTCACCAATTACAATCTAATGCTCTCCCGTTATTATCTCAGGCCCACCACGAGATAGTAACTGGTGTGTGCTCACCAGACATTACTTTGTGCTCACCAGATACTATTTAGTGCTTACCAGTTACTATCTCATGCCCACCAGTTAACATCTTATGTTCATCAGTTACTATCTCATGTGCACCATAAGATAATACAGTAACTGGTGAGTGCTCACCAGTTATTACATCGTGCTCACCAGATACTATTTAGTGCTCTCCAGTTACTATCTCATGCGCATCACGAGATAATAACTGGTAAGTTTCACTAGTTATTATCTCATGTGCACCATAAGATAATACAGTAACTGGTGAGTGCTCACCAGTTAATACTTCGTGTTCTTCGTGTTTACCAGTTACTACCTTGTGCTCTCCAGTTACTATCTCATATGTACCACGAGATAATAACTGGTGAGCGCTCACCAATTATTATCTCATGTTCACCATGAGATAATAGAATAACTGATGTAATTGTCTCATGCTCACCAATTACAATCTAATGCTCTCCCGTTATTATCTCAGGCCCACCACGAGATAGTAACTGGTGTGTGCTCACCAGACATTACTTTGTGCTCACCAGATACTATTTAGTGCTTACCAGTTACTATCTCATGCCCACCAGTTAACATCTTATGTTCATCAGTTACTATCTCATGTGAACCATAAGATAATACAGTAACTGGTGAGTGCTCACCAGTTAATACTTCGTGTTCACGAGATACTGTTTTGTGTTTACCAGTTACTACCTTGTGCTCTCCAGTTACTATCTCATATGTACCACGAGATAATAACTGGTGAGTGCTCACCAATTATTATGTCATGTTCACCATGAGATAATAGAGTAACTGGTGTAACTGTCTCATGCTCACCAATTACAATCTAATGCTCTCCCGTTAATATCTCAGGCCCACCACGAGATAGTAACTGGTGTGTGCTCACCAGACGTTACTTTGTGCTCACCAGATACTATATAGTGCTTACCAGTTACTATCTCATGCCCACCAGTTAACATCTTGTGTTCATCAGTTACTATCTCATGTGAACCATAAGATAATACAGTAACTGGTGAGTGCTCACCAGTTATTACATCGTGCTCACCAGATACTATTTAGTGCTCTCCAGTTACTATCTCATGCGGATCACGAGATAATAACTGGTGAGTGTTCGCCAGTTATTATCTCATGTGCATCACAAGATAATACAGTAACTGGTGAGTGCTCACCAGTTATTACATCATGCTCACTAGATACTATTTAGTGCTCTCCAGTTACTATCTCATGCGGATCAAATTTCTGGTGTTCACCAGTACCCTTTTTTTTTTTTTTTAAACGTTTAAAAAAGTGTTTGGTTTGGGTCGTCCCTTTTATAGGAATTTAATGCATTTTTGCGGGGTTGCTAACAGGTTAGGGCTAAATTTGTTGTTTTTAAGAAGCTGTCAAACACTCGGTTAAAATATGGTTTTGTATGAACCGTAATGAAATTACATAATACCAGATTTCTATTGTACGGTGGCCATGGAGTTCAAATCACATCAACAAATCAGTCGACACGAAAACATTTTTAAAGATCACAGCAACAATTAATAAATCTCCTTTTCCAGTTTCTGTAAAAACAAAACAAAACAAAAAACTCCATATGGCAAAATTAATTTACAAAAATAAAGTGAAATGTTAAAAAACTAGAAAAAATGAGCAAACCAGAAAACGTAGGTATTATGGGAAATTTGGTGTCGATGATGTTAGTCCGTCATTTCAACTGAAAATTATTTGACAAGCTTAAAACAATTTTATTGTGTATAGTTTTTCTAAAATTTTATTTTGATTTTGTCTTTTTTTTCCAAATTTTGTTTTGTTTTTTACGTTTTGTTTTCTATAATTTTGTTTTGTTACTAAATTACTATGTTATTTTTTGGATATTTGTCTTCTTTTTATAATTATTGCTGTGATCTTTAAAACATTGTTGCATTGAGTGATTTGTTAATTTGATTTAGGCCCTTCAGGGCCTCCGTAGCTCTTTCTCTGTCACACATTTCCAACGTCCACAACATCTGTGAGCATCAGGGTTTTCTCTGTCTAAAACCGATCCTGTTGTTTATGTGGAGGACCATCATGCGGTGTCTGAAAGACTCGAGTGAGACATTTTCCATTTGAAAAAAAAAAAATAAGAACGGAATTAAACAGCATAAATAAAATGCAACTGAAGTTCATATGTAAACACCTGAAATATCTAGATAAGATTTAAAGCAAAATCGATTGTTAAATGGATGCAATTTAAAACCAGAAATGTCGCACATAAAAATAGTCTTTACTAAAGAGGCACGGTGGTGGGAGCACAATGCTATGGGACTGTTGTGTTTCAGAACACAAGCAAGTTTAGCCATAGTTTTTGGTTCATGTACAAAAGAAAAAAAAAGTGCTTTACATAGAATATTAAAATAAACAAATAATATTAAATGAGATTAAATCATTATAATTATTTTTTTTAATTAATTTAAAATGAAGGTTTTTAATTAAAAGCTAATGAAATGCAGATGATAACAGGTGGGTCTTTAACTTGGATTTAAAAACTGTTTCAGCTGATCTAAAGTTTTCTTGGAGGGTTTTCTAGATATGTGAAGCATAGAAGCTGAATGCAGCTTCTCCATGTTTGGTTTTGACATAAAGCTATCCATCTGTAATACACTTGAGCTTTATTGATTTTGGTTTTGTTTAAACAAAATAAGCAAACTCCCTTTTTCTTTGCTACTTTTGTAAATATTTTGACTGTATTTACAGCCCGTTTCACTAAATCTATTCTAGAATGTTATTTTTTATGACATTGACAACTTCAAACTTGTGACATTTTCAATCACATTTAAGTTATGGAAGCAGATTCATTAAAAAATTCATTTTTTGAATTTTTTTTTCCCTCAAAACAATGGAGAGTTTAAAAAGCAGCACATATTAGTGGAGAAGTTTCTTGTTTACGCCTGCAGAGTTTTCTCCGCTCTGATTATTCTGGACAGCTGACCAGCTGCAGCTGAGTTCAGGACCATGAAGCACCTGAACAGGTCGGAAAGGTCAGACAGGATTAATGTGCAAAGAAAGGTCAGGTCTGCATCGTTTTTAACTTTTTTTTTCCTCTTTTATCTAAATTTGAGCCACAAGTTTCATGAACACAAACCCCGAGCGGATCTAAGCCTCTCTCTCTCCCTGTTGAGATTTCGTTTGTTTAATAATGCAAAATTCTAACTTTATAATCTCTATTATGTCACTAGGGAGCTGTGGCATTTCATTCTGAATTATTGCTCCGCCGGCTCAGACGACAGACTCGCAGTAAATCCCTCGGTGGAATCCTGCTGAAACACAAAGTTCCCAAACAGAACATTACAATTTACTGATTGGGCTTTTTTTTTTTCTCCTTTTGTTTTTTTTTTTTTTTCAAAAGCATTTGCTTTTCCAGCCAAGCGCCACAGATCTGCCCTGGCTGCCGATGACACAGACAGAAGAGAAATCACATTATTTAATCAGGTAGTTGGAGTGAAAACGGGAAAAACGTTCAGTTTCCCACAATTTTTTTTTTGTTTTTGTATTTTTACTTTCTTAAAAAAAAAATTACAGTAATTTTATCTCTAAATTTCCTTGCATCATGTCACTTTTCATTAGGACGACTTAAGTAGAACATTTCAAAGTTAATATTATTATATTTTATTAAAACACCTTTAGTATACAGTATAAAACAGGGGTGTCAAACTCAATTTTAAAACATTAAAACTATAACTTTTTAACATAATTATGAAGTAGATACATAGCATTACTTGCTATAATGATAGTTTGAATGCTATAAGCTGAATTCGGACAATGAAGATGCTAGTACTGATACATAAAGATGCTGAAATTGATAGCTAAAAACGCTGAAGCTAATAGCTGAAAGCCCTGAAGCTAATAGCTGAAAAATCCAAGTAATCCCAAAGGGGTTCACATACTTTTCTTGCAACTATATTTTGGTGTCGTTCTTGTGCACATGTACTCAAACTTGGGAATTAATTTTAAAAATTCAACTAATTAATCGCAAAGCTGGAAAAAAATAATAGCAATTCAAATTTTTTTTCTTTTGTTACAGTATTTGCCAGCCACGTATGATCTGCAAATAATCACAACAGGAAGTCACACGCAAACTTGTACTTTTTGAATGTTTTTAACCTTTTGAATCTCAGCTACTAGAAATAAGAATTTCTCTCCTAAAAGCACTGCTGTCATTTTTTTTCCCCTTTCTTTTCAGCTTATTTCTTTCCTCATACATTTTCCTTGTTGTGTTTGTAAAACATAATAAAAGAAAAACATTTTGGGAGAATTTTGATCCATCTGGATAAAATTTTGCTCAGTCGGAATCTGCTCACTGGTGGAGGCGTGTCTGTCCACTCGGAACCGCTCGCCTCTGGTAACAGCGGCGGTCGGGAATATCTCTATGAAATTTTTTTAGATGACGCTGATGCTAGTTATTGTGGAAAAATTAATGTTAGTCCCATCCCAAAATGAAAGTGGAAAAGTTGCATTACCTGTAATAATGCTAGTGTGAATGCTTTTTGCTGAAAATGGGGACACAATTTAATTTAATTGCTGAAAGTATTTGCTAAAAATGTGAAAGCTATTTGCAAAATGTTAAATTTGCTAAAGGACTTTAGATGAAAAAGCGCTTAAGTTGACCCAAATTTCTTAAAAATTTGCAGTAAAATTGCTTAAAAATCTCTAATACATGCCAATTTTGTAAAAATATTTAGTGATTTGCTTCAAAAAGAGCTAAACTCAGAATTATCCCAAAAAACCTTAATAGATGTAAATTAGCCAGAAGTGCTAGCTCGTTACTAAAATACTAGCTACACTCCAAAATAACCTAAAATTCCTCAGTAAACTAAATTAGTCAAAAACATTAGCCTGTTGCTCAAATAGAAGTTGAACTCTAAATTTACCTATAAAAAATGAGCTAATAATGTTTACATGTTGCTAAAATATTAGCTAAACTCCAAATTAGCATAAAAAATCTCCTCAGATACCAACTTAGCCAAAAAACTTACCTCGTTGTTTAATGTACTAGCTAAACTCCAAAAATTGATTGAAATTTTTCTGTAAACTAAATTGGTCAAAAATGTTAGCATGTTGATAAAAGAGAAGCTAAATTCTAAATTAGCCTAAAAAAACCCTTAGAAAACAAGTTAGCCAAAAACGTTAGCATGCTACTCAAATATTAGTTAAACTTAACATTTTTTGAGAATTACTATAAAAGATGAAAACATTGTCCATTAATATATTTAAAGGCTTGTTTAATAATCTACTGTTGAATGTTGAAATTTTAAGACTTTCAAATTCATTTCTTATGGTGCATATTTTAATCAATATTTCCAAAACTATAAAGTTTATAAATACCAAAAACACAAGCAGAAATTTCCAGAACAAGCTGAACATTTTGATACCTCACTGAAAGTATGAGGTAGTTTTTACTGCCAAAAAAACAGACAATCACTATTATGACACAATAACAATCAGTTTCCTTGTTTTTTCGATTTCTAATAGCAGACTGCTCCATCAGGCTCCGCCCACCACTGCAGATTTTTCGCCCTGCACTGCAGCCGTCCGATCGACTTTCATCTTCCGCCTCATTTTAATAATATTAAAGATCGCTTTTGTCCAATAACAACACATAAGTGTCGCATTATCTCATTAATTTAATAAAATCTCAATCACAGAATGAAACACTTTTGATCACAGCTACAAACGAGTTTATTTTAGATTAACCACACAGATCTCTCTGCTGCTCGGCAGGACGTCTGAAGGCGTTAAATTATATTAACGTTTAATTCTATTTCAATTAATGCCGTGCGATAACACATTAACTTTCAAGGCTCTAACACGAACATAGAAGTATACACATTAGAATCTGATTTTTGCACTTCCTACCAGCTTTGTTGTTTGGAGGAAAGAATTCCTTGAAATTTAATTTGCGCAAACCGAATAGACTTTGCTGTTCATTTAGATCTCGGGCAGATTTAGTTAGAAAAGAATGTCCTTTCTAAGGTTTACACCTCCTCAGACTGCTTCCATTGTTGAACTCTGATAAAAGCCACACTGCAGGACAACCATCCTCACAGAAATCTCTTCAAACTCTGACCGCTGAAACCCAAAACTTTTCGTTTTATGGAACCAAATCGAGGCCAAAAAGATTTGAAACCCAAATAAAACATTTTGACAAAAATATTAGTGTTTGGTTAAAGAAAAAAAAAGTAAAATGTCCACAACTTTTTTACAATTCCAAAATAAATTGAATTATTTTCAGCTTCAAAGTTCTGGTTTTTTTTTTCATTTTCTTTCATGTTAGCTCCGCCCCTAACACGCCACAACAAGGCCGAACAATTCAAAAATGAAAGAGTTGAAAATGAAATAAAGTTTTGAAATTGATTATTTTTTTTATATTTTTTTTGGAAAACGAATGGAAAAAAAGAGTTGAAATTGAAATGTTGAAACAAAACATTTGAAGCTAAAAATATTTAAGTTTACTTTACAATTGCAAAAAGTTTCGGACATTTTAATTTTTTTTTGGCCACACATTCATATTTATTTATTTATTTATTAGGTTTCAAATCTTTATGGCCCTAATTTGACTCCATATCATTTGACCTGCAGGTCGAGCTAAAGTCTGGAGCGTAATATTATAAAAACCTGAACGAGCTTGAAGAAGTCTTTCAAAAAGAGTTGAATCCAGGAATAAACTTCTACTTTACTCTCATCTAATCAGAAACAAACTCTCATCGCTGTATCCGTCTAATCCAGAGGTGGGCAAACTACGGCCCGGGGGCCACATGCGGCCCCTTAAAATACTTAATCTGGCCCTCCAAATTAAAATACATTGAATCAAAAATCCTAATTATTGTTTTATTTTCATTGTATTTCTGGTTTCTTCTCATGAATGGTGTTGTTTCTCTGGCATTCGTGTGTTTTTTTCTGCGTCAGAAGGTGATTTTTCTGATTTCTTTGAGTTTGCATTTTCCTCTGAAGAACATAAACCCAAAAAGAGAACAAAAATCAAAATTTAGAAATTAAAATTCCCCAATTTTCTGTTTTTAAATGAATATATGTGAATTTGAATCCAAATGAAAGCATGTTTTTATCTAAATTCCATATTATCTTCTTAGTTTATGAGGTTCATTACCAAATCACTCCTTCCATCTGCTCCTTGCCAAATTTTAGAACCCTTTCTGGCCCACAAATCAAAAAGTTTGCCCACCCCTGGTCTAATCTATAAATTACGAGGATTCATTTTGTGATCATTTCAAGCTTATTTTCTTTCCTCTCCGTGGTTCTTCTAACATCCGCCTTTCCCCTCTCAGACCACCAAGAGACGGCGAGCACCGGACCGTTTCCCAGCGTGAGAGAGACGGCCAAGGAGATCCAAGCGGCGCGGGAGGAGGACGAGGAGAAGGAGGACGGCGAGGAGGAAAAAGACAAGAAGGGGGACAAACACGAGGAGAACAACCGGGAGTGCAACTGAGAGAGAGAGAGAGAGAGAGGAGAGAATGTGTGATGAATAAAATCTGAGGAACTCTGAAATAGTGGCAAAATGTGGAACCCCTCCCCCCACCACCACCACCACCCCGGTTTGTGAGAGCTGCACTCCTTTCTGCTGGAGTTCAGACAGAAAACAGAGAGGGAGTTGAGAGGTTTTATGAGCAGGTGAGGAAGGATCTACAGTGACGACAGTTTGGCCTCCCGAGTCCCTTTGTTGATTGTAAAAAAAAAGTGGACGGGCCAAGGTCAGAGTGACCAAAACCCCTGTCCTCCCTGCGTCGTAATACTTCAGCTCAGAGCTAAAAGTTCCTTCAAAGAGGCTAAAAGGTCAAACAATCTTTGGTACATTTTCACTCTTATCTCCAATCCTTTCTGAAAGCACTTAAAGGTCATTAAATATGTGTGCTGCTTGATCTGCTTTAGTTTCAAATCAAGGCCGACATTTGGTTTTTGTTTTTGGTCAGCATGTGCTGCCACCTTGAGGAATAAGCGCAGTTTTCAGTAGAAAAAAAACCACATTTTTATCTTTTTATAACCACGTCTTAAATATTAAATTAGTTTCCAATCAGGCGGTTGAAGGAAAAAATGTGCAAGTTTTTGTCAAATGTCACATTTTTCTATTTTTTTGACATTTTTAAGATGCTTTTTTGAATGGAAGTCACAATATGAAACTTTAAATCTCACAATAAATAAATAACTTTTCTTTTTCGAGTTCTGTTTCACTTTTTTTTGTTTTTAATTTGGAATTTAAAGCTACTTCTTAAAAGCCGATAGAGAACATCAATGAGAATGTTGAAGGAAAAGCATTTTAAACAGTCTCTGAATCTTCATTTCTATGGAGCAAAATTGGGGCCATAAAGATTTGAAAAAAATATTAGTGTTTGGCCAAATGAAGGGAAATGTCCAAAACCTTTTACTATTCTAAAACAAGCTTAATTGTTTTCAGCTTCAAATATTCTTTTTAGGTTTCAAAATTCAAAATTTCAATTAAAATGTCCAAAACCTTTTGCTATTCTAATATAAACTTAATTACTTTCAGCTTCAAATTTTCTGCTTTTTAGGTTACAAAACTAAAAATTTCAATTTCAAGACATTTTTTATAAGTTTAATTTTTTTTTTTCTTTAATCAGAAAATTTCATTTTTAAAACATGTTGGGGCCGGGTTAGCATGAAGGAACCTGAAAAAAAAAGTTTTTTAATTAAATTTTTTTTGAAAATTTGGAAGTTTTGCAACCTAAAAAAATGAAAATTTGAAAATAATTAAGTTTGTTTTAGAATACTAAAAAGTTTTGGACATTTTATATATATATATATATTTTTTAGTCGAATACCGTTTTTTAAAAAATGTTTTATTTAGCGTTCAGATCTTTATGGCCTTTATTTGGCTCCATACATTTCTCTCTTTTTCTCATCTGAATTTCTGTGTGGCTTTTTTTCTGAAAATAAAGTAAAAATACGCATCATTATGTGGTTTTAAAAAGAAGTAAAACAAAATCAGCGAGACTCAACCTTTTTTTTTGTTTTTAACTTTCTCTTCCCCTTTAATAAGATCTTTTAATTGTCCGCCTCTTTCTTATTTATGTTCAAATGTATGAGACGGTTTCTGGATAAATCAATCGTACTGTCTGTCTTACAGGCTGCTGTTTGTATATAAACTAAACTTTTTTTTTTTTTTACCTCTGACCTGATGACCCCCCAAAAAAAAACCTCCACTCCCCCCCCCAACAGGTCAGAAGAAAAGCATCAACGGAAAGACTTGTATAAATGAATATGCTCTTTTTTCAGTCTTTATTTCTCTTTGATTTTCTGTTTCTCTCGTTTTCTCAATGTCATGTGATTGTTTTAAAGTGAGCAGCTTTCAATGGTATCAATAAATATTTTTTTCTTTTTCTCCTTTAACTTGTTTTCTGCATATTTATGCTCAAATTGGTGCATTAAGGTGGTTCCATGAAGACAAAAAAATAATGATTTATTTGAAGATTTTCACTCCAGAATAACAGAGAATTAGAATAAAAAATTCCAATGTTAGGGACCAAGGTCAGGAATGAAGGTCAGCTGCAGCAAAAACAGAGCAACTCGAGTGGAACGGGGGGGCCACGGAGGTGAAGAACTTCACATACTTTTGGGTCAACAGTCCAGAACAACTGAGTGTGGGAAAGAGGTGAAGAGGAATCTGCAAGCAGGTGGTTTCAGGTATACAAGAGTGTTGTCAAGAATGAGAGGAAAGTGTAGAGCAGCCATGTTGTTTGTTTAGAGCTTGCATGTCCAAAGTCCGTCCTGAGAGCTCAATGTAACCTGCGTTTCAATATCAGCCCACAGTTCCTGTCATAAAATCAGTAATATGTAGTGGTAGGATTTCTTGATTGTGATTGGCTGAATACGCTGCTGTAAACCTGTTACTTGACCTAAAATCTGAAAAACATCCAAAATTTGCCAAAAACAGCTAGCATGTGGCTGAAATATTAGCTAAACTCCAAAATGGCCTAAAAAAACTAAATTAGCCTAATTGGCTGAAGATGCTAAAACTAATAGCTAAAAACGCTGAAGCTGATAGCCAGCAAAAATATAGCTAAATGCCAAATTAGGCTAAAAAGTACTTATGTTGGTGAAAACAGCTAGCATGTAGCTGAAAAAATATCTAAACTTCAAAATACCCTAAAAATCTGAAAAAGCCACCAAAATAAATAGGCCAAAACAGCTAGCATGTAGCTGAAATATCAGCTAGACTCCAATATGGACTAAAAAAAACTAAATTAGCCAAAACAGCTTGTATGTAAATAACAGTCCAAAATATTTAAAAAAAAACAACAACAAAGAAAAGCCTAAATTAGCCAAAATAGGTAGTATGTAGCTGCAATGTTAGCTAAACTTAGCTGAATAGCAAAAAAAAAAATCGCAGCAAATGCCAAACTAGTCCAATGGTTAATAATGACAATTTTTAAAACATTATAACTGTAACTTTTCAAAAATAATTATGACTAATAAAAAGGCAGGAATATTATTCCAAAATGAATCAACTTACACTTTAAATAACCTTCAATATTTTACTCTCCATAAAAGCATATTTTGTCAAAATTATACAAGTTGAAAATAAGCACAACATCACATTAGGCCGTTAATAAGAATTCTAAAAAATTATCTGGAGGGCCGGATCCGGCCCTCGGGCTTTGACCATGACACATGTAACATAGAGGATCAATTACAGAAACTAATTAATCTATGAAAGATGTTTTTGTACTGTGGGAGAAAGCCAGTGTGATAAAATACAATTCAAACTGTTGTATTTAAGAGTTTTTGACAAGAAGAGATTTAAAGACTCATTTTCTAACTAAAGCATTCCCTGTGGTCTTTTAATTATCCTCTTAAGATCTGAGCCAATACTAACATTTGAGCCAACCCTCAATAAAGCAGAATTAGTATAACCTAAAAAGGTGATGTCCACCCCAGGTCTTAATACGATGACGAGTATGTGCCATAGGACTTTGTTTCTGCAGAGTGGCTGTAAATAATAAGAAATTTGCTTATGAGTTAAGAGTGGTACAGTTTGCAATGAGCATGCCGGCCCCTCTTCCTGTCACCCATCTGTGTACATGCTCCCCTGCTAGCTTACAGTGCCTCACACCCTTACTTAAAATTACTGATGAAAAAAAAAAGAAAAAAATAGCAGACATACCTGGATCTAGTCGAGTACAAATGGATGCATCAGCACGATCACATTTTCTACATCTCAATTAGAATCTTTTTTAATTTTTAATTTATTTTTGCAATCTCCTGAATCAGATTTATTTGAACAAATAGGTTCTCAATAATGTAAATTTGAACTTTTTAAAAAAAAATAAATGTTCTCTATCATTAAAAAAATGCCACAACATATGAAATAAAGCCTTAATTTAATTTAATTTAATTTAATTTAATTTAATTTAATTTAATTTAATTTAATTTAATTTAATTTAATTTTTTTATTTTATTTTATTTTATTTTATTTTATTTTATTTTATTTTATTTTATTTTATTTTATCTTGACATTCTTATTAACACTCCAGTACAGTAGGGGGCAGAATTGCGCCTTCAAGCTCGGTCTCCTCCCACCGTTCCACTACAAGAACATGAAAACGACGAGGTAGCGGAAGTAACGTAACGTTTGAAGTCTACACTGGGGAATGAATAATCTTGCGGCGATTTGTGTCTTTGGACAGCCCGGAAAACCTGCTAGGCGGTGATGTTGTGGTAAATTAAGTAAGTTAATTATTTTAAAACAAGTTTATGTGAATTTATTTAAGAAAAAAAGTTTAAAACCTCGTTATTTGATGTTACTGACTCTTAAGAAAACCTATTACGCTCCAAGTTAGCTCGTGAAACCAAAGTGAAACCAACAAAACGAAGAATTGTTAGCTAACAGGAGACAGCAGTCGGTATTTGTTCATCATTATTTAGTTAAAATCAGGAATTGTTTAACATTGTCTTAAAACTGCCCCGTTTTGACGTGTATCGACCCGTTTTATTTACCCTAAAGTAGCTTGCTAGCTTACGGCGGGTCAGCTGTTTGTCTGCAGAAGTGGAGACTCGTGACTTTGATCGGTTTTTGGATGTAAACATCGAGTTTTGGAAGCATTTTACTATATATTAAAGGTAACTTCTCGCTAACATGGAGATGGGGCTATAAAATGAAGCCGGATGGGATTTAGTGACCTCACAGTGGAACAATGGTTTCATTTAATCAAAAGTATGCAGGCAGTATTTTTGCTGTTCCTCTGATTTAACCTGGTTTGACTCCACTGCAAACATTCAGTAAAAAAACGGCGCCTCAAGACTTAATAAACTGTGAGTCACTGTAGAGCTTAAACTGCAAATTATGATACTTTAGTGTCCGTTTTTGGACATTTACAGCAAAATCTCTTCATAATAAATAACAAAATTCAAATTTCTTTACACACAGTTGCTGTATAAATATATATTTGAATGCTAATGATGAATAGTAGAATATAAAATGTAGTTTTGTGTTATTTTGGGGATCAGTGCTTAAGCAGAAGCTTTTTTGGGTTTAAATTTCAGCTATGAAGTTACTAAACGAATAAAAAAAAGCTATAAATATTATTATCAATGAGCACAAACTGAGTAGTTTGTTTTATCAGATGTAAAAATAGTCATTTGAGTTGTGATATTAAAACTAAGAACTTAATGCCTCAGCAGTTTTTTTTTTTTTTTTTTTTTCCCCATTTTTGGATTTAAGTTTCAGTTTTGATGATTTCTTCTTCTGCTTTTAAAGCAGTGATGGTGCATTTTTTTTAAGGATGTATTTAACGATCTGACGGTTGTATTCCTGTAGTTCCCTTATTGGGAAAACACCTGATCCGTAATAAGGCAGGATTAAATAGCAAAAAATATGGTAAGGGTTACTTGATTTGCTCTAATTTAATTTTATTTTAAGTTTCTGGCTTTTGTTAAACTAATTTCTGACAAATCACTTCCGACTATTACATTTGCTGCATTTACATGATTCTGTGTGACACAGGGTGTCTTTTATTTTGAAAGGACGTCACGTGAACCTTTGTTAAAAGTCATTATCTGCTTTGTATTTTGGAAGAAAAAAAAATTTTCATGCCAAAAAAAAAAACCAATGTGTATTTATCATAATAGTAAATGCTAATCAGTGTCTTGTTTTTCTAAAACACGTGTCAAATTCAAGTTCTGGGGGCCGGATCCGGCCCTCTGGGTGATTCTATCCGGCCCTACAGATCATTTTATCCATTTTATTGTTATTAATGGCCCAATTTTATCTTACCCTCATTTCTAACTTGTATAATTTTGTCGATATATTTTTATCGAGAGTAAAATATTGAAAGTTATTTAAGGTTTATGTTGATTTATTCTAGAATAATAATCCTGCCTTTGTACCAATCTTAATTATGATGAAAAGTCAAGTTTTAATAAGTAACATTCTGGTATCTTTTTCGACTATTTTGGCATTTAGCAAGATTTATTGAAGTTTAGCTAATATTTCATCTACATGCTAGCTGTTTTGGCTAGTTTAGGCATTTTTTTGGCTTGTTTTTTGGCTAATTCAGCTAATATTTTAGCAAGCTATCAGCTTCAGCTTTTTCAACTATTAACTTCAGTGATTTCAGCTGTCAACTTCAGAGTTCTTAACTATCAATTCAACTTCCATCATTCTCATTAGCATCATCACAGCCACTGCTATATATCTAGTTCATAATTATAAAAAAGTTACAGTTTTAGATCGTTCAATAAATGTTTATCTTGTGTGTTTTGAAGGTTGCAGACCCTTGAACGAGACCTTGAAAGTAGATGAAAAAACGACTTCCAAAGATCAATGTTGAACTCTGTGCGTAGCTTTTTGATTGGAGGAAAAGCTTTCCTCTCTCGCTACAGGAATGCAGGGTGGAGAGTATGGCGAGCTCGGGGGCAGCCTCCCTGCCATCGCCTCCCTGAACGCCTCCTATTCCACGTCGCTGTCCATCCCGTCGCCGTACATGCTGCTGCCTCCTGCGAAGCTCAAGACCATCTCCGACGTGCGCCGCACCTTCTGCCTCTTTGTGACGTTCGACTTCCTCTTCATCTCGCTGCTGTGGATTATAGAGCTGAACATCCATGTACGTCGGGGGAGGCGTGTTTATTGTTTTACAGAGCTGGGATCACTTAGACTTTTTTGTCTTGCAGACGTCTGACTCAATCTGGGACTGTCTAAAAAAAGAAGTGGTGGAATACAGCTTTCAGTCTTCCTTCTTTGACATCGCTGTAAGTTTGGTTTCTTGTGCTGTTGGTTCCAAGACGCCATTTGATGGTTTTCTTCTTCTTCTTAGCTCCTTGCTTTGTTCCGTTTCTTGTGCCTACAAGTGGGTTACGCGGCGTGCCGGCTGAGGCATTGGTGGGTCATCGCGGTGAGTTGAATCTTTCACCCAGATGTTTGCGTCTCTTTTGGACGTGTTTTACAGCGCCGGTCTTCTCTGCAGGTTACCACGCTTGTCACCACCGTCTTTCTGGTCGCAAAGGTCATCATATCTAATGTGAGTTAGCATTTTGACGTTTTTTGGACTGTTCTCTGTGTCTGGGAGGCCCAATCACATCGTCTAGAATAAAGGTCGACACCCCTTTAAAAGTAAAAGTTTTCAGCTGATCAAAACCTAGAAAGAGCCGCATAGATTTACTTTAGCCTTTGAGACATTTGGATTTGCATTCATTGCCCTCTTTTCTTTTCTTTTTTATTTTTTTAAATAAATATTTACGTCTATTTTTTATGAAACCAAAAATAAAAGAAGGAACTAGCGTCTCAAAATGTGTGTTTTTTTTTTTTTTTGTTTTTTTTTGTTTTTACCTTTTAGCTCAGTAGATGCTAAGTAAGCCTAAAAAGCTAGCATGTTACTTAAATACTAGCTAAACTCCAATATAGCCTAAAATTCCTCAGTAAACTAAATTAGTCAAAAATGTTAGCATGTTGCTAAATTAGAAGCTACACTCTAAATTAGCCTATAAAAAACTTGTTTACATAACAAATTAGCCAAAAACATTAGCATGTTGCTAAAATATTAGCTAACCTCCAAAATAGCCTAAAATTCTTCAGTAAACTAAATTAAGTCAAAAATGTTAGCATGTTGCTAAATTAGAAGCTACACTCTAAATTAGCCTATAAAAAACTTCTTTACATAATAAATTGGCCAAAAACATTAGCATGTTGCTAAAATATTAGCTAAACTCCAAATTAGCCAAAAAAAGAAGCCAGCTCATTGCCTATTTACTACCTAACCTCCAAAATAGCCTAAAATTTGTCCAAAAACTAAATTAGTCAAAAACGTTAGCATGTTGCAAAAATAGAAGCTACACTCTAAATTAGCTTAAAAAAACCTCAGAAGATACCAATTTAAAAAAGCTAGCACATTGCTTCATTACTGGCTAAATGGCCTGTAATTTATAATTAATTAAATCAGTCAATAAACTTTAGCCTGATGCTAAAGTAGAAGCTAAACTCCAAATTAACTTTAAAAAGCTAGCATGTTGCTTGATTACTAGCTGTATTCCAAAATAGCCAAAATTTCTTCAGTAAATTAATTTAGCCAAAAACGTTAGAATGTTGCTAAAATAAAAGGTAAACTCCAATTTAACCTTAAAAGCTACTGTAGAGAACAAATTAGCCAAAAAATATGAGCATATTGCTAAAATATTAGTTAAACTCCAAATTAGCCTACAAAAAGCTAGCTAGCATGTTACCCAGTCAACTATATTACCAAAAAAGGTTAGCATGTAGCTAAAATATTAGCTAAATTCCAAGTTAGCAAAAAAAAGCACAAAAAATGCCAAATAAGCCACAAAAATGCTAGCATGTTGCTGAATTACTAGCTAACCTCCAAAATAGCCTAAAATTCATCAATAAACTAAATTAGTTAAAAAATTAGCCTTATGTCAAAATAGAAGCCAAACTCTTAGCCTTAAAAATGTTAGCATGTTGCTGAAATATTAGCTAAAGTCCATATTTTTTGAAAATAATTTAAAAAAATCAAAACATAGTCCATGAATATATTTAAAGAATTCTTCTTAAAAGGTTTAAATTTGAAGACTTTCTCATTCATTTTCTATGTGGTATATTTCACTCAATAAAGTTTTTAGAGTATTTATAATAGAATATTTAAATATTAAATAAAGAATATTTTAAAATCTAACATTTTTAAATACAATAAATCCCAGCAGTAATGCCGCATGTTGCAGACCTCTGGACTGGAACCACTTCAGCTTTTTCACTTCCTTTTTTTTTTAACTGTCCGTCCACAATCTTCTGAAATGATGCAGCTCAAAAAAAAAAAAAAAGACGTCTACTTTAACCCAACGGACCAAAGTTTCATTTTTTTGCTTCTTTTTTTTTCCTCTCAGAAAGATGGAAGTAAATGTAAATCACGATTGTAAAAAATATTCAGTTGAATAATTTCTCTGTTGTAGCAGCTGCTCTCCCAGAATGCCTTTGGCTACGTTTTGCCCATCACCTCCTTCGTGGTGGCGTGGTTGGAGACGTGGTTCCTCGACTTTAAGGTTCTCACTCAGGAAGCCGAGGATGAAAGAGGTGAGGGTGAAGCGAGCGCGTGAAACGCAGACCCAACAGAGATCTGAGGATTTCTTCTGTTCAGCCTACGTAGCAGCGGTGAACGCCGCCTGCGAGCGAGCCCCCATGATTTACCCCCGCGCCGTTTCCGACGGGCAGTTCTACTCGCCGCCGGAATCGATCGCAGGTGATCGTCGGGAAGGAATATTTTCCGGATCTTTTCCCACTTTGAGCTGACGACTTCTTCTTTGTGCTCAGGCTCCGAGGAGGAGTTGGATGAGGAGGGTTTGGGGCGTAAAGCCGTCACCGCTCAGGTATCTGGAGCCTCCTCACCAGCTTTGCTGTTCGCCTCCCAACCGCTGAGAGCTTCTGCTATTCCTGCAGGAGAAGGAGTACGTCCGACAAGGGAAGGAGGCCATGTCTGTGGTGGAGCAGATCCTCACCCAGGAGGAAAACTGGAAATTTGAGAAAAACAATGTAGGCACATTCGTTTATGTTACATCAGCATCTGGTGAGGATGTCAGAACTCCTGCAGTCCTGCAGCCTTCAACACGAGTTCTGCTCTGATCAACCCCTGAAAAACTCGTTTCACCGTCGTTCTGCGTAATAGCTTCTGATTGATAAAATCTTCAAACGCTTCTCTCCAAGACGACTGGTTACAGATCACGTGACAGGAGGACGGTTTCATTTTTTAAGGTTTAAATTTAGCCATAATTATATTAAAGTGCTTGAATTAAAGTTAAATTTAAAGCTACGTTTTTATTTCTGGTAGTTTTAGATACTTTTTTATTTTACTAAATACAATTTCTGGAGAGATTTTAGCAGAATTTGTTGTTAAATTGATTAGTAGCTGTTATTTGTAAGCCTTAGGATCCAGTTTAGCAGCTTTTAAAGAGACCATACTGTGAGTCTTTCAGAGTAAACTATATCCATATAAATCAGGGGAGTCGAACTCTATCGCACAGGGGGCCAAAATCCAAAACAGGATAAACATGTATTGAACACTTTAAAACTACAGTTTTAAAACTGCAACTTTTTAACATAGTTATGAACTAGATGCATAGCATTACCTGTGATAATGCTAGTGTGAATGCTGAATTTGGCGGATAAAGATGCTAGTGCTAATAGCTGAAAACGCTAATAATCAGCTAAAATATTAAATAAATGTAAAATTAGCCTAAAAAAAGCCTTAGGTTAGCTGAAACAGCTAGCATGCAGCTAAAATATTAGCTAAACTCCAAAAAAAACCTAAATAAATCATAGTAAATGACAAAATAGTCCTAAAAGCTACCAGAATGACAATTTTTAAATCTTTAAAACCGTAATTTTTTAACATAATTATGAAAGATAACATCGGGCCATTAATAACAATATAATTACCTGGAGGGCCGGATTCGGCCCCCGGGCCTTGACTTTGACTCCCGATATAAATTATCATATATTACCTTTTTGAATGCTATAAAACAAATTATTTATGAAATATGATTTATTTTTGTGAACTCTTTTCATACCAGGAAGTGAAACGACTCGATCTGAGGCTCCGCCTCTCGTTCCGAGAGGCTGCCGCCCATTCCTCGCCTGTGTGTGTCCACAAAAAAAAACCCATCATACTGTGAAGCTCAGACGTTTATCCCAAAAATCTGGCACAGACAGAATGTTGATGGCTAATAGATTCATTTTTCGGTGAAATTTGGTAAAAAAAAAATAAATAAAAAAAAAGACAGACGACAATGCCAGATGAGCATTTCAGGATTTATTGAAATTATGACCTATAATCTCCGTATCAAAAATCCTCTTCGCTTTCATACGGATCCATTTGTCGCTCGCTTTTCCACCTTTTTCTTTTCTTCTGCCGTCCTCCCAATATTGCGCTAAAATTGTCAGATTCTTAGATAAATTCAGGATCCATCTCGACGTGTTTTACAGATTTTTCAACTGCCTTTTTAGCTCCTATATCAAATCAAATCAATCTTTATTTATATTGCACTTTTCATATAAAAAATAACACAAAGTGCTTTACAACTAAATTTAAAACAGTATACATAATATAAAAACAAGTAAAAATTAAAATAAATACCACTGCAAAGCTAACTGATACCCGCTAGAACGAGCCGCCAGCTTTACAGAGAATGTTTTAAGCAAGGGGGGCGGAGCAGACTCTTCCTGAAAGGGGCGGCCTCTCTTAGTGACATCATCGCGATAGGACCCGCTCGTTTTAGTTGGTATGGGAGGGGCTTCTGCTGATAGCTCAGGATTTTTAGAGGATTACTCGGAAATGCGTGAATGGATCAAAACGCCACAGAAATGATCGTTATAATACAGATAAAAGCTCAAAAAGTTGGTTTTCATGGTACGGTCCTTTTATTTTGAAGCTCAGTATCCCTTTACTTATGAGAAATATGCAAACTGTATGTCCCTAATGTTCCACTTTAGCGATGACTAAAGTCCAATAAAACACTTTGGAACTCAACATTTACTGTTTTTGTCTTCATGACAGGAGATGGGAGACTCCGTCTACACTCTGGAGATCCCGTACCACGGAAAAACTTTTATTCTGAAGGTACGACAACCTGAAACTTTCCTCCTTCTGATCTCAGTTTATCAAACGCAACATTAACTCACGAAGCAATCAGGATGTCCATTATTAAAACAGCAGAAACGAATCCATTATCTCAGCTGTTTGATGGAGAAGAAATCAGGCTTCAATTTTTTTTTTCTAATGATGGAGTTTGGCCGAAGGGGGCGGGGCATAGAGTAATCCGACAAAGATCTGACTGTTAATTTGGTAAATTTTGGTGTCAGGAGGATTCCAGAGACTCTGAAACGCGTTCAAATCAAACAATCAAGCTTTACATAATACAAAATCTTTATATAATGACCAATCCAATAATAGAAAAAAAAAACATAAAAACTTAACCATGAATGTACTGCCTTTATATGCATTTTTTAAATTTAACACGAATGTTAACACGATCAACGTAATTCCAGTAGATTGTGGAGGAGAAAAACTGAAAAAATTAATAAATAAGTGTCACTAAAGGGGGAACCATGTTATCGTTAAGCAATTTTTTAAAGTTTAAGAACTTGAATTATAGGCTTGAAATAAAGATTTCTTGTGAAGTTAATGAATACTTTTATTTTGAAATTATCCCTTTTTTTTTACCAATAATTCATTTTTTGTTTATGTTATCTTACATTGTATTGGTTTTGTGTTTCAATCCAGTTTAACGTGGAGTTCTGGACTTCTTGCTTTAATAAGTAACCGATTAAACAATCTGGGGTTTTCCGGGAAAAGTTTCCGTCAGAGACGCAGGAAAATCCCAGCGACTTAAATCTTGGGAAGAATGAATGTCACACAGAACAATCAGCTGGTTATGATCATATCAGCTCTGACATAACAGGGACGGATTCTCACTGTGTGTGCTGGAACTTCCTGATTGGTCTCGCTTGTGTTTGTTTAGGCTTTGATGCAGTGTCCGGCGGAGCTGGTGTACCAGGAGGTGATCCTGCAGCCCGAGAAGATGGTTCAGTGGAACCGAACCGTCTCCGTCTGCCAGGTGAACCATCAAACTGCTTATACGGTTTTTAAAGTGAAGCTGAACGGCGCTTCCTGCCTCCTCAGATCCTTCAGAGGGTGGACGACAACACCTTGGTGTCCTACGACGTCTCTGCTGGAGCAGCAGGAGGCGTCGTGTCTCCCAGGTAACCCAGGACAGCAGCAGTTAGGCCAGGAGGCTGCAACCATCTCGCCACGGTGGCGCTCTGGCTGAAGAAAAATAAAATAGTCATATTTTTCAAAGTAGGGATTACTTAATACGCATTTATTTTGGAGTTTAGCTGGTATTTAAGCAACATGCTAACGCTTTTGGCTAATTTGTTATCTACTGGGATTTTTAGGCTAATTTAGAGTTTAGCTTCTATTTTAGCGTCAGATTAACATTTTTGACTAATTTATTTAACTACGAAATTTTAAGTTATTTTGCTGTTCCACTAGTCATTAAGCAACAAGCTTGTTTTTTTGGCTAATTTTCTAGTGTAGCTTCTAATTTAGCAACATGCTAACATTTTTGACTAATTTAGTTTACTGTAGATTTTTAGGCTATTTTGGAGTTTAGCTAGTATTCAAGCAACATGCTAGCTTTTATTTTGGCTTATTTGGAGTTTAGGTAATATTTTATAAATAAGCTAACGTTTTTGGCTAATTTGTTATCTACTGGGATTTTTAGGCTAATTTAGAGTTTAGCTTCTATTTTAGCGTCAGACTAACATTTTTGACTAATTTATTTAACTAAGAAATTTTAGGTTATTTTGCTGTTCCACTAGTAATTAAGCAACAAGCTTGTTTTTATTTGGCTAATTTTCTAGTTTAGCTTCTAATTTAGCAACATGCTAACATTTTTGACTAATTTAGTTTATTGTAGATTTTTAGGCTATTTTGGAGTTTAGCTAGTATTCAAGCAACATGCTAGCTTTTTTTTGGCTTATTTGGAGTTTAGCTAATATTTTATAAATAAGCTAACGTTTTTGGCTAATTTGTTATCTACTGGGATTTTTAGGTCATTTAGATTTAGCTATTTAGAGTTTAGCTTCTATTTTAGCGTCAGACTAACATTTTTGACTAATTTATTTAACTAAAATGCTATTTTATGTAATTTTGCTGTTCCACTAGTAATTAAGCAACAAGCTTGTTTTTTTTGTCTAATTTTCTAGTGTAGCTTCTAATTTAGCAACATGCAAACACTTTTGACTAATTTAGTTTACTGTGGATTTTTAGGCTATTTTGGAGTTTAGCTAGTATTTAAGCAACGTGCTAGCTTTTTTGGCTTATTTGGAGTTTAGCTAACATTTTATCAACAAGCTAACGTTTTTGTCTAATTTGTCATCTACTGTGATATTTGGACTAATTTAGAGTTTAGCTTCTAAGTTAGCCAAATGCTAACATTTCTGACTAATTTAGTTTACTGTAGATTTTTAGGCTATTTTGGAGTTTAGCTAGTATTTAAGCAACATGCTAGCTTTTTTGGCTTATTTGGAGTCGAGCTAATATTTTATTAATAATTTAACGTTTTTGGCTAATTGGTTATCTACTGTGATATTTGGGTTAATTTAGAGTTTAGCCTATATTTTAGCCAAATGCTAACATTTCTGACTAATTTAGTTTAATGAGGAATTTTAGGCTATTTTGGAGTTCAGCTAGTCATTAAGCCACGCTTTAGCATTTTTTTAGGTTAAATTGAAATTTAGCAAATATTTTAGCAATAAGCTCACATTTTTGGCTAACTTGCATGTACCGGGATTCTAATTTAGTTTACTGAGGAATTTTAACGTAGTTAGGAGGTTAGCTAGTAATCAGGCAACATGCTAGCTTTTTGGCCAATTTGGCATTTACTGAGATTTTTTTTGGCTAATTTGGAGTTTAGCTAATATTTTATCAAAAAGCTAACGTTTTTGCCTAATTTGTTATCTACTCTGATATTTGTACTAATTTATAGTTTAGCTTCTAATTTAGCCACATGCTAATGTTTTTGACTAATTTGGTTTACTGAGGAATTTTAGGCTATTTTGGAGTTTAGCTAGTATTTAAGCAACGCGCTAGCTTTTTTAGCTAATTTGGAGTTTAGCTAATATTTTATAAATAAGCTAACGTTTTTGGCTAATTTGTTATCTACTGTGATATTCGGTTTAATTTAGAGTTTAGCATGTATTTTATTTTTTATTTATAATTTATATGTATTTATTTTTTTAAAGTTTTTGACCAAGTTAGTTTAATGAGGAATTTTAGGCTATTTTGGAGTTCAGCTAGTAATCAAGCCACGTGTTAGCTTTTTTTTTTTTTTTTAGGTTAAATTGAAGTTTAGCAAGTATTTTAGCAATAAGTTCACGTTTTTGGCTAACTTGTCATTTACTGGGATTCTGATTTAGTTTACTGAGGAATTTTAATATAGTTTGGAGGTTAGCTAGTAATCAGGCAAAATGCTAGCTTTGTGGCTAATTTGGCATTTACCGAAGTTTTGTAGTTTAGCTAATATTTTATCAATAAGCTAACGTCTTTGCCTAATTTGTTATCTACTGTGATAGTCGGGCTAAGTTAGAGTTTAGCTTCTAATTTAGCCACATGCTAATGTTTTTAATTAATTTAGTTTACTGATGAATTTTTGGCTATTTTGGAATTTAGCTAGTATTTAAGCTTTGTGCTAGCTTTTTTGGCTAGTTTAGCATCAACTGATTTAAAAGCTAACAATTTGAGAGATGCCATTTTTTTTTCTATTTTGCTTTTTTAGTGCCAAAAAATAGACATAATTCATATTTATTTAAAAAAAAAAAATGAATATATTTGAGGATATCTTCATCAGGGACTTTGTGAATGTTCGGCGAGTGGAGCGCAAACGAGACTGCTACCTGTCTGCTGGAATGGCGACCAACCATGACCTAAAGCCTCCCGTTGGCCGCTACGTCAGGTCAGAGTCTGACCCCGAATGTTGGTCACCAGATCCGTAACGTGGAGCATCATTTTAAGCTTTAATGTTTTCTTCTTCTGCGGTGTAAATATCAGAGGAGAAAACGGTCCAGGAGGCTTTGTGGTCCTCAAATCGAGCAGTAACCCGTCAGTCTGCACTTTCATCTGGGTCCTCAACACAGACCTGAAGGTGAGGAGAAGTTTTTACATCCTGTTTTATGTTTAAATTAGTATTAAGAACCCACTCCGATTATCTTTCTGATATATTTTATGTGTTTCCAGTGATCTTTTTAATTATAATAATTCTATATTTCGCCAAAATCCACAACTTGTGTTGTTTTCTTGGTCATAGTTTCTGCAGAAGAGGCGGAGTTTGTTAGAAATTTGCCTCTGAGTTGTGGGCGAGACTCCGCTCGCTGTTGCTGAGAGCTCTTTGTTTACATGCTCTCCTGCTAAGTTACAGCCCTAAACCTAACATCACCAGTGCAGCAAAGATGCCAGCTTGAAGGAGGAAGATTTGTTATTTGGGCAGAAAGTAGACTGAGTCTTGATTTGTAATTAATACAATACATTTGTGCATTATTACAAAAAATAGGAAATTCAAAAAAATACAGATTACACATTCACAACTTAAAATGACAACAGCTTGAAACTAAAACACACACGAGTCGCTTTTTACGCACACACAAAACCACATTTATGCGCAAATCTGCGGAGACTCTTTTTCCACGTCTTAGAGAAAGAAAAGATTAATCTGGAAGTGGCACGTTTGAATCCTGGATCATCAGAGTTTCATCATCCGCCATTTTGAACTTTTAAAAGATTTTTAAGGTTTTGATTTTTAAAAACACACACACAAATCAAGAATTACGCACACACAAATCCAAAGTAACACACAAATCAAGAATTGAGCACAAATCCAAAGTTACGCATGAATCAAGAATTACAAACAAATAAAATTAACGCACAAATAAAGAATTAAGCACACACAAATCATAAATTACACATAAATGAAGAATTATGCCAACAAAAATAAAAAAATTACGCACAACAAGAATTACACACAAATCAAGAACTGCGAACACACAAATTGAGGTGAGTCCATTTTCTCTCCATAATGTTTGTTTCATTAGCGGATGCTTTAACCCTTCCGCTCTCCTTGGCTTGTTTACATTAAAAGTGGGGTCATCTGGACCCCACAAGACAGTGCGCTGAACTTTTTTTTAATCTTTGATTTTTGAGTTTTGACATAAAATCCTGTTCTCATGTGTCCACATTTGTTGGAGTCATCTGGACCCCAAAGAAGGGGTTGAAACGGAGAGCTTGTGACTCGCCCAGTGTATTTTCTCTACATCACAAATGCACTCTTTTTCTAACAACATTTTCTCTGCTCCTGATTTACGGCTATTTCAAAAAAACAAACTCTCAGAAATGCCATTTTAAGTTAACTTTCTTAAAATAAGTTCTCCAACACCAGAAAAATACCTCAAGAACATGTTTAAAACACAGAGTGGCTCAGTTTTAGGTCATTTTAAGGATGATTAACAACCTTTTTTTTTTTTTTTTGTCTCTTTAGGGTCGTTTGCCGCGCTACCTCATCCACCAGAGCCTGGCAGCCACCATGTTCGAGTTCATGTCACATCTTCGACAGCGCATGGCGGAGATGCGGCCCTCCCTGCGCTCCCAACACCACCTCTGATGGCGAAACGGCAGGAGAGGGGACGCTTATTTTTGGAACTTCTAAAAGCATCGCCATGGCGATGGAAATCCCAGAGACCTTTATCAAATGTCGGTCAGACATGGAGTATAATCCTGTTAGGAAAAAGACAAACTCTTTTTTTTTTTTTGTGTGTTTTATCAACATTTTTTTGATTTTGTTGGACCTGTGACTGTTTGATTCGGTCTCACGCACCGAGACTTGATTTAAGGACATCTCCTTAAAAACAGCTGAGCCTTACATTAAACGCACGTGACCATTTTCCATATATTTGCTGCTATTTTAACGTCAGCGTCCGCCTCTACGCGTCTCGCCCGCCTTCAGACGGCGGGTCTGTCGGCTGCTTTTCACACAGACGCCTCCTCTGCACTGTGATGAGCCAGGCTGGTGTGCTGCTCTCTGCTCACCACTAGAGGGAGCCACCACTGATCCAAAGGTGAAAGGTCCATCAGATGAATGATGAATTTGGAGTTGTTCCCATTTGAAGCGATCAAAAGAACGTTCAGTTCAGAAGATTCAAACTGATACTCTGTGTCTTCTGTGCCATTAACCTCAATCGTGGCCTGCTCAATAAACCGTAATTGCCAGATTTTCCTTCAGGCTTAAGAAGCGACAAGGAATCAAAAGTGGCTTTCTTTCAACATGATGGAAGATGGAAAAAAAAAAAGCCTCCAGCAGAACATCATTACTGCCATGATATAACTCACTATCTGTTTGTAAAACTGAGGTTTGGGCTTTCGTTCAGGTTTCTGGCTTGAACCCGACTCGGAGTTGTTTTTTTTTTTTTTTGCAGTTATTCAGATTACGTGATATTCAAATAACATGTTACTGAGATTAACCGGATGAGGTCTGATTGGGTAAAACAGGAACATGGAGTAGAAATCTGAAAAACAGTTGCCTTTGTTGCTGTAAGAAGGAACAAGCCTGCTTTTTTTGTTCTGTAACTAGCACTTAATTTGTGTGCAATGACTTGTCGAACATGTTGACGCCAATACACCTGACCAACAGTTTCTACAAACTCTTAACCAGTGTCTTATTTTGGAATAAAGTATAAGAATTCCTGATGCTATTCTTAGTGTTTTCTCTGGTTCAGAGACAAGAAGACGTTAAATGTAAAGAGGTCAGGAATTTTTTGTAAACCATATTTCAACTGGAAAGTTGCATTACCTGCGATAATGCTCGTCTCGATGCTTTCTGCTGAAAGTAGTTGTTGAAGCTATTTGCTGAAAAAGGTTATGTACTTTAATTGCTGAAGGGATTTGCTGAAAATGCAAAAGCTACTTACAAAATGTTAAATTTTCCCCCAAAAAATTGAAATTTGAGAAACAGCTGAAGTTTACCTCAATTTCTGAAAAATTTGTTGTAAAATTGCTTAAAGGATAACCAAACCAGGAAGTTGGAGGCTGACTCCACCCACAGCCGAAATTTGAAAATCCAGTCAGAAGGGCGGGGCTTGGGGGCTGGACTATTAGGCGTGTTTGAGATTATGCAGGCGTACGCGGCGCTGCGCAGATCGCCTGGATTGCGGTGCATGCTGGTTAGTTTCTGTCACCGACGTCACATTTGCGACGACATGAAGTATCGCGACAAATGGGCGGGTTCAAGGCGCCTTCCTAAGCCAGCGCAGCCAGAAAATAGGTACTGCGCTGGCTGCAAGCCGCCTTGATGACTACAAAACAATGCATTGTGGGAAACGGTGTCCTGAAAGTTTTTGTAGTTTAATGTGAAATAACTGGCGCTAAATGAAGGAAATATGTGTATGTTCTTACTTTTTCTGGAAGGTAGTGAATCGCTGATGAAAAAATATACAAGATTTTAAATAATCTGTGGTTATTTGTGTCATAGTTGTCTTGAAAATGAACTTTAATTATTATTTTATCTATTTATTTGGGACTGTGTAAATGTAATGAATCCCCTGACTATTTTTTTATCTGTTTTACTCTAAGAGATGTAAAAAAATACTATAAAAGACATAACAGCACAGATCATACAAGGAGGAGTGGCGTATTAAAATTCAGCCGAATGTTGAGGACAACCCCCAACTCCTCGTTCTCGTACAGTCTCGTCGTCCACCTTCATCTCAGGCGTCTTTCTCCGCCCCCTCCTGCAGCAGCTTAGTCTCGTCGACGAAGCAGGCGAGGCGCAAGTCAACTCAAACACGCCTATTATCATTACTGGAGCTGCAGCTCATGATGTCAGACTTCTGAGAGTTACATGGTTTGACCAATCACAAAACTCAACTGTAATACCTCATTTCAACCTGTAGAGGGCAGCACACAGACGTTTTTGAACAAATTTTGAATAATTAAGCAGTTTTACTTCAATTTGTCAAAAAATTTGGCTGTGACCAAAAGACAGCACTATTAAAGCCCCATTTATAGAGATCAACAGCTAAAAAAGTTGATTTAGGATTGGATTACTCTTAAATAGTCCCTAAAACATGCAAAAATATTTAGGTTGTTGCTTAAATATGAGCTGAACTCCAAAAAACCTTAATAGATGCCAGATTAGCCAAAAAATGTAGCACATTAACACTAGCTAAACTCCAAAACAGATTAAAATCCCTCAGTAAACTAGTCAAAAACGTTAGCATGCTGCTGAAATAGAAGCTAAACTCTAAATTAGCCTTTAAAAACCTCAGTAGATAGCAAATTAGCTGAGAGCGCTAGCATGTCGCTAAAATATTAATTGAACTCCAAATTGGCATAACAAAAAAACCACAGTAGATGCCAAATTATCAAAAAGCTATCACATTTCTTTATTACTAGCTACATTCCAAAATGGATTAAATTTCTCAATAAACTAGTCAAAAACGTTAGCATGTTGCTGAAATATAAGCTAAACTCTACATTAGAATATTAAACCTCAGTAGATAAAAAATTAGTCAAAAACGTTAGCATGTTGCTAAAATAGAAGCTAAACTCTAAATTAGCCTGTAAAACCTCAGTAGATATTAGTTAAAAGCACAAGCATGTTGCTAAAATATTAACTCCAAATTTGCATAAAAAACACATTAAATTAGCAAAAAGCTATCACATTTCTTAAATACTAGCTATATTCCAAAATGGAATATAATTCCTCAATAAACTAGTCAAAAACGTTAGCATGTTGCTGAAATAGAAGTTAAACTCTAAAGCAGCTTAAAAAACCCCAGTGGATAGCAAATTGGCCAAAAATTTTAGCATGTTGCTAAAATAGAAGCTAAACTCTACATTAGCCTATTCAACCTCAGTAGATAACAAATTAGTCAAAAACATTAGCATGTTGCTAAAATAGAAGCTAAACTCTACATTAGCCTATTCAACCTCAGTAGATAGCAAATTGGCCAAAAACGTTAGCATGTTGCTAAAATATAAGCTAAACTCTACATTAGAATATTAAACCTCAGTAGATAACAAATTAGTCAAAAACGTTAGCACGTTGCTAAAATAGAAGCTAAACTCTAAATTAGCCTGTAAAACCTAGGTAGATATTAGCTAAAAGCACAAGCATGTTGCTAAAATATTAATTCCAAATTGGCATTAAAAAACACATTAAATTAGCAAAAAGCTATCACATTTCTTAAATACTAGCTATATTCCAAAATGGAATATAATTCCTCAATAAACTAGTCAAAAACGTTAGCATGTTGCTGAAATAGAAGTTAAACTCTAAAGCAGCTTAAAAAACCCCAGTGGATAGCAAATTGGCCAAAAATTTTAGCATGTTGCTAAAATAGAAGCTAAACTCTACATTAGCCTATTCAACCTCAGTAGATAACAAATTAGTCAAAAACATTAGCATGTTGCTAAAATAGAAGCTAAACTCTACATTAGCCTATTAAACCTCAGTAGATAGCAAATTGGCCAAAAACGTTAGCATGTTGCTAAAATATAAGCTAAACTCTACATTAGCCTATTAAACCTCAGTAGATAACAAATTAGCAAAAAAAAAAAGCTAGCACACTGTTTAAATATTAGGTCTATATGTCTAAAGGCAAAAAAAGATTATTTTTTTTAAATGTTTTTATTTTTTATCCACACGCCCTAAAAAGTTTGTTGAAATTTGTTTGCAATTTCCTTGAGCAGAAATGAATAGATTTCCCTTATTTTACAATACATCTACACAAAACTGTAAAAAATAATTTGTTTTATATACAAAAAAATAATCATTCAAAAATCTGTGTTGTTTTACACGTTCTCCCACTAGTTTACAGTCCATCACAACCTTAGCCTAACATTGTCAGTGTAGCAAAAATGGTGAGCCGGATCCGGCCCACCAGATGGTTTAATCTGGCCCAGTCATGAATTTCCTTATTTCACTTCACACTGACACAAAACTGTAAAAAAAACCCAAAAGTTTTATATTCATAAAATGAAAAAAAATTGGTAATATTTTGATTAAAAAGTTCTCCTGGTGTAGAAGATGCTGGAGTGTTTGCATCATGAGGATGTTTGTGTTCTGATCAGCACCCTGTGACCCGGTCGTCAATCTTTAAGTTGTATAAACGCACACTTATGACAGCGCAGAACTGAGGTGGGACCCCGATCCTTCACGCCTTGTTATCCTCCAACAACGCGCCGCTTTTTATTACCCAACTTAGAGTCGAAAATAGACTTTGTGTAACTCCCGAGTACGTGATCAGAACGTCAGACAATAGGATGAATCCCTGAATCAATCCCATCATGGTGGATTAGATACAGTATGTGCAATTAGAGATGTGTTACCCTCGGGGCAAAACCCGATGCTGAAGACAGGAGATGCTGCGACTCACATGATTGTGCTGTGACTGTCTTCTGAGGCTCTGCGTGTGTGAAAAGTTTTTCTTCTGGAATCAGAGAGCCGGGAACGCCTCTGTGCTCTCATTGTCCTCCACGCAGAGCTCAGAAGCGGCCGAGCAGCTTCTCCGTCTGGGCCGGCTGCGTCTCATCAGCCATCGGGATGTGGAGGACGTGGGAGGACGATGGAGAATGACAAGTTGAAGGTAGTTGAATGTTCCGTCTCACAAAAAGCTGCTTTTATTCCTAATTTTTTTTTCCCCCCTCCTGCTCTTTAGGCTCTGAATTAGTTCTTTGAAAAAGCGAGGAAGGTGCTCGGCTCTTCAAAGACTCGGGATTATCCGGCCTTGTGAGGAGCTGCTGACTTGATGGGTTCTGCCTTTAAGAGATTCTGTATGCAGTTCTGCTGCTGCTGCTGCGCCGACGACGAGGACGACGACGATGAGAAGCAGCCGCTCGTCACGTAAGACCACCAGATAACCCCTACTTTTAGAGACGATTGGGTTATAATTAGGCGGCACGGTGGCGCAGAGGTTAGCCTCACATAAAGAAGGACCTGGTTTGAGTCCCGTGTGGAGTTTGCCTTTTCTCCCCCTAACCAAAACTACCCAAAGAAAACAAATAAACAAAGCCCGCAAAATAAGACTACCAAACCCCAAACTAAAATAACAAAACCCAGTAGTGAAAGACAAATCGTTATTTGAGCTTTTACAACTCGTGAAAAACTAAATAATAAATAAACATTTTAAGAGATGCTAGGTTCTTTTTATGTTTTTCTTTTGTTTGCGAAAAAAAATAGTTAAAAATATTTTTTATTATTGAAAAAAATTTTTCTACTCTTTCAAGCGGCTCTCCTACTGTTAAAGGTTGCCGACCTCCTGGTTAAGAAGATGAATGTGTTATCATTCTCGAAGATGTTGTGATCAGGTTTTTGTGTGATTGCAGTCCAGATCCGTTGGATTATTTCACCCGTGAGGTCCAAAAGCGGCGAGATGAGGAGACCAATCTGTGGAGTGAACCCGGAGACCCCAGCCACTCGGAGAGGGCTGACGACCGGACCCTGTACACCCTGCTGCAAGCTAGGAACAAAACCCGCATGGGATCCACGGTGAGTCTGTGAAACTCTTCTGTTTGGCAACACGACCAGAGCTAAGTTTACGTCTCATGAAGGGCTACCGTCGTCTGAGCGTCGACATCGAGGCCATGAGAGACGTGCGCAGAGAAGTCCGGGACAAGTGGAAAACCATCCTGGAGAATCTAGGTAGAGCAGCGGAGGCGGCGTGTGATTTGCGGTGTCAACAGTGCGGTGACGACGGTGTCCTCCCGCAGGTTTCATGGCTGAGGCGGACTCTCTGCTGACGGTGTCGGCCGGGGCCTCACATGACCGCATGCGTAACGCCCCGGCAGCACGAGCCATGCTCCACTCTCTGCACTCGGAGACCTCCATCTTCTGCACCAGAGAGCCCCCCCCAGAGAGATATCTGTTCATCCTGGTGAGCTCGTCCGAAGTGAAGGTGGAGGAGAGCGGAAACAGATGATATGTTAGCAAACATTCACACCATCTCCTGCTGAACGTTTTTCAGCATGTAAACACTCAATCACACTTTCAGCAATCTTGGTATCAAAATGTTCAGCTTGTTCAGCGCATTACTGCTTGTATTTTTGGTATTTATAAACTTTATAGTTTTTGAAATTTTGAGCCAAATATGCCCCATGGGAAAGGAACAAGAAAGTCTTAAAAATTTCAACATTTTCGGTACATTAGCAACAAACTTTTTCATATATTCACGGGCTCTGTTTTCATCTTTTATTGTAATTTTCAAAAAATTTGGAGTTTAGCTAATATTTTAGCAACATGCTAACGTTTTTTGCTAATTTGTTATTTGCTGAGGTTTTCAAAGGCTTATATAGAGTTTAATTTACAATAAACAACATGCTAACATTTTTGAATAATTTAGTTTACTGTGGAATTTTAAGCTATTTTGAAGCTTAGCTAGTATTTAAGCAACAAGCTAGCTTTCTTGGCTAATGTGACATCTACTGAGGTTTATATTTATGCTAATTTAGGGTTTAATACTATGGCAACAGGCTAACGTCTTGACTAATTTAGTTAACTGACGAATTTTAGGCTATTTTGGAGTTAAGCTAGTATTTAAAACGTGCTAGCTTTTTTTTTTTGACTAATTTGTCTTCTGACGCTTTTTATGCTAATTTGGAGTTTAGTTAGTATTTAGGCAAAAAGCTAGCTTTCTTGGCTAATGTGATATCTACTGAGGTTTTTATTTATGCTAATTTAGGGTTGAGTTAACATTTTAGCAAAATGCTAACGTTTTTGACTAATTTAGTTAAATGAAGAATTTTAGGCTATTTTGGAGTTTAGCTAGTATTTAAAACGTGCTAGCTTTTTTTTTTGGCTAATTTGGCTTCTGACGCTTTTTATGCTAATTTGGAGTTTAGTTAGTATTTAGGCAAAAAGCTAGCTTTCTTGGCTAATGTGACATCTACTGAGGTTTTTATTTATGATAATTTAGGGTTTAGTCAACATTTTAGCAATATGCTAACATTTTTGACTAATTTAGTTAACTGAAGAATTTTAGGCTATTTTGGAGTTAAGCTAGTATTTAAAACGTGCTAGCTTTTTTTTTTTGACTAATTTGTCTTCTGACGCTTTTTATGCTAATTTGGAGTTTAGTTAGTATTTAGGCAAAAGCTAGCTTTCTTGGCTAATGTGACATCTACTGAGGTTTTTATTTATGATAATTTAGGGTTTAGTCAACATTTTAGCAATATGCTAACATTTTTGACTAATTTAGTTAACTGAAGAATTTTAGGCTATTTTGGAGTTTAGCTAGTATTTAAAACGTGCTAGCTTTTATTTTTGGCTAATTTGGCTTCTGACACTAATTTGGAGTTAATTTGGAGTTTAGCTCCTGCTTTTGCAATAGGATAACATTTTTTACAAGTGTAATGAGAAGTTTTATGGGTATTTTTGAGTTTAGTTTGTATTTAAGCAGCATGCTAGCTTTCGTGGCTAATGTGAAGTTTTTATTTATGCTAATTTAGGGTTTAGCTAATATTTTAATAACTGGCTCACATTTTTGACTAATTTAGTTAACTGAAGTATTATAGGCTATTTTGTAGTTTAGCTAGTATTTAAAAAGTGCAAGCTTTTTTTTTTTTTTTTTGGCTAATTTGGCTTCAGATGCTTCTTATGCTAATTTGGAGTTTAGCTATTTTTTTAGCAACATACTAAGGTTTTTGGCTAATATGTTATCTTCTAGGGGGTTTTTGGCTAATTTTGAGTTTAGCTTCAGTTTAAGCACCATGCTAATTGGTTTGACTAATTTAATTTACAGATGAATTTAAGGCTATTTTGGAGTTTAGCTAGTGTTTAAGCAATGGGCTAGCTTATTTTTATTTTTATTTATTCTTGCTAATTTGGCTTCTACTGGGGTTTTTTGGGACCATTTGGAGTTAAGCTCATTGTGAAGCAACAACCTAATTATTTGCAGTTTGCAAGTTTGGCATATATTAGGCATTATAAAGCAATTTTACCTCATTTTTCTTTTAGAAATTGAGGACAACTTCCGCACTCTTTCCAGTCTTTTAGCAAATTAAACATTTTGCAAATAGCTTTTCAGCAAATTCTTTTAGCAATTAAAGGATGCTTGCAGGTTTCTAAATTCTCTCACACTGAGTTCACCTTTCTCCCAGGATCGTCTCATCTACCTCGACATTGCGGATGACTTTTTGGCAAAGGCGAGGCGCTTCTATCCTCCGAAGGAGGACTCTGACGAGGAGCCGACCGGCCTCGCTATCAACCTGCCGCTTCTGCTGGCCCGGGTAGAGGCCTTGAACGGAGGAGGGGAAGAAGACGAGAGCGAGAGGGATGAAGAGAACATGAGTGACTGATCCTTCCACCTGCAGTGATGACAGGCAGGAGGCAGGGGGCAGTATTCGTCAACCCTTAAATGCTGTGCTGAATGTTTTGCTCCTTTTTTTCCCCCAGCTTGAATCTTCACTATCTAAAAAGGTCGCTTTGGTTCCATAAAGTTACAGATTTGTTGTTTCTTCACAAAGGAATTTCGAGCCTGTTCTTTGTTCTGCGAAGCTTCAGGGTAAAAATGTTCTTTTCAGCACTGCAGCCCTGATATCATGTCCTGTGATTATCAGCACTTTTTTTTTCACTTAAGCACATGATCAGACTCAGCGGTGCAAAAACAGCCCTCTAATCTGATGTCATCACTTGTTTTTGATGTTGAATTCACCAGTAAGTGTGTCAAATTCATAATATTCGCGTTGGAGAATGCAAGAAAATGCTACGTGAACTTTGAAACGGTTTGTTGAGAAATGATCTTCAATTGTGTCTTCTAGCAGGGGAAAACACTGGAAATGAGTGTGGAGGTTTGTGTTCGGACTGAAATAAAGTTTCTGCCTTAAAGCCCTGTCACATGCTGTGGAAAAGTTTCCAGTCACTCAAAGCTGACATGCCTGACAATGAAGGCTCCCATCGAAACAATTTGAAATGCCGAGCAGAGTGGAACCTATGTGGCAAGTGTGGCGAGTTTAGAATATTCATATTCACAACAAAGCGGCCTCTTGTTTGAGAGAAAATCAGATTTTCGCGCTTGTGATCGCTGTGATGTGATGGAGCAGACTCTGAGGTCAGACCGGGCTGCAGGAGGCATGCCGGGCGCAGTGCGATCAGCTGCTTGCTGTTATGCAAGAGACACCCAGCAGCGAGGACAGTCTCTTGACAGATAGGAAGTAAGAAGTTTACTTTCCCCAGAGTTTTCTTTCTGTTAAGCCAGCACTTTGTGTCAGGCTAACCTGTGTAGGAGGTTAGCCGCTCTGTCCCAATAAAAAACAAATATTCTCTACGTGTTTCGCCTGGCCTGAGCTGCTTCTTCCTCGGCCTTCTCCTCCCTCGCGCTTCCTCTCTCCCTCCGTCGCTGACAGCTCATTTAAATGTCACTTTAGAGCAGCTGGGACGGCATTGTTACGCAACTCAAAGTTGCTCCTAGCACCTCATCATTGCTCACCTTTGCAGGCGCTCCTCTCCTCTGGCTTCATTAGCACTGTGTGACTCACAGCCAAGAGGGAGAGGTCGCATGAAAGCGCAGCAAAAAGGACATTGAAAAATAAAAATCAGATCAAAACAACTGTAACCATTGATTTGAAGATTTTGGAAATTTAGCAGCTTTAAAATGAAATTCTTACAGAGTCACCCCGTGTTGGTTGATGCTAAAACTCAATTGCAAAAGGAGTCAAAATCCAAGACGGACCTTAGATTGCGGCCCGAACAGAATAAAAATGTATTAAACAGTCTTAAACTAATATTTAAATCTTTAAAATTGTAACTTTTTAACAAAACTGTGAACAAGATATATAGCATTACCAGCGACAATGCTAGTGTGAATGCTTTAAGCTGAATATGACCGCTGACAATGCTAGTGCTAAAAACGTTGAAGCCGATAGCTAACAAAAAGATTGGCGAAATGCCAAATTAGCCTAAAAATGAAGAGGAAAAAAACCTTACGTTAACTGAAACAGCTAGCATGTAGCTGAAATGAATGGCTAAATTTCAAGATATCAAAAAAAAAAAAAACTGAAAAAAGCCTAAATTAGCCAACACAGCTATTATTTAGCTGAAATATTACTTAAACTCCAAAATTGCCACAAAAAAAATCTTAGTAAATGTCAAAATAGTACAAAAAAGTTAGAATGCCAATTAATAAAACTTTTAAAGAGTACATTTTTGAAATAATTATGAATAGTAAAAAGGCAGGAATATTATTCCAGAAAAAATCTTTTTAAACTTGAAATAACTTTCAATATTTTCCTCTCCATAAAATATATACTGCTCACAAAGATTAAAGGAACACTTTTGTTATTAGACCTGGCATGAATGTGGCAGCCTCATACTGCCAGTAGAAATAATTACACAAGCCAAAACCAACAAGAGTGGAAAACCAGACAAAAAAGACCAAGAGGGAGAAACTTGGAATGACCTCCACATATAACACCAGTCCTGTTCGGAGGGATTTCTAATTGTTGCCACTGAAGTGCACCTGTTGATAATTCCATCAACACCAATACAGCTGAAATTGATTAACGAGGCCCTCAGCTGCTTAACCAACAAGAAAATGATCAGACAGGTTTCATTCAATTCATGCCAGGCCAAAAAAAAAAAAAAAAAAAGTTCCTTTAATTTTTGTGTGCAGTATATTTTGTTTTGGAAACTTCAACGTAAACGGACCCCCCCTCCCCTTATTTAAAAATGGTTCGGTCCGACTGGATTAGACTTCAACAGGTACGCGGTTTGTGACAAACAGAGTGAGGTAGAGAAGACATGCTTTAAAAAAAATCAGGAGTTTTAAATACTTGATTAAGAGGAGGACCTCCATGAAAAAGAAAAGAAGAGACAGCCCGTCTATTACCGCGGTGCATGCTGGGAGCGAAGCGGGAGAGTGATACATGAAAGAAGGAGAGCCTGCACGTGCAGGTAACAGCCGCGCACATGGCCAGACACAGCAGTAGATATAGTTTCTGTTCAGAAGAAAAGTTCTTAAACTACAGAATAATATAAAAATAACTACAACATATTTACTGCTTTATGAGGATTTTTAAGACTTGTACTTGACTGTGCTGATGTCAGATTAAATAAATCAAAAGTGTTATATAGCCTATTAAAAAATATAAAAGTGTTATGGTTTAATTATTTTGTATATTATGTTTATTTACAATAATTATTAAAAATATTTAAATGTTCCCCACAGTTAGTTTCAATGCTACAATTAATACAAAAAATAATGAAAGTTTAATTTCAAGTTTTTCATTTCAAATTTAATGGGAGGGGGTATAAGTATCCAAATCTGAAGTTGTGACGAGACACCATCACCTCCTCATTTTTAAGACAGGAAAAACCCTGGTAGTATTATTAGCGACTTGAATTTGAATTCCTGCACTTTATAAAATCATATAATCCTTGCTTGTTCAATATTAATTGTTAAAATGTTGAACAATTTTCCTTGTTTGGTATCATATTGAAAGGTTAATTTGTTCAACCTCGACCCGCGGCTTTGTTCAATTAAAAATTTTGACCAACCGTGTATTTGAGTTTGACATCTCTAGTTAATAATTATGTTAAAAAGTTACAGTTTTAAATTTTTAAAAATGTAGTTTTAAAGCAGGGGTGGGCAATTGTTTTGACTCGTGGGCCACAAAAGGTTCTAAAATTTGGCATAAGGGCCGGACAAGGAGCAGATGGAAAGAGAGATTGGGTAATCAACCTCATAAACTAAAAAAATAATATGGAATTCAGAGAAAAACATGCTTTAATTTGGATTAAAATTCACATATATTAATTTAAAAACAGAAAATTTGGGAATTTTAATTTCTAAATTTTGATTTTTGTTCTCTTTTGGGTGATCTAATGGGTTGATGTTTTTCAGAGGAAAATGTTAACTCAAAGAAATGCTGCATTTATGTGGTGTAGGAATAATCCGAAAGATCACCATCTGACTCAGAAAGGAACACACACGAACGTCAGAGAAACAACACCATTCATGGGAAGAAACCAGAAATACAATGAAAATAAAACAAAAATTAGGATTTTTGATTCAATGTATTTTAATTTGGAGGGCCACATTAAGTAGCTTAAGGGGCCGCATGTGGCCCCCGGGCCGTAGTTTGCCCACCTCTGGTTTAGGGGGTAAACAACAACAGAGAGGCAGAGAGCAGAGACATTGGGTAATAGTTTTAGTTTATGAATTTACTCATGCACACACACGCGAGCGCGTGCGGATAGACACGAACAAAACAGACAGACGTGCGCACAGATCAATGTAGTGAGCCGGAGCGGGTGGGCGGGGGCTGGATTTTGGGTGTAAAACAGCAGCAGAGAGGAGTTCCTCTTAGCCTAAACACGGGGTAATGTCTTTAGGTTATTAACTTATCACGCATGATGATGGCAAAAACAACAAAAGCTCCCGCTGAAGCGCCTGTGGACCGCTGCGGAAAAATGCGCGTCTGATCTGTAAACCACTCGGCTTCGCGGTGCTAAGTGTAAACCCGGCGTGACGCTTACTGCCACCAAGTGGTAGGAGGCTGCATTCAGGTCCCGCGGCCCTCCCGGCCCTCAGGTTCAGAACTGATTATTTTTCGCGGCCCACTAGAGGGCACTCGCGAACTGAGATTGGGCCGCGGCCCCATGGTTGCCTTTTTAACCTGGCTTTTAGTTAATTTAGCTACTTCCATCTGTTTACCTATTTTATCATGTTTTATGAATTTACATTGATGTATTAATAATTAATCTTAATATTCCTTAATTTATTGTTTTATTGTTAATTCCTTTATTACCTTTACTTTTTTTATTCTCATTTTAAAATTGTATTCATTTGTAAATTTTATATCCAGTGTAGGGCTGCCACGATTAGTCGACTAATCGATGACTAATCGACTATTAAAATAGTCGACAACTAATTTAATAATCGATTAGTCGTTACTTTATAATATATGGCGTCAGGCTGTAGTGAAGTTGAAAGTTATATTGACATTCTGCTAGCTTTTTAGACTATTTTGGCATTTATTAAGGGTTTTCAGGCTATTTTGGAGTTTAGCTAATATTTTAGCTTCATGCTAGCTATTTTGGCTAATTTAGGCTTTTTCAGTTTTTTAGGCTAATTTGGAATTAAGATAATATTTCAGCTACATATTAGCTCTTTTGGCTAATTTAGGATTTTTTCAGTTTTGTAGGCAAATTTGGAGTTTAGCTAATATTTCATTTACATGTTAGCTAGCTAATTCTAAATGTTTACAGTTTTTTAGGCTAATTTGGAGTTTTTCTATTATTCCAGCTACATGCTACCTATTTTGGCTAATTTGGAATTTTTACAGTTTTTTAGGGCTAATTTGGAGTTTAGCTAATATTTCACTATTTTAGCTAATTTGGGATTTTTTTTTTACAGTTTTTTAGGCTAATTTGGAGTTTAGCTAATATTTCAGCTATATGTTAGCTATTTTGGCTAATTTGGGATTTTTACAGTTTTTTAGGCTAATTTGGAGTTTAGCTGATATTTCAGCTATATGTTAGCTATTTTGGCTAATTTGGGATTTTTTTTTTTTTTTTAAAGCTAATCATATTTCAGATTTTCTTTACATCCACTTTGTCCATGATCCGATTAGTCGACTAATCGGAAAAAATAATCGATGATTAGTCGACTATTAAAATAATCGTTTGTGGCAGCCCTAATCCAGTGCTTCCTCAATTGGGACCTCTCTCTCTCTGGGTCAGCTGCGGTTCAGTCGTTGCAGCTCTGGATGGGGACCTGCATCACCGCCTAGCTGTGGTGAGGCGGGACCCCGCCTGTGATGCTGCATGTGGCTGGCTTTGCAGCTGTTCATTGAGAGGGAGGTCCCAACTATTAGTTTCGCAGAATCAACCATTCATTTGTAATGGCCTTCCACTCTACTGTTCTGATTTGCCACTTTTCCAAAGTCTTCCCTCCTGCCACCCCATAGAAAATGTTCAAGCTCCACCACTGATTCTATTCTATTCTATTCTATTCTATTCTATTCTATTCTATTCTATTCTATTCTATTCTATTCTATTCTATTAATCGTCTCAGTATACTTTGGATTTTTGGTCCTAGTTGATGTGGGAGATTTTCTCCTGATGACAATCATCTGAGTATAGTTTCAATTTTTGGTACTGATTAATATAAATGACTCGTCTGTGGATGTTTGAAATGTAATTATAACACTGTCTTAATGATCCTTTATAACCTGATAAAGTTGATTACCTGATAATAATCAATGATTGTGGGTATAAATATTTGATGATAAGTCCTGAACCGGATGTTGATCGTTCATGTAAAGAAAATTTAAACGTCAAACCGCGGTGGGATTATATAATATCAATTGTGATTGATAATGTAAGATGTTGATTTATGCATTATTACCTAATTGCTTGAAGTAAACCATTTCATTCATTCATGCACCATAATAGGGTGGTGGGGTTTGAGTGATACAAGGACCTAAACTGTCTCTGGCTTTTGCCCCTGGTAGGGTCTCGGGTCAAACAGGCGAGACAGGGACTTGGAGAGGTGAGCTGCCTCATAATCCTGCAGGGAATCTTTCAGAGCGTTCTCCAGCCTGCACAAGAAACCAGAAGCAGAAACACATTTAGAAGAATCTTCATTTCTGATCTGAAAGTGGTGACTGAACAAAGTAAGAGATGCTCAGAGTGCAGTGGAGGCTTGCTGCACCAGCACTGATCAAACTGGAGGCAAATCGGAGTCTGTCTCAGGTACATCTGCTGATTTTTAGATTGATCAACCCTGGATCTACATTTCTAAAAGACTGCTTGTTTTCCACGCATCTCACCTCAAACCCTCAGTATCTGCTGAAAGTCTTCATAGATGTTTCTGAAGCAGGAACAAGTCCTGAAAGTCCAAAATGTATATTTGTTCATATCTAAAATGTAATTCTAGATCTACAGGTCAGGGCCGGCGCTGGGCTGCATGGCGCCCTGTAGGTGAAAGGTGATCACCACTGTTGTTGTCCATGTGGGCATTGAGGCGGACAATGGAGTCCCCTGTTGGGGCAATTTCCAGTACCCTCCAAGAAGGCTGGGTCCTCAGCTGTTTTTCAGCGAGTATACCGAGACCACAGTTCCATCCAGTCCCAGTGCCGAGCCTCCAAGGAGAACTTCAGCTACCTTTGTAAGTTCAGCATGGGTGATGGGTCAGTCCTCTGCCTCTTTTTTCTTCCAAGGATGTGCTTGTCAGAAAGATGTGTCAAGCCAGGACACACGATGAAATCCGGGGTTCTTGGGGTGGGCCCCGCCCACCAGGTGGTCAGGTCCACAGTGCAATATATCCTAACACAACACCATCTCTGTTTATGATTTACCTGATTCATTTGTCTTTTGCTCACCACACCCCTCTGCATTTATCCGGACTTGGGACCGGCACAAGTGGACACTAGTTTGTGTCTCCTTGTGGTTGCATTACACACTCACACACATTCACACACACACGCACACCCCAACCCCCACCCCCCTCACACACTCACACATTCATACACATGCATACACACACACACACACCAAAACACAGACACAAACATTTATTTTATTTTAATTTTTTATTTAATTTTTTTTTTTTTTAGTTTTTTTTTTTTTTATTTTTTTTTTTTTTACAGTTTTTGAATTCTAACAAAACAAATAAAGAAAACAGTATGTATGTACTGTGATCTGTATTTGTAATGAAATGTTTGTATTAGAAGATTTTTCCTACTAACATGTATTTCTAACCCCCCCTACCATAACTTTTCCAGGCAATGTTGACAACTAAAACATTGCCTGACCTAAAAAAGTAAAACTACAAAACTAATACCAATATGTAAAAAATATAAAAAATCTTTGAAAACTAAAACAGGCATTGACATTAAAATAAAAACTCACACTTTTTTTTTTAATATTAAAATTTTTTTTACATTACATAACTTAACATGAGTTCTCCACATAAATCATGTCACTTTTAGGAATAATTAATCCTATTTTGTGACATTGAATTTCATGTGAATCTGATCAAATTGACCTACTAATCTAACTAACTACCTCCCAACCTCATTTGTTAATGTATTCAGAAAATGTGTGTAAATAAAAAAGTGTAATGTACCTCGCTAATGTGAAATGAAAGTAAAAAAAAAAAGCCTAAATAATAAAAACGTCATTTTGTCTCATTCCCCTTTGGTGTCTCGTGGTTCACTTCAGGGGGAACGGTTCTATTTCTTCCTCCTCCTCTTGGTAACTTTTGCAGGTGGAGCTCCAAAGGTAAAAAGAATCTTTTCAGACTTTTCCTGAGGTGCAATCCCACCTTTTTCTGCCTGGCTGTTGACTTCAATCGCCTGTTTGAATTGACCAAAACAAAATTGTTGTGGCTGATTAACTTTCAGGGTGTCCAGCAGCTGAGAAGGGGCATCTGGGTTTGAAGTTGGGGGAGTGATCTTATTTTTCATTATCTTGTTAGTTTTTGTCCCAGTTGCAACTCCAATGCTGAAAAGACTCTTTTGTGGTTCTACACAAAATGAATCTTTAATCTTATCGGATGTGGAGTCAGTCGCAGCAATGTCAGATGTGACATGTGTTGATTGGTTTTGCTGAGACACACACACAGATGACTCTGTCTGATTGCTGACTCTGTTGGATTGATGGTTGGACAGACAGACCATCTCTGCCAACTGGAACTCAAGAATTTCTCTTTTCGCCTTTTGTTTTTCAAGTTTTTCTTCCAATTCTAAATTTTGTCTGTCCATTTCAAGCAGTTGTTTTGTGACCATCTCGATCTCATCTAAGACTGCCTTGTGGTCATCAGAGTCTTCTGGTTCCTTGAGGAATTCCTCTACATTTTTTATCTTCTCTTCCAGGTCTCTGATCTCCTTCCTGGTGTTTTGGCGAATGTTCCGTTGCTGCTCAATACTTCGTTCAGCAATCAGATATTCCTCGTGATTCTTCTTTGCCAGCTCCTCATATTTCTTTATGAGGTCTTGTTCCTCAGCGATTTCCCTTTCCCTAATTGCCAAACTGGCTTTTAGGTTATTGCGTTCGGTAATCAAACTGTTAGGATCGTTTCCATGATGTTTTACTTCAGACTTCACAGATGGCAAGTCTTCCTCAGAATCACTGGAGTCTTCATCCTGATAACGTGAGTATTTAACATCATAGGAGTAGTGATCATACGTATTTTTCTTTACGTAGCTTTCCTCAGAATCACTCCACTGATTACAATAATAGGGCATTCTAGTGTAGCCCTTGCCTGATTTAGGCTCTTCTGTGTCGCTTACGTCAGGTGTCATGTTGTTGTAGAACTCAATGTCCATGGCATACAGTTCCTGTTCTGTCATTCCTGCCAATGAGTCAGTGTCAGAGTTCATTTCTGAGGAGTTGGGCGAGTCCAGATTCATGGTTTCTTCAGGTTTCATCATTTCTCTTGATTTTCTTTAAATGTTTGCTTGGAATCTTTATTCACGAGCTGTAATGCTCTTCCTGCTTTCTCTTGCTCTTCCTGAGGTTTCCTGAGATTGTGGAATGGTAACAGAATGATGCGCCCCTTTATATACCTTCTGGCTGTGACGCAAAATGACGTCGTCACGTAATCACGTGATTATTGATGACGTCATCACTGGCAATAGTCAAACTACTGTGTCATTGGCTTAAAAACCTTTTCATCCCTGGAGTAATTTAAAATTATTATTAAATTATTTTTTTCTGTTTTCTTCAATGCAAAAAGTAAAATATTAACATTTAAAAAAAATTAGCAATTGAATTGAGGTATTTTTTTTTTTTTTTGTTTTTTCCGAGCAGCATGACCGTGTCACGTGACTAATGAGAACATTCCAGAAGCCGTTCTTTTACACATCAGGAAGAGCTCGGTGAAATCTTTCTCCAAGCTTCTAGGTAAGAGTTTATATTTGTAATTCTTCTTTACAAAAATGTCAATTTATATTTATTTTAGCTCGTGGCTGTTTTGACAGTTAATGAAGTCTGTATTTCATCTGGTTATCAATGAGGTCTCCCCGTTCGGAAACTACATTATTTTTCACAGATCGTTCAGAACTTGTTATAGAGTTTCACTAACAGTTTTTATGTGATTTTAAATTTTTTTTAAAAATTATTATTATATCTGCGCTGGCTAACATGCCAATTACTGTGCATCGACTGTATTATTATTGATAAGCTAGTTGTAGCTTGCTAGCTCTATCGCTAGCTTAGCATCGAGTTCGTGTGCCCAAGATGGCGATGTGCTTTCCACTATATTGTTGTCTTGCTAAGCAGAAAGTGTTTGAATTAGACCCTGAAGCTGCGTTGTCGTTGAACGCGATTTGGGCGACACAGGCGGCCAGTCTCAGTGGTTCAGAGCAGACGAGACCGGAGGTTCTGCGGCGCCGCGGTCTGGCAGCAGGCGGCAGCGCGATTGGAGCGGCGCGGTGAGTTTGAATATTTGAATTCTGTCGGGACTCAGCTTTGGAAATGTCATGTTTTCAGTGATGTAGAAAATATTGTGCATTCTCCTGATTTTTAATTTGCACATGCGCCACGATCAGATCAACAATCGTTATAACTCAGTTATCTCAATAGGAAGGAAACTTAGATCCAAACGAGGCTGATCGGGTCAGATGGTGTTTACATGAGGCTTTTTTTCTGATGAAGTGTTTATTCTGATTACTAGTGTCTAGGGCCGCCACGATTAGTCGACTAATCGATTACTAATCGACTATTAAAATAGTCGACAACTAATTTAATAGTCGATTAGTCGTTACTTTATATTATATGGAGTCAGAGTGTAGTAAAGTTGAAAGTTATGATGGCATTATGCTAGCTTTTTGGACAATTATGGGATTTATTAAGGTTTTTTAGGCTATTTTTGAGCGTAGCTAATATTTCAGCTACATGCTAGATATTAGATGCTAATTTAAACTTTTTTTTGTTTCTTTTATATTTTGGAGTTTAGCTCATATTTAAGCTGCGTTTTTGCTAACTTAGGCTTTCTTCAGTTTTTTAGGCTAATTGGGTATTAAACTAACATTTTAGCTGGCTATCAACTTCAGTGTTTATCAATTTCAGAATCTTCTGCTATCAGCACCAACATCATTAGCAGCCAAATCCAGCTTACAGCATTCATACTAGCAATATCGCAGGTAATGTTAATTATCTAGTTTTTTAGTTAGTTAATGATGGTTAAGATGTGTGCTTGACATCTAGTTTGTGCATGACCCGATTATTCGACTAATCGGAAGAAATAATCGGTGATTAGTCGACTATTAAAATAATCGTTTGTGGCAGCACTACTAGTGTCCATGTAAACACAGCCACCGCTCAATGAAAACTGTTTGTAGTTGTGCCCTAAGTAAGTGACAATAAATGTGTCATAAATATGCCAAAATGAAGTTGTCTGTGAGCCTTGAATTTTGTCTGCACACTGTATCCCAACATACCAGCTCAAACCAGTCTTTGCTGGTTTGAGCATCTGTCCTTGGACTGGACTGCTAGAAGTAGAAAAACAACTCCTTTTATGGTATTACTCTTATCACTTTGCTTGAGAATTCTCACATTTTGCTGCACCTATTAACTTCTGTGACTATGGGCTGATATTAAGTCAACTTCACCATATTTGGAAGTTCCTGTCTAATTAATAAAAGTGATTGTGTGGGGCGTGGAGGTCAGAGATTCGGATGGAGACGCTCTGGACGAGTATTCCAGCCGACCCTCTCCTTTGCAAAGAAATGATTTCAACTTTAAACTTCTGACTGGTTCTTGGATTTTGCAATACACTTATATAGACCTTTTTTATCATTCTTAACAGTTGGTGCCGAAACCCGGGAGACAACAGCCGATCGAGGAGGACCGTGGGGGAAAGGGGCCGAAAGCCTGCTGCAGGGCGGGTCCGTTACGAGGACCCGTGAATTAAAGACCTTGGACACGACGTTTGACTCCGGGGCCGGTCGATAGGACTTTCCCACCGCTGCCCTCCAAGACGGTGACGTCTTCTAGGGCCAACGAACCAGGTCAGTTTGTTTAAATTCAGTCTAATAATGAGTAAAAGAGATTAAGAGATTAAAAAAGAGTACTGAAGTTAAACAGTGAGAAGAGAATTTCCAAATAGGTTGTCTGTTAATGGGAAGTGAAATAATCTTCACTTAACTGGATCGAACCGAACGGACCGTTTGCCGCACACGGAAAGACAAGTGCTTAGTTCTAAATAGGTTGTCTGTTAATGGGAAGTGAAATAATCTTCACTTAACTGGATCGAACCGAAAAGACCGTTTTTTTCACACGGGGAAAAGTGAAAGTGTTTTTGTATCGACTAATCAACAGTAATGACCGTGTAAAGCGTGCTTATCGTTGAGCAGTTGAACAAATAAGAAGTTAAAAAGTGAGATAAAAGAGAATAAAAGTTTCCTGAAGGAGGAAAAGAAGTGAACTGAACAAAAGAAGCGTCGCGTGTAAGTACAAAATAAAAGTGATTAAAAGTACAAAATTAATGGTTAAGACAAATTGAGAGTAAAAAGAGTTTAATAAGAATAATTTGTTGTCATCTGAGCTCATAAAATATAAATAAAAGGGTGAAAGAGTGTGCTACTGTCCGGACAGAGTGAATGTAAAAGAGCCTGTCAATGAGTGAGGCCCTGCGCGTGCACGTGACATGGATGTGTTTGTGTGTGTGTGTGAGACTGGCTCAAACAGACTGAATGCAATAAAGCTGTCTGAGTGAGTTACTGCTTTTGTGTGTGTATGATTTTGACTAACAAAACCTTTAAGTCTTCTCTGAGTCTTCGTTTATGTTTACCTTCTAAGTTTTCTTTTAAAATTACATTTTCCCTTAAGTTTCCTTTAAGTTCTAAGTCCTTTGTTAAAAAAAAAAGTTAGAATCAAAAACCTTTGAACAAAACAAAAACCTATATCCAAAAGAGGAAAGCACAACTGTTGAGAAAACACTATAGTTTAGGGCGCAGCTGAGATTATTTTCACTCATTTCTGTTTTATTCTTCTACTGTGCTGTTTCAATCACATTCCTGTTCCTGCAGTCCAAGCCGTGCGTGCACCACACGTACACATTTATTCCCTCAGACCTTTATCCACACATGCACAAAGACACAGCCTGATTTACTACCACATAGACACCTGCTTAGATTCTTGTCCTTAAAGAGTTTTTTTTTTTTTTTTTTCATCTCTCTTCTTCAGCTCTCCCAAATATGGTCATGATGTGTGTGTAACTGTCTGAGCTTAATCAAAGCCTGAGGCACAGAGGGGGGGTCAGAGTTTGCAGACGGAGAAGCTTCAGCTTGTTCCTCTGTTTTCTCTCCTTCGCTGAAAAGAGTAATTAATAAACTTATGTACTGACTCTAGTTCGTGTTTATTCATATTTTCCCTGGGATTTAAACCCAACAACAACTAAGTTAACAGACTTTAAAACAATTATAAGTAATTAGAACCACACCCACACATACACATTGTTAATCAACCAACTCGTGAATAAGAATTAGAACACAGTTAACTTGCTAAAATAACAAGTCAATATGGGAAAAAATCACAGTAAAATTGAGCTAACAGGGGATTCAAAATTTATGGACCAAAGGGCCCCTGGAAGCGCAGACTTCATTACTAAATGGGCCAAAAAGCCATACAACTTCAACGGTTACCTGTCAGTCCCTGCCTGCACAGTTCTGCGTGATCAAATCCTGGCCGACATCAAGAAAGACAAAAAGAGAGAGAAAAGAGGAGACCCAGAACTGAAAGCTGCAAGGTCATGGCTCTCCCAAGCGCAGAAGAGGAAGGAAGATAAGGCCAAGGCCAAACAAAGCACGACTGTGGCTGCAGCAGTAATCCACCCACAAGATGAAACAAATGCTAGACAGCGCCCCCGAGCGGATAACCAACCACAGCAACACCAACACCTGCAGGATGGAACTGGAACAGCAGCCAACACCTCTCCACAAAGAAATGATGCATCAGTTCCAGCCATGCTGCATAACACCCCACCTCCAGCCTACACTAACCCCACCTCCAGTGACACTATAGCAGACAGAGTCAGGGAAAGACACCAAGCTGCAAGACAACAACAGCAGGAAGAAACAACACCCCTGACGCCCCCAAAGAGTGCATACCCTTCAGTTGCTGAATTGGAACACCTCAACAAACAAATCTCCCTCATGAGCCTTGATGATGATGATGCTCCCCCTACAGCCCAAGCTTATCCCATGATCCAAGTGGCAAACCCTCACCACGACCCCGGAGCCGTCGACTCCCGACCAGTGATGGCTGTCTATCGTCCATGGACCGAACAGGAATGCACGGATGCCTGCTCAGGCCTAGGGGACCCCACTATTGACCCCCGTGGCTGGGTGGAAAACCACAAGCTTTTAATGACATCATATGTCCTAAATGGCTGGGAAACAGAGAAAACTTTAAGAAAAACCCTCAAACACCATTATGGAAGAGTCAAAGGAGATTTCACTGGAAAAGACCAAAACAATGAATGGATTGCAGGAGGAGACCCTGCATTGAATACTCAGCTGATACAGCTCTACCAAAGAGTGGAAAACACCTGGAGAAAAACAACAAACTTTGTCAAGATTGGACAAACCAAGCAAAAGGAAGGAGAAACCGTGGATGAATATTATGGACGCCTAGAGGAAGTCTTCAGGGCCCACAGTGGCCTAGAAGAGGATGCAGACCCCAATTCAGCATACCAACAACAACTCAAGACGGCTCTCATGAATGGATTCATCACCCCCATTTCCGACTTTGTGAGGAAACACAATGTCAATCACTCCACTGACGGACCCATTCCCATCATGAACTATGCCAGGCATGCTGAAAGCATACAGAAGAAGAAAAAGACCACAAAAGCAAATCAGGCCGCTGCTGTTTTTCTGTCCGCCATGGGAGCTGCACAAAGCCCTGAAGACCCAGAAGAGGATGAATTAATCTTTTACCAACAGCACGGGCCCCCACGTCCATCCACCCAAGGGCGTGGCCGTTGGCAGAGCAACCAGCGTGGAAGAGGACAAAGACCCCCAGGAGGATTCCAGAGAGGACCTCCCCCACCTGGAGACGGAACATGCTACGCCTGTGGCCAGTATGGGCACATTGCCAGAGACTGCATGAACTCTGACCGTCTCCCACCAGCAGGCCCACGCAGGCACAAATCCCAGAGAAGAGGAGGATTTAATCAGGGACCACCACAACACCATGGACACCAACCCCAAAACTATGACAATCAGCAATGGCACCTACCACAAGAAAACCCCTACCAAGCTCCCCCGCCTGGCCCACGCCCCAATGAGAACTGACTAAGCCTGGAGGGGCCACACTCCCTTGAGGAAGTGCCAGACTTGGAGATTGATCCAGAAGGATGGCTATTAGAAGCTGAAAATTTCCTTGACCTCACCATGACTGCGGCCCTACAACAGTACGATCATCAGAAACCTGAATGTGACATCCTCGTCAATAACCACAAAGTCCATTTCCTCTGCGACACTGGAGCGGATAGAACTGTCCTTAACACTCCCTTGCCTGGTGTTACTGCATCTACAACAAGAATAATGGTCAAATCAGCAAACGGTGTCATCTCCCCTTGTGCAATGTCACACCCTGTGACCGTCCAAGACCCCAAAAGTGGAGAGCAGACAGAAGGACCTGTGGTTCTGTGCCCTCAATGTCCAGTTAACCTTCTGGGACGTGATCTCATGACGGCCCTACGCATAACCATCGCTCCCACCACTCATGGCATGGTTGCTGTACCAGCCCACGAAGCTGTGCCCGTCTACTTATCATTGGAAGGCCCCAAAGACATCTTCTTTTCCCTAGACTCGGATGACTCCCGCCTGCGACAAGCTCTGGAACTACTGGCGCGCAATACATCCAGTGACCCCTATGGAACCACACTGCCACCATTCCTACATGTCACTCTGCGTTACCAAGCCCATGCCACCACGCCCCATGACCATGACTATTATCACAAGTTTTCTGAGCTAGGTCCCCAACCCGCAACCCTATGTCACTTCTACACGGACGGCTGCAACAGATCTGCATGCACAGTGGCCCTGTCATCCCCAGCTGAACAACTGATGACCCCCTATTGCACCGTTGCACACATGTCTGTCACCAAACGCCCAACACAGACCTGGCTTGACATTGGAACCTGGGTTACTTCTCAAGTCAAAGACAACAATTGGGCGCCTGCCCCTGAGGCTGGATGGGAAACCAACACAGCCACTGGATGTCACCGCACCCCATTGCAGTGGCCTGTCACCCTTGTCTCCACTCTGCATCGCACGACCCCCACTACATTGCTCTGACCAATTCCCCTGTTCACCAACTTGGAGGATCCCCGCCTGCAACAAAGTTCAAATACTTTTTGGGCTTCCTCCAAAACTGATGTAGGTCTCATGCACAACGTCCATCCGGTCCAAATCTCCGCCAAGTCTGACCACAGACCCAGAGTCCGCCAATACCCTCTAAAGTCAGATGCAGAGGAAGGCATTAAACCAGTCATCCAAGACATGTTGACATCAGGAGTTATCATTGAAGCCCCCTGGGCTGACTGCAACACCCCCATTTTCCCGGTCAAAAAGGCAGAGACAGGCCAATGGCGGATGGTCCAAGATCTCAGAGCTGTAAACCAAGCTGTCCAAAGCCGAGCCCCCTGCGTACCTGACCCCCACACGTTGTTGAATCAGCTGAAACCAAATAAATGCTGGTTCACTGTTGTGGATCTCAGTAACGCGTTTTTCTCCATTCCAGTCCACCCAAATTCTCAAGGCTGGTTTGGGTTCACCTACAAGGGCAAGAAGTACACCTACACTCGCCTACCTCAAGGATTCTGCGACAGTCCTACTATTTTTAGTGCAGCCATTCAAGCCTGTGTTGCGGACTTTCCTATCCCACAACACTCCCAAATCCTTGTTTATGTGGATGACATCCTCATTGCCTCAGACACCCCTGACCACAACCTGAAAACATCCATCTCCCTCTTCCAACACCTAGCGGCTGCTGGTTGCAAAGCCTCGCTCCACAAACTTCAACTGGTCCAACAACATGTTGTATTTCTAGGCCATGACTCAGCCCTGATGGCCGTGCACTCACTCCAAAAAGACAACAAGCCATTTTACATGCCCCGCAACCACTGACTAAACGCCAGATGATGCAGTTCCTTGGCCTAGTGAACTTTTGCCGCTCATGGATCCCCAACTACGCTGCCGCTACACACCTCTCTTGTCTCTCATCTACGACCAACCTATGGAGATGCACGCCCCACTCGCCTGGTCCCCAGAAGCAGAAAGCACCTTCACTTCCCTGAAACAGCAGCTGACTGGAGCCACCGTGCTGGCTCTGCCAGACTACTCTAAACCCTTCATTCAGACTGTAGATGCAAAGAACTCCTTCATGACCTCACTGTTAGGCCAACTCTATGGTGGGAAACTCAGACCTGTGGCATACTACTCCAAACGCCTAGACCCTGTTGCAAGAGCTCTCCCATCTTGCGTACAAGCTGTTTGTGCGGCCGCACTAGCTGTTCAGCTGTCAGCAGAGGTGGTTCTGTTCCATCCTCTCACCCTGAAGGTTCCACATTCTGTTGACATGCTTCTTACTCAGACCAAGATGTCATTCCTTTCACCTGCCAGACATTGGGCCCTCTATCTACTCTGCTAGCCCAACCACACCTAACCATACAGCGCTGCACCGCCCTAAACCTCCTCACTAATTCCGACCCCTGACGACGGCACCACACATGACTGTGCTGCAGATACTGAAAAACTCTGCAAGCCACGTGACGACCTCCAGGACCTCCCCCTTCCCGACGGACATGTCTGGTTCGTCGATGGCTCCTGTTCAAAAGACCCTACTGGACAAAATAACTCTGGCTACGCAGTAGTGTCTCCGTACCACTATTATAGAGGCCTCTAAACTTCCCTCACATTTCTCTGCACAGGCTGCAGAAATCATAGCCCTGACTCAAGCATGCAAAGCTGCTACTGGTCAGTCAGTACCATCTACACTGACAGCCAGTATGCCTTCTCCTCCACCTCTTCGCTGCCCAATGGGCCCGCAGAGGCATGATGACTTCCTCAGGCAAACCTGTTCAACATGCCAAACTACTCCAAGCCCTGCTGAGTGCCGTGCTACTGCCCCTGCACATCGCAGTATGCAAGTGTGCTGCCCACACTCAAGGTCAAGACCCAGTCTCCCAAGGAAATGCAAAGGCTGACGCAGTGGCAAAAGAAGCCGCTTTGGGCCTACATGGACATTTTCAAACCTCTGCATTCATCGTGGACACCGATGGCACACTTTCCACCGACATCATCATGGATATGCAAGCCAATTCCCCAGACAAGGAGAAAATGAAATGGCTGAAAAGCGGCGCAGACATACCTGTGGACTCTATACAATCAACGACAAGCCAGTCCTACCAAAGAATCTCTTCAAAAATTGCTGCAGTGATGAGCCATGGGCCTTGCCATGTCTCTACAGGAGGGATGATGGACATTTTGAAGAGACACTTCTACATTGACAACATAGGACTTAACACATACTCCAAAATTTTGCAGATCATGCCTGATCTGTTGCAAAAACACCCCACAGGGAAACCTCAGACCCCAAAGAGGACAATTTCCCCAGCAAAACACCCCTTCCAATTTCTTCACACATGGACTTCATTGAACTAACTCCATGCCAGAGATACAAATACTGTCTAGTGATGATAGATCCGTTTTCCAAATGGGTTAGAAATAATCCCTAGTGCAGCAGCAGACGCCCTAACAGTAGCCAAAGCTATTTGTAAAAACATAGTCCCACAGCATGGTATTCCAGAAGTCATTTACAGCGATAATGGCACACATTTGTAAACTCCGTCATAACTCAAATGGCCGCACATTTAGGCATAACCTAAAAAACACTGCTCTTATCACCCTCAAAGTGCAGGACTAGTCGAAAGAACTAATGGCACAGTAAAAAGCAGACTGAGAAAAACTATGGCAGAAACAGGAAGGTCGTGGGTTGAATGTTTAGACTTAGTAAAAATGTACATGAGAATTACTCCAGCCGCAGGACAAGGGCTTACTCCCTTTGAAATAATTTATGGTAGACCTTTTGTTGTGCCCATTCTGTCAGATGTGAAGGAGAAGTCCACGGACCCTCCCACATTGGCAGAATGGATGAGAGAATTGTTGCAAAGTAAAAAAGTGTCGAGAACAAATAATCTGCCAGATGTTCCTCGTTCCCCACAGGTGGAGCTGCTGCAGCCAGGTGACCAGATCCTGATCAAGGTGATCAAAAGAAACCTGGGCTGCACCCCGGTGGGAAGGACCATTCACTGTCCAACTCACCACCTCCACTGCTGTAAAGATCGCTGAGAGAGCCACTTGGATCACCAGAGCCATTGCAAGAAGCTGGTACCTCTGAAGGACGAGTAGGAGTGGAAGTCGCCCGGTATCAAAACCTTTGGGTGCTGAAGAACCAACTGATCAACTGAACTCCTCCTACTCCTTGCAGTAGGTCACAAACCAGAGCAATGAAGATTTCTGTGACAATTACCACAACCAACTCAAGATTCTATGGATTGTCCCCCCTGCTGAAAAAAAAAAAAAAAAAAAAGACAAAATTCGCCAAGGACCCAAGCTGGACTCAAGCTGGGTTCGAAGCTGTCCACGAACAATTAGCGGCAACCGCCACCGATGGAAACCTAACTCGTGCCGTAGAAGGACTGCGTAGTCTTAGCGATAAATGAAAGAACATTCAGGCGTTGATACATCCATGTGGGACAGTTGGTTGAATATGTTGGGGCGTACAAGACCCTTATTTCTTCTATTTGATTTCACTTGCTGTTTTTGCTTCAATTCTTACTACTTGTGGTTGCTGTTTGATTCCTTGCCTAACGTAGCCTTTCCAACGTCTAATCGTAAAAACCATCGAAGACCCCAACGGTCAAGTTATGATCCATCTTTTGCAGGCTGATGGTGATAATGATGATTCTGATGATTCCGATGATGATGATGAGTATGTTGCTTAAGTTGCATTTTTATAGTCCCTGCTTTTTCTTAGCTACCTGTGGCTTTTACAGTGTTCGCACCGTACTTGGTGGGACGAGGGTGGAATTTTGGCCCACTGGGTTTTCGCCCCCTCCGCAGGCTCAAAACAGAACCGATCTGTTTATGATGTTTTAGGTTAAAACTGTTTTGCAGGAGACTTAAAACTGATGTTTTCAAGATTACTGTCGCGAGCCAAATAATTCAAGACTCACAACAGGAGGGAAATGTCATAAATATGCCAAAATGAAGTTGTCTGTGAGCCTTGAATTTTGTCTGCACACTGTATCCCAACATACCAGCTCAAACCAGTCTTTGCTGGTTTGAGCATCTGTCCTTGGACTGGACTGCTAGAAGTAGAAAAACAACTCCTTTTATGGTATTACTCTTATCACTTTGCTTGAGAATTCTCACATTTTGCTGCACCTATTAACTTCTGTGACTATGGGCTGATATTACGTCAACTTCACCATATTTGGAAGTTCCTGTCTAATTAATAAAAGTGATTGTGTGTGGCGTGGACAGAGATTCGGATGGAGACGCTCTGGACGAGTATTCCAGCCGACCCTCTCCTTTGCAAAGAAATGATTTCAACTTTAAACTTCTGACTGGTTCTTGGATTTTGCAATACACTTATATAGACCTTTTTTTATCATTCTTAACAAAATGCTTATTTTTTTATTTTATTTTTGAAGATCAACGCAGAATAACAATGTTCTGGTTCATGGCTTCCCTGGACAAAAACACTTCTGTAATCTCCTGGATATTGTGAGGAAGAAGGGAGGATCTTGCAGAGAAAAGATTCAACACACACTCAAGGCTCTGGACCAGTTAAATCATTTCTATTAAAAAAAATGGCAAAATATATGGAAGTTTTTTTCGTCCATCAGACTCTGAAATTTTTTAACATTTTTTTTTTAACCCTAGCTTTTTAAACGGCAAAATTTTATTCTCCCAAAAATATTTTCTATCTTAAAAATTTCAGTGTTTTTTATTTCGAGTCTTAAAATTTCGATGGGTCAGAAATTCGAAGATTCAGAGTGAAAAATTGTGCATAAACGGTGTCAATAGAACAAATAGTCGATCCAGGAACTCATCGATATCCAGCCAATCAAATCATGACACTGTGTTTGTTTTGGTCTCCTGAGCTGTGTCTAAATTCCATCCGAAGTCGTCCTTCTCGGTCGCCGACGGCCGGTCCTTCGTAAAGCGGGCAGATCGTATGTTAAAGGCTGTGAATTTGGACGATCTAGCCTTGTTTTATTTTTTATCTTTTTATAACTTAATTGAACAAAATACAAGTAGATCTAGCTTTGCTGGTTAATTTCCTGTAGCTTAGCCACCGTGAGGTGAACGTGTGAAGCACAAAGCTCTAAATGTTTCTGAGGTTTTTATACAACTTTTCCTTCTGGAGGAGTTGGAGCAGATCCATCACCGTCACAGGAACTTTCTATTATTCCAGCTGAGACAAAACGATCAGCAGGTACTGTGTACAAATGTTCAAAAAAGAAAACAACCTCAAGCTCTTCTACATTTTAGCTTTAGCTAGTTTAATTTTAGTTCTTATTTAGCATCTGCATTACAGGTTGTAAAATATACAATTACTGAATTTGTGGTTTTGTAGGTTATTCAAGTTTTATTTCACAAGTTATTGCAGTAAATGCAGCTGAGTATAAGTACCTACCATTTTCTGAGCATAAGAAACATGTCAGAAAATAACTAAATATTGTTTTTATTTTATTATTCAGACTACAATAGTGTTGAATGTTCATTTTATCTTCTGACTTCTTTTATTGCAGAAATTAATTTGAACAATTTTACCATACTCCTATTTGAAATCAGTACAAGTAGTATTTAAGTATTTTGTTATTCTCATGTTCCCCTTTGTATAATGATGTTCTACAGTCTAAGAACAAAATACTTGAAACCACAGATTTATATTTGTTTTAAGTTTTTAATTTTCTTTATTTTTTTTACTAAAAATGTATTTCTTGTGCATTCCTTTTTATCAGACCAACCCCTGTAATGCAGAATCAACCTGAGTCTCTCATTCCTGGAGCGGTTTATGAACAGTGAAGATCCAGACCAGACTTCAGAGTGAACAGGAACTCTCCTGCAGTCCTCCTGAACCTCCTTCACCAGGATCGGGGACGTGGGTGGGGGGCTGTCATTGAGACCCTGGTGTTTCTCTTCTGGCTGCTGAGCGGAGCGTCCTGCAGGGTGGTCTCCAGAGTGTTTGGATGTCTCGTTCCTCTGTCCACTGCATCAGGAGGTGGTGGTCCTTCACCTTCCAAAAACCCCTGAGGACCTGGAGGTGGTGTGCAGGGCTGACACGGCTCAGAGCTTCAAGGGCTAGTAATGGGGTTGTGGGTCATTTTCGGTGTTAACTGTGTTTTGCCTTATATTTACAATTTCCAAATGTTTTGGAGTGTTTTGAGCAAGAAATATTGAAATAAAACGGCTTTTTTGCGGCCAATCCATATGCAAATTTCCACTTCCGGGAAAACGCTCCGTTTTGGTCACGTGGTGCGTGTGACGTCACATGGGTAACATAGCAAGATAACTTCTCGGAGCTCTGTCGGAGCTAGCGATAGCGGCGATATTTCAAGGTCCACAATTCTGTGTTCAGACTCAGATTGTGGAAACATTTGTTCTGAAAGTGACGCTGATTCAGAGGCGCCGGGTGTTTGTGGTTTGAGGACTGTAAAGCTGAGTCGGCAGTGCGTAAAGTAAGAGCTCACAACGGCAATGACACTGACACTGACGCTGAGAATGCCGATTTAAAGTCGTAATTTAATGAGAAAAGAACCAAAGCTGTCAGTTTATCAGAGCCATGCTCGAAGCTGGAAGACGTGGAGCATCTCGTGAAGCTTTATTTACAGATCGGTTTGAAAAACAAAGAAAATCTGAACCTTTTTGCGACTCGAAATCAAATCATCATCAACTATCCGGGTCGGTAATGCAGAGTTTCATATGCAAAATGAAGAGCTTAGAGACATGTTTGCAGGACCGCCCGCCACTTTATTATTCACTTTATTCACATACCCGGAAGCTCTTTCACCACCTTACTGCATGTCTCTGACATGCGCAGAAACCAAAGGAGAATGTAACAGAGCTCCACGTGAATCGTCCGTTTCAACACACAACACAACAGGGATGACAACAGTCTGTCACGTTAGCTAATACACTGAAAATTCCAAAAACGATTCCTCTTCAGATGAAAGCATCACACAGAAATGAATGAGATCTGATCTTTCACGGAGGAAGAAATGACTGAAGTGGACAGCTGCGCGTGTCGATGGTTTCATCAACGGATCTGCAGAGATCCTGCAAGCCACCATCAATGATTAATAAACTGCAAATCAAACAAAGAAACTTCCAAACATGTGCAATGTTTTAAACATTCAGTTTACCTGTTGAAATCAGAAGCTTTTCACAGTTTAGTCGGTCTGGTTCTGTCACAGTGTTCATCGCAATAGGCTCATTTCGATTGTAAATCTCGTACATTTACGACTTTAAAAATCATAATTTAATTTTTTTTCTTTTTTGTGGCCCTAATACTCCGTCGTACCATAACACCGACGTTTATAGGATTCAACTTTGCCGCAGCGCACACACATACACGTATCTGCAGACACGCTGGGTCCGCCTGCATTCTGCTGCTGGCGCTGTCTTACCCATATGACGTCAACGCGTCACGTGACCCAAATCGAGCCGTTTCTGAAGCTGGGCGAAATTTGTCGTTGATTTTGTCAAATTTTACAAAAACCTGCGTTTGTCAATGGTAATTATTTGTTATTTTTGATACATTAGAACATATGGAATATATCTGGATATGCATTTTAGCTTTGTCCCAGCCCATTCCTAGTCCTTTCAGGTTCATGGATGGATGCCACATGAGGATCAAACCTCCTAGTGACCCTGATGGTCACTGCTACAGAAACAGAACACTCCTCCCTCCATCATCCTGCAGGCTGTGTGACCATCGGGGCGGCTTCATGACACCCATGTGGGCCGGCCCGGGTCGGTGCATGACTCCAGGGTGCTCCGCCACAGTCTACTGTACAGGCAGTCGGTCTACCCTCCTCCGGGGGACTTCATCCTTGCAGATGGTGGATACTCATGCCTCCAACGTCCACTCCCCCCCATCACTCCCTACAGACAGGTGAATGAAGGTGTTGCAGGTCAGAGCTTCAACAGTCATCATTCCATAAACACGCTCGATTAGAGAGTTTGCTTCTGGAATGATGAAGACAAGATTCAGAGGAATCTTCCTGCAAGTGCTGGAGGTTCATCACACCTTTGTACCTCACGTAAGTGAACAAATACATAGCAGCATTTTATGTTCTTTGGAATATATTTCTATTAATTTATATATTTACTGTATTTATTTCAGGTTGTCACAGTTTGTGCTGTCCTGCATAATATCTGCCCCTGTGCTGACGACACCGAGGCCCCAGAGGAAGATGTGGAGGTGATGATGATGAGGAGGAGGAGGAGGCGGCGGCTGGTTTGGAGGTCATCAGCGGTCCTCTCTGGCAGGACCAACTACCTGCTGAGGTTTCTGTCCTGGGGGAGGTACAACCAGACCTTTATTACTGGTAACAGGTAATTCATTTATCAAGTGATTTTTTTTTTTTTTTTTTTAAGTTTTAGGACTGCACATGTATTATCTCATATTTATGGATCATTTGTGGTCAGTTAAAAAAAATAAATAAATAAAATGGCTAAAAACCAATTCTGCTCCAGAAAACATGGGGGTGGTGGTATCATGGTTTGTGCTTGGTTTTTTTTTTTTTTTTTTTTTTTAAAGTCAGTCAATGTTAATTAGTAAATTTAGGACAATAATTAATATATTTATTGTGATCCGGCAGTGAAATCTTATAAAAATATGCACAAACTATATATATATATATATATATATATATATATATATATATATTTTGGCATATAATTTCTGCCTTTTTTCCTAATTAAAAGCCATGAATTAATGAATATGTGTGAAAAAATGTTTTAAAACATTTCAAGTAATTTCCTATTTTTTAAGATCTTTTAATTTTTCAATCAAGAAACTAACAAACAAACAGAGGCGTGTACTGGAACTTAACCTTTTATAAATGTCTGTTCAAATAAATGCAAATGTATGTGATACTCCTCATGTCAGCTTTGTACATACAGTTTCATTTTCTGAACACAGATTTTAGCTCGTGTTTGAACAGAGTAAAATATTGCTCAGATGGCAGCTCTTTTCTTTTTTCGTGGGGGGTGCCAAAAGGTCAACAGGAACATGAGGACCAGGAGAAGCTGATGAAAGCACTGAGGTCAAAGGTCAGACATCTCCAAGGTCAGGAGATCCAAACAGATTCCTAACAGATGCTACAGCCCAAACGGCACTTTGGTTAAAAATACTCGAGTCAAGCTTTCGACCTCGGTCTAACCCAGGTTTAGTGGTAAACATGTCATGTGAGAAAGCCCACAAACATCCCAGCATTTATGTCAGTGTTTACGGTGGACTGGAAAAACCCCATGAATGTAATCTCAGCAGAAACATCTCACAACTCAGCAGTGAAGAACAGATAGACTTGATTTATTTAAAGACTTTACTCTGGTTCCTCTGGACTGAAAGCAATCCCGTCTGGCTCATAGAACATGATCAGAACCACAGTTCCAAAGAAATGAGGCAAAAATTCTTAAAATTGGAAAAGAATTCTGTCAACAGGGTAAGAAAAATCCAAAAATGCAATCACAAAGCTGAGTTTTCTCAACTATTCTTGATAAGATTATATTTCTTACAATTCTTGAAACATTTGTTTTTTTACTTTCTTAAGATTCAGTTTTTTCATTATGTCCAATGGAAACATTTTCCTTTTCAATTTAAAATTGATTCAAAACAAAAAATGTTTCCATTGTTTTAAGTTAAAAAAAATCAAATAAAATTTGTTTTGGTAAAATTTCTAAAAATATGTTGTGATGCCATTTTAAGACAAAATTAAAGCCTGAAATGAGCTCATACACTCATATTTAGGTATAATGTTCAGGTAACTGGAATTATCTCGTACTAAAATAGCTTTATATCTTCAAATTAGGTATATTTATATATTTTATCGCCTAATATAACCTATTTTAAGTGGTAAAACAATTTTCCAAACCATATTTATCTTCAAGAACTAGAATTACACAATTTAAGATAAATTTGTCTAGAAAATGAAACATTAGTTTACCTCTAATCTTCTGTCTTGTTGTTAAATTGTTTTTTTTTTCTGTTATGAGTCAAATTAAACCGTCCAAATTCTCTAAATTGAGCAAATCTGTCTCTTGAAATAAATCCATTTACTTTTCATCAATAAACTTATTGTGTGAAGTAAAAACAACTTTTTTTTTTTTTTTAGAACTTTTGCCTAAAATAAGGTCAAACAATTCAACAAAATTTATTAAAGTAAAAACAAGAATAAGTTGTTACATATTAGTGAAAAGTTACTAGTAATTTAAGTTTTGTCTTTAATCAAAGATATTTAAACTAGAAACTAGACAAAACAATTACGAGATGTTATATTTTGGCAGAAAGAAATTCACAAGAGATCAATAAAATGCAGAAAATTCAAATTTTGGACTTTGATACAAAGAACTAGGATTGCAGAAAAACTGTGCGGTCAAAATTTATCAAAGGAAAAGCAAAACACAAAATCAAATTAAATTAATGTTGTGAAGAACAGTAAACATTTTTAATTAAAGACTAAGAAATTGATATAGTCATATAGAAACGCAGTTTTACATCAATACTTTCCTAAACTTTATACTAAAATTTAGTTTAATATATAATGTGTATTTATATATAATATAAAAAAGACAAAAATTTAAATAAGGCAAACCAATCTGCAAATGGAGAAAGACAAACAGTCTAACAAAGATTAATTATAAAAAAAAAATAACTAAGACATGTTTTCTTAAACTTAAATAATTTTGCTATTTCTTAATAAGATTTTACAGACATTTTTACTCTTGAGACAAAGTTCTTTTTACCTTTATAAGATTCAATTTTGGCAGAGATATGCATCACTATTTAAAGTTTATTTACCCAAATGCAGTGCAGAGGTTCATTTCAGTTTTAATTTTTCTTGTTTGCCCTTTTCTTATTTTTTTAAAAGTTTTTTCACATTTCTATATTTATTTTTTACAATTATTTTTTTTTTATTTTGGGTCTTTAAAAACAAGGACAACAGAAACACCAGCTATATATATAATCAATAGCCTTTCCATGTTTTAATTATTTTCCAATGGTATTAAAAAATGATTCTTCAGTGTTTTTCCATTCACGGTGATGCTGATTTACGTAGAGTCATAGATTAAATGTTATGTTGCAAAAAAGCGACATAAAGTATCAAAGGGGATGAGATTCTACTATTGCAAAAGAAGCAAAAATAATTTATTTTCCATTTATTTTAGGGTTCCGATCCCTGTGGCCATCCTTAAAAGAAGTCAATGACAGCAGTGACTGGAAAAGTTGAGTTATTTTCTCACTCTTACAAATAATTTCCTCACATCGTTTTCAAAAAGATGTTTCAGTTCAGATGCAAGTTAAAAATAATCATCTCCTGAAAAAAAAAAACATGGATTTATGAGGCTCCTGACATGACATTTGTGGTTGCTATGGTTTCACAACACGTCTGAGGTTGTGACATTTCGTATTTCCACGGTCCAGAAAAAATATGGGGGATTGTTGGAGCTAAAAAAAAAAAAAGTACAAAGTGGGTTAACAAGAGGATCAAACGAGCACCGCAATCCAACGTGTTGTTATTGTTGTGTCGACTTGTCATTGGGCGGGTCGTGTTCTGTGCTGCGAGCGATAAGTGATACCTGCCCTGTGGTGAAATCAGTGCCCCGTACGGATGAATGAGTCAGAGACGAAGACGGGTAGTGAGCAGAGATCTGTGGGAGTCTGTGTGTACGCTTCTCGCTCTGTAAGCTGAGCTGATTACGCCGCGCTCTGTCACCACCTTCATGAATCAGGAGGAAGATCCGCCGGCCTTTGATGCTGTCGTGAAATCTCAGCTGATAGTTCTTCATGATTGCTAAACGGCAGATCAATATTCCAAGTCATTGAGGAATAATTTACCTGAAAAACTGCTGTTAGATCCCAGCCAGCAAAGACAAGTGGGTCCCGTCTGGTTTAAAGGGGGAAAAAAATGAGTTTGTCTGCAGTTTCAGTGTGTTTGCCCTTATTGGATGACTCGCTACGCTAGCCAGCCGCCCGGTGGACGTTGTAGTGAGCTAGCGAGGACCGGCAAAAGTAGCTTGCTATGCTGTTTGCATAAGGGTGCACTCAGTAGACCGGCTCGCTACGCTAACCAGTCGCCTGGTGGACGGTGTAGCACCGGCAGCTAGCTTACTATGCTATACGCTCAAGTGGAAACTCAGAAGGTTGGCTTGCGAAAATGGAGGGGTGGGGGGTGTAGTGAGCTACGGAGAGTCAGCATTTATTAATAAAGCAACCTTTTTTTTTTTTTTGTATTGGCTCAAATCAGATTTTCTATACAATTTATTTCCCCCAATACAAAAAAAACAATTAAAACATGACATCATTCTCAGATTTTTAGTAAAATTTAATTTTTGTGTGTGAATCCCCCTCTTACAGTTTAACTGTCTTTGTTATATACTGTATGTCGTCTTCATTTTCAAAAAAAGAAAAAATACCCAGTAGAGCTAGCTTGCTAGGCTATTAGCTTAAGTGGGCACACGGTAGGCCGGCTCGTTAAGCTAGGAAGCCGAGATAGCTCTGCTAGCCCTCCCTAGCTCACCGCACTATCCAGAGGGCGGTTTGCTAGCATAGCGAGTCGACCGACTTAGTGCCCACTTAATCCTTTAATGTCTGAATTTATTATCAGCGATGAAAAACACTTTTCACAATCAGGGGTGTCAAACTCAGTCACTCAAGGGGCCAAAACACGCCTTAGTGTTGATAGCTGAAGATGCTGAAATTGATAGCTTAAAACGCTGAAGCTGATAGCCAGCTAAAATATTAACTAAACCCTAAATTAGCTTCAAAACTAGAGATAAAAAAACTTAGGTTAGCCAAAAAAAACTAGCATGTAGCTGAAAAGATAGCTAAACTTCAAAATAGTATAACAAATTGAAAAAAGCCTAATTTAGCCAAAACTGCTAGCATGTAAATATTAGCCTAATGCCAAAATAGCCCAAAAAAACTGAAAAAAGCCTAATTTAGCCAAAACAGCTAACATGTAGCTGAAATGTTAGCTAAACTCCAAAATAGCCTAAAATTAAATACCAAAATAGTCCAAAAAAAGTAGCAGAATGCCAATTTTAAAACTGTAACTACTTAACATAATTATGAATAATAAAAAGTTATTCCAAAATAAACCAATTTAAACCTTAAATAACTTTTAATTTTTTACTCTCCATAAAAATATATTTTGTGAAAATTATACAAGTTAGAAATAAGCGCAAGAGAACATCGGACCAATAATAACAATAAAATCCAATTATCTGGATGGCTGGAGAGAATTACCTGGAGGGCCAGATCCGGCCCCTGGGCCTTGACTTTGACATATGTGCTTTAAGTAAATGCTACATTTAGGTAATTTTATAGCTACTTTGGTTTGTCGCATATTTGAAACAACAGGTATTTAGGGGTTAAGCAAAAGTGTTCAAAAGTGTGTCACCACAGAAACCACCAACAAACCACCCACTTGCCAACTTTTAATCCATATGGGGCCCCCTTGGCCCCGCTGGCTGTTGCTGTTTCTGTCTGTCAAGACCCACATCTTATTGCTGTCTCCCTGCTTATATAATTTCTGTCTACTGAGCTGGAAAGTGTGGTGATTAAAAAGGTGACTGGGCACACAATCAGAGAATCAGGGGATTTTCCGCTCAATTGCCCCCTCGGACGAGCTTCCAGCTGTCCGGGAATGAGACGCGCTGCTCTCAGTGTCAGGTGTCGTCCACGCTGGTTGTAGAGTGACAGCACGAATCCGAAATAGCAACAGGGCGTGTATATAAACCGCCGGCGGACCCCAGAGCGAGAGGAAGCCTGAAGCATCACTGACTCTCAAGCGAGCATCCCGAGATCTTTCAAAGGGAAGAAGATGCCGATCTGCAGCGTGCTGGAGAAGAGTAACGGCGTGGTGGTGGGGGGTCAGCTGACCTGCACCGTGCGGGAGGTGAACAATGCACAGAAGGAGAGCTACGCAGCCGAATGGGTCAGTGTTACCCTCAAGACTCAACCGCAGGACAGGTGAGACGTTTAACTCAAATTCCTCGTCTTATAAAGACGATTTTGTATTAAATTCTTGTAATCCACAGGCAAACCATGAACATGAACGACAGTTCCCGCCGGGAGACCCTGTCCCGGCAGTGGCAGGCCCGCTGCCTGCTCCAGTCCTGCCCCTCCGGCGTGGTCCGGGTGGGCACCGTGGAAAGAGGGGTGAGGGAGCACCAACTGCTGCCCAAGAGAAACACGCTGCCCCTGCCCATCTTCGTCCCCGCAGAGCTGGGCGTCCGATTGGGGCGCGGGGCCCCCCACACGGAGGAGGACTTCCAAGCTCCAAACGGGCTCTGTCCCGACAAGAGGACGGTGGACGAGATCACCAGGGACCTGCCGCCCGTCAAACCGGCCCTCATGGAGTTCGCCAAGTCGCCTCAAGTCCTGGGTCGCTCCGTGTCCCAGGAGGCCCAGAGGGGGTGAAAGAGGATAGAAGAAGAAGAGGGGGATGAGAACAGTTCAAGAATGGAAGAGAGGCGGGGATGATTTTGAGAAGTAGAACGTCTGTAGAACCATAGAAAACGTAGTTAATCTGAAGCATTTTAAAGGTTTACATCCGAGAACGGAAAATAATGAGCGACAGAAAAACGCAGGTCAGAAAAAGGGATGGAAAGAGGGAGGAAAGTCAGAGAGGAGGGGTGTGATAAATCCTGCTGGTCCCCTTCCAGGACTCCAGAAGCTTCTGCCAGATTCTGATCTTTGTGGAGGGAACAGAATGCTCTGGCACAATCACACCCACACACACACCGCTGCTTTCAGATGAGTGTTTTCTGCATGTGCGTGTGCACTAAATGACATCTCCAGGCAGGGATTTACAGAAAATAATGATCGTTTTTTTTTTTTTTTACAGAAGAATAACTCATCTGCCTTGTTAGTTTAGCACCAGATCGTACAGCTGCATATTTAAACTGGTGTATAAATTATTTTTAAATGTGTGCTGATTTCTTTTTTTTTGTTAGAAAATGATTATTTTTAATAATAAAAGCTGAAAAATCTCCCTTTTTTTGTTTTTTCTTTATTTCACTATCAAAGCAACAATTATATCTTAAGACCTCTACTAGAAAGTCATTGCAGGAATCAAAGCTGAACTGCATTACGTTTTTAGATTCAAGCTTTCCGTGAATAATAAAAAATAATTCCGCTTTTAAAAAAGTCAAACTGACAAAAGTCTAAATTAAAAATGAAGCGAGCATAAAAAAATGATGGGAATAACCAGACGTTGGAAACAATCTGACGTTCTGTCTTGTAGCATCAAAGCAGACCTATAATGAAGGTGGTCTGAGGAGGGATTTTGGGAAGAATAAAACTGATTCGAGGATTTGATCTCCCTGGGCCCGTCCCCAGCCTGGGTGAAATACGGGGTCATGTCAGGAAGGGCGTCCACCATAAAACTCTTTGTTTTGGTTAAATGTTTCTGAGTATAAGTTGCAGTTTTTTTCCTAGTTTAGCCAGGGGTGCGACTTATACTCAGGAGTAACTTATTTATATGTTTTTTCTACATAAAGAGGCTCATATATTTATTATTTTCCTATTGTTTGTCTTGCAGCAGTTCCTCTAATAACCACTAGAGGGTGCTGCATCTGAGTGTTTGCTACTGACAGAAGCAGAAGAAGAGTCAAACATGGAAGAGAACCTGATTGCTTTCCACTTTGATATTTGTCTTATACAGATCAAAAGATTGGTATTGTTGTTTTTATTTTATTTATTTATATTTTTGGCTTCGTTGGGCGTGGCGGATTTTCTCCCAAAAGTGCGACTTATACTCCAGAGCGACTCTTACTTTGGAAAATAAGGTAAATGGTTTTGATGTGAACCTAAATCACATGTCAAAGTCAAAGTCGGGGGGCCGGATCCGGCCCTCTGGGTAATTACATCCAGGCCTCCAGATCATTTTATTGTTATCAATGGCCCGATGTTATCTTGCACTTATTTCTAACTTGTATAATTTTGACAAAATATATTTTCGTGGAGAGGAAAATATTGAAAGTTATTTAAGGTTTAATTTGATTTATTCTGGAATAATTTTCCTGCCTTTTTATTATTCATAATAATGTTAAATAGTTAAGGTTTTAAAGTTTTAAAAATGGGCATTTTACCATCTTTTTTGGACTATTTTGGCATTTACTAAGATTTTTCGGCTAATTTGAAGTTTAGCTAATTTTTCAGCTGCATGCTAGCAGTTTTGGCTAATTTAGCCCTTTTAAAAAAAAAGTTTTTAGGTCAATTTGAAGCTATTTTTTCAGCTACATGCTAACCTAACTTCTTTTTTTTTTTTTAAAGCTTTTATAGGCTAATTTAGCATTGAAATAATACATTATATTTAATAAATATATTTTTTATGAAAAGTTAAATATTGAAAGTCATTTAAGGTTTTAGTTGATTTATTCTGGAATAATATCTCTGCCTTTTTATCATTCATATTTATGTTAAAAAGTTACAAGTGAATTTAAGTAACATCTTTAGCAACAGGGAATCCATAAAGATCATTATGGGGTGTCATTTGTAAATCTGCATAGTAAATCAATGTTTTTGGATATTTAGCATCTTTTAGGAGAAAAAACAGGTTACATTTTTCAAGTGCATATTTTCACCTTTAAATTAATGTATTTATAAATGTTAAATTTACTAACTAAATATTTAGTTAGCATGCTAAGTATTTGATTTCAAGCTAAATATTTAGTTTTAAGCTAAATGTTTATTTTTAAATTATATATTTTAAATTATATATTCATTTTATGAAATTATATATTTAGTTTTCGCATGAAATATTTAGATCCGATCTTAATATTTACTGTCCAAATATTTAGTTAAAAATAAAATATTTAGCTTGGATCTAAATATTTAGTAAAAACAAAGAAACAAACAAGCAACTAAATATTCAGTTCAAAATTAAATATTTAGTTTAGAGCTAAAAAAACAACAAATATTTAGTTTTAAACCAAGCATTTTGTTTTAAATTTGATATTTAAAATAAAAACTAAAAATTTTGTTTAAAACTCTATATTTTGCTTTGATCTCTATATTTCGTTTTTAACTAAATATTTAGTTTAAAATTAAGTATTTCGTAAAACAAATAAGCTAAACATTTAGTTAAAAAATAAATATTTGGCTTAGAGCTAAATATTTATTTGACAACCAAATAGTTCAAATAATTAGTTTTGAACTAAAATATTTAGTTTAATTTTATATTTATATTATATTATATTTATATATATGTCTTTATTTAAATTTTAAGAAAGATAACTAAATATTTAGCTCCAAATTAAATATTTATTTTCACAGAATTATATATCTAGCTTAAAGTAAATATTTAATTTTAAGCTAAATATTTATTTTAAAATTATATGTTTAGATCAGGGCTGCTCATTCCTGGTCCTCGAGATCTACCACCCTGACTATTTTCCAGATCTCCAAGCCCTGCCACCTGCTGATTGGCTCAGTCAGATGTCTCCACAATCTGATTGAAAGGACACACCTGGTCCAGGTAATCAGCAGCAAGCAGTACAGGGAGAGCTGGAAAACAGGCAGGGTGGTAGATCTTGAGGACCAGGAATGAGCAGCCCTGGTTTAGATTATAAACTAAATATTAAATTTTATCATATTAAATATTTAGTTTGATTATGAAATATTTAGATCCAGTCTTAATATTTATTTTCCAGATTTTCAGTGTAAAACTAAATGTTTAGCTTAGAGCAAAATATTTAGTTAAAAGCTAAATATTTAGTTTTACACTAAATATTTAGATTTTAATTATATATTTAGTTTTATGTCTACACTTAGAAAGATAACTAATTGTTTGTTTTCCAAATCAAATATTTAATTTAATAAAATTAAATATTTAGTTTGTAAACTAAATATATAATTTTACATTAAATATTTAGCCTAAATTGAAATAGTTAGCTTTCCAACTAAATATTTAATTATGAAATGTAGCATTTATAAATACATTAATTAAAAAGGTGAAAAATAGTTTGAAAAACATTACATGTTTTATTTCTCCTAAAAAACGCTAAATATTCAAAAACATTCATGTCAAAATTTTACTTTGGAGAATTACAAACGATAGATTATTATTCACACGTCATTCACATATCTTTTATTTAACAGCCTCATAGTCTGGAGCATTTATTCAGCTCAACAAATCAGTTATTGTGTGTGCCACAAGTCACACTTTTCTAATTAAACGGCCTCCCCGCTCTCCTCTGACTCCCTGTCCTCTCTGCTCCTGTGTTGCCCTCGCTCGTCTCCCCGATGACAGACAGTGTTTTCTGGCTGATTTGATATTAATAGCTGGGTAAACACTGCCATTACCCTGGAGACAGCCATGTGGGCACGTTCCTGCTGTTTGAGCTCTTAATCCCAGTGTTTTATCAGAGATTTGGACGTGCTGCCTTCACTCTCTATTTTTAAACTGACCCTCCCACGCCGCTGCTGAAGCGCTCGCCGCCATGCGTCGTCAGTGCAGCGTACCCCTGAACCCTGGATGCAGAGGAAATTGAGGCGTGTGGCTTTGTCGCACACAAATGGAAACTGACATTCTTCCTTTTGCTGCAGCTGCGTCAGCAACACTGTCGGCTGATGGAAACCTGGAGAATTCTGTTCTTGCTGTGTTGATCTTTAAAATGAAAATCCAAGAAATACAATTTGACATTTCTCCTACTTTTTCCACTTGTTTGTTAAAGTTGTCATCACTGCTGAAAGGCTCACTGACATGTATTTTAAGAGAAGGTCAGCTGAGATCTCCTGAGACATCACACAGTTGTTGGGTTTCATGCAGGACCAGAGATGATCGTCACATGTGACATCCCACCGCTGCAGAACGCAGAGTCACTCTGGAAAGCTGCCAGTGTGTAAATGATTCTCACTTAAAATGCATTTACAATCCCACTTCTAAATCTGCTGCTGCCCCCTTCTGGAGGATTCGGGTACTGTAAAATAAAATGTCAAATCCGTCAAAAGTAATTGTGTAGTTTTCAGATTCTTTGTCTCATTTTTATCAAAATTTTTGACATATTTTTAATGTTTCACTTTGAAGTTTTGTTTCTGGTTTATAAACCTTTGAATGGTTTAGCACCAAAACACATGACTGACCTCCTGCGTGTACCTGTCAGACCTCTAATCATCCAGATCCAGTTTTTTTTGTCAGTTCCTAGAGTGAAAACCAAACACAGAGAAGATGCATTCAGCTTCTATGGTCCATATATCTGGAAAAGAGCTCTCGAAAAAGGCTGGATCAGCCAAAAACACTCAGGTGAAAGATCCACCTGTTTTCAGCTGCATTTGATCATTTTTTTCTTTAAAAGTTTAGATTTTTATAGATCCATTTCAATTAATGTTGTGTTTTTGGTGTTTTTAACGTGTTTTTTGGCATTTTTCAAATGATGGAGGACATTTTTTTAAGACAATTACGCTTAAAATTGAATTTTTGTGTATTGCTTTATTCAAATTGGTGTCAATTAGGATCATATTAAAATAAATGCTGTTTGAAAAAGAGGTTTTTGTGATGTAGAGAGTTCAAGCTCTCAGCAACAGTGAGGGTAAAGGGGGCGGGGTTGCTCCTTGCCAACAGCCCCACCCACAAATCAGGGGTCAATTTCTAATGAGTTACTACCAGTCTGCAGAAAATATGTCCTAAAAAAACTTTATTTTGGCATAAAGAGAAACTATTTCAGTGAATGAAAAGGATCTTTTTCTTAAAATTCTATGTTTTAGCTTTTTTTTAATCCACTTTTGGTCTTCAAAACCACAAAAGGAGGAGGAAACATCAGAATATCTCCAAGATTATCCATTTACAGCAGTTTAATGACAATAGAAGACACATGCGATGAAGTTCGTGACACAATGGGTTCAGGTCTTAATTAAATGACAGCAGATGAAGAGTTTCTCCGAACTTGAAGAATCCCACTTAATTAAGAAACTCTTTCTCTGACATTTTTTCATGATAAATTTATTAAAAACGGTTGATATTACAACAAAAAAAAGGATTCTTTATTAAATCTTTAAGAAAAGTTCACAAACAAGTGTAAATTTGACTATATTGTATAAAAATGAAAGAATTTTTGCACATGTTTAAAACTTTCTAATCAATTAATTTCAACTAAAATTTGCTTTTTTTTTTTTTATTTGTGCAAATTGATAAAACGGTTCAGAGAAATACAGCTCATGAAAAAGCACATTTTCAATGTTGTATTTTCTCTTTAAGGCAATAAAACAAGCTGTTGAAACCCATCTGTGACTGTCTGCAGCAGCAGCAGTCATCCAGAAGCTGTTCTGGAGACTTTTTGAAGTGGCGGATTTGTAGAAACCTTCTTGGCATTTGTTGCAGGCTGAGGATTAAATACTGCAGAGAAGGACGGGTTAAAGGGCTGACTGGTTAATAGTGATACTGAACCGCTGGGTCACTCGTATTTTCTTCAGATCTTTTGGATCTTGAATGGAGAAAGCAACCGCCGCCGTCTTTCAGTGAAAAGAAAGATTGAAGGTCAAAAGCTTTCACAGTAAAAAAGTGTCTTCTTTTCATTTTTCCAGTGTTGAATTTGTTGCTTTTATTGAATAATCTCTGTAGGTTGTGGGTCCATCACAGGAAACAAACACACTTTTCAAAATAATGCTCATTATTTAATTTAGAAGGAATCTGTTTTAATGTTTGCAGAAAATCAAGTTGCTTTAATAAGCACCTGCACTGTGCGACCAGATTCTATACATAGCCTCCATCAGGCAGGAAAAGATGACACCTGGAACACCTGCGCTCACACTGACGGATGAAACAACACAAACTTCGCAGAAAACGTTCAAACAATGAAAGGTGACAAAAACGAGGGATGTCTGATTCTCTCATCAGCTGGGCCCTCTTGGACGAGAGGTGATTAACGCCCCCCGTGTTAGCCGGACAGTAAGAAGCATCCAGATCAATGTTTCTCGCCTCGCTGTCACTCAGTGTTTGTTCGGCAATGACCCGCCTCGCTGAATTATTCAGCTCCTTCTCAGCAATATGAAGAAGAAGCTCTCTGAGTGAGATGTAGGTCAGCCTCTTTCTATATGCTCCCACAGCCTTTTGGAAAAATGCTCTCCAGACAAGCAACAACCAGGAATCCTCGACTCTTCCAAATATGTGCATCCACATTTGGTATTTTATTTTGAAAGTCATTAATCTGTTGTGATAAAAATATATTTTTTAAGCTTTTATTAAATGTAGCCTGTGGAAAAAAAAGAGAAAAAGGGATTTAAGTGATGAGTGTCTCCAGGTGGCCCTTGACCACATGTGTCAAAGTGAAGGCCCGGGGGCCAGATCCGGCCCTCCAGACGTTATCTTGCGCTTATTTTTAATTTGTATAATTTTTGACAAAATATATTTTTATGGAAGGTAAAATATTGAAAGTTATTTAAGGTTTAAGTCGATTTATTCTGGAATAATATTACTGACTGTTTATTATTCATAATTATGTTAAAAAGTTACTGTTTTCAAGTTTTAAAGTTGGAATTTTGCTGTCTTTTTGAACTATTTTGGCATTTACTAAGATTTTTCTGATATTTTGGAGTTTAGCTAATACAGAAGTTGGCAACCTTTAACAGTAAAAGAGCCATTTGGGCTCGTTTTCTACTGATGAAAACCTAAAAGGAGCCGTATTGACTTACGTTAGCCTTTAAGAAATTTGGATTTGCGTTCATAACCTTCTTTGTTTTCTTTTAAAATAAATATGAACGTCTACTTTTGTCACAAAAAAGCAAAAAAATATATAAAAATAAACTAGCACCTCTTAAAAAGTGATTTTTATATGTTTTTAACTTTAGTGGCAAAAAAGTAAGCTTGTTTCTTACTTACTAGCTGAACTTCAAATTAGCATAACATTTTTCTGTTAATTAAATCAGCCAAAGATTTTAGCATGTTGGTGAAATAAAAGCTAAACTCAAAATTAGCCTAAAACCCCCAGTAGATAACAAATTAGCTAAAAATGTTAGCATATTGATAAAATATTAGCTAAACTTCAAATTAGCATAAAAAATGAATTGGAGGACAAATCCGCCAAAGAAAAGCTATCTTGAAATAGCCTAAAATTCCTCAGTAAACTAACTTAGTCAAAAACGTTAGCATGTTGCTAAAATAGAAGCTAAATTCTAAATTATCAAAAAAAAATTCAGTTGATAAAAAAATAGCTGAAATCATCAGCATTTTACTAAAATATTAGCTAAACTCCAAATTAGCATAAAATTCCTTAGTAAACTAAATTAGTCAAAAACGTTAGCATGTTGCCAAAATAAAAGCTGAAAATCTAAATTATCCTAAAAACCTCACTAGAAAACAAATAGCCAAAAAAGTTAGAGAGCCACTATGGAGAGATAAAAGAGCCACATGTGGCTCTGGAGCCGCTGGTTGCAGACCCCTGAGCTAATATATCAGCTACATGCTAGCTGTTTCAGCTAATTTAGGCTTTTCCAGATTTTTTTAGGCTATTTTGAAGTTTAGCTATCATTTCAGCTACATGATAATCTTAGTGTTTTTTAGTCTTTTTTAGGCTAATTTGGCATTGAGCTCATATTTTTGAGAGTACCCAGCTGCAGGTGTCATGGCGGATAGAGGTAACATGGTCGATGGACGTCCAACCACAAGTTGTCAAAATGCACAAATCGGAAGTCTACAAACTAAAAACTGTATTTTTATGCTATATTTTTTGATGTTACGTTGATTTTAGTTGTATTTTACCGGTTAAGGGGTGAGATTAGGGGGGTGAGATGTGATCGTCCACTAAACAGGAGCAGGAAATGTCACCTGGAAATGTAAACCAGCCCTTCACGGATTAGCAAAAAATTGTAATTACGAAAGATAGATAGTTAGATAGATAAGCTAATACATTGATCTGGCACAGTGGATTTATCTTAATTCAACATTGAATAAAAAGCTGAGGACTGCTATTGCTTTCAAAGAGTAAAACAGAGAGACTTCCGCTTCCGGTATTCAGGTTGACATCAATCCGCCATGACATCCGCCATGTTTGCCTGCAGCTGGGCGTCGCTACATTTTCTGAATGCAATCGATTCTTACAGAAAACGGCGGGAAAAGCCAAACCAGAAGTAAGCTGATGATCTCGCGAGATTTCATGTCAGTATGACGAGATTTGGTTTCCTCGCGTTAAAATGAACCGGTGTTGTCTGGACCGGCTGGATTTTGATGATTTTGTCGAACTTCTGTTGTGACTTTAAGCATGTTTAAAATCAAATCTAGAATAAATGGTTTTAAAGGATATATCAGTTTATGGATTAAATGTTCTTTTGTTTGCTTTTGTAAAAGTTTATTTCGAAATGTGCAATGTTCAGCATTTATAAGCTAAAAAGGAGCAGGATTTATTTTGTTTACATTACAATTATAGAAACCAAAGTAAATTAAACTGTAATTATTGAATAATTATTTTGACACTGAAATGCAATTTAATTGAAAAGGGAAAGAAGGATTTGATCGTGTCGAGACTCCTTTTTACTTTTCCAGACACTTTTGTTTTTGTGGTCGGCACGCTCGATGGTAGTTACATCAATTTAATAACTTAGACAATTGGAAATCAGAACAAAGAAGCAGCTCCGATCTCCATCAATTGGGGATTTTCGTCCAAAAGAAATGCAACATTTCTTGACCGTTTAAGTGCAAAGAAATGAAAAGTGAAAGAAACCAATTATTACTAATTAGATCTCTCAGAGGGAAACCAGCGAGGCCGTAGAGCTTTTCTGTCCACCCTTGTCAGATCAGATGGGAGACGAATAAATCAAGTGTAGCACCAGATTTGCTCAAACTTTTAATAAGAGCTCTCAGGGAAACTCACAAAAACTGGGCCAAGCCGACAGTTTCAAAAACCTTTGCAGCTTTGAGAAAGTCTGGCCAAACTCTCCAGGATCTCTTCAACATATTAAACACTAACTCATACACACATTTTACACAACTGTTTGAGTCATGAGTCAACCATAAATAATATATCTGAACCCTTGCAAACATGCTGGCAGTGTGGCTGGCAGACAGGCAGGAGCAGCTGTGACCGGGAAATCCTGAGAATTAGTTTGTGCGCGGTGACAGTTCGCCATACCTCCCTTGACGTGGCCGCCGGGCTTAATGGAAGAAGTGGAGCTGGGAGACATGACGATTGCTGGGAGCTGCCGCAGGACATTTGGTTACCTGCGGAGGAGAGCTCGCACAGTAATGAGGCTTCCTGCCTGCAGGCACGGAGGCTGGGAGGGGAAGAAGCACGGCATCCACTGACATGAAAGGAAAAACCTCGCTGTGAGGAACATCACCCCAAATGTAAACAATAAGAGAAAAATCACTCGTCATTATAGGAGTAATTAGATTTAATGTTTTTATCTTGCTCCTGTGGCATTTTTATCATAATGAGGACGTAATTTAAGACAATTAAGCTTGAAAATGCATTTTTTATAATTTCTTTATTCATTGTGAATCAGGAGCAGATGAAAAAATTGCTAAAGTCGGAGAGAAAATGTTATTTTATTTTTTAAATTTTACATCTGGCAATTGGGCTGCATGCTATTGAGGTCCTTTAGACCAGGGGTCCCCACACTACGGCCCGTGGGCCGCCTCCACATTTGGCCCGGCCCCCCAAACACTCAAAAACGTCGCTCAAGACCCACATAGAACGTGAGTTTTAATTATTCTACCCTTCTTCAGTCTGAACTGTGACGGTAGAGGATAGAATATTTATAAGTTTAATAGTGATTCACTTTTTCTTTATTTATTATTATTATTTTTTCTTCAGTACATTTTTTTGGACAGCTCATTCAACTATTAAAATATTCACCTCTTTTTGTGCTAGCTTTTCTGACTGTTTTGGGACTTTTAATAAGAATTTCTCGGCTATTTTGGGGCTTATAATAGTTTACCCACATGCTAACTGTTTTGGCTAATTTAGCCCTTTTTCTCCCCAGATGTTGAGGCAAATTTGAAGTTTTATTAACATTTCAGCTAATATTTCAAGCTATTTCAGCTTAGAATGTTTCAGTTTTTAGTCTTATTTGGAGCTTAGCTAATATTTCTGCTTTATGCTAGCTGTTTTGGCTAATTTAGGCTTTTTTCAGTTTTTTAGGCTAATTTGGAGTTTTGCTAAAATTCCAGCTACATGCTAGCTTTATTTGTCTAATTTAGAATGTCTTCAGTTTTTTAGGCTAATTGTAGGCTTAGCTTATATTATTTATTTGTACTAGCTGTAATGGCAAATTTAGGCTTTTTTTTTGGGCTAATTTGGAGTTTAGATAATATTTTAGCCTTATGCTAGATGTTTTGGCTTAATATGAAATTTCACCATTTTTTGTGGCTAATTTGGCATTTAGCTAATATTTCAGCTACAGGCTAGCTGTTTTGGCTAACTAAGAATTGTTTTCAGTTTTTTAGTTTAATTTAGAGTTTAGCTAATATTTTTGCTTTGTGCTAGCTGTTATGGCTAATTTAGGCTTTTTATTCAGTTTTTATGCTAATTTGGAGTTTTGCTAATATTTCAGCCACATGCTAGCTGTTTTGGCTAATTTAGAATATTTTCTGTTTATTAGTATAATTTGGAGTTTAGATAATATTTTAGCCTTGTGCTAGATTTTTTTAGCTTAATTTTAAATTTCACAATTTTTTGTTGCTAATTTGGAATTTAGCCAATATTTCAGCCACACACTAGCTGTTTTGGCTAATTTAAACTTTTTTTAAAACATTTTTTGGGCTAATTAAGCATTTGGCTAACATTTTAGCTAGCTATCAGCTTCAGCTTTTTCTGCTATCAGCTGCAGCCTTTTTAGACATCAATTCCAGCATCTTCCGCTATCAGCACTAGCATCTTGAGTGGCCAAATTTAGCTTACAGCATTCACTCTAGCATTATCACAGGTAATGCTATTCATTCAGTTTTTAAAATGTTTTAGTATTACTTTTTTCTATGAAGATTACAGACATTAATTTTTAAGAATTTGGCTTTGTGCGGGTTTCTGGAAAATCGTAAATATTTATGTTCAGGCTGTGATTGTCACACTTTTTCTGTTCGCCTACAAACCGAACCCGGCCCCTCATCAGAGAAGAAAACAGTTTGTGTTTTCCACATTAGAAAAGTTTTTTCTTAAATTGGGAAGAGGTGACTAAGGTGGATACTTTTTTCTTTTTTCCTTTTATATTTCATTTTGTTGATAATTCAAATTTTATATTTATTTTTTTAGTTTTGGGCATTTTCTGAGCGTCACATTATGATGCCATGTTTTTTATTGTAACCAGATAAACGGCGACTGCTCCAAGAGTGGCTGTTAGTGTGAACAAAGGGATGATGGGAAACGAGGGAAGACTTACCAACAGTCTCACCAACAACTCAGAGTCATATTTCTACCGCTCTGCAGTTTTTTGTTTTTTTTCATTTTTGGCTAAAACATGATCATCCTTAAAAGACCATTGAGATTTGTTTTAAAAATAGATGAGTGGGTCTTTAAGTCAGGCTGCATCTTCATTCTACAGCAATCACGGTTCTTAAATGTTCTGTGTTTATAGTACAAACTGTGTTTAAACCACGTGGATACAACTGATAGTGTTGAGAAATATCTTCTGTCGGCACCATATGTGCCAGCTTCCGCTGATATTACTCGCAACGTGCGATGTAACCTGTTTGCAGAAATACGGAGACACACAATAGAATGGTGCCAAGGTACCAGAAATACAATCTTCACACGCCGCCTCCCTCTGAGATCACGAGTGACCTACAGCACAGCCGCTTTGTGGTATCAAACTCGCTTTGAGAGCCAAAAACAGAGAAGCGGATGGTTAAAGCACGGGAAAGTTAGCTTTGTCTATAAAAAGCATCCCCAGAAGTGGGTGTCGGTTTGATACATTGTGAAATGCAGCAGATTAAATTGGTTTTTCCTTAAAGCACCGATTGGAAAATGACATCACACATTAAATTTAAACTTCTGAAAGTGTAATTAAAGTTCAGCGAGTTAAAAACAAATGAATCAGAATTAGATCTGAAATGTAATTCAGTGTGGGAAGAAAAGATGAGAAGTCTGTAATTTAAAATAACACTTTTGCTTTTAAATGAGTCATAAATGCAGCACAGCTTCAAAAAGCTGGAAATAACTTTGTTTTTGTTTAGTTTTCTTCCTCTCATGTATTAGTTTGACCTTTTTTTTTTCTTCATTTATTATGTTTTTCTTGTTATGCTCGTGTTCCAGTAATGAACACATTTATTTCTCTGTTTATGACAAAGAAAAAGAAGCAAAATTTGAAAAACCAAAGCTTCTCAGTGACTTTTTGAAATGACAAAAACACATTTTTGATTAAAATAATGACTCTCCCGGCAAGAGAATTTGGGACTGAATGGGCTTAAATCTTCATGTTTCTGTTATAAAAGTGACTCAGTTTTTGCTCTCAGTTCCAGACAGGTTGTGTTTGGGTCAGCATGTATTCTGTCAGAACATGAACGCTCTGAATTATGCATGTCAGGTGTGTCCTTAGCCCCACGTGTTGTTGTGATGACATTGGAGAACTCCTGAGGATAATGTGTGGGTGTTGTTTGTCTCCCGTGATGGACCCACCTCCCGTCCAGGTGATGCCCTGCCCGTCACGCGTTGACAGGAAAATGAGGTCAGTGTGTAAATGTCAAAGTAAACGAGTGAGCAAATAGAAAACACAGCTAATGTGGGGTGCACATGCTGCTGGTTTGGGTTGTCATCATGCAGCTGACATTCTTCCAGAAATCTGAAATCCATGTTTTTGATAGAAATAAAAGCATGGATGCAACTTTATCCGATTCTGATTTAGGGTTGCCACAATTTGACAACTAATCGACTATTAAAATTGTCGACGACTAATTTAAAGGTCAATTAGTCATTGTTTAATAATATATGGAGTCTTAGTAAAGTCTAAAGTTATAATGCATTCTGCTGGCCTTTTGGACAATTTTGACATTGTTAATTTTTTTTAGACTTTGCTAATATTTCAGATACATGCTGGATGTTTTAACTAATTTAGGCTTTTTTATTGAGGTTTTTTTTTTTTTTTTTTTTTTTTGGTCCATTTTGGAGTTTATCTCGTATTATTTCAGCTACATTGTAGCTGTTTTAGCTAATTTGTTTTTTTTTCTTTTGTTGGCTGTTTAGAAGTGAAGCTAATATTTGCTAGCTGTTTTGGCTAATTTAGGCTTTAATATTTGTTTTTTTTAGACTGTTTTGGAGTTTAGCTAATATTTACATGCTAGCTGTTTTGGCTAATTTATGCTTTAGTATTTGTTTTTTTAAGTCTGTTTTGGAGTTTAGCTAATATTTACATGCTAGCTGTTGTGGCCATTTTAGTCTTTTTTCAGTTCTTTAGGCTTTTTTAAGTTTAGCTATTCTTAAGCTATATGCTAGCTGTTTTGGCAAACCTAGATTTTTTGTTTTTTAGGCTAATTTGGCATTTAGCAAATATTTTAGCTAGCTATTAACTTTAGCATTTTCAGCTATTATCTTCAGCGATTTCAGCTACCAACTTCAGCGTTTTTAGCTATCAATTTCAGCAATCAAATTCAGCTTACAGCCTTCATAGTAGCATTATTGCAGGTATTTCTATAGATCTATGTTGCAGTTAGTTTAAAGCCATTGATGGTTAAGATGTGCTTTACATTCAGTTTGCGTATATCCTGATTAGTCGACTAATCTGAAAAAATAATTAGTTGACTATTAAAATAATCGTTGGTAGCAGCACTACTCTGATTTCAGACTCACAAATGCAGCTAAATGTTGCAAAATGGGAAAAATAAGTTTAATTACTTTAACTTAGATAAGTCTCCTTATGCCAATTTTTTTATTAAAAAAAACTTTTCCAATAGTGTTTTAATTATGATTGTGAAGTTTTTAACCCAACTTAAATGTCTCAAAAAGCAATTTTTCATGATGATCTGAAGCCTCAGTTTCCAAAATCTCCTTCAAGGGGGCGTAGCTTGCGATCACGTCCTCTTGCTATGGCTGTGACAGGGTGCAACATGAGCAAGAATCAGAAACATACAGTTCAGAAAGCCTCAGGAATAAATGCACTGTAAAAGATGCAACATATGTTTATTAAAGTTATGGATTGATTTTCCTTTAAAGCAATTTATTGATTTTTTTTAATGAACGGAACTTTGTTACAAAGAAATAATTTATAGTTTTCAAACTGAAACTCTTTGTTTTTTGATAAATCACTACATAACGACTGCTTTTTATAACTAGCAAAAAAAAGGTTTTGGCTTCTTCTAGTTTAAAATTTGATTTTTTTGACAATGATTTGTAAAAAAAAAAAAAAAAAAAATTGATAAATGTTGTTTCTAATTTGACGGTGTTGCCTTGTCGTTGATATCAAATATTAGGCCTATTGCTAACAGTTGTTGGCAGATGAATATACAACTCACAATAAGTTAGGGATGTTGTGAAAAATAAAGTGATTGATTAGTTGCGTTCACTTGTCTTCTATAGGGTCAAAGATCGGATTAGAATAGAACTGAGTACATGGACCCTGAAAAACTTCATCCGATTGTAACAAACGTTTCCATGTGTCACACGTTTGATTGGAATAAATCATGCTGACATGCGCAGAACTGTCTAAAATGCTGGAAATAGTCGCAGAAGTCTTTATTTTGGGGTATCAACCGTCAAACTATTGAATTTTTTTTTTATTTGTTATTCTTAATATCAATGGGAACTTTTTTGTATTTCATTCAAATCCAGAACAAATAGGAGAACTACTCATACCCCAAACTATTAGTGATAAGTGTGATTATGATCAACCCTTTCTCGCTGATCTTCAGAGGATTTTTCGGACTTTTCTGACACTCATGTTGGGTGTAAAGTCACTCTGAGATCCCGATTTAGCTTCACAGCTAAGCATGGAGCTCCTCATTTGAAAAAAGGGTGTAAGAATGATGGACAGAATTAAAAGAGGTGTGAACTTTCAAAGTGGATTGGAAGTCGGAGAATGTTTTCAGGATCTTTTCTTACTTTCCTCTCACTCTGGACTCGGCTCTTTCCAGCACAACTTTAATTCTGATTGTTGGCTGTTGTCGCCTCTCAGCGAGAAGGTACTGGTTCCAATCCCAGCTGGTTCATTTCCGTGTAGTTTGTATGTTTCCCCCCATGAAGCTTTCCTACAAATAGCTAAAAAGCCAGCCTTTCTACTCAATCATTCACAATTATGTTCTTTAGGGCTGCCACAATTAGTCAACTAATCAACTATTAAAATAGTCGACGACTAATTTAATAGTTAATTAGTTGTTACTTCATATTATATGGAGTCTGTGTGTGGTAAAGTTAATAGTTATAATGACATTCTGCTAGCATTTTGGACTAGTTTGGCATTAATTATGGTTTTTAGGCTATTTTGGAGTTCAGCTAATATTTCAGCTACATGTAGCTATTTGGGGTAATCTGGGCTTTTTTTCACTTGTTTTTATTTCGCTTGTTCTTTTCATCTGTTTTAGAGTTTAGCTCAAATTTCAGCTTTTTTTTTTTTTTAAGACTATTTCGGAGTTTAGCTAATATTTCAGCTACATCTAGCTATTTGGGGTAATGTAGGCTTTTTTTTATTTTTCATGCTGTTTTGGAGATTAGCTCAAATTTACATCTGCATGTTAGCTGTATTTGGCTAATTTAGGCTTTTAAAAAAAATGTAAGCTGTTTTGGAGTTTAACTAAAATTTCAGCTTCATGCTAGCTGTATTTAGCTAATTTAGCCTTTTTAAAAAAACAAGTTATTAAGGCTGTTTTGGAGTTTAGCTAATATTTCAGCTACCTGTAGCTATTTTGCATAATCTAGGTGTTTTTGTTTTTTAGGCTGTTTTGGAGTTCAGCTAAAATTTCCGCTCCATGCTACCTGTATTTGGCTAATTTAGCCTTTTTTAAGTTTTGAAGGCTGTTTTGGATTTTAGCTAATATTCACCTGCTTGCTAGCTATTCTGGGTAATCTGGGTTTTTTGTTTTTTAGTCTTTTTTAGAGTTTTGCTACTATTTCAACTGTATGGTAGCTGTTCTGACTAATTTTGTTTTTTTTCCAGTTTTTGTAGGATAATTTGACATTTAGCTAATATTTTAGCTGGCTGTCAATTTCAACATCTTCAGCACGAGCATCTTCAGCAGCCAAATTCAGCATTCCCACTAGCATTATCACAGGTAATGCTATATATATATGATCTTTAGTTAGTTTAACGCAAATCATGGTTAAAGATGTGTGCTTTATATCCAGTTAGTGCATGAGCTGATTAGTCGACTAATCAGAAAAAAAAAAAATTGGTAATTAATAGACTATTAAAATAACCTTTTGTGGCAGCACTAATGTTTTTGCTGAGACGTGATTTCTGGTAAACCAATCAGCCCCTCGAGGCCTGACTTTGGACACCCTTACTCTATAACCACCTGATCCAGGTAAACAACTGCCAATAAGGTAGGGTTTCTGAAAAAAACAACAGGAGGTCGGGACCTTCATCTAAAACAGGTGTCTGCAACTTTCAACATTTAAAGGGCCAGTGGGGTCGATTTCTCGCCAGTTACAACTCAGCGGGAGCCACAAAGTCTCACAAAAATAAGACACTTCTTTGCATTTATTTACTGTTATGATAAAAATTAACAAATTGATTTTTTGTGCATGAACATTAAGAGACTAACAGCCTTTTTTCTAAATCGGTTTTAACTTTTGATATGACTCCCTTTCAAAATAAAATACATCAAAATGCAGCAAATGTTGTAATAGGTAGATTAATGTCAGCAGTAATTTAAAAAAAGACAATATACTGTTTATTTTATAGTTTATGGTTTATAATCACAAACTTAGCTTTGTAGAAATAATTCAGAACTAATTAATGACCCTTATGGTATTTTTCAGACCATATGGCAGAATTAAACCCTTGAAATAGTACGCTTTCTAATCCGGTGTAGTACACGGCACTCTGTCCGAATGTTTTAGTACAACTTCAAAGTTTTGTGCTTTATTGATTGTTGGAGCATTGTGGGAGTCTGGTGGAGGGAAATCTATGGAAGTTTTTCTGAGCCATAATTCAAATTATTATGTATTTCTCAATCAATAATTCAGTTTGCAAATTCATCATGCAATTTGAATTATGACATCAAAAACCCATACCAGTTTTCAATGCAATTGCTTTTTTATAATTTTACAATTGTTATATTGAATTGTAAATTTTAATATTGAATTCTAAATTGCAAAATGTACTTTTATAATAAAAGCCCGAATTGAATATGGAATCTTCTACTGAAAAATGTGTAATCAAATTGCACGATGAATTTGCAAATTGAATTGTCAATTGAAAAACACATAATACTTTGAATTATGGCTCAAAAAAACTTCCATAGTTGCAGACCTTGGATCTAAAAAACATTGTCAAAGTTTAAATTATGGACTCATTTCATCCACATTTTTCTGTAACAAGAATAAATCTTTACTTGTATTGTTAATATTTTTCTTGTTTGAAGTTTATTCGAGTCCAAAAACATCCTTCAGCTCCTGGTCGTCAGCGTACATGAGCATTTGTTCTCAGTTACCTGGTTAAACTAAAAAAAGAAACGCCGTCGTTCACACATCGCAGAATGTGCAGTTCGTCTTTGCGGAGGCGTTCTCGCACAAAGCAAAGACTCTTTAAGTTGTTTTCTGTGACAAACGCTAACTTATCATTTTCCAGTGAGTCTGCCCAGTGAGCTCGGCTAATAAAAATACCCCCGGTGTGAACATGATCCTGCAGTTAGTGTGCCATGAACACAACTCAGCCAACGATGCCTAATAAACGGTTGCAGCGCCAGGACTTTGTGTAAGACAACACTAATTAGCGCGTGGTTTATACCTCTCTGCCTTCCAGCCCTGCCCCCCCCTCGGCTCTACCCCCTCCCTGTCAGCAGAAGAAGGCTCCACACCCCCACTGCATCTCCAGCTCTGTAATTAAAACGGTGTAATCTAGGTGGATTGCCTCTATTTTTAACAGGCCCCCCTCGCCTGTCATCATGCGGGTGGAGTGACACAATGGGAAGCATCAAGGAGGAGGACTCAGCCTCAGCACCAGGTGATGACCAACTTAGTAAAAGAGGAGAGAAATCATTAACTACCATAAAAAGTCTTCAGATCATTTTTCCTTTCAAGACCCACTCTAATGAGAATTGTGTTTTTTTTGGCATTTTTAACATGTTCTTGTAGGATTTTTCTCATAATAGAAGAAAAATTTAAACAGTAAAAAATGCACATGTAGTCGCACAAACTACAATCCTGCTCCGCCCCCTTTCTGATTCATCCACTTGTAGACAAATAGATCCATGTTTGTCTTTGTTTCCCTCGTCTGATCTGGTATTTGACTCTTCAGTATCAGTTACCCAGTTGTTCCAAGCATGCGCAGAACTTGCATCACTTCCTGTTGGTGGCGAACGTCGCAACAGTGAAGTACCGTATTTTCTGGACTATAAGCCGCTACTTTTTTTTTTAATCATACGGCTTATACAAAGGTGTGGCTATTCTGTAGATTTTTCTTCCACCGCTAGGGGGAGCTCTAACCGGAATTTGAATCAAAAACAACAACATCAATGCAAATCAGAAAAGCCAACGCTACTTTTCCTTTAGCAGATAGAAAACTCGTGACAAATTATTAACTGGTAATTATTTTAAAACTCCTTCATCGTGGAAATCACACAAAGAAGTTTGTGTGGTGGACATTTTAAGTTAAAAGATACGGAGCTTTGCTATCTAGGAAGGAAACCGCACTGCTGCACACAAGCTTAGCATCAATGATGGTGAGACGCTGGAGACGGCAAGTACATACATGTACATTTAAAGTACAAAATTGTGATAGTAATTATCTTATTTTTCAACATAGATATCTGCGGCTTATAGCCCAGTGCGGCTTGTATTTCCTTTTTTTTTTTTTTTAATTGAGCATGTGCGGCTTATATACAAGTGCGCCTTATAGTCCAGAAAATACGGTAATTACGATGGGCTAAATGCACCACCTACTTCTGCATTCGGTGCATGACCGCTCGGTCATTCCCGGTCGGAGCAGTGGACTATTGTTTACATGGGAATAGTGGAGCGTTGGGAGTTTACAGGATGTCTTTTGGAGCTACCAAGAGTCACTATTGTTCATCTTTTTTACTCTGAAGCAAAAATGTAAAAAGGATTTGGAAATTCATGTTGGTGACATAGTAGATACAGCCAATGCACGCAGGTTCTTGCAATGTTTCACATATTTTAAGTGAATTCAAAGCTGTTACTGGTCGCAGTATTTAATGAAGTCCCGTTAGCTGTCACGTAGCTAGAGCGCGGCTGCAGATCGGGAACCATTTGGTGCAACTCGAATCGTGACCGGAATCCTGTCCCTAACTTTTCCTCCGCGTCCGTGCAGCCAAGAAAAAAAGTTCAGAACCAGCTGGAAATATTTAGAAAATGACGTGGGAATACTGTCGTCACTTTTCGTTTGGGCTAATGCTAACTAGCATGATTATCGCTGTTTTTATCTTTATGACCTGTTAGTTGTGTTTCAAATACGTTAGCGCTCGCTGCTATCGCTCCACGAGGAAGGTAGAGGCTCCTCATCATCGGCTCAGTAATCCGAAAGCCACTTGACAGTTTGCTTAAATGTCCAAAGTTCTCTTGAACGGGTTATAAATGTTCTAACCGCTACGTTTGATCTCAAAGAGTCACATGATCATGCAGCACATGGTAGCGTTTTGTGAGTACTGGGTGCTTCAGGAAGGCAAACTTTGCCTTTTCGGATGTCATTGTGTAAACACACAATTACAAACTAACACACAATGTTAAAAAAAAAAAAAAAAAATTAGGCAATATCAGAAATAGTACACAGAAATTTGATAAGATGTATAAACTAAGCTGGAACCAGAAGTAAATGCAGTACCACAGAAAAGGCGAACGTACTATGTGGTGAGAAGGAAGGAATTCAGACAAAAACTCCAAAATTGAGTTCCCTTGAAACTTCCCAAAAGCCTTTGCGAAAAACCAATGTGCACCAATGCTCACTACATTGGTGGATATAGACCACAATACATTGTGTTTGAACTTTTGTTGCAAAAAAAACATTTTTTTATCAAGTTTATCAATTTTTTTTTTGATAAACCATCAACGTTTTCATCATCAGAACACAAAGGAGTCATAATTAGACATAAAAATGTGTTATATTGACTAGATTTTCACTTTTTGAAATCGGTGATGTCATCTATGCTGTTTAAAATAAATAAATAACTAGTGAGTGTGGTGTCTGAATGGCTTTCATAAACCAGGAAAGACAGCCCTGCACTATATAGCTTCTTAGTAGTTAAGGATTCGGGTATTTAGACATAGCCTTACTCTAACTCAGTGACCAAATGATCCCGCCCACAATTCGGAGGTAAATTTCAAATAAACTACTGCCGCTCTACTGTAGAGCTGCCCCGATTAGTCGACTAATCGACGACTAATCAACTATTAAAACATTTTCGGTTGCATTCCAGCTATTTTGGCTAATTTTGGCTTTTTTTTTTTTTTTTAGGTTATATTGGAGTTTAGCTAATATTTTGGCTATATGTTAGCCATTTAGGCTAATTGAGGCTTTTTGTTTTAGTTGTTAAAGCTATTTTGGAGTTTAGCTAACATTTCAGCTAAATGCTAGCTATTTTGGCTAATTTAAGCTTTTTTTGTTTTTTTAGGCTATTTTGGAGTTTAGCTAATATTTTGGGTATATATTCGCCATTTAGGCTAATTGAGCCTTTTTTTTTTTTAGTTTTTAAAGCTATTTTGGAGTTTAGCTAACATTTCAGCTAAATGCTAGCTATTTTGGCTAATTTAAGCTTTTTTAGTTTTTTAGGTTATTTTGGAGTTTAGCTAACATTTCAACTGTATGCTAGCTGTTTTGGCTAATTTAAGCTTGTTTAGTTTAGTTTTTTAGGTTATTTTGGAGTATAGCTAACATTTCAGCTAAATGCTAGCTATTTTGGAGTTTAGCTAAGATTTCAACTGCATGCTAGCTGTTTAAGTTTAATTTTTTTTTTTTTTTTTTTACGTTTTTTAGGCTAGTTTGGCATTTAACTATTATTTTAGCTGGCTAACGGCGTCAACGTTTTCAGCTTTCAATTTCAGCATCTTTGGCTATCAACATCTTCAGCTACCAAATTCCGTGTACGGCATTCAATGCTATAAATCTAGGTTGTAGTTAGTTAAAAGCTAATGTTGGTTAAGATGTGTGCTTTACATCTGCTTTGCGCATGACCCAATTAGTCGACTAATCGGAAAAATAATCTGTGATTAGTTATCTATTAAAATAATCGTTTGTGGGAGGACTATTCTACATAAACTATGTCCTAGAAAATGATGAAATTTCATTTAGACAAAAATCGACTCTTGGGAAGGCTTTTACAATAGGTCAAAAGATGATAAAAGTGAGACTTGAATCAGTGCCGATTATAAGATTATTTGACAAAATAAACCTTTCATCTTCTTCAAAATGAAACTTTTATTTTCGCTTGGATCTCGCTAATTCTGATACTCAGAAGTCTATTACTGTGTGACTGAAGATTTAGCTGTTTGCTCTTCTCAGCCTCAGATAATAACGTGGCAGACACACAGAAAGTGTTGGTTATAGAGTTTGCTCATTGCATTAGAGATCATTTATTCACAGGGAGGAGTGGTGAATGAATGCCAAGCATGGCGGCACCCTGCAGTCCGCTCTGCATCAAAGCTAACAGCATTAAGCCCATTAGTGGTCCTGCTGAACACATTACAAACCAACTACTGTTGCTTTGAAAGCGTACTTTTAAGTAATCCTTTTTTTTTCCTCTGGAACTTGCTGCTGTTGTCGCCGGTGCGGGTTATCATCAGACGGACAGAGAAACTGCATTTAAAAGCTTTTGCCATTAGTCCGTAATTCCGAATTAGTTGCCCCCGTCGCCGCTTCTGCCCCTCACCCCCCCTGCGGCATCAGCTCAAGAACACGGCCATTACCCGTCACCGTTCCTATGGCAACACCACCCTTACAAGGGGGCCGTGTTCAGAGTCACATGTGGATGTGTGAGCGTGAGCGTGGCACGCCGAGGTTTATTTAGATAATGTCAACAAGGAATGTAATCTTTTTTTAAAGGTTTAACATCGCCGCTGCCTGTCAGTGATAAATAGCCTCCAGAAAGTGAGCAAAAGTTGAAAAAAAAACAATAATTCTGAAGGTATTTTAAGTTTTCCAACTTTCTGATTGATCTCTGCAGCTTAAATCTTTGATTAGGACGTCTGGACAGTTTGAAAGTCAGGTATTTAATGTCACCTCAGGCCCTTCGGGAGGCGGAATCTGAAGTAACGGGGAATGAAGAGAAAGATGAAAAGAGGTGAAATGACAGGACTGAGGGAACAGAGGTGAAAGGGGGCTGACGGACAGAGCAGCGCCGATGAATGCTACCCTCTTTTTAAAGGCGCGGCCTGGCATTTAGGGAAAATAGAGATAAGGGGTTCGAATATATCACTTCCAGTTCTTCTTTGTCGCTGAAAGAGTGCCACCACTTCCTCCAAACTGCCATAAGCCAATTAACATGCTTCTATGTTGGTTTATCAATATGCAATAGACCGGCCACCCACGTACAACAATTAGCTCGCATTTTGCCACATGAATGTGAGGGGCTCGGGGAGGTGTGCGACGGCTAATGGGAAGGGTTTGAAATATAGCTGCACTCTCTGATAGTCAGAGGAAATCAATGGGATGAAACACCCCCCCCCATGAGAGGACCCAGCCATTAGAGAGAAGCATTATAACGCCGCTCGCCTTGGACAGAATAAGCTCCTCTTCTGTTGAATGTTTACTTTTTTGTTTATCGTTTTGCTTGATTAGTCCCATGACGATTTTCTCTATCTAACGCTGCCAAGTTGGTCTCCGTTTTCATCCTCTCTTCTTTTTTTTTGTCTCTGAATGCACAATTAATCACACTCAACCTGTTCCAAGCCCCCCCCCCCCTTAATGTTTTGATCCAGCCCCCCTCCTCCCTCACAGATCTGACTCGGTCTGCATTTGTACCCAGATGCAGGTCTGATCTGGATCAGAGCAACTTGTGAGTCAGCATCCCTCATGAGAATTGGATTTCCTCGAAGCGCTGAAGGCCTGAACAGACTGGGAGCTGTAACCGCATTAAGCTTCATTTAGAACAGGAGTGTCAAACTCAATCGCACAGGGGGCCGAAATCCAAAACACACCTTAGGTCACGGGCCGAACAGGATAAACATTTATTGAACACTCTAAAACTACATTTTTAAAACTGTAACTTTTTAACATAATTATGTACTCGATATATAGCATTACCTGCATTAATGCAGCTGTGAGCTGAATTTGGCCGCTGAAGATGCTAATGATGATAGCTGAAGATGCTGAAATTGATGGCTAAAAACGCTGAAGCCGAAAACTGGAAACAGAAAACGCTAAAGCTGATAGCCAGCTAAAATCTTTGGCTAAATTAGCCAAAAAAAAAACTTAGGTTAGCCAACACTGCTAGCATGCAGCTGAAAAAAACAGCTGAAGTTCAAAATAGCCTAAAAGACTAGAAAAAGTCTAAATTAGCCAAAAGAGATAGTATGTAGCTTAAATATTAGCTAAACTCCAAAACAGCTTAAATCGCAAAAAAAGCGTAAATTAGCCAAAACGGCTAGAATATAGCCAAAATATTAGCTAAACTTCAAAATAACCTAAAAAACAAACAAAAAAAGCCTAACTTATCCAAAACAGCTAGCATTTAGCTGAAATATTTGATAAAGTCCAAAACAGTCGAATAAAACAAGTAAAAAAAAAAAATCCTAAATTAGCAATAATGTATGGCATAAAGCTGGAATATTAGCTAAAGTTGAAAACAGACTAAAAAAAAGCCTGCATTAGCCAAAACAGCTTGTATGTTAATATTAGCCTAATTCCAAACAACCTAAAAAACAAACAAAAAAAGCTTAAATTAGCCAAAACAGCAATCATATAGCCAAATTGTTAGCTAAACTCCAAAATAACCTTAAAAAACAAACAAAAAAGCCTAAATTATTCAAAACAGCTAGCATTTAGCTGAAATATTTGCTAAAGTCCAAAATAGTCGAATAAAACAAGTAAAAAAAACCTAAATTAGCAAAAATGGCTAGCATGTAGCTGAAAAATTAGCTAAAGTCTAAAACAGACTAAAAAAGCCTGCATTAGCCAAAACAGCTCACATGTTAATATTAGCCTTATTCCAAACAACCTAAAAAACAAACAAAAAAAGCTTAAATTAGCTAAAACAGCAAGTATTAGCCAAAATATTTGCTAAACTCCAAAATAACCTAAAAAACCAAAAAAAGAAAGCCTGCATTATCCAGAGTGACTCGCATGTTAATATTAGCCTAACTCCAAAACAGCCTAAAAAATGTAAAAAGCCTAAATTAGCCAAAACAGCTTGCATGTAGCTGAAATATTAGCTAAACTCCAAAATAGCCAAAAAAAATCTTAGTAAATGCCAAAATAGTCTAAAAAACTAGCAGAATGACAAGTTAAAACTGTAACTTTTCAACATAATTATGAAAAATAAAAAGGCAGAAAAAATTAGAAGATTCAGAGTGGAATGGTTTATGATCTCCCCGCTGAGGGATTGGGAGCTCATCGTCCGGATGCACTTCTTCTGTTTCTCTGAGCGCACGGCGGCTGCACAGTGAGATTGCGTGGCCTCCTGCGCTGCTAAAGATCAAACCGTCTTTCTTTTCTCCTTCAAAAAGGATTTTTAAACAAAGCAAAAGCTGAGAATCCTGGAAATGAATTGTCTGAATTAAAACGTCTCTTTAGAAGGATTTAGAAATGTGAGGCTTTGTGAGTTAATCTTCAATTAGACGCCGTCACCTTCTTGTTGTTTTTTGATAAAAGCACTCATTGTTGTGGGGCAGCATGACTTTAATGGAGTTCTGCATTGCCAGAGAAAAAGTGACTTTTTTTTTTTTTTTTTTGGGTTGTTTTCAGCATTAAAGCCACCAAGCAAAGAAGCTGGCAGAGCGAGACCACCCTGACATGCTGACAGGCGAAGTTCAGGACTGGGCGAGAAAAACAGCGCGGTGACACCTCATCTCACCCCGAATCTGAGCGTGTTCGGGTGGAGGAGGGGGTGCTGCTGCTGACAGTGCTGTACTGCAGGGGAATCAATGGCAGCGGCTGTGAAGCATGCACGCACTTAGAAAAGAGTGAATATGCGCAGTTTAAGAAAGCGCGACTAACACGTTTTTAACAACACGAAGCAGTGATAGAAATGTTCTTGTTTGCCTATCAGCACACAGTTGATTTCTTTCATATTTCCTGAGTTCAGAGGCTGTCTGCCGAATCGGTTTCGGCTGAATTGGGAGTTGTGGATGAAGGAATGTGTGTCGATGCATATATATGTGTCGTCTGCTTGACTGGGTTTACAGCTTTGTTTCATTTTGTCACTAATTCCTTGTTTCAGAAGAGGTGAACATCATGTGCCATCTGCTGAAATAAGCTTCCGCCTGTGCGTATGAGACAACACCGCGAGCGTAAATGAAGGTGTGAACTGCTTCAATCCTTTCATATCTTTGTTTTAAGTGCAGTTTGTGTTTCATGTTTTAAATGCAGCAAAGAAAGAGAGAAAATGGGTCAAAGAAATGTCATTTCATCTCTCTGGGATTTCTCTTGTTGTCCAGCAGCTGGACTTAACTCCTTGTGCTATGCTAGGCGTGCTAACGTTGGGAGTGGGGTCATCTGGACCCCACAAGACAGCGCGCTGAACTTTTTCTTTTTTTTTTTTTATAAATAAATGATTTTTGATTTTCACTGGTGTCCATGGCAGACATGAAATCCTGTCCACCTTCGTCCACCTCTGTCATGGGGACATCAGTGTAAGGGTGGGGTCATCTGGACCCCAAAAAATAAATAAAGTATTTAAAACTGTAAACTACAACCTTCTGAATTCTAAGATGTCAACTTTTAACATGTAACACCAGGAAATGTCATGGTTTAAGGCCAAGAACACTATTTAATAATAGATCATGTAAGAAAAATAGTGACCGGAATCCCCCAGGGAACCATATTGGGGCCAATTATCTTCTATATGTACTTTTTGTTTTTTACGTGTGTATTTTAATGAACTGTCCAAAGTGTGTCCTGGCGCTGGCTTTCAGATATATGCTGACGACATTGTGCTTTATGAGTCTGATGCTCTCCACCTTGCTGAACAGCTCCTGTTTAACTCTTAATTTGAAGATATTTGGAGTTTTTAACATGTATTTGTGGCATTTTTCTTATGAAAGAGAACAAATATAATAAGAAATCATATTGTTTTTGCATTTACGAGTATTTCTCCTGTGGTCAAATGAGCTGCCGTTCACATGTCTGTGGTCAAATCAGCCGTCACTGGATTTTTTTGTGTGAGTTTCATCCAATACTTAGAGTAGCAGAGCTGAGAACGCTGGAAAATTTCCACGGAGCTTCTTGATGTGACCACGGGAATGCGAACGGCGGCTCATTTGACCGCAGTTGGAAAGGATTGTAAATCAATGAAAGAAATTCGGATGTTAGCTTTCATTATTTTCTGCTCTGAGAAACCAATGGATTGAATGTATTGATCACAGCAACGTCAATAAACATTGGAGAATTAACTAAAAGAGTCTTTGGTGAACTGGAAGGAGAAAGAATCAGGATTTTGGGGGAAGTTCTGTCCATGAAGATCTTCACTTCCTCGTCCGAGCCGACATCCGGATCAGAACCATACGGCTGGACATTTTTATATAGCAGCAGGAAAGATTTACGCTACCGAGACACAGAGCTATCATAATCAGAGATGGGTGGAGCTACCCAGCTCATCTTTAAAAGCCACGCCCCCTCAGAGGAGATTTTGGAAACAGAAGCCTCAGCATTAAAAATAGCTTTATTAACCATTTAGGTTGTGGGATTTTGGTTAAAAATTCACGATTAAAACAATACTGAGAATGTCTTTTAAAAATAATAAAAAAATTGTCACGGGGGACTTTAAATAAATGGAGGACTCCTTAAGCAAAGAGAGCAAGAAAAATTCTAGTGATATAAGACTCTGTTAAATATTAAGTCATTTAAAAAAATAAAAGCTAGCATGAATTATTCCAGAATGATCAGGAGTGTCTCCGACCAGTCAGGCTAACTTGAAGTCCATAGAGGCTGTAGAATCAGGTTTTAAACATTTTGGATAAAAAAAAGTTACTTTTGTATTTTACTGTACTTAAATATAAGATTTTAAATGTTGTGAATTTGATCTAATTTATCTATTTGAAGCTATTTCTTTATGTTTGACTAGACTTTCACTAGAAACTTCCCGATCGACAAAATCAACTACAAGTGGAGACGATAAAGTTTTACTTCACAGAACACCTTTTGCTCAAAATACTTTTTTAGTGAAAGGGGCCAATCTGTGAGCAGTCTTCCTATTAATCTAAAATATTTATCTAAACTGTACATCTTAAAAAAAATATCCATTTTGGCTCACGGAGCAACAGCAGTTCAACCACATTGTTTAAATCAGGGGTTTCAAACACATGGCCCGTGGGCCACATCCGGCCCTCCAGATGGTTTAATCCGGCCCAGTCACGAAGAGAAAAAATATAAGGGTCTTGGGGATAAAAGAGCAAGTATCCAGCCTATTTCTGTGGCAAATTATGGTTTTTAAAGAAATGGTCGCAATGCGCAATTCCGCCACTAGGGGAAGCAAAGGAAAAGAAAAATCCGACATAACAAGAGAACAAGAAATAAACGGTGTTTCTTTGCGAGTGTTTGCCACGTCTGAATAAGAGGCTGTTAGGTTCTCTCTGTTAAAAAGTTACGATTTTAAAGTTTTAAAAATTGGCATTCTGCAGCTTTTTGAACTATTTTGGCAGTTACTTAAATTTTTAGGCTATTTTGGAGTTTAGCTAATAGTTCAGCTACATGCTAGCTGTTTTGGCTAATTTAAGGCTTTTAAAAAAAATGTAGGCTGTTTTGGAGTTAGGCTAATATTTATACGCTAGTTATTTTTGACTAATTTAGGCGTTTTTGTTTTATAGACTGTTTTGAAGTTTAGCTAGTTTTACAGCTACATGCTAGCATTTTGGCTAACCCTATTTTTTTAGGCTAATTTGGCATTTAGCTAATGTTTTAGCTGGCTATCAACTTCAGCATCGTCAGCTCACATCGCTTGCGTTACAGCTCAGGTGTGACGCGGGAGCATTTTAGCTACAGCCGACGGCTCATATTAGCCACAGGCTAATATGTACACGCTCATCCCCGCTTTATTCGCTGCGGTTCAGCTGCGTCATCCGGCGAAAATTTGAACCGAACAAAACGGATTTGCTTCGCCGCAGACGCAGGACGTGAACGCCAGCTGTGGGATATCCGGTTACGTTAAGACTGCGGCACTCGCATCGGAGCTGTAATGCTAGCAGCGTGAGCCCGGGCAAGCCTCAGTGATTTCAGCTATCAATTTCAGCATCCTCAGCTATCAGCACAAGCATTTTCAGTGTCCAAATTCAGTATTATCACGGGTAATGCTATTCATCTAGTTCATAATTATACTAAAAAGTTAGTTTTAAAGTTTTAAAAATGTAGTTTTATCGTGTTAAATGAATGTTTATCTAGTTCGGCCCGCGACATAACGGGTGTTTTGGATTTTGGCCCCTTTTGCCATAGGTTGTTTTGCTGTTGTGTTACTGGTTCGACCCACTTGAGATCAGACGGGTTAAATGTGGCTCTTGACCCAAAATGAGTACAGTAAACTGCATTGTATACTTATGACAATGAAACGCTCCTCTATAGAGTTAACCATGGCTATAAACACTGTCTAAATCTAAATGAAAAACATCTTCACAAGCCTCTTGAATTGTCGTGTTCTGTCATCAACTCAAACTTCATCAAGGCGTTGTCTTTATTTTGCTGTTGAAGGCCACTGCTGCTCCGCTTTATTTCGCTCCAGAATTGATGGACGGGAAAAACCTCCTCATTTTCTGAGGTCTCAGCTGTAAAAAGGTCAGCGGTGACGCTCCGTGACGAGCAAATGCACATTACGGAGCGGAGCCTTCAGACCCGCACACATGCTGATGGTGGTAACGCGCGCTGGAACTCCGGCTGATTAACATTATGTAATGATTTTTGCAAATGTATTTAAAACATAAATATGAAGATGGAAATAATTAACAGACTGCTAGACACATGGACGGTCACGCTAGCGATGGTTAGCATATGCCCAGTGGGCGAGTTGCCGCGCTCACCGTGACTTGAGGGCTGAATTTGGGAGCAACAGCTCTATTTCTGCAGCCAAGAAAAGCAAGAAATCACATTTATAATTGGTCGTATTAGCCGAGGAATTTTTATATATTTTTTTTAATCCTTGTGTCAGTTAAAAGTTGCTTTTTTTCACTAAAAAAATACTGTTTAATTTTGACGTTCCCCTCTTTAAGATTTAAATCCCTGCTTACAAAGCTTAAGAAAATGATTAGAGATGATCTGATAAAAAAAAAAAAATCTTTGATGGATTTATCATCTTAAGAAGTGAACTTTGTTGTAATAATCAGGGGTTTAAAGGGGAAGCAAAAATCGTTAAAAAAAAAAAAAAAAATCAATCCAAAGCCGACACTGTTGGGAATAATAAATACAGATAAATCCACTCATTTTAATCAGCGTGAGGTTTTAATTTAATGAAAATAGATCAAAAAATTAACAAAAATCAAATCATTTATTAGAAAAATTTGAAGTCTTTAATTTTTTTAATCTTTTTCAGAAAAAAACAGTCCTCTTGTGTAAATTTGATGAACATTCCTCTATATTTTACTGTATTTTTTCTCCTAATAATCCACAGGAGATAATTAGTATTTTAACCTTCAACGCTATTTTCTCAAAAACCGGTTTGTTTTGGTTCTGGGAGAGAAGATGTAGTCACTACATTCTAATTGCCTAATGAGTTTATTTATTCATGTTCCTCTCTGAAGAACTTTTGTTCGACTTTGCCGGTCTGTTGCACACGGCGGAGTCCCATGTGTGTCCGGTGAATGGGGCCCATGTGTGAATGCATGGGTGTGTTTGTAAGGATTCATCTACCCGAGCTCTCCTAACAAGTGCTGAAATAATAATGAGAACATTGGTTTGCATCTGAGAGAGGAGGAGGAGCAGGAAGAAAATGGGAACCAAAAAGCTCCCAGCTGGATTTAGCCATCTTTAATACCTACGAACGCATTTTATCCCTTTTTTTTGGACAAATTAGGAGGCTTTTTCATCTATAAATGGATTTAAAATCCTAATTCTTGACATTTTAGCACAAATATCCAGCTGCACATTTGATTATTTTTAGCAAATTGCTTATAAAAATAGATCAAATTAAAATCTAGGATATAGAAACTACTTTAAGTTCCTCAAAATGAGATATTTATGAGAAGGATCCTGTAAGCATTAATGTATGCATTTTAATGCCCCAATCTAGTTAATAAGTAATGATTAAACCTGATGACGTATGGCAAAGAGGGTTTCTTCAAATTTAGTTGCTTTAATTAAGGATGACTTCGGTCAAAGTTAAAAGATTTATAACCCAAGATGTTCTGGAAGATTTCTGTTTAAAAAAAAAAAGACTAAAAGAAGACAATGTCCATTTCAGTATTTTAATTGCATGCTGAGGTTTTCAAGAATTTGGTACAAAAAAGTTCATGCAGCATTGGTGATTTTCAAAAGTGCAAAACGGGTCAAAAATCACTTTACAGGTCGATCCGCGAGCATGCCATGAGCACTCCATAAATCTGTCTTCAAAAAGGCCGATCAAAAAAAACATCGGCGTTATAAGAGTGATTTTTTTTTTTTTTTTTTACCAAACGAGACCAAGAAAAAATACTTTGTAGAGAGAAAATCCACACATCCATCACTTTCACAGACTGGCAGGCGTGGAACTAGAACTCACAGACATGCTCGTGGGCATATTTCTAAAGACTTTACAAAAATAAAGAACGAAAAACCATGAGGTAACAGCTTGTAAACGTTGTTGTCACTTTGTTCAAGTTGGCAATATCGAATTCATCCAAAAGTATTCAACGTGTAAACAACTGCCCGGGTTTTACGCACAAGCTTTACGCACAAACATTGGTCGTTGGACTACTTGCCTGTAGTCATTTCTTGGAAGGAAGCGTGAAGGTTTGCATATCTTTAGTGTCTGGGACACCAAGAGAGCGTCTTCGATCACATTTAGCGGACAGGAACTTTTGGCCTGCGGCTGGATCTCTCCACGGGTTCTGGTGCCATCGCCCTAGCTCAGCCCGACCATGACGGTCTCCACGTCTTTGGACGGTCTCCGGTCTTTCACCAAGAAGTTGATCATGCTCTCTGATTTGATCATCAGGTTGCAACCGAGGAAAAAGATGCCGAACATGACGGTGAGCGACAGGACGCACAGAACCGCGATCTGCACCACGCGCATGACGAAGAGTTTGCGCTCCTCCTGCAGAAGCACCAGAGAGCCTCCGCCGTCTCCGGTCACCACGTCGTCCGTGCTGTTGCTCGAGTATGTGGCCAGAGCGTCGGTGAGGGTCTGGCTCCCGTTGAAGAGCGCGTCCTGAGTCATGTTAAAGAGAGACACATTCATGTTTCCGCGCAGGTTTGCAGCAGCAAGACACGCGACTCCGGCTGGAAGGTACACAGTCTCACCACGAAACCTGGACTCCGAGCAAAAAGTTGCTTCATGTGATTGTTAGGCAGAAAAATGCAGAAACTAAAGAGGAAGAAAAGCGCTTTCGTACTGCCGGAGGTTTGCTGCTTCTTCAGTGCGTAATGAGCGCGTCAAGCATCTCCAGCCAATTCGCGTCAGCTCCAAACCAAAACAAGTTTCTTCTTGGAGAAAAGTCCGAGATGTTGGGATGCTGGGAGTAAAGTGTGACCCTCTTTCCCTGTGGTGTAATGAAGGACACTCCCTGCTCGCCCGTGCGTGTGCGCTCCCCCTGCGCTGCCTTTTAAAGCACGAGTTCCCCCTTTAGCGCGCCACCATCCAGCAGTGGAGGTACTTTTATTTTATTTTTTAATTTGCACACTAACTAAAAGTTCGTTTTCATGAATGATCTAGTCTGAATTTGAACACACAAAACAAGAAATGTTCAATTAAAATGTGAGAATATTCACAATTAAAACATGCATGAAGTCAAAAAGATTCATAATTACTCTCAACTTTGGTTGAAGTGTCTCTGTGCAGCAAATACGCAGAAACTTGGAGACTTTTACAGACTTACTTTGTGTTTTTAACATGTTATCTGATTAATGACACGCATAAAGAAAATATAATCTTTTTAAATCAAATTGTTGTGAATCAGGAACAAATAAATGTTAGTAAAGTGTATTTATGATGTAGAAAATACGCTATAGGGATATAAACTCCCAGTTATGGGTGATGGGAGAGGGGGGCGGGGTTGCTCCCTGCCCACAACGCAGTTGCTATCACATCCATCCATTTTCTTTACCATCATTTTCGGAGACGAGGCAGGGTACACCCTAAGACAGGTGTCTAGTTTGTGAAGCACGTGTTTTTTTTTTGTTTTTTTTTTGGAAAACCCATGCATGCACAGGGAGAACGTGCACACCGATATGCTCACACTGGACTAAAACCAGGATCTTCGTTTGCTGCTCCACTGTGAAGCCCTCCACCATTGACTGTACATCGAGAACTGGACAGAGCGGGTGTGATGTCACCAGTAGAAAATGCCTTAAATCTGGCTCCAGCAAAAACTGACGTTGCCATTTTTCGTTCACCATGTTTGAGCCCAACGACAGTGATTTTAAAGACTCATTGACTGTATATAAAGAACTGGACCGAGTGACTCCTCCCTCCTTATGCTGCAAATAGGAAGTACTTGCTGGTACCAGGAAGCCAAAACCCCACAGACTTCTATAGAGAAATAAACTTGAATCATATTTGTCAGAATAAAAATTCTTGCGCTGCTACAACTTTTTATTTGTTCTTTTTTTTCCACATTTTTTTGGTTTTTCAAGTTATAAACTGATGGATCTGATGGCTCAATAAAAGTAGGTGGCATTGCGTTGAACTTTCAAATCGACAAATTCTCCTGAGCCCCTGCTCAGTGGAAGGGGTGTGGCCTTCTAACTTGCTCACTTCTGATTGGAGAGAGTGGTTGCCATGGAAATATCACGATACGGACCAATCGCGGCTTACTGAGGACGTCGGATTCCAACACAGCGACGGATATATCATGGAAAAATAGTGACTGAATTAGAGCTAGAAATAAGCCATATACTGTTTGGGCGACGTCACACTATGTCTAGTTCTCTATATACAGTCAATAGTCTGAGTCAGTGTTTCCATGGTAACTACTGTCACCAATCATGAGTGAGCTTCATGAGTGAAGTCCACATCCCTTCCACTGAAAGTGGGAGAATCTGTCAATCGAACGTTTGATTTACGGAGGCTTCTGATTGGTCAGTTTAAAATTCAAATAACTTGCAATAAAGAAAAAAAAAATCTTAAAAAAAATTAGGTTTAGCAAGAAAATGTAAAAAAAAATGAATGGTTATTCTGACAAACTGAATGACGGAGTATTTACTGCATATTTCTCAGTAGAAGTCTGAGATTTTGGCTTTTTGGAACCAACAGGTAGTTCCTATTTAGAACACGAGGGGGGAAGGGTCACTCAGTCCAGTTCTCGATATACAATCAATGACTCAGACCGACTTGAACCAGTCACTCTCGCCTGGCTCCAACGTGGAGTAAGATGTTTTCTATGGGTGACGTCACTCATGTTCTTTCCAGTTCTCTATATACAGTCGATGCCCAAACACAGAGATGAATTAGTAATAAGCTACTGCCGCTCTGCAGAAACTATGTCCAAAAAAGACAACACAGGTAAAATCTCAATTAAGATTTAAAATAGATCAGAAGAGAATGATCTCAACAAATAAAACAAAAGGTGATTAAACTCATCAACAGCTTGATTGAATCAGAAATAACCTTTTTTTCTAGACTGTGACCAAAATGAAATCTTTGATCAACATTCTTACTCCTCTTTCTTTTCTTTTCTTTTCTTTTTTTCATCTGCTAAAGTCTTTAAGTGGACGTGATGCCCCTGCAGCTTCCTCTATAAAGACAAACGAGCCGCCAGGGAGCCCCAAGTAAACATGCAGAATGTTTGTGTATCAGTGGAAATGATGCCCGCGCTCTTCTCCTTCATCACTGGGAGCTGCTCATTCATGCAAAATATGAGGCTTCATGTTTTGGAAGTTCACAGTTATTGAGCGGCTGCATCAGACGCAGTGATAAATAATGCGCTTGCATTCCCATGCACCAGTTTTCCCTAAAATAAGGGATTTTTTTGTGAAATAATTGAATAATAAATCTTTTTTTCTATTTCTATGATCTAATTACACTCTTAAAGATTCAAATGTTTTGTAAAATTGCCCTGCGGTTTCAGGGCATTCACACTTTTGCATATTTTTTCTAGTTTTTTCGGAGCAGGAAGATCCGCTAACAAACACTGCCTGTTAGATTTTTCAGTGGTTTGCTTAAAAACAAAAGCCATGAAATTCAATTAGAGCCGCTCCTGGTGAGTGCGTCAGCAGCTTTTTAGCTGCAGGCATGTGTACAAACAATGATTGGCTCCAGTATAGTATGTTAAAGAAGCTGAGAGATGGAGCCGCCTGTAGATAAGAGCAGCAGGGCGTGAGTGTAGCTTTAAAATGCAGCCGGTGATTTAAATAAGCAGACTTTTTTCTGTTACTCACAGGGTGCTGATTATGGAGTCACTTGTACTTTTATGCTATCTAACGACGGCTCTTTATGGTTTTAAAATAAAATAATTTACAGAAAAAAAAGGACTCAGTTAAGCAGTTTTTGACTTATTAACTTATTAAGCCTGTTGCTTCTCTGAGAGAACGCTGCATGCTCCACTCCTGGAAGGAGATGCGATCCTAAACGATTCCTATTGTTGTTGCGACTGTACATGTGGAAACAGTAAATCGGTATAAGGCTGCATATATGGACATGAGAGTCTAACTTGTTCCTAAGCAACAGAAGACCTCTAAACCCAGTGACAGATGGGTGCTGAAGTTATTTTGGTTGAGAAGGGAGAGAGCTGAAAATACAGAGGCGGATCCAGGAGTAGCTGATGGGGCGGGAGCTTCAAGTAGATATCTGTATGTGTGAAAGAAAACAATGAAGTTATATTAGTCATTCTTTCACATGAAAGTAACAAAAGAATTAACATGATTATTTTATGGGGTGTCGTTTGTTAATTTTGACATCAATGTTTTTGGATATTTAGCTAAATTTAGGAGGAAGAAAAAGATGTCTGGTTTTTCAAATGTATATTTTCACCTTTTAAATTAATGTATTTATAAATGTTACATTTACTAACTAAATATTTAGTTGGAAAGCTAAATATCGAATTTTAAACTAAATAATTATTTATAGTTTGTACATTAAATATTTAGATCTAATCTAAATGTTTATTTTCCCAAGAAAATATTTAAGTTTTGGAACTAAATATTTAGTTTGGAGCTAAATATTTAGTCCTCTTTGAAGCTTGAATCTAAATTTTTAGTTTTTAACTAAACATTTAATTAAAAAATAAATATTTAGTTTAAAAAAAAACTAAATATTTAGTTTTAAACTAAATGCTTAGTTGGGAGCGAAATATTTTATTTTAAACTAAATATTTAGTTTTATACTAAATATTTAGTGTTAAACTTAATATTAAGTTAACAACTAACAATTTAGTTTCTAATAATGTATTTGCTTTTTTTTTAACTAAATATTTAGTGTTAACTATATGTTTAGATTTATTCTAAATATTTTATTTTCAACAAAATATTTAGTTTTTTAACTAAATATTTAGATTGGATCCAAATATTTAGTTAAAAACTAAATATTTAGATCCAAGCTAAATATTTGGTTTATAGCTAAATATTTAGTACGACAACAAAAATATTTGGAAAATAAATATTTAGGTTAGATCTGCATAATTAATGTGCAAACTAAATATTTATTTCATAAAATTAAATATTTAGTTTCTAAACTACATGTATAATTTAAAATGAACATTTAGCTTAAAATTAAATATTTAGCTTGCTAACTAAATATTTAGTAAATAAATGTAACATTTATAAGGACATTAATTTAAAAGGTGAAAATATCCACTTTTCGAAAACCAGACCTCTGTTTTTCTCTGCTAAAACATGCTAAATATCCAAAAACATTTATGTCAAAATTTTATGTAGCACATTTACAAACGGCACCTCATAGTGTTTAGGTAATAATATATAATTTTAGCTAAATTAGAGCTGAAATACAAAAAAATTGAAGTAAAATGTGTTGAACAATAGTTCAGGCATTAATCTTAGATCTAGATTTTTAATTTGTTGAACAATTTAGTTATTTTAACATTATCAAGCAAACCAAAAAAACAATCAAATACAGCCTACGATAATACTTTTTTCTGTTTAATTTTCATATGTGGCGAGACTAACCACTAAAGTTATTCTGAAATAAGAGTTTTACAGTAAGTTTATTATTGGACATATCTTGCGTTATCTTGAAGATACATTACCACAAGATGGAGCTAAAAGAGAGTTTTAGTCTACCTGTTTGGGGTCATCGCAGCTGTTGTAAATATATGTGTGATTAAGCTTGAAATAAATTAATTAATAAAAAAAGAAAATCATGAGGTCAAAGAAATGTACAAACAAAACAAAAATAACAAACATGCAAAAGAAAACTATCTGGCAATGACTTCAGCAGACATTTTTAATTGAATACAATCTTTTTGATCTTTTATCCCCCGCCTCCAAAAAAACTAAAAACAAAAAACAAAACAAGCTTTTATTTATTTTTTTATCCATAGCCAAAATAAAATCCAGTTGATAAATTGTGTTACATTTTTCTTTTTATTAGATAATCCGGATAAGATTTTCAAATAATAACAACCAAAATGTGTTTTATAGGAGCCCTGTAAAGCCTACTACAACTGATAGAAATTTTGATTAGTTTGGAATTAAAATAACCTTTTTAATAAAATCCACTAAAAATTGCAATATCACTTTTTATTAAATAAAAATGGTATCAATTTTGGAACATTGGGTGATGTAATAAGTTCTTGCTCACAACAATGTCAGAAATAATGACATCAAAAAAAATAAGGATCTTATTTACCAACTGTTATAAACAATTATTTATCAACAAATTTCACATAATTTCAACACAGCAATAGTCATTAAAAATTAATAACTATAGATAACTTCTCTGCATAACGTAAAAAAACATAAAAGAATAGCTAAACTTTTGCTGCCAAAAGGCTTTTTGAGATTTAGCAGCCATTTTGAAATGAGCAGGATGAGACCTTCTACTGCCCCTAGTGGCATTATGATGCATTGCAGGGAAGAAAATATGTACCAAATTACATACAACGTTTTTTTTTTTTTTTATTGAAAGATATAAGATATGGGCTAGCATTAAAAATATGATACAAATGGTTGCATAGGGTTAAGGTGGAATGGGTTAAATCAGGGGTGTCAAACCCAACCGCACAACGGGCCAAAATCCAAAACACACTGTAGGTCGCGGGCCGAACAGGATAAAGATTTATGGATCACTCTAAAACTACATTTTTAAAACTGTAACTTTTTAACATAATTATGAACTAGATATATAGCATTACCTACAATAATTCTAGTGTGAATTCTGTAAGATGAATTTGGTCGCTGAAAATGCTAATACTGATAGCTGGAGATGTTGAAGCTGGTAGCTAAAAACACTGAAGCTGATAGCTAGATAAAATATTAGTGGGAATCAGCCTAAAAAACTAAAAAAAAAAAAAGTTTGGTTAGCCAAAACATCTTTTATGAAGCTAAATTTCAAAATTCCCTAAAAAACAGAAAAAAATCCTAAATTAGCCAAAACAGCTAGCATGTAGCAGAACTATTTGCTAAATTCCCAAAACAGACGAAAAAATTATTTAAAAAACCTAATTGGTAAAGAAAATAAAAAAAAAAACACAGCTAGCATGTATCTGAAATATTAGCTAAACTCTTTTTAAAAATTTGTAGCTAATTTTTAGCAATTTTTAAAACTTTAATACTGTACCTTTTTAACATAATTATGAACTAGATATATAGCATTACCTGCAATAATTCTAATGTGAATTCTGTAAGATGAATTTGGTCGCTGAAGATGATAATACTGATAGCTGGAGATGTTGAAGCTGGTAGCTAAAAACACTGAAGCTGATAAAATATTAGTGGGAATCAGCCTAAAAAACAAACAAAAATAAAACTTTGGTCAGCCAAAACATCTTTTATGAAGCTGAAAAAAAATCACTAAATTAGCTATTAGCTAAATTCCCAAAACAGAGGAAAAAATTATTTAAAAAAACCTAATTGGTAAAGAAAATTTAAAAAAAACAGCTAGCATGTATCTGAAATATTAGCTAATCTCTTTTTTAAAATTTTTAGCAAATTTTTAGCAATTTTAAAAATTTTTAAAACTGTACCTTTTTAACATAATTATGAATGATAAAAAGGCAGGAATATTATTCCAAGATAAATCAACTTAAACTAACTACTAAAATAACTTTTAATTTTTTACTCTAAATAAAAATACATTTTGTCAAAATTAAATAAGCGCGAGATGACATCGGGTCATTATGACTTTGACACGTGTGGGTTAAATAAAATAACAAACACCCCAAAATGATCACAATAACATAACAAGTGGTGCAGAAGCACCAGAATGATTTCAGATGAAACAAATATTAGAATAAAAGAACAAGCTGAATGGTCATTCATTACTACAATGAAATCCAATATTGTGTTTTTTTTTAAAGATAAGAAACAATTGATTTTACAGAAAAGATTAAATTATGTGTCAATTTCTTTTTCTGTTTTTTTCTCTTCTCTTGCTGTATTCTTTTCTATTTCCAGTGTTTTCTAAATGATTTGGCCGCCTCAGACAGATGTGGGGCGCACACAGGTTGTTCCCAGAACCCTTTCAGTTCTGGCCATGGCTGCAAATTACCCTTAAATTGCGGCTGAAGGGAAAACGGGGAAGTTTTTACAAAAAAAAAAAAAAAGGATAGGGGGACTGGAAACCTAGCAACCAAAACTAAGCAGAGACATCCTTAGCAACAGAGACGTGGCTCACACCCCTTCTCTTTTTCAACACTTTTCATCCATACATCATCTCTGCTGACAAAGGGCTTTCCACAGACTCTTTTCAGTCCTGTTTTTATTAAATTCCTTTCTCTGATTAGAAGATCCGGGAAACTGGAATGAGATGATTAAAGCGAATCCGCGTCTGGGGGGGGTGTGTCCCTTTGTGTCTCTGAAATGTGCTTTTATTTTGTTAAAAAAAAAATGTCTTTCAGGGAGAAAATGTTCAATTTCTGAAGGTCCGTAAACCTTTGGGACTTCCCAGAGTAAACACAGTCATTAATCACTTACTGATACAAATTGCAGAGGCTCCGCAGCAGAAGGTCGAACCCAAATTAACCCCCAGCAACCAGTCTTCATCAGAGAAGGAGATAATGACTCAATTCCCTTGATTTGCAGGGGTATTTAAGTGTGCCGCTGTGGCTGCACCCCTTTCAGGCTGAAGGGAACTTATTTTTTTCTTTTTTTTTTAAGATCAAGATCACAGATTCCATGAATCTAATTAAAGAAATTCCTACGCTGGCTCCTGAGTGCAGAGATCATCTGCATTTCAACATCAACTTAATTTCCATTTAGATGCGTCTCCACATGTGAGATAATATGATTTTGTGTGTTTTCTGTCCCTTGAGTCGCCTTTCCCTTCAATTCGATGTATGTACCAGCAGATCACAGACTTTAAATCTTAAGAAGAGAAAGCTCCAGTTCTCTTTTTTTTTTTTCTCTGCTCTAATGTCTTCTCAGTTAAATTTTAATGTTTGCTTTCTTTCTTCTCGTCTCAGGGGGCAGAGATGGAAGCTGCAGGAAAGGGCTGATCAGATTGCGAGGATCACAAACGCACCTTCAACCACATCTGTGATTGTGCGTGTCAAACAATTCACTCGAGGAAAGCTCTTATTGGCCCCACTTGACCCTCACAGCTGCCGGTTGAACCCGGCAGAGCGGGGAAGCGTCTGGTAAGCCGAACACCGACTTCGTCTGATGGTATCTTCATAACAGTTCCTTGAACATGAGACGTCGAGAAATTTGGAGTTTACACAATATTTTAGCAACATGCTAACGTATTTGGCTAATTTGTCATCTACTGCGGGTTTTTGAAGCTAGCTTCAAAGCTAGCTTCTATTTTAAGCATGGGGTCCGGGGAGCCTTACTGACGGTTCTGTTCTTAGTCTTTATGGACAGGGGGATCTGGTTTGGGGGACCACAGGATTTCATCTCTGCTCTTTGCAGATGATGTTGTTCTGTTGGCTCCATCGAGCCAGGACCCCCAGCATGCATTGGAGAGGTTTGCAGCCGAGTGTGAAGCGGCTGGGATGAGGGTCAGCACCGGTTCTGGACCGGAGAAATGTGGTTTGCCCCCTCTCGGTGGGTGGAGGAGTTTAAATATCTTGGGATCTTGTTCACGAGTGAGGGAAGATCGGAGCGTGAGATCGACAGGCGGATTGGAGCGGCGTCCGCCATTTTGCGGTCGCTGCACCGGTCTGTTGTGGTGAAAAGAGAACTGAGCCAGAAAGCAAAGCTCTCGATTTACCGGTCAATCTTCGTCCCAGTACTCACCTGAGCTCTGGGTCGTGACCGAAAGAACGAGATCCCGACTACAAGCGGCTAAAATGAGTTTTCTCCGGAGGGTAGCTGGGCACTCCCTTAGAGACAGGGTGAGGAGCTCGGTCGCCCGGAGAGAGCTCGGAGTAGAGGAGCCAGTCGAGGTGTCTCGGGAATCTGGTCGGAATGCCTCCTGGACGCCTCCCTGGAGAAGTATTCCGGGCGTGTCCCACTGGATGGAGGCCCTGGAAAAGACCCAGGACACGTTGGAGAGACAGTGTCTCTCGGCTGGCCTGGGAATGTTTTGGGGTCCTCCCAGAGGAGCTGGAGGAAGTGGCTGGGGAGAGGGAAGTCTGGGCATCGTTGCTTAGACTGCTGCCCCCGCGACCCGGTCCCGGATGAGTGGAAGAAGACGGACGGATGGATGGATGGATGGATGGATGGATGGATGGATGGATGGATGGATGGATGGATGGATGGATGGATGGATGGATGGATGGATGGATGGATCTACTGAAGTTTTATGATGCTAATTTGGAGTTTACTTGATATTTTAGCAACAGGCTAACGTTTTTGGCTAATTTATTGTCTACTAAGGTTTTTATAGGTTAATTTAGAGTTTAGCTTCTATTTTAGTAACAGGCTAACGGTTTGACTAGTTTAGATTACAGATCATTTTAGGCTATTTTGGAGTTTTTACACAATGTGCCAGCTTTTCAATTTTATTTATTTATTGCTAATTTGGCATCTGAGGTTTTTTTATGCTAATTTGGATTTTACCAACATGCTAGCATTTTTAGGCCCAATTTATTGTGTACTGAGGTTTTTACAGGCAAATTTAGAGCTCTGTTTTAGCGACAGGCTAACGTTTTTAGCTAATTTGTCATTTACGGAGGTTTTTATAGGTTAATTTGGAGTTTAGCTAATATTTTACCTATAGGCTAAAATCTTTGACTGATTTAGTTTACTGAGGAATTTTAGGCACTTTTGGAGTAAAGCTGGTATTTAAGCAATGAGCTAACCTTTTTTTGGCTAACTGAGCATCTACTACTTTTTTTTGTGGCTAATTTGGAGTTCAGCTAAGCAACAGACTAATGTTTTTTGGAGTTTTTTTTTTGCAAAATTGTTATGTATTAAGGATTTTATAGCAATTTTCTACAATTTTTTTTAGAAATTTTGGTCAATTTCAACACTCCTTATGGATTTTTAACAAAATTCCCAGTCTATTAGCAAATGTAACGTTTTGCAAATAGCTTTTGAATTTTTCAGCAAATCCGTTTAGCAATTAAAGTAAATTAATCACAATTTTCAGCAAAAAGCTTCAGGATCTTCAGAGTTTTTGACAGAAACACACATAAAACTAGTTTGAACCATAGAATATATTTGCTATAAAAAGTTCCACCATCACTTTTGTTGACTAATTTTTACCCGATTTAATATATCCAATAAAAAGTATTTGTCAAAGAAAATAGATGAAAATATGACAGTACATGATAAGCTAGAGTGGTTTTATTTTATTTTATTTTCCACTGTAGTTCATGTAACAAAATGGGAAATAAAAACATTGGAAAATTTTTAAAAATTTGCTATAAAATTACTGAGAAGTCTCTGGTAATCCAAACACTGATTTTTGTCTGATATCATATCAGCTTCCTGAAAACGAAACGCGGAGAAGACTCCGGAAAGATCTGTGACGGGGGTCAGACCTTCTCCCTCCACACCCTCCACCCTTCTCGCTTCTTGTTCGCTTTTAATTGGCTGCCATCTGACCCCGCTTCCTATCCAGGACGAGCTGTGCTTAAAATGCCATTCATGTGAGGGGGCGTTCTCCGCCAGCATCACAGGAACCGCCGGGTCCAAATTGGTCCTTACAGGAGACGGGTTCTGATTGCCCACGGTGTTACCTGCTCCATCCACCTACATCCAAAGTTTGATGCCAGAGCAGTTCCCTATTATAGCCTTTTCTGCAAATTCCTCTATTTCTGACGATTTCTCTTTGAGGCAGGGCTTGGACATGGATGGCAGTAACTAAGCAACAGGGTGGGCAAAAGGAGCAGAGCACTGGGATGAAAATCCGATAAATGGACAAGTGCAGAGATAAGAAGCGCCGTCTGCTTCTCCGAGACCCCCCCCCCCCCCCCCCCTTTATCCCTTTTCTGCAACACTGGCTTTTTCTGTTTGTTTCAAAGGCTCCCCCACCTGCACGCTCCACCAGTCCCCCGAATGAAAACGGCCCAACATTCATACATTTAGATTGTTTTCCAGGGAGTTCAGATTCCACTGCAACAGCCTGTGGCAAAGTCAGCCTTGCTTATAGAAATGTGCCAGTCAAAACCTTTTTTTTCTTTATGGATCCACGGAAAGTTTTGGTAAAATTCTGATTTTTTTTTTGTTTATTTGTTTTTGACACAAACACACATAAATTTAGTTTTAACCCTAGGAAATTTTTGCAATAAAATGTTAAACCGTCACTTTTACCGAAAATTTTTTAAATAATAGATCAAAATATGACGACACATTAACAATTAATTTTATTTTTTTAAATTTTCTGTTAATGTATTGTATTTATGACAAAATGGAAAATGAATATATTGGATGATCCTAAACACATGTTTAAAAATTACTGAAAAATTAGGAATTTTAGAACAAATAATTCCTAAAAATGCAGTTATCATTGATACTGGAGACTTGGCCGTTGGTCCACACATTCCTGGGACATTTTAGATTTTATCCAGAAAATTGTAACATGTAATGGTATCTTGCGCTCATTCCTAACTTGTATAATTTTGACAAATTGTATTTTTATGAAGAGTAAAATATTGAAAGTTATTTAAGTTTTATTTTAATATATATTGGGGCAAAAATGCCAATTTTGCGAGTTCTTCCACTTAAAAAAAATGAAAACGGTCTGTAATGTTCATCAAAGAAACCCCTCAACTGTTAGGGATGGAAAGTAAAAAAGAATTTAGGACTTTTTTAAAGAATTTATTTGTATTATGGTCAGAAAAATAAGTAATTCAGTCCCTCACAGACCCGTTTCTTCTTCTTCTTCTTCTTCTATTCTCCACTTGTTACCTGTATTAGTGTCACCTGTTTGAACTGGTTACCTGAAGTAAAAACACCTGCCAGCCCCAGAAGGAAACCTTTCTACGATGACCAAAGAGCTGTCAAAGGACAGGCTTTTCCATCTGAACAAACCGGAAACATCTCAGCTGTTGAGAAGATCTGGATGGAAGAATGGACCAAATAAGACCTACAGGAAAAGTTGGACTTCTGTCACTGAAAACAAAGGTTCCATAAAAAGAATTGAGGTGAACTTCTGTTAAAACTTATTCTGCACCACTACACAAATGAGTTCTCACTTATTATATCATTACAGATTTCACTTTTCTTTTTTGTGAGACATTTTACATATGTAAATGCGAAAACATTTTTTTTTTTACATCAAATGATTTTGCTGAATTGAAATATCTGTAATAATTCAGAGATTTGCGAAATGTAGTTTTAAAACATATTCTTTCTGTAATTTTTTGCCAGAAAATGTTGGTGTGTTAATGTTAATACGAGAATGAATATTTCTGATGTTCTGTTATATTTTGAGTCATATGTTTTATCCAAGAATTTAAGTTTTGTTATTCAATTGTTAATTAATTTTAACTCGTGCAAAATCTGAAGGCTTCAAGACTATTTCATATTTTAACATTTTTTCACATTTTAGAGTTTACATATATCCCTATAGTTTGTTAATGTTGTATGTTTATGTGCCGTTTGCGCTGCACATGTAGTGTTTTCTGTTACCTATTATTAAAAAAAAAAACAAAAAAAAAAACAGACACACAATGTGTAGATTCTTTTTAGTCCAGCAGAGGGCAGTGTGACCGAGTATTTAAAACTGTACTTTATAAAAAGGCAGGAAAACAAACAAGCAAAGAAATGTACAGATCGACTTAAAAGTAGTCAATCATTTTATGTCATTTTTAAAAGTATAATTTGTTTTTTTAAAGTTTTAGGAAATCAGTAAAAAACTTTAAATAACATTGAAATTGTAATTTAGGAAAAATTGGATTCTGTATAATACTGTTTCATGAAATCATTATCATTATATTTGTCATCATTATCAGCTAGAGCTGATAATAAAATTAATTTGTCCTTTATTTTTGTTTAATTGATTTGATTTTAAATTATTTTTTCTGTATTTTAATTTAATTTTAAATCAAATTTGATTTTATGTTTTATTGTATTTAATTATATTATATTATTTTATTTTATTTCATTATTATATTTTATTTCATTATTATTTTAATTTAATTTTTAATTCAGTTTAATAATTTTTAATTTAATTTAATTTAATTTTTTTTCTAATTTTTTTATTTTGTTTTATTTTATGTTATTAAATGACAGTAATCTCCTCAAAGTAACAGCCAAACTAGAGTTTCAGAGACCTTAAACTCTCCGTATGTCATCTTCGCGGTCAGATGTTGGAAACTGAACCTTTGCGTAATTCCTCATCGCGATCGTCTCCACCTCGCTCCAGACCATCCGGACGCGCCTGGACAAGTCAGGGAAGTAACAGTTCTCCTTCACATTAAATGAGACAACACTTTGCTGCAGGAGAAACAGGAGGAGGAGGGAAAAAACTCGTCAGTGTGTGAAGCGGGGAGGACCACAGCGCACGCGGATTTTACGCATCCACTCCACTTTCCACCCGGAAACAATGACAACTTTATTAAAACACATAGCTCTGCTATTCTTTTCAGCTTCTGTCATCAATGGTAAGAATCTTTTCTCTTTTTTTTTCTTCTAGATGTTTAACTTTTACAACTTTGACCAGATGAGGAAACAGGCGCGCAATAATGTCTGGGGAGGCGCCAAATTCAGTTCAGAGGAAACCCAAAACTGACACTTAATTGGTCTTAAAGGGAAAAGAATTTGTAACAAGATGACTGATCCAAACTGTTGTTGGGATGCTTGACGGGAGCTCCACTTCCTTATAAGGAAGTGAAATTTGGCATTAAGGAAGTGAAACAGCTGGTCTGTTATCATTGAGTGTTACTGTAATATTTAGACAAATATATTTATTTTTATGTAAAAAATGTGTTTAATTAAATTAAAATTGTAATTTTTCATTAACTTTAAACTTTTAAATCTGCAATGAAAAAAAATATTTATCAAGTAAACATGGTTTCCAGAAGATAAATAAGTTTGTTTTTAAAGAAGAAAAAGTTCAAATGATTGCTTAGCCGCACACAAATTAACAACACAAGCAACGATACATCCAACTTAAAGATAAATGATTAAAAAATGTGATTTTATCTTCATTTTTGTCATCATTTATAGGCTCTAATATATGTACATCAAGAGGAAGTACGACCTGTAGACAGTGTCTGGCCGTCCATCCAAGCTGCGCCTGGTGTTTTCAAGAGGTAACAAACACAAATACCCACACTGCCTTGCTGCCTCGCCCATTCATCGCTCAGTCCAGCAAGTTAGAACAGACAGCCACTCTCTCAACTGCATTTTTCCTCATGTCCTTTGGGGTTTTCTGCTTGTGGAATCCTGAAATCGTAGAGAAAGAATCTCCCATCTTTTATTCTGTGCGTTAGCGAGCGGTCACCAGGATTTCTGTGAACGTTTCAGGACTTCGGGAAGGGCGGGTCCGGCGTCTCTCGCTGCGACCTGAAGCAGAACCTGCTGAAGGAAGGCTGCAGCGCAGCGGCTGTGGAGTTTCCGAGCAGCACCGTTATGATTCAAAAGGACACGCCGCTCAGTGACAGGGCTTCAGGGGCAACGGAGGACGTGACTCAGATCAGGCCGCAGAAAATCCACATGACACTGAGACCAGGTAGGATATGCCCTAAAAATACACAAGAGTCACATCGGTGCAGGAACCTTCAACCATCGATGAAATGATTTTATTCTTTCTTCTAGGGGACTCCAAGTTTTTCACTGTGAGCATAAAGCAGGTGGAGGATTACCCCGTCGACCTCTACTATTTGATGGATCTCTCGTATTCCATGAGGGACGACTTGTTCAACCTGCAAACTTTGGGCAGCAAGCTTGCAGAGACGATGGCCCGGACCACGAGCAAACTGCGGATGGGATTTGGTGCCTTCGTGGACAAAACCACGTCCCCGTACATGTACATGTACCCCCAAGAAGCTGTAGGAAACCCTTGCTGGGGGTACGTATATTTATTTATATATATCATATATATATATCATATATTTGAAAAGGATAATCAGGAAGTCTAACATCTTCATTTGTTTTTAGAATTAACCAGCGATGCGAAGCTCAGTTTGGCTTCAAGCATGTGCTGTCGCTGACGGAGCAGGTGTATCGCTTCACAGAGGAGGTGAAGAAGCAGGAAGTGTCTAGAAACAGGGATTCTCCAGAGGGGGGATTTGATGCTATTGTTCAGGCAGTGGTTTGTAAGGTAAAAGGGAACGCAAGTTGAGCCTTGTTTCCACCGAGAAGTCCGGTCCGGTTGATTCTGGCGAGCGTTTCCACTCAGTTACACCTCGCTTCCACTGAGTGGTTTGTTTTCACGGCACATGCGTGGTGTAGACCAGGGGTCACCAAACTTCTCTGATGGCAGCCTGAACAAAAAACATTTATGGTTTTCCAGAAAGCCACACATAGCCAAATCTTTAATTATTCATTTCTGTAATCTTCATAAAAAAAATAATACAAAAAAATTTTAAAAGCTAGCTATTTACAGTAGCATTACCTATAAAAATGCTAGAGTGGATGCTGTTAGCTGAATTTAGCAGCTGAAGATGCTAGCGCTAATTGCTGAAGACGCTTAAATTTGATAACTAAAAACAATGAAGCTCATAGCTGAAAACCCTGAAGCTGATAGCCAGCTAAAATATTAGCAAAATGCCAAATTAGCCTAAAGAACTAAAGAAAATTCTAAATTAGCTAAAACAGCTAGCATGCATCTGAAATACTAGCTAAATTACAAAATAGCCGAAAAAAGTGGAAAAAAAAATCAAAAATTTGCCAAAACAGCTCGCATGTGGCTGAAATATTAGTTAAACTCCAAATTAGCCAAAAAAACTGAAAAAATACCCAAATTAGCAATAAAAGCTAGCATGTAGCTGAAATATTAGCAAAACTCAAAATTATACTAAAAACTGGAAAAAAGTTAAGCTTTGCCAAAACATCTAGCATAAAGCAAAAAATGTTAGCTTAGCTCCAAATGAGCCTAAAATACTGAAAAAAATTCTAAATCAGCCAAACCAGCAAGCATGTAGCTGGAATATTTGCTAAACTGCAAATTAGGGAAAACAAGCTTAAATTAACCAAAACAGTTAGCCTGTGGTCAAATATATTAGCTAAACCCCAAAATAGCCTAGAAATTCTTAGTAACTCCAAAAACAGTCAAAAAAACTAGCATAAAAGAACTGAATATCTTAATAGCTGAATGAGCTGAAGAGCTACGCATGTCCAAAAAATGTATGGAAGAAAAATAATAATAACAAAGAAAAAGTGAATCACTATTAAACTAATAAATATTTTATCGTCTCCCTTCATAGTTCAAACTGCAGAAGGGTAGAATAAAAACTCACGTTCAATGTTTCTGTGTTTGGGGGCCGGGCCAAATGTGGAAGCGGACCTGATCCATAGTTTGGGGACCCCTGGTGTCACCGCTAGCATGTCATTATAGATAAGCAACAGCAATCTAGGTCATCCAGCAGCTCTTCTTTTTCTTGCTTTAATTTTTATTTAATGTTTTTGAAAGAAGATTTCAGCTAAGAAGAATAATATAGCCAATATAGCGCTAGCTTAGTGCTATATTGTAGCACTGTCTGCTCCAGCGGCTCCGCCCCAATCGTCCCGTTCTATTTTTCTAGCCTACAACGGATGAGGGCCCTCAAGAAGGAACTGTTTGATGGGTTTATCTAACGATAGAAAGGCTCAAAATACCGAACTGAACCAGACAGTACCGGACTCAGTGGAAACAAGGCTCAACAGTCCCGAAAAATGTTCCTTAAACTTTCCGATGCCATAACAAACTCTGGTTGTCTCCAGGATAAGATCGGTTGGCGCCCGGATGCTTCACATCTTCTAGTTTTCACCACAGATGCCAAAACTCACACAGCCCTGGATGGACGCGTAGCTGGAATCGTCCAGCCCAATGACGGACAATGTTACCTGGACAATAACGACCTTTACAACAAGACCGCCGTGCTGGTACAGGCGAAATAACACAACACGGGCTTTTTTAAAAGCCTTCTCACAGATCTTTTAATTATGATAATGTTGTTTTTTACCAAGAAAAAAAAAAACCCTGTCATTTTAATAAAAATAATAATATTAATACATTTTATTTTTATAGCGCTTTTAAAAGATACTCAAAGACGCTTACAAAACAAATAAATTACATAAAAAAGAGCAGAAATAAGAAACCTTAAATTTAGAAATGGAGATGCAAATTATGAAATAACATTAAAGATTAAAAGCAATTTTAAGAAGATGGGTTTTTAAGAGTTTTCTTAAATGAAGAGACGTCAGTGCAAAGATTTTCTAAGACATAGTTAGAGTTGTGGGCGGTATCATTGATGGGAATAGCCTGCCCTGACTTCCCATAATCCCTTTGTTTACACTCTCTCCTACTAGCTTACAGTCCCTCACAACCCCAACCTAATATTATTGGTGCAACAAAAATGGCGTGCAATGTCAGAGCTATCTAGCTTCACAGCCTTGAGCCAGATGCTAGCTCGAATGAGGAAAACATAGACTTTAATGGATCTATTTGTAAGTGGATGTGTCAAATGGATCCGAGTGCAGTAGGTTTTGTTGGCACAGACAGGAGAACCTGAGTGAAGCATGAAAGACTGCAAAGCGAAATTAGGGTCAGGCAGGCGGAGGTCAAACACGAGCATGAGGTTCATCAGAGAAGAACGGTAGAGGTCAGGGTCCAGGCGAGGGTCGGGGCAGGCGGCAAACATTCAGAATCGACGACGAAGCAGGAGCAGTTGAACCGGAAGATCAGGTGAGGATGGGAACGCTCAGTGATGCGAGCTGAGTGAGACTTTCTGCTTTTCCGGTACACATTTTCACAAAACTTCTTGGAATTTAAAAAAAAAAAAAAATAGTTTTGAAATGACAAAGTTTCCATTAAATCATAATTTTGCGATAAAGTACAAATAATTACGCGATAAGTCATTTAAAACACGGCGATGGATGAGAACAAGTATTTTTTTATTGAGCATTTGGGTGACGTCACTGAAGCGTCACGCGCGTGCAGTGCACCTAGTCAATGTAAAGTCTAATCAGATGCAAGTGAGAAGCCTGTTCAGCGGTTAAAAATAAATAAAATTCCAACAGGTGTGCAGCTGGATCTTGTTTTACTGTTTGAAAACACGACAAGATTCATGTAAGTTAGTCACGGCGCTGGCGCTCGGCTCATCCATAATGGGGACTTCCGCGTGTAATTCAGGCTGCCAGCTTGAAAAGTGCGGCGAAGATGAAACTTTGGTTGGTGATTTTACAGAGGAGTTGTTCAATCCCCTATGATACGCAACTCATAATGAGCTGTGAACGCCGTGGGATCTCTCAGGAGGCCCGCTGTGCTGCGCTCAGGACAGACACTTCATAACAAGAAGCGCATTCATTTCGAAAACAGTGTTTCCATTACAGTTTTGCGAACAATGTCTCTATCAATTGTCCCCACATACCACCTCCTCCTAGCGCGGGGGTCGGCAACCTTTAACAGTAAAAGAGCCATTTGGGCTCGTTTTCTACTGATGAAAACCTAAAAAATAGCCGCATTGACTTACTTTAGCCTTTAAGAAATTTGGATTTGCATTCATAACCTTCTTTTTGTTTTCTTTTTAAATAAATATGAATGTCTACTTTTGTCACGAACAAAAGCAAAAAAATATATAAAAATAAACTAGCATCTCTTAAAAAGCGAATTTTTTAAACTTTAGTGGCAACAAAGTAAGCTTGTTTCTTACTTACTAGCTGAATTTCAAATTAGCATAACATTTCTCTGTAAATTAGATCAGCCAAAAATTTTAGCATGTTGCTGAAATAAAAGCTAAACTCAAAATTAGCCTAAAACCCCCAGTAGATAACAAATTAGCTAGAAATGTTGGCATATTGCTAAAATATTAGCTAAACTCCAAATTAGCATAAAAAACTAATTAGAGGCCAAATCTGCCAAAAAAAGTTAGCTTGAAATAGCCTAAAATTCCTCAGTAAACTAACTTAGTCAAAAACGTTAGCATGTTGCTAAAATAGCAACTAAATTCTAAATTATCCCAAAAAAAATTAAGTTGATAAAAAAATAACTGAAATCATCAGCATTTTCCTAAAATATCAGCTAAACTCCAAATTAGCATAAAATCCCTTAGTAAACTAAATTAGTCAAAAACGTTAGCATGTTGCCAAAATAGAAGCTGAAAATCTAAATTATCCTAAAAGCCTCACTAGAAAACAAATAGCCCAAAAAGTTAGCATGTTGCTAAAATAATAGCTAATCTTCAGCCAGAGAGCCACTATGGAGAGATAAAAGAGCCACATGCGGCATGAGGTTGCAGACCCCTGTCCTAGTGCAAAAAACTTTTTTTTTTTCTAAAACCATGCAAGTTTTTTTTAATAGTTTTTTTTTCTATGTTATTGAAATTCCAATACACGAAAACTTAAGGTTAATGGAAACGCAGGTACAAACAAGAAGTTTGCCAAATACTGCAAGGAGTGATTGCAGATTGAACACTGCCGTAGGGTTTCTGGAAGTGACAGCGGGGGCTGATGGGAAGAAGACCCAAGAAGTGCTAGTACTGAAGTTATGGATCCCAGTGATGGCCTGAAGAGAAGACGGATTCATGATAGAATGAATCAGGATGGAGCGGGGAACTTGTGCCCAAAGACTCTTGTTTTCAGATGGCTTTTTCTAATCTGCCTCTGATTAATTAACCACAATTTGAACAAATTTTACTCCGAAACATTTTCTAGCTTAATTTTTTTAAAATTAGAAATATGGTTACTTTCATGACTATTAAGAAAATGAGTATTGCAATTTTTAAGCGTGTGCCTCCTGCTTCTTTCAGGACTACCCTTCCATAGGACTCTTGATGGATAAATTATCTGAAAACAACATCAACTTAGTTTTCGCTGTGACCAGCTATGTGGTGCCACTGTACAAGGTGAATAGAACGTGTTGTGCTTTTGGGATTTTACCATGAGAAAGCACAAAATTGTGTCAATCACTTTTCATCCTGACCTTTTCCCAGGAATACAGTCAGCTCATTCCGGGCACAACTGTGGGAAGGCTGTCGGATGACTCTGGAAATGTCATTCAGCTGATTGAAGAGGCCTATGCTGTAAGGGCGTCTTTACATTTTTTTACTTTATAGGTGTTGCATTTGACAGAATAATGATGTCTGAAATAATCTGGAGCAGAAAATTCGATCTAAAGTGGAGCTGGAGCTGTTAGGATTACCGGATGAGCTGAGCCTCTCCTTCAACGCCTCTTGCTTGAAAGGAGAAGTCATTCCTGGAGTGAAATCCTGTTCAGAGCTAAAGATTGGAGATACTGTACGTACACAGAGATGGAAGCATGTCGGATCTGTTTACAGTCAAAGATTTCAAGATATTTTCTTTTCCCAGGTGTCTTTCAGCGTGGAAGCTCAGTTGCTCGGATGTCCGAAGGAGAAAAGCCGCACCTTCACCATCAAACCCCGAGGGTTTAAAGACTCCCTGGAGGTGACGGTGGATTTCGCCTGCAGCTGCAACTGCGAGGCGAAGGCAGAAGTCAACAGCCCGCTCTGCAGCAACGGCAACGGCACCTACGAGTGCGGGACCTGCCAGTGTCACCACGGCCGCCTGGGCCCGAGATGCGAGTGTTCGGTGGAGGACTACAAGCTGTCCGATGACGAGAACTGCGTCTCGAAGGCGAGCGGTCGCGTCTGCAGCGGGAGAGGAGAATGCTTGTGCGGACAGTGCTCCTGCCATCCAAACGACTTCGGCCAGGTGTGGGGAAAATACTGCGAATGTGACGACTTCAACTGCCCGCGCTTTAAAGGGGCCTTGTGCTCTGGTGAGTACATCAAAGTTTCAAATCTTGCCAATTTTTGAAACTCAAATTAACCTTTTAATGCAACTTGAAAGTTGTCGTTAAAGACCCACTCTGATGAAAATGTGTTTTAGGTGTTTTAAACATGTTCTTATGGTGTTTTTCTGATTATATACAAAGAAAATTACACTCTTAATTTAATTTCTAAATATTCTTCGTTCAAATAGTGTTGAATCAGGAGTAGCTGAAAAATTCTGTTAAAAAAAAGAGCTGATTTTGTAGAAAATATGGGCCACAAGCTCTAGGCCAAGTGTCTGCAACTATTAATGTTAAACGAGCCATACGATCCAGTTTCTTATGGATTAAAATTCACCGAAAGTCCCACCTGAAAGTCAGAAAAATACACTTTGTTTATGTTTCTGTGGCCATTAAGCAATTAATTCTGAAAATGCTAAAATTGATAGCTGAAAACGCGGAAAATTATTGCTGAAAACACTGAAGTTAAAAGCCAAAAACGCTGAAGTTGATAGCCACCCAAAACAACAAAAAAACTTAGTTAGCCAAAACAGCTAGCATGTAGCTGAAAAAATAGCTAAACTTCAAAATAACCTAAAAATAAAAAAAGCCTAAATTGTCCAAAATAGCTAGCATGTAAATATTAGCCAAACTTCAAAACAGCCTAGAAAAAATCAAAAATAAAGGCCTAAATTAGCCAAAACACTTAGTGTGAATGCTAAATTAACCTAAAAAAAAAAACTCAGTTAGCCAAAACCGCTGGTATGTAGCTGAAAAAATAGCTAAGCTTCAAAATACCCTAAAAAAAACTGAAAAAGCCTAAATTAGCCAAAATAGCTAGCATGTAGCAGAACAATTAGCTAAACTCCAAAACAGCCTAAAAAATTATTTTAACAAAATCCTAAATTGGATAAAAGAAAAGAAAAAAATAGCTAGCATGTAGCTGAAATATTAGCTAAACTCCAAAACAGCCCAAAAAAATCAACTTAAACCATAAATAACTTTCAATATTTTACTCTTCATAAAAGTGTATTTTGTCAAAATTATACAAGTTATAAAGATAACATCGGGTCAATAATAACAATAAAATAAAATTATATGGAGGGCCGGATATAATTAGGGTCTTGACTTGTTACACATGTGGTCTAAGCTCTTAGAAACGAGGAAGGGAAAGGGGGGCGGGGTTGCTCTAGGCCAGGGGTATTCAACTCCAGGCCTCGAGGGCCACAGTGTCTGCATAATTTCCAGATATCCAAACTCTACTCATGACTGATTACCTGGTTCAGGTGTGTCCAACCAATTGGAGCATGCCAGATTCGGGTATGTTGGAAAACCTGCAGGAATGCGGCCCTTGAGGCCTGGAGTTGAATACCCCTGCTCTAGGCTAATAGTTCCACCCACAACGCAGAGTCAGGTTACTAGTGAACTACTGCCACTCTGCATAAACTATGTCCTAATAAAAATGTTTATTTGACAGTGGGAACGCTTTTAAAAGTGGTTAAAAGATAATTGGAGCGGAAAAAGATTTGACAACATTTTAATAATTATTTTATTAATGATTTGCATTTAAATATGTAAATAATCATCCACAATCTTCACTCTTTAATATAGAAAACTTGCCATAAAATATTATTGGTAAATTTTTAAATAAAAGCTTCATTTGTGGATAAATTACTCTTATGTCTCTATTTTGCAACTAAAATTACTGAACACACCCACGGCTAATGCGTTCATCCAACCAACCCATAACGACTTGGTTGTTATCTTAGCTGATATGGCAGAAAAACCAAACAAAATTAAATATAATCAAGATAACGCAATAAAATACTCATCATAATTTTGGTGAGTGAGGAAAGCTGCAGCTGTGGTTCTTTCTATGTTACTTCATCTCATCCGGCTGTCTCTCGTCACACTCAGTCTGTAAACACCCTTCTGTCCGTTTACATAGTTTTTATACTACTTATTTGAAACAATAATGAAGCAACTTTTGGACTTTTTTAGGCTTTAAGTCACTCTTTTAGGTCAATATATTTGTCAAGTGAGTAACCCAAGCACAACCTGAGGTCTCCGTCTGTGGTCAGTCAGACACTGGAGCCGATTACTCACAGAAAGGCTGCATGAAGCATCAAAAGTCTGCAGTTTCTCAACCTCCCAGATAAAGCTTTAATCGGTCATTGGCAAATTTGATGGAGAAACATTTTAGGTGTGTCGACTGTAAAGACAGACGAGGCAAAGCAGGACAGGAAAGTGTTTTTTGCCGCGCAGGGATGTGCCCAGCTAGTGGTCTGATTTGTGCAAAAATAATTACATGTTTTCTATCAATTAAATATTGATAGAAGCTTAAATATTTCACTTCAGGTTTGTGTTAACACATAAAGACAGGAAACATGTCCAGACAGACGTGGTATTTCTAAAGCTGTCATTCATCATGGGAAGCACTGACATTATAATTATGCAATGTTATTAAAGAATCGACAAAACCTGATGAAGGTAAAAGAGTCTCAAGCTGGGGGTCATGTGACCTCATTACAAATGTTATAGCTGTGAAGAGTATGGACTCTATTTTTAAATATTTTAATCTATTATTAAAGACCAATTAAATCATATTCTTGTGGCATTTTATATATGTACATTTTATTATAAATATATATTTGTATAAAGAAAATTAAGCTTAAATCATCGTGAATCAGGAGCAAAAAATGCCTTTTGAAAAGAGCATTTTTCAGTATCTACAATCACTAGCTTGCTGCTCCACTCCGATGCATCAAATAGATCATTAGCATCCTCGTTTTCCTCATCTGAGCTGCAATCGGCCTCAAAACTGTTTGGATAGCACTGGTGGCCATTTTTGTTGCACCGCTGATGTTATGAGAGAGTGTAAACAGAGGGATGTAGGGAAGCAGAGTCGGGCTTACTCAATGCCAACAGCCCCCCCAAAACTGATTGGATAATTTCTTCTTCTCTGCAAAAACTATGTCCCAAAAGAAAGATTGGCATTTGGGCTTGTTTTCTACTGATGAAAACCTAGAAGGAGCTGCATTGACTTACGTTAGCCTTTAAGAAATTTGGATTTGCATTCATAACCTTCTTTTTGTTTGTTTTTGTTTTTTTTTAAATACATGTGAATGATGTCTATTTTTGGCACGAACAAAAGCAAAAATATATATATAAAGAAACTAACATCTCTCAGAAAGGTATTTTTTTTACATTTTTAACTGTAGTAGCAAAAAAGTAAGCTTGTTGCTTAATTACTAGTTGAACTTCAAATTAGCATAACATTTCTCTGTAAATTAAAACAGCCAAAAAATTGTAGCATTTTGCTGAAATAAAAACTAAACTCAAAATTAGCTTAAACCCCCCAGTAGATCAAAAATAGCTAAAAATGATAGCATATTGCTAAAATATTAGCTAAACTCCAAATTGGCATAAAAAACTAATTTGAGGCAAAATCTGCCAAAAAAAAAAGCTAGCTTGTTGCTTAATTACCAGCTAAACTCCAAAATAGCCTAAAATTCCTCAGAAAACTAACTTTGTCAAAAACAATAAAATAGAAGCTAAATTCTTAATTATCTAAAGAAAATTTCAGTAGATTACAAATTAGGTGAAAACATTAGCATTTTACTAAAATATTAGCAAAACTCCAAATTAGCATAAAATTTCTCAGAAAACTTAGCCAAAAACGTTAGCATCTTGCTAAAATAGATGCTAAAATTCGAAATTAGCTTAAAAACTCCAATAGGTAGAACTTTAACCAAAAACATTAGCATGTTGCTAAAATAATAGCTAATCTCCAATTTTTTTTAGATTTACTATTTAATTTTTCTCCAGCCAGAGAGCTTTTTAGCTAATTTGTTGTCTACTGAATTTTTTCGGCTAATTTAGAGTTTAGCTAATATTTTTGCCATATGCTAACGTTTTGGGCTAATTTGTTTTCCACTGAATATTTTTTGTAGGCTAATTTAGAGTTAAGCTAATATTTTTGCAACATGCTAAAATTTTTAGGTAATTTGTTCTCTACTCAATTTTTTGGCTAATTTAGTTTAGCTAATATTTTAGCAACATGCTAACATTTTTAGCTAATTTGTTGTCTACTAATTTTTTTCGGCTAATTTAGAGTTTAGCTAATATTTTTGCCATATGCTAACATTTTGGGCTAATTTGTTATCCACTGAATATTTTTTGTAGGCTAATTTAGAGTTAAGCTAATATTTTTGCAACATGCTAAAATTTTTAGCTAATTTGTTATCTACTCAATTTTTTGGCTAATTTAGTTTAGCTAATATTTTAGCAACATGCTAACATTTTTAGCTAATTTGTTATCCACTGAATATTTTTTGTAGGCTAATTTAGAGTTTAGCTAATATTTTTGCCATATGCTAACGTTTTGGGCTAATTTTTTATCTACTGAATATTTTTTGTAGGCTAATTTAGAGTTAAGCTAATATTTTTGCAACATGCTAACGTTTTGAGCTAATTTTTTATCTACTCAATTTTTTGTAGGCTAATTTAGTTTAGCTAATATTTTAGCAACATGCTAAAATTTTTAGCTAATTTGTTATCTACTCAATTTTTTGGCTAATTTAGTTTAGCTAATATTTTAGCAACTTGCTAACATTTTTAGCTAATTTGTTGTCTACTGAATTTTTTAGGCTAATTTAGAGTTTAGCCTCTATATTAGCAACATGCAATCATTTTTGGCTAAATTGTTGTCTACTGAGGTTCTTATAGGTTAATTTAGAATTTATCTTGTATTTGGATTACAATTTTTGACTAATTTCATTTATTGAGGAATTTTATGCTATTTTGAAGTTTAGCTGGTATTTAATCAGCGCGCTAGCTTTTTTTTTTTGATAATTTGGCTCATATTTAAACAACGCACTAAATATTTTGCAAAAGGGGCATCTTTTAGGGATTTTTAAGCAATTTTACTAGAAATTTTTCAGAAATGTAGGTCAATTTCAGCGCTTTTTCATAGTTCGTTCGCAAAATGTACAGTCTCTTAGGAAATTTAAACATTTTGCAAAAAGCATTTTAGCATTTTCAGCAAATCCCTTCAGTAATTAATGCAAATACTTTCAGCAAAAAGCACTCACAGAAGCATTATTGTAGGTGATGCAACTTTTCTAGGTAATTTAGCTTTTGTAGCTCAATTTTTATCACAAAAAAGCTTTATATCAATAAATCTTAATGCGAACAGGAACGCCGTTTTTAGGGTTGAAAACATCAACCATAATCTTGCTGCCATGTTCCCCTTAAAGCGAGCTGTCTAAGCACACCTCGACAAAGCCATTGTGCTGTCTCAGTGTCCCTCAGTCCCACAACAATTGGATCCTTGCCTCACAAATGTTCTCTTTGGATGTGTACTTCATCTATTGCTGAGGGGCCGCGGGACTGACGCCAAGCCGAAGAGCAGGAGTCGGCAAGCAGAGCTCCCGGCCCGTAAATACGAGGAAAGAGAGAGCGGGGAAGTTTGCATTCCTCTGCTGGCCGTCTGCCATTTCCCCCGCCTCTTCCTTCAGCTGCATGACTTTGCAGTCGGTATCTCCGCTGCTCTGCCTCTAATCTTTTGCCTGCCAAACTTCTGTTAAGCTCCAACATGTGAGGATGACATTTTATTTTTAAGAGTCAACATTATTTGTAGAAAAAAAAACGTGTGTCTTTTTCAAAATCTATAAAGTGAAGAAAACAAAACTAGTTTTGCGTGTCTAAGTTATTAAAAATTTCACGGAGGATGACACATTAGCATCAGCTAAGCCTGTTAAGCATTGACATGATGACTCATCCAGCAGCCTTGTGAAGTTTGTCTCTGATTAAAACACTGACAGAGTGAACACTGGGGGATTGTTACCTCAAGTTTTCCCTACATTTTTTTCCTGTTTTTGGTTAATATTTCCTGACATCATTTCCTTCTTTTCCTTTTTTCTCACTTTCATCCAATTCGGGGTGTGACTCAAGTTGTGTCTTAGTCACAAAATCCTATTTCCTGCAGAGTCTTTGTGCTTGTTTTCGCTGACTTGGCATGCCCCTGTCGGTAAGTCCATAAGGACATTTGTTTTCCTCTCAGGAAATTCTTGCCCCACTGAAACACTCTTAAAAGATCTGAGGTCGTCTGCGCTTCAGCAGCTCCTAAAGATGTGCTCGTGCACGTCTGTCTGCCTTTCGTCATCCCAGCAGAAACTAAGAACCTCCCCGCACTTTCACAAGAAAGCACGACCTGCTTCCCAGAATTGTTTTGCTTCCAGGAGACAATAAGGAAAAGAAATTCACCACCCATGCGTTTTTTTTAAAGGCTAAAATGATAATTTGATTAAATCAGTTAAGCGGTAAATCAGATTGAACAGAAAAGTAGTGACAATAAAAATATATATTATATAATATATAATCAAAATACTTAGTTCCTCTGAATAAAAACTTAAAGACTTGAGTAAATACTAATTAACTGTTAAGTAAGTGGTTAAATCACAAACACCCACATGCACAAACACTGTTAAAATGATGAATCATTCTTTGTAAAGGTCATTAGGTTTTGCGGCTCCGTTTGCTAATCCCTGCCTGACGGGAAAAAAAATAAAATGTTTTTGAGTTGAACATTAGCTCCATCCAAACAGACTTGAAACAGTTTACAAATCTAGAGGTCAGTTTTGTCTACGATTTAGAGGCTGTAAATTGTGGAGTCAGTTTTCACACCTTGCAAACAAAGAAATATCAGAATTATCATTTAAAAATAGCTTAAAAAAAGTATCTGATGCTTCACTGAATTTATTTATTTTTTCTTTTTCTGTTCTGTTTTAATTTATTATTGTTAATATGTGTCTCAAGTGATGGTATGCACAGCTATTGTTGGTTATTGTTTTGTTGGGCGGAGGCTTTCATACAAACCCTTTGGGGGTTTTTTTTGCCTCTTCCTGCACTTATTCTATTTGAACAAGTTTCTTTGAGTCACATACAAATGCTGTATATGTGCAAACAACAAATGGAGTCCACCCCTGTGGCATGTAACTTCAGTTTGAGTTTTTTAACTTTATCAGTGCTTCAAGTATTCATTGGTTCTAAACTATAGGAAAACTTGAAAAGATGAAATAAATCCTGTTTTTATTTTTTTTGCCGCAATCTTATCCATTGTGAGATAATTTGATAGAAGAGGAATAAAGTCTCATTGGAGTAGTTAAAATTAGTCTAAAAAGCGGTGGGAGTGTGATAGTATGGGCTGCAGGAAGTTGTCAGTAAGAGGTTTTCTTTAGACAAAAATTGCTACAAATCGAAACAGGAGAAGGTAACTGAGAAAATAACAGAGAAAAACTGAATGCAACAACCAGCTGAAGGATCAGTTTACAGCGCAGCTTCTTCCTCTTTTATCTGCATCTGCTTCCTCTGACAATCAGCTGATCGATCTGCTCCGGCTCTCTCACCTATCAGATGTTCGAGTTGCTGAAAAAGAGAACAGAAAAAGAAACTTAGAACCAGGAAGAGCTGGAGGGCCGTAGCAAAATGAAAAGCTTGAAAAGAATAGAATATTCCACAGTGATAAAATTATGAAAAACCCTTCAAAAAATACATAACAGTAACTACTATTATACAGAAGAACAAGAAGGAGAACCTCTGTCTGGACATTTGTGTTAGTTCAGGTGTCGTCTACATACATAGATAATAAATGATATCTGATTAAAAGCTGAAAAAAAGAAGATTTTTGTATATTTTAATGATTCATGATAATTGTGTGGAACTCTGCTAGGTAATTTTCGATAAAACCAAATCTTTTATAGATTAAAAATTCAGTTTTTGGTGTTTTTCACATGGTCTAGTGCAGGGGTGGGCAAACTACGGCCCGGGGGCCACATTAAGTAGCTCCAAATTAAAATACATTGAATCAAAAATCCTAATTATTGTTTTATTTTCATTGTATTTCTGGTTTCTTCTCATGAATGGTGTTGTTTCTCTGACGTTCGTGTGTGTTCCTTTCTGAGTCAGATGGTGATCTTTCAGATTATTCCTACACCACATAAATGCAGCATTTCTTTGAGTTCACATTTTCCTCTGAAGAAAATCAACCCATTGGATCACCCAAAAGAGAACAAAAATCAAAATTTAGAAATTAAAACTCCCAAATTTTCTGTTTTTAAATTAATATATGTGAATTTGAATCCAAATTAAAGCATGTTTTTCTCTAAATTCCATATTATTTTTTTAGTTTATGAGGTTGATTACCCAATCACTCCTTCCATCTGCTCCTTGTCCGGCCCTTATGCCAAATTTTAGAACCCTATGTGGCCCACGAGTCAAAACAATTGCCCACCCCTGGTCTAGTGGCATTTTTCTGACAATAGAGGACATATGTTAGCTCAAATTTGCATTTCTGAGGGTTTTGTTTAATTCAAATTGTAGATCATCAGGAGCAAACGTTGGCCATCTTACCTGATTTCTGTTCATTAGTGTCATATAAGCCCATATGGGCTGGGCACCTGAGTGCATGACACTTTAATAAACATCTTCTTCTTCTTCTTCTTCTTCGTAAAAAAAAAAATTGTTTGAAAAAGAGCTTAATTGTGACATAGAAAACATGCTGGGCGGACCACAAGCTCTCTGCTCTGTACCGTAATGGGAAGGGGGGCGGGATTGCGCCAAACTAACAGTCTGCCCACAATTCATAGGAGAATTTCTAAAGACCTACTGCCACTCTGCAGAAACTACGACCTAAAAAATGACCTTTTTTTGTTTGTTTGTTTTTTTTGGCTTAAACTGGCATTATCATAACTAAAAGATACTTTGAAAATAGATGGAAGGATTTTGTTTGAAACAACTTTTCCCTGATGGCTTATTTCTTTCAGGTAACGGAAAGTGTGACTGTGGCATTTGCCAGTGTGATGCCGGCTGGAAAGGAGAAAACTGCAACTGCACCACCCGCACCGACACCTGCATGTCCAGCGCCGGGCTGCTGTGCAGCAGACTGGGATACTGCGAGTGCGGGGTTTGTCAGTGCACCCAGCCCGGGGCGTACGGAGCCACCTGTGAAAAATGCCCCACCTGTCCTGATTCCTGTACCATTAAAAAGTGAGTTTTATGGATTATTTTCACCCCAAATTCACATAAAAAAGGGCAATTATATTCAGTCAGTTCTTAGATGGATTATTTTTATTTTAGATCTAAGTAGTTTGTTTCAATTTTATTTATTTCTCAGGGACAGTGCATTGAAAGCATTGAATCAATGAATCAGAATTACCCCAGCAGCTATTTTTCATCTGTTGTCCCTGAGCAGATTGTCAAAATGCTAAAAAACAATAAAAACTAAATTTAAGATATCAATAAGAAGGATATACATTAAAAGTACAATGATTGATTGAATGAATAAATAAATGTAAAATACATAATTGCTACACATGTAAGGAGGGATGCATTTTAAAATTCAATGTGAATTTTTTTGGATGGCTTTGAAAGAAAAAATGTTATTTTATTAAGTGTGTGCTCTGGATGTGCCTTTGAAAGAAAAATCCTATTTGTATTGTAAAAATTTAATTTTTTTTCTATTAACTAGATTATCCTCCCCCAAAGAAAAATAACTTTAGTAGATGCCGAATTACCCATAAATGCTAGCTCGTTGATTTAATACTAGCTAAACTCCAAAATATCCTAAAATTCCCCCGTAAACTAAATTAGTCAAAAATGTTAGTCTGATGCGAAAATATAAGTTAAATTCTAAATTAACCTATAAAATATCCCAGTAGACAGAAAATGTTGGCATGTTGCTAAAATAGAAGCTAAATTCCAAATTAGCATAAAAACCTCAGTAGATGCCAAATTTGCCCCAAAAAAGCTAGCACGTTGTTTAAATGCTAGCTAAACAACAAAATATCCTAAATTTTCCAGTAAACTAAATGAATCAAAAACATTAGCAGTTTGCCAAAGTAGAAGCTAAATTCCAAATTAGCATAATAAAACCTCAGTAGATGCCAAATTATCCCAAAAAACAGTTAGCTCATTGTTTAAATACTAGCTAAACTTCAAAATATTCTAAAATTCCCCAGTAAACTAAATTAGTCAAAAACATTAGCATTTTTGCTAAAATAGAAGCTAAATTCTAAATTAGCATAATAAAACCTCAGTTGATGCCAAATTTGCCCGAAAAAGCTAGCACGTTGCTTAAATACTAGCTAAACTCCAAAATATTCTAAAATTCTTTAAAAAAATAAATTTGTCAAAAACGTTAGCATGTTGCTAACATAGAAGCTGCGATCTAAATTAGCCTAAAAACCCAAGTAGATAACAAACTAGCCAAAAACGTTAGCATTGCTATAATTTTAGGTAAACTTTCTATAACCGAAGAAAACATAGCCTGTAAATATATTTAAAGGCTTGTTGCTAATCTACTTAAAATTAAGAAATTTGAAGACTTTCTCATTCTTTTCCTATGGGTCATATTTTGCTCAATATTTCAAAAACTATAAAGTTTATGAATAACAAAAATACAAGCAGTAATGTCCTGAATGAGCTACATGTTTCACATTTTTAAAGAGACATCATATAAAATTAGCGGTTTGAGAATACATTTTTGTATCTTAAAAACCGTTTTAAGGAGTTTTAATAAAGGAGCTATTGAATTTGAAAAGGAAAAGACTGTAATCCTTTTTACAGACGTTTTCCGTTTGCTGCCATGGAAAGGTACAAAAAAAAAAGATTTTTGTATAAAGTTAATATAAATCATGAACTCAAATAAACTCAGGAATGTAAACAATTATCTAAACGGATTCCTCTAAACTTGAATTAAAGTTCAAAAACATGTGGACCACAGCTGTTTAAAACTGGCGTACAAAGCTAGTACACCCTTCAGTGAACCATTTTTAATCTGAAAACTGTATGGAGTCATTTCAAGCTCAAATGTAACCTTAGACACGTGGAGTTTTGATTCCTGTAGTGAGATTATTATTTCAACCAAAACGTTAAACAAGAATTCCTGTGAGGCTCCAGCTCCACCTGACATGATACAATCATGAGTTTCCTTGACACTCCATGAAGTTTGAGGTTCTGCAGACGGTAAGCAGGCCTTAAAACGCTGCCTTTGAGCTTATTATGTTGGAGTAGTGATGCCTGCTTATGATTCCTTGCAGGGAGTGCGTTGAGTGTCAGCATTTTAAAAGAGGACAGTACACCACAGATGACAGCTGCAACAGAATCTGCAAGAATGAGATAAGGGTTGTGGAGGAACTTGGTGAGAACTTCTTCATCTTTTATTTCCTTGTCTTGTTCACTCCAATGAAAACATCATGTTTCTATTAACATGTTCTTCTCACAGTGGTGGATATAATTAAGATTAAAACTGCTTCTCTAAGTATTTCTTTATTCAAATTGTGGTGAATCAGGAGCAGACAAGAAAAATGCAGCTGGAAAAAAAGACGTAAAATCTACATTTGTCCATCACAATCTCACTGCTCTGTTCAATTCTGATGCATCCATATGGAGAGAAAACAGACTCATGCTAGTTTGTGCGCGAGTAATTCTTGATTTGTGGGCAACTTTGGATTTATTCGTGCATAAATCTGGATTTGTGTGTAATTCTTGATTTATGCGTAATTTTTTATTTTTGCGGGTGTAACTTTGGATTTGTGTGCCCATAATTCTTGATTTATGCGAAATTTTGGATTTGTGTGTGCGTAAATCTTTATTTATGAATAATTCTTGATTTGTGTGTAATTTTGGAATTGTGTGTGCGTACATTTTTATTTATGAATAATTCTTGATTTGTGTGTAATTTTGGATTTTGTACTTAAATTTTGAATTACGCGTGCGTAATTTGTGCGTAATTCAGGATTTATGCGAAATTTTGTATTTGTGCTTAATTTTGGATTTATTTGTAATTTCGTATTTGTGCTTAATTTTGGATTTATGCGTAAATTTTGACTTGTGCGTGTGTAACTTTGGATTTGTGCATGCGTAATCTGTGATTTGTGCGTAATTCTTGATTTGTGTGTAATTTTGGATTTATGCATAGTTCTTGATTTTGTGTGTAATTTTGGATTTGTGCGTGCATAATTCTTGATTTGTAACCCAAACAATATATTTTGTGCATAAGTAAAAAAAACTATGAAATTCATAAAAGTACAAAATACAATTTACACAAGTACAAATTAAAATTACAACAGCTTGAATTTTTTATTTTAATTTGTGCATGTGCAAATTGTATTTTGTATTTTTATGAATTTTATAGTTTTTATTACTTATGCACAAAATATATTGTTTGAGTTACAAATCAAGAATTGCGCACGCACAAATCGAAAGTTGCAACAAATTGAGGTGAGTCTATTTTCTCTCCATACATCCACTTGCAGACAAGTAGATCCATGTACGTCTTTGTTTTCCTCAATCGAGCCAACATCTTCGTCATAACTGAACGGCTGAATAGCTCCAATACTGTTGCACCGATAATATTGTGCTGGGAATCTGAGGGAGTATAAGCAGGAAATATATAGCAGGAAAGAGAGTAAAACAAAAACAGGGGATGATGGGAAATGAGGGAAACTATGTCCTAGAAAATTACAGTTCCTTTTTTTTTTTGTAAAAAAAAGAACTAATTTTCTTTTTTTGTAAAACAAAAAAAATAAAAAAATAAAGCAGCATATTCAAGATAAAAGACCTCTGGGAACGATTTTAAAATAGATCAACAGATGATTGTAGAGGGACTTTAATAACATTGTTCTATGAGTGAACAATGTAAGTGTAACTGATGAACACTGTGTTCTCTTTTTGTGACAGTTCTGCGTGAAAAGAATGCAGTGAACTGCTCTTACAAAGACGAGGACGACTGCATCGTGCACTTCCAGTATTTTGAAGACCTCAGTGGAAAATCTGTCTTGTCTGTGGTGAAAGAACCAGGTACTGTTCTTTTTTCTTTAATATTAAATCGTAAGCTAACTTCAGTCCTTCAGATAGTGACTGGCAGGTCACAGAATCATGGAACGACTCGTGCATTTAGTAGAGTCATTACTTGCTGAGCACATCATGAGCTTGTTAACCAGCTCCACATCAGACACGAAGTCGTGATGCGCCAGCTGATCGTGAAAGGAGGCGCTGAAAGCGTGGTGTGGCGGTTGCTTTTCCTCCACTCTTGTGTTCCATGCGTTCTCACAGAGTGCCCCGAGGGTCCTGACATCTTAGTGGTGCTCCTGGCGGTGGCTGGAGCCATTCTCCTGCTGGGCCTGGTCGGTTTGCTCATCTGGAAACTGCTCATCACCATCCACGACCGCAGGGAGTTCGCCAAATTTGAGGAGGAGAGAGCCAAAGCAAAATGGGATACGGTAAGAAATGAAGTTCAGAGTCAATTCAGTTACTTCAACACTATATCCGAATTCTCGTTTCTCCCTACCTCTACATTTATCCCTCCAAACGAAGAGTTATGGAAAATTAGTGGCTACGTCTGAATTACTTCCCTACTCACTACTACATAGTGCACCAAATAGTGAGTTCGCCATTTTCTAGTCCTGTCCGAAGCTACAATTCCAATATCGAGTGCCCTAGAAATTTCCCAGAAGTCTTTGCGAAAAACTAGCATGCAGCAATGCTCACTACAATACCAAATATAGACCACAATGCATTGCTGTCGAACGATTTTTGCGAAAAAATTAAATTAGATTTTTTTTAAATTAACTAATTAATCGTAAACCTGGAATAAATTAATCGAGATTAATTTTTTTAGTCTCAGTATTTGCATACCAATTATTATCTGCAACTAATCACGATATGAAATCACACAAGAAACTTTAAATTTAGAACCTTTATTTCTAATTACTCCTGTCAATTGATTAAAAAAAAATTGGATTAATCGCACTTTTGTTTTGGGATTAATCACAATGTTACACCAAGTAAAAAAACTATCATGCAGCAATGCGCTCTACTCTAGCAGATATAGACCACAATGCATTGCGGTCGAACAATTTTTTCCAAAAAAAAAAAAACGTGTTTAAATTAGGGCCGGGAAGCGATTAAAAAAATTAACTAATTAATTGCAAACGTGGAAAAAATTTATTGAATTAAACAATAATCTCTCTGAAAGAGAAATAAAAGTTAAGAAAATGAAATACTCCGATAATAAAACTGAAAATGTGATGTTTTAAGATCTTAAAAAGAAGCACATAATCTTAAAAAACAAACAAACAAAAAACTAATAAATTGAAATTAATAATGATATGAGCTTGTCATTAACACATCAGATTCATGCTAAAACAGTCATAATGTATTTTTAAGAATTCTAAATGAGGACAGGAATCAAATTTGGTCAAAAATGTTCAATAACTCTAAAGATATTAAAGCTAATTATCACTTATAGAACAAGAAAATATGATTTTTTTTTTTCCCCCTAGTTTATATTTCCTCTATTTTTACTTGACTATTAAAGCTACTTCACAGAAGTGTTCTATTTAAGTTTTTAATAATAAAAGAAGTTTAATGAAATATAAATAAGGGACAACACAAATCTGTTCATGTTTTAAATATGTATCAGATCGGCAAATCCACAAAATCCAATGAATCGGACCAAAAAAACCTGATCGGGACATCCCTAGTTAGATCCTCTTGCGCTATAGCGGTGCTGCTTCCTGTTTCCTTTTTTGTTAAAGGTCTCTTTTCTTTTGTTCTTCGAGTGGTTTTTGCAGAGGTGTAAGCAGAGCATCCTGCTTTCTCGGAAATGTCACTAAGACTTACATTTAGAAGCAGAAAACAAGTTTGATAGCACAAAATCACGCATATATAAGCATTTATCAAACTTAACACAAAAAAAGATTTTCTATTACTTTTAAAAGGTCATGCTAAAACAAAAAGTCATTATTTACATTTAAGTGTAAACTTCTATGCATCAGAGCACATCCATGAGAAGGAAAGCGCTTCTCCTCTGAACACCCCTCCGTTGTGAAGGTTAACTTTTAAAAGTTTTTTTCGGACAACCCTCCTCCTCCACACAACTGAAGGTAGGGGAACTTGCAAAATCAAAACACACATGTTGGGGATATCTAAGGAAGTTTAAAAATTATTATGGGATGGCCACTGGAGCTACAGTTTAATGCTTATGGGCTCCAAATGACCCGATCCTTATATTGATGTACGATCCATCCCGTGACAAATTAGGTTGACCTTTGACCTCGAGCAGTGGCTGCAATCTTGAACTTCCCAAAAAAATCCCCTTTACTTCCTCCTAGAGATTTAAATGTATCACCTCCTGACTCACTGAGCATCACTGAGAAACATATTTTGATTTTAAAGTTATAGATTTGAATCGGCGTTAGCATGGCGAGCTCGCAAACGTGGTGATGACCTGTTGCTCACACATTTTTTACAGGAATATTGTGAAAATGTTTTACATGAATCTTTGACTCAAGCTTTACGGCCCAATACAATAAAATAAATAAATATACAAGGAGGTGGTTAACCTCTGTTGTCAAGGAAAGCAAAAAAGTTACATTGAACAATTCTTTAAAAAAAAAATTACATAATAATCCTCCCCAGGTGACCAACAAAGGAAATGGTTGCTATGGAGATAAAATCAACAGGAAAAAAAAGTCAATTTCAAAAACTGCTCAGGAATTTGCTATGTGCAGCTCTGAGCAGTGATAGAGGGAAGAGTGAGGGGCAGGTAGGAGCTACTCAGGGGACAGGAAGGGTGGAATTGGGTAACGCCTCCGGCCCATATAGCACAACCTGTGGCTTAAACTGTGTGAATGTGGTGAAGCAGTTTGTGGTGGGTTTTTTTTCTTCTCCACTGCTTTAAATTTAAGGGTTATTTAAACTATTTTGAGATTCAGCTGCTAATACAATAGTAGTTTTGACTGTTTTGGCATCTACTGGAGTTTGTGAGCCATTTTGGAGTTTTGGCTTTTATATTGGTTTTATTCAAGCTTTTTAGACTACTGTATTTTGGCATTTACCATGTTTTTTTTTTTTAGCTATTTTTTAAGTTTAGCTAATAGTTCAGCTATATATTAGCTAATTTGGCTAATTTAGTTTTAAGTTTTTGTTTTTTAGGCTAATTTGGTATGTTGGCTGTTAGCTTCAACGATTTCAGCAATTAACTTCAGCTTTTTCAGCTGTAGGCTTCAGTGTTTTTAGCTATTTCATTCAACGACTTGAGCTATCAACTTCAGCTTTTTCAGCTATCAGCTTTAAAGTTTTCAGCTATTAGCTTAAACTCTTTCAGCTATCAATTTCAGCTTTTTCAGCTATCAGCTTCACTGTTTTAAGCTATCAGCTTCACTGTTTTAAGCTATCAGCTTCACTGTTTTTAGCTATAAGCTGCAACGATTTCCGCTATAAACTTCAGCTTTTTTAATTATTAGCTTAAATCAATTCAGCTGTTAACTTCATGTTTTGTAGGTATCAACTTCAGATTTTTCAGCTATTGGCTGCAACGATTTTAGATATTAACTTCAGCTTTTTCAGCTATCAGCTTCACTTTTTTCAGCTTCACTGTTTTTAGCTATTGGCTGCAAAGATTTCAGCTATTAACTTCAACTTTTTTTAGCTGTTAGCGTCAACTATTTTAGCTATTAACTTCAGCTTTTTTAGGTATCAGCTTCAGCATTTTCAGCTATCAGCACTAGCATCTCCAGAGGCCAAATTCAGCTTTCAGCATTCACACTAGCATTATCTCAGGAAATATTATTATATATATATTATATTATTATAATATTAATATCAGGCTATTTTTTTCAGCTGTCAGCTTCAGGGATTTCAGCTATTTGCTTCAACAATTTCAACTGTCAGCTTCAGCAATTATCACTAGCATCTTCAGTGGCCAAATTCAGCTTGCAGCATTAGCATTAACACAAACAATGTTATATATACGTTCAGAGTGTGGTTTCAGTGAGTTCAACTCTTTTTTTTATTTACCTCCACAGGGTAATAATCCTTTATACAAAGGAGCGACATCTACCTTCACCAACGTTGCATATCAAGGTAACTAATGTCTAAATGCAGCAAGAAGAAACTCAGGGTTCATCGAGACGGAGAAAGAAAAAGCTCCAACACAGAATGGATGGCAGGAAGCCGCAGGAAACCACCCACAGCCACTGACTACTACTTATCTACTGCAACATGTTGCGACAGCAAATAAAACTTGTGAAACAAGGAATTGTGCGTGACCTGAAGCTTTCTGATTCTGTTCTGAACCAAGTTTGCATTTTCTGTACACTGTTGAGCGTCCATACTGTCACTTTACATTTGGGAGAAGTCCTACTTATTTTGGATTGTTTTTCTACAACTGCTGTGATTATTCAAATGTTTATGTAAAATTCTTTTATTGCACTTTTGTCAGGTTTTTTTTTTTGTTTACTTCATACATTTTTGGAGAGGACATGTAAAAAAGATAAAAAAAACAAACGTTTTGCTTCAAATCACAGGAAATAATTGAGGTCTATGTTAGATAACAGCAGATTATTAGATAAATCACTTTTCCTACCTTCACCTTTTTTCACAGAGATGATTTTTTTTTACTTTTTATAAGGTAACTTGGGGAAAAAAAAACTTTTGTTCTCTTTTTTCTTTTCCTAGTGACAAAATTGTGTCGTAGAGCTCCGCCGGTTTACTTTTTGTTCTCCCTAGACTTCAGCTAACATGAGTGTGAGACAGTGGTGGATGATTTTCACAACTCTTTTAAAGGAGGTTTTACAAGGGTACCACTATTTGTTGATTTGAAAAACACTATAGACCCACTGGATAATTTTTTACGGGTCTCCAGATCATTTTATTGTTATCAATGGCCCGATGTTATCTTGTACTTATTTCTAACTTCTGACAAAATGTATTTTTATGGAGAGTAAAATATTGAAAGATATTTAGGGTTTAAGTTGATTTAATATTCATAACGTTTAAAAGTTACATTTTCAAAGTTACAAAAATTAGTATTTATTAAGATTTTTTTAGGCTATTTTGGAGTTTATCTAAAATTTTAGCTTTGTGCTAGCTGTTTTGGCTAACCTAAGTTTTCTTAGGCTAATTTGGCATTTAGCTAATGTTTTAGCTGGCTATCAGCCTAAATGTTTTCAGCTAACAGCTTCAGTGATTTTAGCTATTACCATCAATGATTTTTGCTATCAGCGTCCCCGTTTTCTGCTATGAGCTTCACTGTGTTCAGCTATCACCTTCAGTGATTTCAGCTATCAGCTTCAGTGACTTCAGCTATCAATTTCAGTGTTTTCAGCCATCAGTTTCAATGTTTTCAGCCATCAGTTTCAGTGACTTCAGCTATCAATTTCAGTGTTTTCAGCCATCAGTTTCAGTGTTTTCAGCCATCAGTTTCAGTGATTTCAGCTATCAGTTTCAGTAATTTCAGCCATCAGCTTCAGTGATTTCAGCTATCAGTTTCAGTGTTTTCAGCTGTCAGCTCTAGTGATATTAGCTTCAGCAATTTCAGCTGTCTGCTTGAGTTTTTTTCAGCTATCAGCTTCAGTGATTTCAGCTGTCTGCTTGAGTTTTTTCAGTCATTAGCTTCAGTGATTTCAGCTATCAGCTTCAGTGATTTCAGCTGTCTGCTTGAGTTTTATCAGCTTAAGTAATTTCAACTATCAGTTTCAGTGTTTTCAGCTATCAGCTCTAGTGATATCAGCTTCAGTGATTTCAGCTGTCTGCTTGAGTTTTTTTCAGCTATCAGCTTCAGTGATTTCAGCTGTCTGCTTGAGTTTTTTCAGTCATTAGCTTCAGTGATTTCAGCTATCAGCTTCAGTGATTTCAGCTGTCTGCTTGAGTTTTTTCAGTCATCAGCTTCAGTGATTTCAGGTATCAGCTTCAGTGTTTTCAGCTATCAGTTTCAGTGTTTTCAGCTGTCAGCTTCAGTGTTTTCAGCTATCAGCTCTAGTGATATCAGCTTCAGTGATTTCAGCTGTCAGCTTCAGTGTTTTCAGCTATCAGCTCTAGTGATATCAGCTTCAGTGATTTCAGCTCTCAGCTTCAGTGTTTTCATCTTTCAGCTCAAGTGATATCAGCGTCACTGATTTCAGCTCTCAGCTTCAGTGTTTTCATCTTTCAGCTCAAGTGATATCAGCTTCAGTGATTTCAGCTGTCGGCTTCAGTGATTTCAGCTCTCAGCTTCAGTGTTTTCATCTTTCAGCTCAAGTGATATCAGCTTCAGTGATTTCAGCTGTCAGCTTCAGCATTTTCAGCTATCAGCACTAGCATCTTTTGAGGCCAAATTCCAGCTTACAGCTTTCACACTAGCATTATCTCAGGTAATGCTATATATCTAGTTCATGATTATGTTAAAAAGTTACGATTTTAAAGTTTTAAAAATTTAGTGTTGAATAAATGTTTATCTTGTTCGGCGATCTAAGGTGTTTTGGATTTAGGCCCCTTGTGTGATTGAGCTTGACACCCCTGCTATGGATTTTACTTGAGATTCACACAAGAGTACCAAAGGATTTGTGAGTGAATATACCGTACATAGTCCAGTAAATGTTTATTTTTGGGGATTTTTTTGGCAAAAGAAATGTACCTTTTAACTTAAGTTAAGGAGTTGAATTCATGTTCACTGATTGACAGAAACTTTTTTTAAAGAGAATAGGGAGATTTTTTACGTTAAAGAGCAAATTATTCTTTGGTTTTGATGTTGTTTCTAATTTAACTCACAATAGCTACTCACTGGTCGTTCTATTTCAGGCTGTTTATTAAAATGTGTTTGACCACACTCCTTCAACCTGTGACAGTGGCTTTCAGTGAGAACACTTCTTTGTATAAAAATAGTCTCTGGTTTTGTCAGTGCATATGCAAGTGCCTCTTTATGACTTACTCATGGAACGTGAAAGAATGTTGCAAAACTCATATAAACCATATTTCTAAGTAACAGGTACCTGCTGTACACTGAGATTTTTATACATGTGACTTTTTTATTGTTTTTTTTTCTGTCTTTCTTTCTTGCGCAAATAAACAAAAAAAGTATTAATATTGTTGTTAATTTCTGTAAATGTGTCTACTTTGAAAAAGATTCACAGATCTTAACTTTTACTTTGCTGTTTGTATCAGGGCTGCACTGTGGTGCAGCGGTTAACACCCTTGCCTCTCAGCAAGAAGGCCTTAATTCAAGTTCTGGCTGACTGTGGAACTTGACACAGAATCACCATTGGGGGGACCCTTCTGTGAGGAGGTTGCATGTCCTTACCGTTGCATGTGTGGGTTTTCTCCAGGGACTCCAGCTTCCTCCCACTATCCAAAAACATGTTTCATCGGGAGACTGGGGATTTGTCCAAGTTGAACCCTGCTTTTGCCCACAAAACAGGTTGTTGTACAAAACAGGTTTAGGAATGGTTCCAATAAATTCTATTTCCTCCAACTTTTTTAAAAATTAACTGTAGACTATTGATTTTAACACTCATTTCTAAAAATGTAATATATATATATATATATGTTTTTCTTTAAAGTAAAAACAAAAAAAGAGGAAAGAAAAAGATATGAATGCAACAAAAGAAACTTTCATTAATCTGATTGAATATTTAATCCTGGTAAATAGCTTCCCCTAGTGGTTAGTTCTGGTTTTGCAAGAAGCTTTGAGCAGTGGGGCAAAAATTGCAAAAATTGTATCTTATTCATTTATTTATTTGTTTTTGTTTTTTGTTTCCATGCATTTATGGAACGGCACTAAAAGGTTACGTTAAGAGAATATATATATATATACACACACAAGCGATAAGTCATATATTTATAACTACAACACTGCAAAAACTGATGGACAAAACTAACTTGCATCAAAGTATCTAAAAAAGCAAAAGCAAAGACTCATAAAAAAAGATTTAAAATAAATTTAAATTTTGTTAATTATTTTTAAATATCTCATTGGGGAAAAAACGTTTTAGACAATAGAATAGAATAGGACATACAGAGTACCGTAAAATAAAATAATTAACTTAAAATTTGAAAACTGACAACATACAACTTGAAAGTTACTCAGAAAGAGATCCCCTTTTTCTTTCTTTTTTTAACATTTTAAAGATACAACAAAAAAATTTAACATTTTAAAAATACAGGACAAGAACGTGATTTAATTCTAAATAAAATTCACGGTTATTCTTCTATGTTTTTGACATTGTTAACTGTTGAAAACAAGAATATAAATTACATACATTTTTAACAGACTGTAAATAAAGAATAACGTCGATAACCACATTTCCGGTCGTCCCTGAACGCATCACCCGCTCACGTGACGCCCTTCTTCCGTTGCGTCACATCCATCATGGAGGCGCCCTGTGCGGTGGACGCAGCGGCGGCGGCGGGCAGCAGCGAACCGGAGCAGAGCTTGTCCGGTTCGTCCTCCGTAGAACCGAGGAGACCTCAGTTCGGAACGCGGTTCTTGACAGACCCGAAACAGGTCTTCCAGCACAACGCATGGTCAGTACCGGAAGACCGAACCGGCACAGACGCGTTCACGTGCTACTTTTCTCATTCTGATTAATTCGGTTTTTATTATCTTAGAGTGAATTATATCCATATAATTATATTTGCATGTAATTATTTTAATTTCTGAAAATTGTTGTGTTTTAAAAAATTATTTATGCATTTGTTTACAAAAAAAATATATATATATTGCAGATCTGTAATATTTAGTGTATGTATCAGGCACTTGTAAGCATATGATATGATACCAAATGGGGATAAAGTTATATATTTATTGGTTCTTCATTGCCTTTAACATTTGGACTTAACTGTATTTGATTTTGAATATTTCTATAATCAATCCCTTGTTTTATTTTGATAGTGTTTAAGTGCATCCGGTTTGTTGTTGACAGGGACAACGTGGAGTGGACTGACGAGCAGGAGGAAGCTGCAAAAAGAAAAGTCTCAGAAAACAATTATCCACTCCCTGCAGATAAGCAAGGTTTTTTTTTTATTTTTTATATGAAATATTTCATATAAATTACTTTCTTTATGTAAAAATGTTTTACTTAATTTCTCTTGTTTTTCAGAGGATTATGACGTTCGAGCCCATGAGTACTGGAATGAATTTTACACGATTCACGATAATCGTTTCTTCAAGGATCGTCATTGGCTCTTCACAGAGTTCCCGGAGTTGGCTCCTCAGTGTAGCCTCAACCACACCTCACATCAAGAGGAATCCCGGAGCGACATTCCGGATCAGAAAAGCTGCAGGGATTCCGGAGCTGAAGACAGCCGCGACTTTCCTGGCTCTTCTGCTTCGTATCGTATTTTAGAGGTGATGGTATCGATTGGATTTAAAAGAGATCTGACTTTTAAAGCAATGTCAGTCGAAGGCAGATGTACGGGGTCACGTCAGGATCAGATTAAAGAGAGAAGATGGAAAATTTGAAAAACAGACATTGTAAATCTGGGAAAAAAAAATTTGGGGGGAAAATTGAAAGCAGTTTTCAAACTTTAAACTATATTTGTAGTCTGAAAGGAATTATTGAAAATTTAAAGGAATACAATTTAAAAAGAAAAGAAGTAAAAAAAAAAAAACTTAAACAAAATATAGAAAATTTAAAGAAAAAATAAAATTTGAAACTTGAATTAAAAGAAAAACCTAAAACTGTTACTAATTAATATTTAAAAAAATCATGTTTAGTTGTACTTTCAATTTTTTTTTTCCATTTCTCATTCTTTGTTTTCAGTTCTGTTTCCAGTGAGCTGACCCTAATTTTACGTGTGGGCGGGGCTTTAAGCTCATTGGCTACTGCGACGTATCGCATGAAGTGATGGAGGAGTTTTAAGGGTTTTTTTTTGTTTGTTTGTTTTTTATTCAAGTTTACTTTTTATTTTTTTTCTCTCTCAAATGTTCAAATTTTCCTAAAAGTTTTCAACATTATTTTTTCAAGTTTTCCCTTTTATTTTTTCACATTTTCAACAATTCCTTCAAAATGTTATCATGTATTTGAGTATAAAACTGCTTTAAATTTTTCATTATTTTTTGTTTTTTTGTCATGTTTTTCATTCACTTTAAGCTGATTCCGATTTGATGCCATAAAGATGTTATATTGTTTTTTTTACTATTCGGAAATGGCTAAAATTTAGATCAAATTTGTTTGTCACATGTTGGAAGAAAGCTCTATTTCTGTTTGTTGTACCCTTAAAAAATGACTTTCTTGATGAGCTTTTAAAACTTTGCAGTATTAGCTTTAAAAAATTATGATTTTAAAAGAGAAAATATGAGATGAATAAATAAAACAATGATGTAAATTTGTTTATTTCTGTGTGCAGGTCGGCTGTGGAGTGGGAAACACAGTTTTTCCAATACTGAAAACCAACAAGTACGAAACACAAGTAGGGCTGCCACAATTAGTCGACTAATTGACCATTAAAATTGACTAATTTAACTGTCGATTTGTCGTTACTTTATATTATATGGAGTCAGATTGTAGTAAAGTTGACAGTTTTAATGGCATTAAGATTGATTTTTAGACTATTTTGGCATTTATTAAGGTTTTTGAGGCTGTTTTGGAGTTTAGCTAATATTTCAGCTACATGCTAGCTGTTTTGGCTAATTTAGGATTTTTTCAGTTTTTTTAGGCTAATTTAGAGTTTAGCTAATATTTCAGCTGCATGCTAGCTGTTTTTGGCTAATGTAAGCTTTTGTTTTTTAGGCTGTTTTGAAATTTAGCTAACATTTCAGCTGCATGCTAGCTGTTTTGGCTAATTTAGGATTTTTTTTCAGTTTTTTTAGGCTAATTTAGAGTTTAGCTAATATTTCAGCTACAGGTTAGCTGTATTTGGCTAATGTAAGCTTTTGTTTTTTTAGGCTGTTTTGAATTGAAATTTAGCTAACATTTCAGCTGCATGCTAGCTGTTTTGGCTAATTTAGGAATTTTTTTTTCATTTTCTTTAGACTAATTTAGAGTTTAACTAATATTTCAGCTGCAGGTTAGCTTTTTTGACTAATTTTGTTTGGTTTTTTTTGTTTTGTTTTTAGGTTGTTTTGGAGTTTAGCTAATATTTCAGCTGCATGCTAGCCATTTTGGCTAATACAGGCTTTTAAATTTTTTTAAGGCTAATATTCCATTTAACTAATACTTTAGCTAGCTATCAGCTTCAGCGTTTTTAGCTATCAATTTCAGCATCTTCAGCTATCGTCACTAGAATCTTCAGCGACCAAATTCAGCTTACAGCATTCACACAAACATTAATGCAGATAAACCGTGTGTAAATATATCCAGTTTTTAGCTAGTTTAAAACTAATGATGGTTAAGATGTGTGATTTACATCCAGTTTCTGTTTGACCCAATTAGTCGACTAATCGGAAAAAATAATCGGTGATTAGTTAACTACTAAACACAAGACACATTTTTTTTTTAGTTTTCATATCATGTTTTGTGAACATTATCGTTTCAATGCTTTTTTTTTCTGTTTTGCAGTGATCCGGGACTCTTTGTTTACTGCTGTGACTTCTCCAACGTGGCTGTGGAATTAGTCAAGGTGTGTAATATTTTTACGGACTCCTATTCTCGTGAATCGTCTAATCAATAAAGTTCTCCTGTGATGTCAGAGTAATCCAGAGTATGAACCTGAGCGATGCTTCGCCTTTGTCCATGACTTGAGTGATGCCGAAGCCAGCTTTCCCGTTCCTGATGGCAGCCTCGACGTTATCGTCCTCATCTTTGTCCTGTCCGCGCTTCATCCCGACAGGTACGCGTTTGTTTCACAGACTTCCTAACATTTTCCGCGACAGCCTGCATGCATCGCTCTCATTTCTTCTTTGAAGGATGCAGGCCTCCATCAGGAGGTTATCTCGCTTGTTGAAGCCTGGAGGCACGATCCTCCTCAGGGATTACGGACGCTACGACATGGCACAACTCCGCTTCAAAAAAGGTAAATTCAAGATTTTATTTTAGTTTAACTCTCGATATTATGCTAATCGTTGATGCAACTTTTAAGATTAAGTTTTGTTTCTGCCAGGGAGATGTCTGTCAGAAAACTTTTACGTTCGAGGAGATGGAACGCGAGTCTATTTCTTTACTCAGGGTATGTCTAAATCTATTTATTGGATCGTTTTGGAGATTTCCTCTCAGTATTTGAGGCTATTTCTGCGTTTGGATTCGTTGTAGACGAACTTCATGAGCTGTTTTCAAAGGCGGGGCTGGAGAAAGTGCAGAACCTGGTGGACAGACGGTTACAGGTGAACAGAGGGAAGCAGCTCACCATGTACAGAGTTTGGATCCAGTGCAAATATAAGAAGAATTCCTGAAAGGAACGAAGATTTATGGAAGTTTTTGATTTAAAAAAAAAAGAAACAATACAAAATATCTTGTTTCATTTGCCATAAAATGGATGGACTTCTCTTTTGTGATTGTTCAGCTGGTGCTACAAGACCGAACTTCTGATGTGTTTCTATTACGTCAAACTGTTTTAATATGTAGATGTTTTCAATAAAAGTACATCAAAAACTATGAAATCCTGTTTAATTTATAGATAAAAAAAAGACAAGCTGAAAAATAAAACCGGAAATGTTGTGAAATTAGCTGAATAACTTAGTATATGACACTGGGAGGATTCTTTAAAGAGAATATTAGGGAGGGTGCAACCAAAACTGGACCCTTAAGATCAATAGGTGATTCCGCCTGAAAACCGTCATGCTGTGGAAAACCACTGAGGCTTTTACAGGATGCAGGAGTGAAACTTCGTGAAGCTGAAAGGCTCTTCTCCCATTGACAAAAAAAAGTTTGTCATGTTTGGGAAATCTGTGAAAAGAATTCCACCACACAACACTGTGCATCAGTTTTCTTGATTTGAGCGGTTTGTATATCTAGGTTAATATTAACGCTGCCACAAACGATTATTTTAATAGTCGACTAATCACCGATTATTGTTTCTGATTAGACGACTAATCAGGGCAAACTGGATGAAAAGCGCACATCTTAAACATCATTAGCTCTAAACTAACTAAAAACTAGATTACTTGCGATAATCCGAGAGTGAATGCTGTAAGAGGAATTTGGCCGCTGAAGATGCTAGTGCTGATAGCCGAAGATGCTGAAATTAATAGCTGAAAACGCTGAAGTTGATAGCTGAAAAAGCTGATATCCTGCTAAAATATTAGCAAAATGTCAAATAAGCTTGAAAATAAAAAACACCTGAGTCAACCAAAACAACTAACATTCAGCTGTAATATTAGCTAAACTTCAGATTAGCCTAAAAAACTGAAAGAGCCTAAATAAGACAAAATGGCTAGCATGCAGCTGAAATATTAGCTAAAATAGCCTAAAAAAAATTAATAAATAGTCCAAAAAGCTAGCAGAATGCCATCATAACTTTCAACTTACATTCTGACTTCAAATGATATAAAGTAACAACTATTCGACTATTAAATTACAGCAGTGGGCGGAGAAAGGGTTTAAAATAGAACTGAATCATTTTTTTATCTAATTGAAAAGCTTTCCAAGTGTTCTTTTAAATATGATTTTGAAATGTGCTAGTGTCGTTTTATAAGACAGTTTCTGTAGAGTGAGAATAGTTCATCAGAAATTTGCCTCTGACTTGAGGTGGTGTTGAGTAAGCCTCCACTCATTTCCCATCATCCCTTTGTTTATACTCTGTCCCGCTAGCTTGCAGCCCCTCACAACCTCAGTCTAACATTACCAGAGCGACAAAAATGGCAATCAGTGTTGGAGATATCCAGTCGTACAGTTTTGAGCTCAGACAAGGAGAGCAAAAGACGTTAATGGGTCGAGTCGTCTACAAGTGATGCATCGGAATGGAGCAGAGGAGGGAGCTTGTAGCGTATCAAAATGAACGAAGAAATACTCAGAAATTTTGAGTTTAGAAAAGTTTGAGTTTAATTTTTGTAATGTGTCCTCCATCATGAAAAAATGCCACAAGAACATGTTAAGTGGGTCTTTAAAGTTAACCTGCCTAAATCTGAATTAAAATATACATGTTCAAATAAAATAAAAACAATTGGTTAATCGTGAGAAAACGTTAACTTTTTAAAAAGTTTAGTCCTAAAATTTTTATTTTTCATCAAACAAATAAAAAAATATAACTAATTTTATAAGTTGAAACACTTAAAATTTAAAGGTTCATAAGACATTCAGCTTGATTTAAGTTTTGGGGAAATAGAATGTTGAATGTTTGAAATTTAAATAATTTAAATCAGAATTTCTGAGAATGTATATTAAATAAGTATACTAGGGCTGGGTTGATGAAATCGATTTAGATCAATAATCGATTCATAAAAATGTAAATCGATTTAGCACATAAAGCTAAAGTCGGCTAGCTTGATGCTAACGTTTAATGGGATTTCCTATAAGACGGCTAATGCTAATGCTCGATCTATATACAATAATGAAAATATGAAAAGTTTTTCATAATCCCAGGGAGGAACTTTCCAAACTCTTAAGGAAAAATTTTTAAGGTACTTCACCGCCACCTAGTGGCCAAACTGAACTCCCCTGGAAGAGAAGCAGAACAATGTTAATGATTTTTGAGAAACCATGTACTGTATGCATCTAATTATTTCACTAATTAATTTTACAAAATGTGAACTGTGTCAGATTAATATAAATATATTCTAAAAATTTAGTAGATTTTTAAACAAATGTGTAAACTTAAAATTGATTTGAAGGATCAAAAGAAAAAAAAAATCTGAATTAATCGAATTGAATTGTTTTTGGGATATTATAATTGATACCCAGCCCTAAAGTATACTGAGATAATGTGGAATGGAAACTTTCTGGTGATAATCTGTCACTGGAGGATGATTGGGTGGGCACTAATCTACTGGATTCTGTTGAGTGGGAATTTCTATTGGTCCGGTCAACATTTTTGGGGGGGTGGGGGCAGGCGTGAACTGGACTAAGGTGAAAAATACTTGAAAGATCTCACGAGAAAACCTGAGATTTAACTGATTATTGTTTACATTGCAAAAACATGGGAACCGAACCAAATCGATCCGGATTCATCTGAAAATCCGAGAACTGATCAGTTTCCTCCCAGCGCGCGTGAAGTGAAGTGTATCCCGGAATTAGCTTAAAAAAAGGGACTCTAATTTCAGCGCACCACCAGGGAAGATAACGATAGGGGGGTAACTACTAACGCTTGCCTAAAGACATTTTACCTGCTGGAAAACACAGATTCTCCAGGGTCGCCATTGTGAGGAGCGAGAAAGCAGAGCAAGACACGGGAGAGTCCAGGGACGAAGATGTGATGGACATCCCCGCCTGAGGAGCGCGGAAAAATCGGCTTTGGGATACTCGAGGCCTCGGAGGGAATCCTCCGTCGTCTCCCTTGAGCGACTCGGCTCGCGTCCCGCGTCTAAATCGTTAACAATTAGCACGCGAGGACGCGGCTGTGGATGCGGCCTTGCCTGGGAGGGTCTGCCGAGCGCCGGTTAAAACAACAGAAACGGTTTCAGGGGCGACCATTTCGGAGGACCGAGGAAAATATTGCAATACAGTGAGTATTTGGTTGAATTGTCAACGAAAAAAAATAAAAAAATTCGGAAAGTTTGTCGCAACAGTGATTCCAGATGTCGTAGCTCGAGTACCTGGCAACAGAACCGAAAAGATGCTCAAGCTAACTCGTTACCTTTTCCCCCTAGAATTAAACAAATTTAGTAATTTACTTTACAATTTATTTTTTTTACAAATACATTTTCTTTTAAATGTATATAAATAATTATAATTGTTTATTTTTTTTAATGGCTTTTTTTTTTTACACGAATTTACTCGGCGGTTGCTAGCTAATCGTTAGCGATGTTAGCCAGGTTTTAGCCGTCATCGGACGGTTTGTTAGCATCTTTTTTCCTAAGTTTTTTCAGATTTTTATTTATTTGGCATTTAAGGTTAAGTCATTATTTACTGGTTAAAATTACGGTCTTACACGAGGACATATGTTGTCATATTTGGAAGCCACAGTAGGTCACAGTTGGGCGTGTAACTTCACCTATGAAACGGGCACTTATTGTACACCAAAGCATCTAATTTTACTTGACAGCCCCTCCATTAATTGTATTTTAAATAACATTAGGCGCACACGTGTGAAAGTCAAGGCCCGAGGGCCGGATCCGGCCCTTAGGGTAATTATATCCGGCCCTCCATATTATTTTATTGTATTGTTATTAAAAGCCAGATGTTACCTTGCACTTATTTATAATTTGAACAAATGTATTAATGGAAGGTAAAATGTTGAAAGTTATTTAAGCCTTAAATTGATTTATTCTGGAATAATATTCCTGCCTTTTTATTATTCATAATAATGTTAAAAGTCACAGGTTTAAAATTGATTTTCTGCTAGCTTGTTGGACTAATTTGGTTGATTTTTAGGTTATTTTATAGTTTGGCTAATATTGCTTGCTGTTTTGGCTAATTTGGGCTTTCTATTTAAAGTTTTTTTAGGCTATTTTGGAGTTAAGCTATTTTTTAGCTACGTTCTAGCTGTTTTGTCTCACCTAAGTTTTATTTTTGTATTATTTTTAAGGCTAATTTGGTATTTAGCTAACATTTTAGAGGCTAGCTTCAGTGATTTCAGCTTCAGCGTTTTTAACCATCAATTTCAGCAACTTCAGCTATCAGCACTAGCATTTTGAGCGTCCAAATTTAGGTTACAGCATTCAGACTAGCATTATAGCATGTAATGCTACATATCGAGTTCATAATTGTGTTAAGAAGTTACTGTTTTACAACCTAAGGTGTGTTCTGGATTTTGGTCCCTTGTGTTATTGAATTTGACACCCCTGCTATAAGGCCTCAAGGGCCAAAACATCATCTATATTTTCCTCAAGCAGTGACTACACATCTGTACTGCCATTATTGCATTTTAATATTTCTAGTTTTGCCCAGTACTTACTAGTACTTACTAGTTTAGTAAGTAACCAGTGTCACGTAACTGGTTCCTACACTGTAAAGCTTTTTAAGCTTATTGATGACTCAGAACAGGAATTTTCCACATCCATATAGCTAAAAACAGTCATGACTCATCACCACCACTGTCTTTTGAAACCGTGATCCCTCACTTCTATCTGAATATTCCAGGCTCCTCTTCAGCCTTCTTTAATCTGTGTTCTTGTCTCTGCAGCCATGATGGAAGAACTGCACAGCCTGGACCCCCGGCGGCAGGAGCTGTTGGAGGCTCGCTTCACCGGGGTCGGCGTAGCCAAGGTGTGTTTCACATTCCATGTTTAGAAAGGTGGAGCAGTTCTTCCTAAAGATGAGAGAACATCCTTTGTGTCCTCCATCATCCTGTTTTTTTTTTGGCCTTAGACAGTTTGGCTTCACTTGTTTTCTTTGTCTCGGGAGAAGGTTGAGCTGCATGTTTTTTTGGCTGGAGTTACACGGGAATCTCTCCCTGGCTCATGATGGAGTGGTTGTATATGCATGTGATGCTGCCTGCCAAAAAGGCCACAGACGGGGGGGGACCTGGGTGAAGGCAGAAATGGTTGATAGTCAGGTGTAAGGGGAGGCGGCGGCCGCTCTTTGATCGCCTGTCTCGGTCAGTCGACGGAGCGTCTTGATTGAAAGGTGATCTCGGAGCGGTCAGTGAGTCGGTGCCAGGGGCGGGCCCCGTGCCAGCCATAGGCAGAGCATGGCATGGCTGCTACTGCAGAGAAGATGGCGGCCATTGCAAAAAGCACGATGCCACAATCACTGCGTGTGGGGAAGGGGACGGCGAGGGCAAAGTTTGTGAGCAAACGGTTGGAAATGTGTGCTGGGCTGAAAGTGTCAGAGAAGTTTGGCGCTCGTCTCGTCTCTGGTCTTTTTGCGCAGGAAAAGTTGGGGTTTAAATAGATGCAAAGTGCATTTTACTTCAAACTCCAAAGCATGATTTTACGTGGAGCTTAACCATCTGGAACCTAAAACTCCGTCTTTGACTACTTTTAAATTTGCTTCTGTATATTCAATTTGACAGACTACCTGCTTGCTTATTTGGTATCATTTTAATCATCCGTTAATTTAGTCATTTTTCCATGTTTTATTCACACACTAGACATAAAATCGTCTGGAAAAATGGGATTCATTGAGCTGGAAAAAACTGTTTAATGATCTGTTTTTACAATATAGAATAAAAGTTTTTGGTGTTATTTCATAAAAACAACTAAAATAAATGTTGTCAACATGTTTTTAAATGAAAATACAAACTAATTTTAGGCGGAATTCACAGATTCCTTTGGGCCAAATATACGGATAATTTCTGTTGCTAGAGGAACATCACAGACCTCACAGCTTAATGATGGACCCTTCTCTTTTGTGGCTGTACTTCAGTCTGCCTGTGTGGCTTCAGCTTCCAGGCAGCCCAAAAAATAAGAATTTCTCTCCTAAAAGCTCAGCTGTCCGTTTAACGGTTTCCCAGGAATTCTTTTTTTTTTTTTTTTCAGCTTTTTCTCATAATTTTCCTTATTGTGTTTGTGAAAAAATAAATAAATGTAAAAAAAAAGCTTTTTGGAGAAGTTTGATCCATCTGGAATTCGGGTCGACTCATCAGGTGGGGGCGTGTCCGTCCACTCTAAATTACTCGCCTTTCGTGACGGCGGCGGGCGGGATCTTCCTGGAGAACCGCAGAGTTTCTGCAATTTTTTAGACGACACCAACACTTGTTATTGTAGAAAAATGAATGTCGGCCCCATCCCAAAACAAAATAACGAGTGACTCCCTCGTTGCTGGATTTCTAATAGCAGACAGCTCCGTTTGGCTCCGCCCACCACAGCAGATCTTTCGCTTTGCGCTGCAGCTGCTGGATCAATGTTCAGCTTCTGCCTCATTTAGTAAAATAAAAAATCGCAATTGCCCAAAAACTACAAATAGATGCCATAAAATATCAGTTACAGAATTTTAAAAAAGTTTATTTTTAGTTTTATCACGTTGATCTTCCAGAGGGTTAAAACCGAGCTCAGATTCTTGGCGCAGAGCTCCTTTTTACCGCCGTCCTTAAGAGTAGAAAAATGAGCCGGCCCGTGGTGAATAAGAGGAAAAAGGGTGACATTATCTAAAGGTGACAGACAGAGGGAGGAATACATCCTCAGCAGAATGCCTAATGTTCAGCCATTTCAGGAGGGTTCAGTAAGAGAGCGCCGCTGTGCCCTGAATAAATAACCATCTCTTTCCTATTGGACACGACTTGCTGAATTGTGATGCTGTTCGTTTGATTGACATGCGTCAGCTCGGGGGGCGGGCATTAGCACTAATGCAGATCTATGCATCCCTTCCTGTGTTTCCTCTCCTTGTTTGTCCGGCTCTGACGTTTTTGCTCTATTTCCTTTGTTAACAGGGCTCAAGTCAGAGTCAGAACGAGTCATCAAACCAGAGTCTGTGCAGTGTCGGTTCACTCAGTGACAAAGAGCTGGAGGTGAGTCCTCCATCACCGAGCGTCTGTCATCTGAAACCGCGTTTGGTTCATTTACGCTGATTCTTTACAGACTCCAGAGAAAAAGGTGAATGACCAGAGAGTGCGGAAACGCAAAGCAGACCACTTTGATGGCAGTCAAAGTAAGAACATTTTCCTGTGCATCTCATTGGAGCTTTTTGTCACTTTTTTAGGGCTGGGAATTGATTTTAAAACTTAACTAATTAATCGCAAATCTATTTAAAAAAAAATTAATGGCTATTAATCTCCTTTTTTAACCCTCTTGCTCTCTTATGGGGTCCAGATGACCCCACCCTTACATTGAGGTGTTCGCCTTCCATGAAAAAGGTGGATGAGACTTCATGTCTGTCTTTTAGAACCAGTATAGAGCGACGATCATTGAAAAGAAAAAAAAAAAGTTCAGCACAGCATCATGATGACCCCACTTTTAATGGAAACAAGCCTAGGAGAGCAGAAGGGTTAAAGAAATTTTTAGGTACAGTATTTGTCAGCCGCTTATCTGCAAATAATCATAATATGAAATCACATACAGAACTTTACATTTAGAACATTTATTTTTAACCCGTTTTTACCTAAAACTCAGTTTTTGTCTTTATTTGAATTTTCAGTATTTTCATTTTGGCGGACTACTGTTTGCTTATTTGGTATCATTTTAATCAGCAAAACCTCTCCTATGTGACGCTACCTTTTATTTATCAGTTTTTCTATGTTTTATTCACACAATTGACATAAAATCATTTAAAAACAGAAAATTCCATCTGGAAAAATTTGATTGATTTTGCTGTGAAACCCCCAGAAATGTTCAACAAGCTGTTTTTAAAAGATAGAATAAAAGTTTTAGTTGTAATTTTATCTGAAAAATATAAACAAGAATAAAATTTGTCAATAATCTAATTGAAATGTTTTTGAATGAAAATGCATAAAAACTTCATAAGAATTTCTCACTGCTGTCTATTTGACATTTTTTTTGGAATTCTGTTTTTTTCCTCATAATTTTTTGTTTATTGTGTTTGGTAAAAATAGTAAAACAAAAACTTTTGGGAGAATTTAGATCCAGCTGGATTTCAGGTCGGCTCGGCTGGAGTCTGCTCTCAGGTGGGGGCGTGTCTGTCCGTTCTGAACTGCTCACCTCCCGCGACGTCGGTGGGCGGGACTTACGCGACGAACCGTCGTGTGTTCCCAATTTTCAGACAACGCTGGTGCTCGTTATTGTGGAAAATTCATGTAGGTCCCCATCCCAAAATAAAATAATAATCCGTTTCGTTGTCGTTGGGTTTCTAATAGCAGCCAGCTCCGTTTGGCTCCGCCCCCCATAGAGGGTTTCTCTGCTGCTGCTGCATTACAGCCGTCTGATTGATGTTTGTTTGCCGCCTTATTTATTAAAATAAAAGGTCACTTTTGTCAAAAAAATCTACAAATAAATGCCATATTATCTCTTTAATTTAATAAAATCTCGATCACAGAATGTAAAAAAATAAGTTTAAGTTTATTTTGACTGAATTTTCTTACCCTGATCTCACAAACAAATTAATTTTAATTAATCACACGCGTCAACATTCACAGCCCTACTGTTATTTTTTCTTAATCTTTGGACATCCTTTTGTTTTCTAGGTAAAGCAGGAGGAAGAGGACATAAAATTAGTGATTATTTTGAGGTAAGTTGCAGAAAACTCTCATCCAAAATGCTTCATCTTCTTCAAACTTTTTCTCCTGGCTATCTTGTTTGTTGTTTTTTTTTTTTTTTTCTTTTCATGAATTTGCTTCTTCCTTTTTTCTTCCATCTCCTTCTTCTTCGTGGATGTGTCAGTTTGCGGGAGGTAGCGGTCCTGGTACCAGTCCTGCCAGGGGGATCCCCCCAGTGGTCCGCTCTTCCCCTCAACACTCTCTGTCCAACCCTCCTGTCGCGGTGAGCATGTTTGCTCTTTCATCTCCTCTGTGTTGGATTTAACTCTTCTTTTTCTCTTCTTTTTGTTAATAACACATTAAAACTGCGTTTTTCATGTTGGAATTCTGATTTTTATATGATGTTTGTTTCCAACTTGATGTCATTTCTGCCTGTTTTGCCGTCAGTTTAGTTCTGTTTGTAGAAGAAATGATTCAGTTTGTTTTTTCAGTGTTATTTATATTATTAAAACAAACTCTTCTTCTTCAGTGGCTCCAAAGTACGAATCATATTACAGAATCGCTTAATGCAGAAACATGTTAAAAATCCAAAATGATAATGAAGAACGCAAACAAACATACTATTTTAGTAATTTTAAAATAAAAAAGCAATTTTAAAAAAGAAAAACAATTCCAAAAAATGGAAGCAGAAGGAAGAGGAAATATTTTAGAAAATTTAGAAATTCCAGAAAATCAAAAAAAAAAAAGAACTAAAATATGAAACCAGAAAAGGTTTTTTTATTATTGGATATTCCTGATTGGATGATGACGTTTGTTCACCTCTTCAGTTGGAAGTTACTTGGCAAAATAATATAAATTTTTAAAATCTTTTGGCTACAGTCACTGTAAGAGTGATTCACTGATTTCTCAATCAGTTCTCTACCAGTTCAGGCTAAACGTTCTTCTGCTTTCCTTTTCTACAAAAGTCAAACGTCATCATCCAATCACTGAAGATTCCTAATACCGACTTTTTCCAGTTTCTTCTTTTTTTTATTATTTGGATGTTACTTTTTGAAAACATTCTGTTAAAATTTTGGTTTTTGGTATTTTGTTGTGATTTTTTTTTTTTTTTAATCATCATTATTCAAAGTTAAGTGATTTGTTGATGTGATTTGGACTTCAGGGCCACCGTATTATTTGGCTCTAAAGCTAAATTTAATAATAATGTGGACAAAAGCTAGATCTTAGAGATCGACTTGTGTCCGTCTCTTTTTCTATTGACGTGTTTTGAATCCTGTTGCTGTGATTCTTCTCAACGCAAACCGGCAGAAAGATTTTATGTCACTTTGACGTGATTATCCGCACAACGTCCTGGAATTCTCGCGGTCGGTTGGCTCTTTTTCTCGGTTGGTATAACGTTTTGAGCCGAAGCAGGTCCTTATAAATCATTCACGTGAGCGGAAACTGGAGCCCCAAGACTCGGTCAGAAAGTGAAAAGTGTTTGTTGCTTCCAGGTTCAGCAGGGAAGCCCGTCTTCTCTCGGCTCCGTCAGCGCGGAGCTGTCCTCGTGTTCGGTGAAGCCCGTTTCTCTCCACATGCTGCATAAAGCCACTCAGGTACACGCATCAGGATTTCTGGTTCATAGCTGCTTTAGCATCATGTAAAGCAAAATAATCCCGAGTGTCTCACTAAATGTGTTGAGAATGCTGAGTGATCTTAACCAACCCCTCTGTGCCGACTCTCTCTCTGTAGTCTGACCTTACAATCGAGAAACTAACTGCACTGGAGAACAACAAGAACTCCGACCTGGAGAAGAAGGAGGGGCGAATAGACGATTTGTTGCGGGTACTAATCTGCACGCCTTTACAGATTTTTCATGAATGTGTTCTAGGGCTGCTACGATTAGTCGACTAATCGATGACTGATCGACTATTAAAATAGTCGACAACTAATTTAATAGTCGATTAGTCGTTACTTTATAATATGTGGAGTCAGGCTGTAGTGAAGTTGAAAGTTACAATGACATTCTGCAAGCTTTTTAGACTATTTTGGCTTTTATTAAGGGTTTTCAGGCTATTTTGGAGTTTAGCTAATATTTTAGCTTCATGCTAGCTATTTTGGCTAATTTAGGCTTTTTCAGTTTTTTAGGCTAATTTGGAATTTTTACAGTTTTTTAGGGCTAATTTGGAGTTTAGCTAATATTTCACTATTTTAGCTAATTTGGGATTTTTTTTTTTTTTTTTTTACAGTTTTTTAGGCTAATTTGGAGTTTAGCTAATATTTCAGCTATATGTTAGCTATTTTGGCTAATTTGGGATTTTTACAGTTTTTCAGGCTATTTTGGAGTTTAGCTAATATTTTAGCTTCATGCTAGCTATTTTGGCTAATTTAGGCTTTTTCAGTTTTTTAGGCTAATTTGGAATTAAGATAATATTTCAGCTACATATTAGCTCTTTTGGCTAATTTAGGATTTTTTCAGTTTTGTAGGCAAATTTGGAGTTTAGCTAATATTTCATTTACATGTTAGCTCGCTAATTCTAAATGTTTACAGTTTTTTAGGCTAATTTGGAGTTTTTCTATTATTCCAGCTACATGCTACCTATTTTGGCTAATTTTGGAATTTTTAACAGTTTTTTAGGGCTAATTTGGAGTTTAGCTAATATTTCACTATTTTAGCTAATTTGGGATTTTTTTTTTTTTACAGTTTTTTAGGCTAATTTGGAGTTTAGCTAATATTTCAGCTATATGTTAGCTATTTTGGCTAATTTGGGATTTTTACAGTTTTTCAGGCTATTTTGGAGTTTAGCTAATATTTTAGCTTCATGCTAGCTATTTTGGCTAATTTGGGCTTTTTCAGTTTTTTTTGGCTGATTTGGAATTAAGATAATATTTCAGCTACATATTAGCTCTTTTGGCTAATTTAGGATTTTTTCAGTTTTGTAGGCAAATTTGGAGTTTAGCTATTATTTCATTTACATGTTAGCTCGCTAATTCTAAATGTTTACAGTTTTTTAGGCTAATTTGGAGTTTTTCTATTATTCCAGCAACATGCTACCTATTTTGGCTAATTTGGAATTTTTACAGTTTTTTAGGGCTAATTTGGAGTTTAGCTAATATTTCACTATTTTAGCTAATTTGGAATTTTTTTTTTTACAGTTTTTAGGCTAATTTGGAGTTTAGCTAATATTTCAGCTACATGTTAGCTATTTTGGCTAATTTGGAATTTTTACAGTTTTTTAGACTAATTTGGAGTTTAGCTAATATTTCAGCTATAGGCTAGCTATTTTAGCTTATTTAGGATTTTTTTGTTTTAAAGCTAATCATATTTCATATTTTCTTTACATCCACTTTGTCCATGATCCGATTAGTCGACTAATCGGAAAAATTAATCGATGATTAGTCGACTATTAAAATAATCGTTTGTGGCAGCCCTAATGTGTTCATGACTGTTTTTTTTTTAAATGCACGTGAAAGCGTACACATTTTCCCCACGTTGAGCGCTAACCGTTGTGTGAACGCTTCGCTGCAGGCGAACTGTGACCTCAGAAGACAGATCGACGAGCAGCAGAAGATGCTGGAGCGGTATAAGGAGCGTCTAAACAAATGTGTGACCATGTCTAAGAAGCTCCTCATCGAAAAGGTGCCTTTACCTTTAAATGTGATATTCTAAGGTTTTTAGTTCCATTATAACATAGATATATTTTTTGTTTTAAGTCCAAACAGGAGAAGATGGCGTGCCGGGATAAGAGCATGCAGGATCGGCTTCGATTGGGCCACTTCACCACCGTGAGACACGGAGCGTCTTTCACTGAACAGTGGACGGACGGATACGCCTTCCAAAACCTCATCAAGTGAGTCGTCACTGTCATTTACAATTATTTTAATGTTAGAAAGTAAAAATGTTGAATTTGTGACAAAGAAAGTCAGACTTAGCTAAGAAAGAACATCTTTTGATCACCTTAAAAAGCTTTTCCTGTGGTCTTTTAATTATAATAATGGTGTTTTTAGACCAAATCAAAAAGTTTGTCATTTTCTAGAACAAAGTTTCTGCCAAACGACAGTAGTTTGTTAGTAATTTGCCTCAAAGCTCTGAAGCTCTTTTCAAAATGATTTACAATCATTTTCATAAAGAATTAATCAGAAGTACAATTTTAAGCTTATTTTCTTTATATGCAGTGGAGCAAAAAAAGTATTCAGTCAGCAACTAAGATGAGGGAGGCCTGTAATGTTCATCATGGGTACACCTCAACTATGAGAGACAAAATGAGAAAAAAAATCCAGAAAATCACATTTTTCTGATTTTGAAGAATTTATGGTGGAAGAAAGTATTTGGTCAATAACAAAAGTTCATCTCAATACTTTGTTTTTTTCCCTTTGTCGAACATATCCTGGAAGTCTTCACAAAGTTTTCACAAACTGTTGCTGGTGTTTTGGTCCATTCCTCCATGCAGATCTCCTCTTGAGCAGCCATGTTTTGGGGGAACTTACACTTTCATCTCCTTCCAAAGATTTTCTATGTGGTTGAGATCTGGAGACTGGCTCGGCCACTCCAGGAAATTGAAATGCTTCTTACAGAGCCACTCCTTCGTTACTCAGGCGGTGCGTTTGGGATGGTTGTCATGGTTAAAGATCCAGCCACGTTTCATCTTTAATGCCTTTGCAGATAGAAGGGCGTGACGATGCACGGTCCCATTCATTCTTTCTTTACACAGATCAGTCGTCTTGGTCCCTTTGCTGAAAACAGCCTCAAAGCATGATGCTTCCACCTCCATGCTTTACAGTAGTAGTTATTCTTTGGATGCAACTCAGCTTTCTTTCTCCTCCAAACAGTTGAGTTCTTACCTAAAAGTTCTATGTTGGTTTCATCCGACCAAAAGACATTCTCCCAATCCTCTTCTGGATCATCCAAATGCTCTCTAGCAAACTTTAGACGGGCCTGCACATGTACTGGCTTCAGTAGGGGGGCACGTCCCTGGCGGCAAAGATAGCTCTTTGGTCTCGGCCATAGTGGAGTTTGGAGTGTGACTGTTTGTGGACAGCTGTCTTTTATTTAGATAACGAGTTCAAACAGGTGCCATTAATACAGGTAACGAGTGGAGGACAGAGAATCTTCTTACAGAAGACGTTACAGGGCTGGTTTTTGAGGTGATCAAATACTTATCTTTCACCATAATTTGTAAAGAAATTCTTTAAAAAAACAAACAATGGGATTTTCTGTTGTTTTTTTTTTCATTTTGTCTCTCATAGTTGAGGTATATCTATGATGAAAATTAAAGACGTCTCTCATCCTTTTAAGTGCAAGAATTTGTTCTAAATATACTGGCTTACTAAATACTTTTTTGCCCCATTGTATGTTCTCTAAAATGTTAACACTTTTTTTACAATGGTCTATAAATGAGTGAAAGTGAAATTTCTCTGAGATCAGTTATCAAAATTAAGCTCTGATTTCTTTGTAACCCTGTGCTGTGGTTTCCAGACAACAGGAGAGGATCAACTCTCAGCGAGAGGACATTGAAAGGCAGCGGAAGCTGCTGGCCAAACGCAAACCTCCCTCGATGGCTCAGACTCCACCGCCAAGCCTGGAGCAAAACAAACGCAAGAGCAAGGCCAACGGCGCTGAAAGCGAAGCGTACGGGCATTCATTTATTCACCTTCATGATGAAGTCGATGTCCGCCACAGAAATCATTTCTGCTTCCCTCTTTGTTACAGATTATCCCAGGCAGAATATCACGAACAGGAGGAGATCTTTAAACTGAGATTAGGGTATCTGAAAAAGGTAACGCGAGTGTGTTTGATGTCTTTATGCTTGATGGTTCTTTTCTAACATCTGTTTCCAAATGTGTTTAGGAGGAGGCAGAGATTCAGGCAGAGCTGGAGAGATTGGAGCGAGTTCGTAATCTCCACATACGTGAGCTGAAAAGGATCCACAATGAGGATAATTCCCAGTAAGAACTCTTCAACCATCAATGTTCTCTGAATCTGATGCTAGTTCTGGTTTCAAGTCTGTTCCATTAAAACCTGAATTTAGCAGCAGGTTTCAGAAATGACATTTATATTTCACTTTTCTTTATTGATGAACATGTAAATCAGAGGTGTCATCCAAAACCAAACACACCTGAAGCAGCAGACTGAACAGGATAAACATTTATTGAACACTCTGAAACTATATTTTTCAAACTTTAAAACCGTAACTTTTTGCCATAATTATGAACTTACCTGCGATAATGCTAGTGAGAACGCTGTAAGCTGAATTTGGCTGCTGAAGATGCTGAAATAGATAGCTAAAAACACTGAAGCTGAATATTTAGCTAAAATATTAGCTAAATTTCAAATTATTAGCCTAAAAAAACTTTAGGTCAGTTAAAACAATTTTGGAATTTAGCTAGTATTTCAGCTGCATGTGAGCTGTTTTGGCTAACTTAGGCTTTTCTCAGTTTTTTTAGGCTAATTTTGCATTTAATTAATATGATAAGTGGCTAACAGCGTTTTTAGCTATTAGCTTTAGCGATTTCAGCCATCAATGTCAGCGTTTTTAGCTCAGTTTCGGCATCTTCAGCTATCAGCATTAGCATCTTTAGCTGCCAGATTCATCATTCACACGAGCACTATCACAGCTAATGCTAAATATCTAGTTTTTATTTAGCTTAAACCTAATGCTGGTTAAGATGTTTGCTTTAAATTCAGACCTGATTAGTCGACTAATCGGAAAAAAATAATCAGTGATTAGTCGACTATTAAAATAATAATTTGTGGAAGCTCTAGAAACACATCATCTATTGGAGAATTACAGGAAAAATAAAACTTCATTTATGTTTACTGTAGTTTGCCCACTCCTGATCTATAAACAGCTCTAATCTTTGTTTCTTTGACAAAAACTGTTTCTTAAAATAATTTCAGTTTGTTTGGTTAAGTTAAACTTTGTGAAAAGTTTTTATTTCACAAACAAAAACTGACTCCCATTTTGCTCTTCTGCTCAGATTTAAAGATCACCCGACGCTAAATGACAGATATCTGCTGCTGCATTTACTCGGTCGAGGAGGCTTCAGTGAAGTCTACAAGGTAAAAGCATTTGAAGCGCTTTTATTCTATTTGAACGCATTATAAATACTGTTTTCTTGCCTCGTATGTTTTGAACGTTTTGCCAAATGAATCTTTTTGTTTTCTTTTCACGAATGTTTGTTGTAAATAAATTCAGAAAGGTTTAACGTCCAGCAGATGAAAATGTTGAGATGTTAAAGTCATTGTCTGTGTTCTGTTTATGTTAAAATGTCTGCTGTCATTTCAGTAAAAACGATTTAGAAACAGAGATTTGTAATGTAGAATTCAAAAAAAGCAGCTAAAAACAAAACAATCCGAAGCTTTAATCTTATCTAACAAAAGTTTTTGTTTTCCAGGCCTTCGATTTAACAGAACAAAGGTATGTCGCAGTTAAAATCCACCAGTTAAACAAGAACTGGAGGGATGAGAAGAAGGAAAATTATCACAAGTGAGTCTTACAAATCTTTAGTTACTCTTCTCTCATCTGTGCAACAATCAACGCTCAATTAAACGTTTTGTTTTCAGACACGCCTGCAGAGAATATAGAATCCATAAAGAGCTGGACCACCCGCGAATAGTTAAACTCTACGACTACTTCTCACTCGACACCGACTCGTAAGCTCCTCCCAGACGACACGCAGAGCTGCGGACTGAAGTTGAGCGAATGTTTGTCTAACGCTTGTTTCGGAGCAGGTTCTGCACCGTCCTGGAGTACTGCGAGGGAAACGATCTGGACTTCTACCTGAAGCAGCACAAACTCATGTCCGAAAAAGAAGGCCGCTCCATCATCATGCAGATAGTTAACGCTCTGAAGTACCTCAACGAGATCAGGCCGCCCATCATCCACTACGACCTGAAACCTGGTGAGTGACATCACTCCTGAGCTCGTCCAATCACCTGTCATCTCCACAAAACTCACGGTTTTATGGTCACGGTTCGGATCAGTAAAAAGTGACAAACAGGAAAAAACAGGAAGATTAAAGCCTAAAATCACTTTTTTGAAAAGCTTAAAAACATGGATTTGAGAAAACATTTATAAAGTACATCAAAGCATAAAGACACACTCACAAACCCTTAAACTTTGAACGCAAATGAAAATGGAAAAACATGTCGTTTCTAATTACAAATCCTACAAAAACTGAGAGAAAAGAATGATTAATATACTATTAATGTACAAAAATAAAACAAAACTTTCTTTATTTTTTCAGTATTATTAGTATATATGAAACGAACTGTGGGACCATTTAAACATTTCAAATATTTATTATTATCCGTAGTGCATGTGCAGATGAGGCGCAGGCTTCCCTCCTTTCCCAAGTGATTTTTGATCTTTTTGGCTTGCCGTACTGCCTTCCCTTGACTGTAACGGATATCCAGCCCCCTTCACCGGGAGATCTGAACCCAAACATGGGATTTCATTCAGCTCTTCAAAAATACACAAACTCGATCTCTCAGTATCTGCGTCCTCCATGACGAGGTCAAGAAAAGTTTCTGACGGAAGCTCCTCCCACTTGCGGTGGGAGTTGTGGATTTGGATAACCACCAAGAAGCAATTTTGACGCATGTTAAAACAAAGATGGCGATCAGTACTTGAATCTGACGCCGATTGCATTCGGTGTGGACAAAATTTATTTTGTTAATGCGCGTTAATGATAATATTTATCACAATATAACTTAACTTAAAAATGAGCCGATCGTGATAGACTTTTATTTTGAAGGGTCAAAAATGAAGACTCACCAGTTCCAAGGTTTTTCTGCCGTCTGCACACAAAGTAAACAACGAGACACAACAACCTTTCTTAGTTATCTGAAAAAAAAAGGTTCCATCACGTTCAATGCATTTGTTAAGCATGACGGAATATAAATATGGAAATCTAAACAACCTGCTGATAGTTTGATGATATGGTGATAAATGAATGAATGAACTTTATTATGTACTATATGATGGGAACCTATGTTAATGTATTTATATACCATATAATAAATACTCTTTTCATAGGGCATCTGCACCAATATGAAAAGCTTAGAACGCAAAATGTTGAAGAACTTTGAGGATAGAAAACTGTGGAGAGAATTTTAAGGTTTTGCTTTTAAATGATCCAAAACAGCAGTGATTTCTAGCCCTTTTATGTTACTGTGAACTTAAACAGAAGATTGTCAGAAGAAGTTTAAAATGACAAACAGTATTTCTTTCTGTCTGAAAATCTGAAATATAAATAATGATTAAATATAAATAAAATCAATTGTTATCCATCCAGTAAGTACACATACACATAGCAATAAACATTATATTATAAAGTAAGAATCGTGGTTCGATTCGTGAATCAAATCGGATCGCCACCTGAGCAACGATCCACAGCCCTAGTGTTGTTAGTTGTCATCTGGATTTATTCTACTCTTTTTCTGTATATTCTGTGTATAATGTCTTGTTATTTGTTTTTGGACCCCCTTGAAAATTAGATGGTACATTTCAAGGGGCATTCCACGAAATAAATACTACTAAAAATACTACTATTTAAATAGCACTTTACAATTTCATTCAGTGAAAAAAAAATATAAATAAAGTGCTTCACAATAAAAGAAACTTTAAAAAATAGACGAATTAAGAACAAAATTAATGAAACATCATAAAATTACAAAATCAGTCTGCAGTAAAACACATAAAAAATAAATAAGAATATAATAAAACAAATGTGTGTATATATTGTTGTCACCTGGAAAAAAAATTGTGATATAAAAAATTCCAAATCAACAAACGTCACAAAAATCGTGATATATATCGTAATCTCCTGACATGATGATAAAAACCTGTATCGTGATATTAAACATTCCATTTGGCCCAGCTCTGGGTACGACCAGCTGTTGTTTAATTCTCAGAATGAGGGGTGAGCAGCGTCCGTCCCGTCACTGAACCTGTCCTGTTTTCAGGGAACATCCTGCTGGTGAACGGCACCGCCTGCGGGGAGATCAAGATCACTGACTTTGGCCTTTCTAAGATCATGGACGACGACAGCTACAACTCTGTAGACGGGATGGAGCTGACGTCACAAGGGGCGGGAACCTACTGGTAGACACGCCCTCTATTTCTGTAGTAAACATTTCAGAAACGATCAAAGCTGCATGTCAAACTGAGGAAGTAAATATGAAAATGAGTATGTAGTTTCATTAAATGTGTTTTTTTCTAAAGGTATTTGCCGCCGGAGTGTTTCGTCGTCGGCAAAGAGCCGCCAAAAATCTCCAACAAAGTGGATGTTTGGTCTGTGGGAGTCATTTTCTACCAGTGTTTGTACGGTCGCAAGGTGAGTCTGTGGAGACACTCCTGGAAAACTTTAGAATAACGTTCTATAAATGTGGGATGTAATCAAATGCTTCTGTTGACTCGTTTGAGCTTTTCCATGAAGTCGTCTTCCGTCTTTCTCTTCCAGCCTTTCGGCCATAACCAGTCCCAGCAGGACATCCTGCAGGAGAACACCATCCTGAAGGCCACAGATGTCCAGTTCCCCCCTAAACCCGTAGTCACTCCTGAAGCCAAGGTATTTGTTCACACCGAACGCACCGTAACTCTGCAATCACACTCAAATTTACGTCACGCGACTCTCCTGTGACACGCCGCTGCTCGTGTGACTCCAAATGCATGTGGGAGGAGCCTAAGTTTTCACCTTTAACGCTACATGGAAGCATTGACTGTATTGACCAGAGTTTGTTTCTCCTTTTAATCTAGCACAAATTTTTCGGTCTGAAAACCAGGAGTGGAACAGATCATGGAAAATCCGTGTCAAAATCCACAAATACAATATTTTTCTCGTCATGAAATAAAAAGATAAAGTAAAGAATATGGCTTAAACTGTATTCATTAAGGTGACACAAACCAGTAAGAATAAATAGTTTTATTTGTCTTTGATACTTTTAAGTAAATAACAACCGTAGAGTTTTGGGAACCATAGAGCAGAAATGAGAAACGGGTTAGGGGTTTGAACTCTTTAACACCCAGATCTGGAAATGTCCGGCTGGACTTTTTCTGCTCATTTTGACTATGAAAGAGTCTAAAAATGTTCTACCGTTGTGTGTTTTTGACGTAAAGACGCTGAATTTACAACATCAATTATTATTTTACAATTTATTCTATTTGATAATAGTGTTGGACCAATTTAAATTATTAAAAAAAAAAAAAATCAGAATGTGATTTTTGAATTTTTACTGAGAAAAACTTTGCAGATGTACGGGAACAACAGATTTTGTTTGTTAAAAGCTTAAATTTGTCCAAATTTGTCCCTCATATTTTCTCCTCTATGGACCTCCAGCATCATCAGCTCCGGCTCACTGGAAACTTAAAGATAAAGTTTTCATTTATTGTGATGAACAAACGTAAATATATGCTTATTTTATGAGATTACTTATAATTTATGAGTAAAAAACATAAGCTGACTCACATTTGAATGACATTTCTCTCACACAGTTTGTGTTTCAGAGTAGAAACTAGCTAGAAGTGTTTGATTTAACTCTCACCAAAAATGACTCCTTCTGCTGCTCCTTTAGTTTGAAAATCTTCTCTGAACCTCCATGAAGGTTCTATATCCCACGATGGTCGTCTTTCAGACGTTTTACTTATCGTTTTCTCCGTTCTAAAAGCTCTTTTGGCCGCTCCGCTCTCTGCATCTCTCCACCGGTAAACAAAGAAGCTCCGCTCGGCCTTCTGGGTAAAATTACCGTAATGTCCAAATATTGACTGGAAAGCGCGATGTCTCAGCTTTCAGAAACTGTTGGAATTTGTCAAATAGAGCAAACCGTTGAGGAATTAGCTCGGTTTCTGAACACACAGCCAACCTACTGATCAAACCCTAGAAGGAGCCGCATAGTTTTACTTCAGCCTTTAAGGATTTGGATTTGTATTCATGACCTTCTTTTTATAATAAATATGATTTATGTCTGTTTTTTGGCACAAACAAAAGCAAAAATATAAAAAGAACCTAGAATGTCTCAAAATGTGATTTCTTTTTTTTTTTATATACTTATTTTCAAAATAAAAGATGCTCTGTGTCACACATGATTAGAGGTGTGCCAAAATATCGATATTGCGATATATCGCGATAATTAGTCTTACGGTTGATTCTCGATGGGTTCTCACCAAGTATCGATATTATATTTTCATTTGAAGAGGCTGTTGCGTCTGAGTCAGGGGCCGGAACTATTGCGCAACTCGGCGCGCTGCGTCGGAGATATTTCGCACGCAGGAAAGAACACCGGCGAGACACAGACTCTGTAGCGCGTGTGTAAAGCACGTCTACCTGTGCGCAGGTATCATCCATCTGTAGAAGAGGCAGCCGGTAAGAAGTGAGTTTATCTGAGAACTAGAATGACCACGATCGCTCATTTCCTGTTTGATCGGTGCGCTGTGGGAACGAGGCGCGTGCTTCGTAGTTGTTTGTGTGTACTTCAGGGACCGGTCGGAATTTTCGCTTTCTCTATGATATTTACCCTGCTGGTGTACGGTGTAACTTTGGTAAATTTATGGTGTAAGGTTTTCAAATAAAAGTATTTACTATTTGCTAATAACTGAAAGTCATTCTTAAATTTTAAAAAAATGCAGATTTGATGTATGAACTTAAAAATAATGTAATTAAAATAAAGTTCATGAATTCACGGTAAAATAGGGAAGTTGCTAGTTAATTGAAGAACTTAAAATTGTATAAATTATTATAGATTAAAGTTGTTTACTGCTAATTTGTAGTAGAATTCGAATTTTTAAATATTTATTGCCATTATTATGTGTTTTAAGGTTTTTACCTGTTAACTGCTGACTGACCAAATGGAAAATAGATAAATATTGGAGAAATAATCTCAGTGTCAGTCTGAGTAAATCAGCCTTCAATTTTGAATGCTCAGCCCTTTTCAAATGTGGGAAAAGTATACAAAACAATTATGTAACACTTGACAGAGGCTGTAAAACATTATATTCCTCATCTTTTGGTGTGACGTTTCTTTGGAGGTAGATAGCTGTCAACAATTTGAATTATTTAATTTTTGTTCTGTTGCTAACATTAATTCTGTGGCACAGCTGATCATGTTTACTATTGTTAACATGGAATTGTACAGATAATTCTGATTCAATTGATGTCAAAGTTATAGTATTAGTGATTTTAAGCAACGTTAAACAAAAGTGTCTATAATTTGTTGCACAAAATAAGACATAAGTTGTTTATTATGATTGTGTTTAAGATAAAAAAATAAAATGGAGACATATTTCCCCCCAAAAAAGTGTTCTTCTATATAATATTAGTTATTAGAGAGGATTTTTACCAAATATCGCAATATTATCGATATCGTGAGCCATGTATCGCGTATCGTATCGTGAGGTACCCAGTGATTCCCAGCCCTACACATGATCATCTCAGTTCTGCTCTGGACAGCGAGTGATCAATGTTCTGCAGCTTAAGATAAAATGAGCTTTGAACTCATAAAACATCAAACTTTTTACCAAAGTTTAGCTTTGATTATTAAATCTGTTCATTCTGGAGTTAACGTTGAACAAATAAGACGTCTTTAGGTCAACAGGGATGTAAAAATCTATAGAGTTTATCATCTATGTGAACCTCAGAGATCTATTTAGACATTTAACTAAACTAAATTAATAAAAATGCTGATTAAGTCATTCTCACTTTAACTCTTTAAATCACCAAAAATGTCTTTTTTTTTCTGCTTCTCCTCTCCAGGCCTTTATAAGGCGCTGTTTAGTGTACCGTAAGGAGGATCGCATCGACGTGCACCAGCTGGCCAGCGACCCCTTCCTAATGCCTCACATACGCAAGTCGGTGGCGTCCTCGGGCGGCGCCGGCATGGCGGTGGCCTCCACATCCGGCTCCTCCAACAACAGCTCCTCAAACTGAGCCGGCGCCTCTTCTCTGACTCGACCTGGTCGAGCTGGTCAGATGGCGAGAAGTCACGGAACGCCACTCGTCCTGCTTCTGGAGGAGAACGAGAGAAATTTAAGATGAAGAAAAAAGAAAGAGACTGGGAAGTGTCATATCCGCAAACCTCCGTGCATGAGCCGCTCCGGTCCTCGCTCCACGGACCCCCCCACGCTCAGACGTGTCCTCCACCCGCCCGAAGCGGAGCGCGCGGCCGCTCCGCTCCGGTCCGGTCCTCGGCGTCGTGGAAACGCCGGCTTCAGACCGGGACGGTGGGAGCGGTTTCCCGCCTTTTCCTCCCGCATCCAAACTCCTGTGACCAAAGCTTTGAACTTCCAGCTGGTGGCAGTGTCCACCTCTGTTTTTATAACCAACGCTTTTAGAGTTGTTCTATTGACATGGAGTGAAGGCTGCTGGGTAATTAAAACACAACTGTTCCGTTTTACAGTCTGTGGAGAAAAGTGTTGTTTTCAAGTTGCCTTTAATTACAATTCTTGTTTTACTGACACCCCCTCCCCCTCCCCCCATCTTTCCATATAAATACATATTTATTTAGGTATGTTTGAATTTAGTTTTGGCCAATGAAATGCAAGGGACTGGTTCACCTTCTCATACTGTTCTGGGACAACGCGCCTTAGCAGAAAGTCACAAACCATTAAATGCTTTTGGTTCAAATGTGTTTGTTTTTCTGCGCTTTTGTTTGACTGCTTTTTTTTTTTTTTTTTTTCTTTCAGATTTCTGCGAATGTTTTCAATTTTACAGCAGAGCTGCAAATGTATTCATAAGCATTTTGTCTGTGCTTGGCAGTTCTTTTTTTTTTTTTTTTTTTTTTTTTTATATATTTGGTTTCACTGCCCATAAATCAAATACAAATATATTCAAGAAAGTACTTGAGCTCTGTGTATCCTGAGACGAGTCCATCCACACAAAAAGATTCTGGATATTCCATTGTTTCTCCTGGTCAGTTTGATTTCCCTAAATATGGAATTTTCTCCTTAAATTAATGAAGATTTAGTGTTAATTCTGGAACAAATTGGGGTTTTAGGACAAGAATACAAGAGAAATTTAAAAAAAAAAAACTAATTTCTAGGTTTTAACATAAATGCATTTTTGAACAATCATGTACAATAGCTGCACTTTCATGAAAACTTGAGTTTTAACCATTATTTTAAATGTAGATGGAAATATTTTAGATTGTTTAAAACACTAACCAAACACTAATCTTGAAAAGAAAATTATTAGAAAGTAGTGAAATTCTTTCCTTTTTACTTAACAAAAAAAGTTAAAAGTAAGAATTTCCACGCAAGTGTTCAGAAAAGAAGAAATAAGCTTAAAATATGTTAGAAATACTTCAATTTGAATTGATTTTTTTTTTGTTCTAAGTTAACATTTTTTCACTTATTGAGCTTTAAAAACTATAATATAATTAGTGGAAATTACTAATTTTAGAACAAAATTGAAGCAAAATTAAAAAGTTTCATATCTTAGTAAATCATCATTCTAAATATCTACATTTTTGTTTCCAAACTATTTGAAATCCTTAAAATCGAAAAAAAAAAAAAATTACAATGAAATTTGAGGCATTTTTGAGTCATAAATCAAATTGTTCTACTATCAAGAGTTTGGACTAGACCAGGAGTCTGAAACCCGCGGCTTTTTCCATCTCTCCATCATGGCTCCTCGGCCAAACATAAAATAAGTCATGGAAAATGCTGACTCAGAAGCTCCGCCTCCAAAACTACCAAAAGAAAACAAATAAACAAAGCCAGAAAACTAAGACTACCAAACTAAAATAACAAAACCCAGCAGTGTAAGACTACTGCAGACAAAGAGGAGAAAAAGAACAAAAATATTAATAATTTTAAGTCAATTAGCATTTATTTAATTTAGATTATTGTATAAATAGATGTCTGAGGTTCACATAGATGATAAACTCTGTAGGTTTTTACATCCCTGTTCATATGCAAAGTAAAACTTTGGTAAAAAGTTTGATGTTTTAAGAGTTAAAAGCCCATTTTATCTCGTGTTACACACCATTAGCTGCCCAGAACCTGTTTGGCTTTTATTTTGAAAATACGTTTAAAAAAAAGAAAGAAATCACATTTTAAGAGATGTTAGGTTCTTCTAAATTTTTGCATTTGTTAGTGCCAAAAAATAGACAAAATTCATACAAATTTTGGTGTTTTTTAAATGCTTTTTTAAAAGAGTTAAAGTACTAAAAACCAATTGAATATTTATTTCTTCTGTAAATAATCATATAAGAGGGAAAATACCAGAGAAAGTGTTTCAATCTACACCGTGGAGGCTTTTCTTTGATTATTTTGTGTTAAAACACTTAAATCATTTTTGATTAATTGTGTGCATTAACATTCACAGCCAAAAAGAAACTTTGATGCTTTTGTTTTCACATTTCATAGGATTTTTATTGGTTTTGGTTTGTTAGAAACCTTAAAACGCATTACTTTTTTATGCAAAAACTTGATTTTTTTTTGGTCAGAAATAGAAGTAGATTGTATAACTCCTTATCAGGGTTGATATAGTAAATAAAGGCTACACTAGGTGGCCTTCACGTCTCTACTGTGACCTTGTAAAGATTAGAAAAAGAGTTTTTTTCTTGGTGCAGACTGAGGCGGTCAGCTCCTCATCAGCCGTCCTCAAACTTCTATAAAAAAAAAAAAAAAAGAAAAAGAAAAAGTGGGTCAGTCTCTGCTCCGCTCCGGCTCCTCTTTTTGTTCCCTCCTCGTCCGCCTTGTTGTCCTGCGTGTTCGTGCGTGTGTGCGCCTGCGACCAGCAGCATGCCACGCCACGAGCGACGCCGAAGAGCCGCGGAACCGGGGGCAACTCGGACCAACTGCCAACTTCTGCTCTGCAAATGCACTTTATATTTATTCATCTTCAGTCTGGAACTGAGGAGCTGCGCTTCGGGTGAGCAAACTCTCCGTGTGTCGTTTGATTCCAGACTCCGGGAGTCCGGAGACGCGCAGGCGCTCAACTTACGCCTTTGTGTTAGTCACAGGCTTTTATTGTGAAAATACATTATTTTAAAAAGATGGGGATTTTTTTTTTTTATTTTTGGATTTGTTGGCGTGGAAGACCAAAAGTCCGAGCTGTGAGTGGAAACAGATGTGCACACAAACCCGAGGAAGAGGGAAGGGGCTCCATTTTTACATACATGCTAAATAAATATATCAAAATAAAAGCTTTTAGGTGCAGATTTTTCTTTCACTTTAGCACTTTTGCTGTCACGTTGGTTGAACAGTGAAGCTGCAGACGCTTCATTTGGCACCCTGCGGGCAGATGTGACCTTTGCATCCTGTTAGACTGCAATTAACAGCTCAGTCCAGCCCTGAACAGCCACATCATTAGAAAAGAACAAAAACTGGATTTTTTGCTCTCCTTTCCTTATGTTGATGTTTCAAAAGTCTTTGGAAACATCAAATTCTGCTTTAAAAAAGTACTTTTATTTATCTTTTCGCTTAAAAAGAAAGTTTAATCTGATGAGTTCACTGCCATAAACTTTAACAAACTCTCAGGAAATTAGTTTTTATTTATTCATGTGGATCAAAAATAATAAAAAAGGCTCAAATTATGTTTTTTTAAATGGGATTTAAAGAGGTTGCCTTCTTTTAAAACTTTAGTAGTTTATTTGGGCGCGTTTAGAATTTAAAAATACCATTGTTAGTTCAGTGGCTTGTGATCCCACCCACCGACAGGACAAAAAAACCAAAATGAAAAATGTTGAAATCTGGGAGTTTTTATGCCGGGAGGTTCCAAATAAAACCTAAAAAGAAGTCGTAATGAATCAGAGGAAAGTAAAAAGGACTGAATAACAGTTTACGTTTAATGTGGAATTTATTGATTGAATTCAAAGAAACAGGTTAATACAAATGACTGGGATTTCTGCTTCAAATTTTATGTTTAAAAATGAGGAAAAATGACAGAATTTTTTTTCTGCAACTCCAAAACTTTTACTAATCTGCATAAGCAAAATACTCAAGTGAAAGTACAAAGTTTTGTTCACAAAGACTACCTTTAAGTAGATTTCTTTCAAAATTACTAAAAGTACCTGTACTGCAGGGGTGTCAAACTCAGTTGCACAAGGGGCCAAAATCCAAAACACACCTGAGGTTGCAGGTCAAACAGGATAAACATTTATTGAAACTGAAATATTAAAACTTTAAAACCAATTTTTAAAAATATAATTATGAACTAGATATATATCATTACCTGGGATAATGCCAGTGTGAATGCTGAATTTGGCTGCTGAAGATGTGCTGAAAGCTGAAGATGTTGAAATTGATAGCTAATAATCCTGAATCTGATAGCTGAAATCACTGAAACTAACAGCTGAAGATGCTGAAGCTGATTGCCAGCTCAAATGTAGGCTAAATGCTAATTTAGCTTAAACAAACAAAAAAAAAAAAAAAAAAACAAGCTAGCAAGTACCTGAACTTCAAAATAGCCTAAAAAACTGAAAAAAACCTAAATTAGCCAAAACAGCTAGTGTGTAATCATTTGCCCAACTCCAAAACTGCCTAGAAAACTTTTTAAAAAGACAAAATTACAAAATGAATAAAAACAACCCAAAAAAAAAAACCAGCTAGCATGCCGTTGAAATATTTGCTGAACTCCAAAACAGCCTAAAAAGAAACAACAAACAAAAAACTAAATTAGCTACAACAGCTAGCATGTAGCTGAAATATGAGCTATATTCCAAAATTGACCAAAATAAAAAAAACACTGATTAAAAGCCTAAACTAGCCAAAACAGCTAGCATGTTGCTGAAATATTAAACTCCAAAATTGCCTAAACAACCTTTAAAAAGCCTAAATTAGCCAAAACAGCAAATATGAAGCTGAAATAAACTCCAAAATAGCCTAAAAATTTTAGTAAATGCCAAAATTGTCCAAAAAGCTATCAGAACGCCAATTTTCAAAAACTTTAAAACTGTAACTTTTTAACATAATTATGAATGATAGAAAGGCAGGAATATTAATTAATTAATAAATTTCACCTTCCGTAAAATGATACAAGTTAGAAATAATGGCATTAATGGCAATAAAATAAAATGATGTGGAGGGCCGGATCCGGCCCCCGTGCCTTGACTTTGACAGATGTGCCACACTGGAAGAGGTCTCAACGAACAATAAGGATGTGCGGAGTGATAAAAATCTACCTACTTTCACAATCTGGTTCCTAAATTCAACACAGATTTTCGCAGCTGTTCCAGTTTGTTCTGTTTCAGAGTGTGGCTGCAAAATGCAAATATTCCCGAAAGCTCTTCGCTCTGTCCACCCCCCCAATGTTCCTCTGATGAGGTAAGACGACCCATCCACAGGCTGGACTCCTTCACCGTAAAACAGCAACAAAGCAAACACAGATAGGCTGGAATTTCCTGTGTATTTGCTGCATTTTTCTTTGTTTTACTGACCAGAAAACAACCCAATTTGACAAAATAAATGAATAAAAATCACATTTTAAGTGATGGAATCAAATTAAAAAGTAGATTATTTATCTTTCTTTTAGCAACAGATGAGTTTAAAAGTTATTGATTATCACTTCAACATGAAGTTGGTCTTAGCAGAAGAAGTTGGTCTTAATCTTCTCTGTTTTGGAGAAACTTCAACTTGGAAATAAAGGGGGCGGAGCAAAAGAAAAGGATGAGATCCCAGCAGGAGAGCTGCTGTTGCTCAACGTCTGCCTGACTCAGGGGCTTGAAGTTCATCTTGAATTCTCTTTGGAAAATTTATGTGAGAGCTCAAATTCACATGAGGAACTAATGTTGCTCTTCTGTGGGAAGTTCATGCTCTGTTGTCCTTTTTTTTTGAAGAAATAAAAGAATAAAAGTTTTAACTTTAAAAAAAAAACTTTTCAAACAATTTCAAGCAAAAATACCAACATTTTCTTTATTATTTTAAGGTTTTAATGACTAAAAAGGAGATCAGATTAAAATAAAACTTGAATTATTATTATTAATAGTTGTCCAATAGTTGAAAAATCTATATTGAATTGAACTTTATTCATATTTGGATTTATGTTTATAAACTAATATTTAAACTGTGTTTTAGGCACATCATAAGAAAAAAGTGTGGACTTATGACTACTCAAATGAATATTTATCCTTGTAAAATCTAAAATAACTTGCAAATGTTCTAATTATGTTACTAAAATATGATTTTAAGAATAGGGGTATTTTGAAAAACATGTTTTGATGTCTTTAAAAGCTTTTCAGAGTAAATTAGAAGCAGATTTAAGGAAAAATACGTTAATAGTGATTCTAGTTTTTCGTCCTATACAATATTATAGTTTAAACTCATAGAATAAAGGAAAATTAAAATTTTAATAATCCAAAAATCTGCACATAGTTGGTTCTTTTTTCTATGAATTGGAAAGTATTTGTTTTATTTTTGTTTTAGGATATTCCAAACTGCTTCTATTTCTAACTGAATACACAAACATATAATCGAGAGCTCCAAAGTGCAGGAGGATGCCGTGTTTTGTCCTTTCCTCTTTTTTTTTCTGATAATTTGTGTCGACTAAAGCTGAGCTGCACTCCTAAGTGTTTCTGAGGTACAAGTACAGTATAAATCCGGATCTGCTTTTTTCATGTTTTTCAGCTGAACTCTCTTAGATCTTTCTCCACACCCTTTTCTTGCTGGGGTCACACGAGCCTGCTGAGAAGGAATGCAGAGTGTTGGGCTTTCTCTAGCCTGTCAATTTCAAGTGCTTGAGAAGAAAAGTCAGTTTGGGCTTTTTTTTTTTTACAGTCATCTCGGCTCCTTCTTTTTTTGTCCAGTATGTCATTTTCTTCTGCCACCTTCGCACTAAATCACACAATCCTATCTCTTGGAAAACATCAAATTCTTAACCCTTTAACACCAGAGCTCCAGTGTTTCTGCTCTTTGATTTAATGTAGGTTTTTAACCCTTAAAAACGGTTGAAAAACCAGAGAATGTTAAAGATTTAGTATTTAAATGTCTGAGGTGTTAAAGGGTTAAAGGATCAAAATGATTTCTGACACTTTAGGATGATTAATATATTTATATGCTTTGTAAGCGTTCACACTATAAGGATTTTCCTGCTCATTCCTGTACGAATCTTGGAATCAAAACGTTCAGGAAATTACTGTTTTTACTTTTGGTGTTCATAACCTTTATAGTTTTTTTTAAATAGGAAATGAATGAGAAAGTCTTCAAATTTCAAAATTTTAAGTAGATTAGCAACAAATCTTTTTATATATTTATTTATGGACTATATTTTTATCTTTTATAGTAATTTTCAAAAAAATGTGACTGAGTTAATAGTATATTTTTAGCTCATTTTGGTAATTTACTGAGGATTTTTTTTTGTGACGAGTTTGAATTTTAGCTTCTATTTTAGCTACAGGCTAATGTTTTTGGCTAATTTGGTTTACTGAGGAATTTTAGGCTATTTTAAAGTTTAGCTAGTATTTAAACAATGTGCTAACTTTTTGGCAAATTTTGCACCAACTGAGGTTTTTTGGACTAATTTGGAGTTTAGCTGTTATTTTAGCTACTAGCTAACGTTTTGTCTACAAAATTAATTTAGGCCAATTTAGAGTTTAGCTTCTATTTTAGCTCCAGGCTAACATTGTTGGCTAATTTGGTTTACTGAGGAATTTTAGGCTATTTTGGAGTTTTGTTAGTATTTAGGCTTTTTTGGCTAATTTGGCATCAACTGAGGTTTTTTGGACTAATTTTAGTTTATCTACCATTTTAGCTACAAGCTAATATTTTGGCTAATTTGTATAGTGAGGTTGTTTTTTAGGCCAATTTCGAGTTTAGCTTCTATTTAGCTACATGCTAACATTTTTGGCTAATTTGGCCACTGAAGTTTTTATAAGCTAATTTAGTTTAGCTTTTATTTTAGCTACAAGCTAACGTTTTTGGCTAATTTGTCTAGAGATTTTTCTTTTAGGCCAATTTAGATTTTAGCTTTTATTTTAGCTACGGGCTAACATTTTAGGATAATTTGGTTTACTGAGGAATTTTAAGCTATTTTAGAGTTTAGCTAGTATTTAAACAACGTGCTAGCTTTTTGGCTAATTTGGCATCAACTGAGGTTTTTTGGACTAATTTAGAGTTTAGCTCATATTTAGGCAACACACTAACATTTTTTGCAAAATCGGGATGTTTTATGGATTTTTTAAGCAATTCTACAACAAAATTTGTTTGAGATAGTTTTCTCTTTCATGACAAAATTTCCAGTCTTTTTAGCAAATTTTACATTTTGCAAATAGCTTTTGCATTTTCAGCAAATCCCTTCTTCGGCAATCTAAGTAAATTTTCAGCAAAAAGTTTTAGCATCTTCAGAGGTTACTTTCAGCAAAAAGCCTTCACACTAGCATTATCGCAGGTAATGAAACTTTACGGCTTATAGCTCTGATAATGTTCGCCATTTTTGTTGCACAGTTGAGTAAGCTAGAGGGAAAGCGTGTAAACAGATGGATCATGGGTAAGGGGCGGGCTTACTCTGCTCCAACAGTCCCGCCCACTGCTTAGAGGTGAATTTCTAATGACCTGCTGCTCTGCAGAAGCTGTATGCTAAAAAAAAAACTGACACAAATTTCTTAATTTTGGCTAAAATCTTCATAGTCAAAATGAAAAGACACCAGGATAGCTTTGAAAATATGATCGCAGTGGGTCTTAAACAGTCACACTTTTCACTTTTTTGTCTTTTCTTTGAGTTTAAACGTATTAAATCAGGGATGAAAACATTTGGATCATTAAATTCTCTCCGATGGGAGAACTAGTTCAAACCCAGCAGCACATCCGTCATCCCGATATCGACCTGACCTTGTAGCTGTTAATCACTGTTATTGATCACTGCTGCTGTTTCCTCTCTCTGCACAGCGTCACCTGAGTCTGATGACTTTGCTTTCTTCCTCGACGGCGCCAACTTCTGCCTGGGGGTGGTGGATAAATCCTTATTACTGAAACCAAACTGTGAGGAGCCCCTCCAGCGCTGGAAGTGGGTGTCCCGTGGACGCCTGTTCAACCTGGGCTCCTCCCTGTGCCTGGGTATAACCACTGCCAACGCCACTTCCCCGATGGAAGCGTCCCCTTTGGGGGTGTACACGTGTGACCGAGAGCCCCCCTGGGTCCGCTGGACCTGGAACTGCGAGCAGGTTCTGGACGTCTTCAACAGCATTCACACGACCTCCATCGGGAACTCGTCCCTCACGGGGGCGTCGCTGACGCTGAAGTGGAGGCTCCATGGGGACGTGCAGGACCTGTGCTCCAAAACGCAACAGGGTAGGAACTAATCAAAAAACCCATAGCTCACAAGTTAAAATAATATCAGAAATGCTTTTGGATATTGATACAGAAGTTCCAGCCAGTTGCTGCAAGCTGCAAACGTGTGTTTATACCATGATAGAAACACAACAGAAGATAAAAGCCACCTGGTGTTCCTCCTTTAAAGTCTGACACAAAAACAACTCAATTCCGCAGAACTGATATTATTTCTTTTTGTTAGTCTTGCTTTGCAAAAACTTTCACCCAAAATTTTGTGCTTTTTGTCTGTTTTTGTGTATGTCAGGGGATAATCTGAGGAAGGTTGTGGATGCATTCAAATCAACACTTTGATTGCTCAAAATCTTTAAAAAAAAGCTGAACCACAGCAACAAAAGAGATTGAATGACAAAAATAAAATCTGGTCATTGGGAAGAATTCTAAATAACTGAACAACATGACAAAAAACATAACAAAAACAAGACTTTTAGATGAATATTTCAAAAAATCTGAATTTGTTTATTTTGCTCTGTGGAAACTTTAAGTTTCCCTAAATATTGTTTTTTTTTTCTTTCATTTTTTGTGTGTTTGTCAGGAGATAACTCAGAGAAAGTTCTAGACACATTGAATTAATAACAAAAGTCTAATAACTTATTCCTAGTTAACTTATTCAGTTCCAAGTGTTCTTACATTTTGAAGTTGGCTGGTTTTTACACGCTTAAGTATCATAAAGTAATTTATTATACCACCATATTAGAGCAGATTAGTCAACAAATCGACAATTAAATTTAATAGTCTTAATTAGTCGTTAATTTATATTATATGGCGTCAGAGTGTAGTAAAGTTTAAAGTCATGCTGGCATTGTTCAAGCTTTTTGGATTATTTTGACATTTATTCAGTTTTTTAGGCTAATTTGGAGTTTAGCTAGTTTTTTTTACTGCATGCTAGCTATTTTTTTTTCTAATTTAGGCTTTTTTTGTTTTTAAAGCTGTAGTAGAATTTAGCTAATATTTTAGCATCATGCTAGCTGTTTTGGCTAACTTAGTCTTTTTTTTTAGAAGGTTATTTTGGAGTTTAGCTAACATTTCAGCTACATGTTAGCTGTTTCAGCTAATTTAAGCCTTTTTTTTAAGTTTTTTTAGATTAATTTAGCATTTAGCTAATATTTTAGCTAGCTATCAGCTAAAGCATTTTCAGCTATTAGCTTTAGCGATTACAGCTATCAACTGTAGTGTTTTGTTAGTTATCAATTTCAGCATCTTTAGTGGCCAAATTCAGCTTACAGCGTTCACACTAGCATTTATGCTATGTAGCTAGTTTTCAGTTAGTTTAAAGGTAATGACTGCACCACATTGAGAACAAAAATCATAGTTTTGAGATCAAAATGTCCAAAAATTGCCGACAAAAAGTTCAGTTTTAAAAACTAAACTTTACAAATAAAAATATTAAATGGAAATTTTGATCTCAAAACTGTGACTTCTTGTCAAAAATCACTTCATAACAAACTTTTCAGATATTTTTTTCAAAAAACAACTTTTTCTATATGTAGCAAAATCATTCCAATGTATTTATACTTTATGAACAGTGGAAGTCTAGCGCGTATATCAGGTTTAAATATATTTCATGTTTACAAAACAATAAAAAAAAAGAAACAAATCTATTTTTCTTATGTTTTTGAGACAAAACGTACTTTGATAAATAAACCAATCCCTGCCCTCGGCTCCAGCCTCACCATGCGACCTCATCTTTGACCGCTCCATCTATGCAAGCGGGGCTGACTCACACCCCGGGGGCTGTTGTGTTTGCCCTCATTTCTGCTGTCTCATCCATGCTTAGTGCTGCTGCCAATATCCTCACAACACCAGAAAACCGTTAGTGTGTGCAGTTATTGCTTCATCCTGTGAAGAAATTTGGCTGAAATCAAGAAGAATGTCGACATTTACAGAGCGGGAGAATTCTGTTGATCAAATGACCTTTTATTCCTTTACCAAAGCACCACAAAACTGATCAAGATGGACACTATTCTGTTTCAAATTGATGTTTTTTATCTTATTTTGAAATTCTAAAGTCTGCAGAAACTTATTGCCTGACCCCCACAGCTTTTTCACTAAGGTTAAAGATAGAACCTATTTTTCTATTTTTAAAAAATGTTATAAAGACATACTTTTGTGGCTTTTTTCTGCACCATTTAACTCTTTTTATTATTTTATTTCTATTTTTTTTTTTTACCAGTAAGACATGACCCTTACATGAAAACAAAAATAAATAATAATAAATGTAGGTGTTTATTCAATTTAAATTTTGGCATCTGGACTTAAAATCTTCTATTTGGAACCATTTTATCACTCATCCGAGTGGCAAAAACAGATTATACAGCAAAGCAATGATTTTAGCTGCAGTTTATAACTTTAGCCACTAGAGGTCAGTGACACTTTTAAGATGGATTTTTGATTTATTGCTTTGGTTTGTTTCAGTCATTAAAAATAAAGGAATACAACAATAAACATTTCAAAACACAGATATGTAAACCTATTTAAACTGATAAATAATCATATTTGCATTTTTTGCACTTTTGATTAGTTAAATATAACAATTCTCAAATCAGATTTTAAGACCTATATAGACATATTAGTGGTCTCTGAACTCTATAGAACATGCTAAGCTTTGGGAATACTTTTAAAATAGTTAAACCACCTAATTTCCTTTAGTAATAATACATTTTATTTATATAGCGCTTTTAAAAGACACTCAAAGACGCTTACAAAACAAATTACAAATTAAAAACACTAGTAAGAAGAATTTAATAAAAAAAAATTTTTTTAAAGCGCTACATAAATAAAATTAAAATGTATTATTATTATTATTTAGTTAAAAAAATCAAAATAGTTTGTAAAAATAAAATAAAAGTATAAATATCATGATGACATTTAAAACTGGATGTTGTTTGATTTCCCTGCCTTATGACCCTGTCAGATTGTTTTCTGCCTCTGTGACAGATAGACGTCTACTTGTGTCTGATTAAACGTACAAATAAGAATGTTGCTTTGAGTAATCTATGAGCACAAGTGGAGGTCATCTACACAGCACTCGAAAAAAGAAACAACAAAACACTGTGAGGGTTTTAAGCTGCAGTAAACAGACAAAAAGTTTGGAATGTTTGTTCTTTTGTAGCTCTGTGAGAAGGATTTTAACAATGAAAAAATGTTGTTTTAGATCACGTGTCAAAGTCAAGGCCCGGGGGCCGGATCCGGCCCTCCGGGCTATTCTATTTTACTGTTATTAATGGCCAAATGTTATCTTGCGTTTATTTCTAACTCGGATAATTTTGACAAAATATATTTTTATGGAGAGTAAATAATTGAAAGTTATTTAAAGTTTAAGTGGATTTATTCTGGAATAATATTCCTGCCTTTTTATTATTCTTAATTATGTTAAAAAGTTACAGTTTTAAAGTTTTAAAAATTGGCATTCTGCTAGATTTTTGGACTATTTTGGCATTTACTAAGATTTTTTTTGACTATTTTGGAGTTTATCTAATATTTCAGCTACATGCTAGCTGTTTTGGCTAATTTAGCCTTTTTTTGTTTTATTTCGCTATTTTTTTTAGCTAAATGCTAGCTGTTTTTAACATGCTTTTGTTGCATTTTTATCATGATGAAGAACGTATCAAAAGAAAATTTGAGTATTTTTACATTTAAATCATTGTGAATCAGGAGCAGATGTAAAAATGCAGTTGGAAAAAAGATTGCAAGATCCCTGCTCTGCTCCATTCCGATGCATCCACTTGCAGACAAATGGATCCATGTACGTCTCCGTTTTCCTCATCATAGCTGGCATCTGATTAAAAACTGTGCGGCTGGATAGCTCCAGTATTTTCAGAATTGTTAGGTTGGAGTTGTGAGGGATTGTAAGGTAGCAGGAAAGAGTGTAAACAGATGACGAGCAGGGAGTGAGGCGAATGCAAAGCATCAGTCTGTTGGTTGGTGGGGAAACAAGGAAAATAAAGCAAACTTTTCCTCTCCTTTTTGCTGAGTTTGTCCTTCTTTCCATTTGCGCAATGTGTTTTGATAACATTTGAGTGAAAGTCTTTTTGCTCCCACTATTTCACTCTGAAATTTTAGTGCCGGTGTGACACAAACCATAAGGTAACATGTCAAAAATGAAACTTATTTCATTAGGCAGTGATCTGTTTTCTTTACAGTTTTCAATAACTTTATCATTTCGTTTAACTGTATTAAAAAAATATTGGAATTTGTCCACATATTTCTGCAGACTAAAAAGAAAGCACATTCAGCGATAACATCTGAGGTCACTGCTCACTTTATTCTAATTTTGTTGTTTGTCTCCAGAGATCTATACGATCCAGGGCAACTCTAACGGGCGACCCTGCCATCTGCCCTTCCTGTACGACGGCCAGTGGTTTCACGACTGCACAATCGTCGGACGTGAAGATGGTCACCTCTGGTGCGCCACCACGTATGACTACGGCCAAGATGAGCGCTGGGGGTTCTGTCCCGTCAAGAGTAAGCGATCGTCTGTTGAGGACAGAAATCTTGAATTTCTATATTTTGCAGAAAACGGCATCCTGTTACGGAGAGAAAATAGACTCAACCTGATTTTGAGCGTACATAGTTTGGGATTCGTGCGTAACTTTGGATTTGTGCGTGCATAATTCTTGATTTGTGTGTAAATAAGGATTTGTGCGTAAATAAGGATTTGTGCATAACTTTGAAATTGGTGTAACTTTGGATTTGTGCCCGCAAAATTCTTCATCTTGCGTAAATTTGGATTTGTGTCTAACTTTGGATTTGTGAGTAAATAAGGATTTGTGCGTAATTTTGAAATGTGTGTAATTTTAGATTTTTCCCCGCACAAGTCTCGATTCCTGCTTAACTTTGGATCTATGCCTTACTTTTGATTTGTGCACGCGTAATTCTTCATTTAGCGTAAATTAGGATTTGTGCATAACACTCAACCTGTGCGCTCGTAATTCTTGATCTGTGCGTAACTTTGAACTTTTTGTGAGCATGTAATTCGGAATTTGTGCATAACTTTGAATTTGTGCGTGCATAATTCTGGATTTGTGCATAACTTTAGATTTGTGGGTAAATTAGGATTTTTGCGTAACTTTGGATTTGTACACGTGTATTTCTTGGTTTGTGCATAACATTGATTTGTGAGCATGTAATTCTGGATTTGTGCATAACTTTGAATTTGTGCGTGCATAATTCTTGATTTGTGCGTAACTTTTGTATTTGTGCGTAACTTTGGATTTTTGAGTGTCTAATTCTTGATTTGTAACTCATAATACATCATGCGCGTAAGTACAAACATTACAAAAAGTAAAATAAAATACAAAATACAGTTTACACATTCACAACTTAAAATTATAACAGCTTGAAACTAACTACACACACAAATCTTTAAAAATTACGCATGAATCGCCTGTTACACACACACAAAACCGTATTCATGCACAAAGCGGATGTGAGACTCTTTTTGTGTCTCCAAGATTTGTGTGTAAGTGATGCGTTTAAATACTGCTAGAATGCTGGATAATCAGTTTTCTTTTCAGACACTTTGGACTTAGATTGTGAATAGTAACTGGTGAAAATAGTTTACATAAAAAAGTTTTAAAAATGTTTCAAGCTGTTGTAATTTAAAGTTGAATTTTGTAATTTTTGTACTTGCGTACAAAATGCATCGTATGAGTTACAAATCAAGAATTACCCACGCACAAATCGGGGTGAGTCTGTTTTCTCTCCATATCCAGTCGGTATCCTCTTTTGATTGATGTGTGTTACCTTCAGGCAGAAGCTGTGAGACGTTTTGGGACACTCACGCGGCGACGGACAGCTGTTACCAGTTAAACTTCCAGGCTGCCCTGACGTGGAACGAGGCTCGGATCAGTTGCCAGCAGCAGGGGGCAGACCTGCTGAGCGTCACCATGCTGCACGAGCAGACCTACATCAATGGTATGATTATCCTTTACACGTGCATCTATATGCAGATGATGACACTTTTTACACAAAAAATTCATCCAAAAAAAGGGAAAAAATTGCTTTGTTGCCATTTTTACACAATTGTTTATTAATCAATAACCTGGTAGATTGAAAATGAATAAATTATAGCAGGGGTCCCCAAACTTTTTCTTGTGAGGGCCATCGTTTTTTTCTCTGACAGAGGGGCCGGGTCGGTTTGTAGGCTAACAGAAGAGGTGTAAAAATCACAGGGTGTGTCTAAATGTAAACATTTAAAGTTTTACAGAAAGCCACACATATCCAATACAATTACTAATAATACCTTTTTGGGATCTTCACAGAAAAAAGTCATAAAATTATTAATAAACCCTTTTAATGAAAAAAAAAAGTGTGGAATAAACTTTTTTTTTTTTGCGGATCTTGATCACGTGGCCAGACTGAGGAAAAACAAACAACATGCTAGCTGTTTTGTCAAAATTAGACTTTAAGTTCTCTTTGCAAATTTGGAGTTTCGCTAATATTTTAGCATTATGATAGCTTTTGTTTCAAAATTAGACTTAAGATTGAACTTAAAATTTGGAGTTAAGCAAAAATGTTAGCATCACGCTAACTGTTTCGTCAAAAAAAGACTTTTTTAAGTTCTTGAGGCATATTTAAAGTTTAGCTAATATTTTAGCAACATGCTAGCTGTTGTGTCAACATTAGACTTTTTAAATTTCTTTCGTCAAATTTTTAGTTTTTACAAAAATTTTAGCATCATGCTAGCTGTTTTGTCAAAATTAGACTTTTTTTCTTTCTAGAGACTGTTTATCTGTATGTAAAAGTGACAAGAGAAATGACCCATTCGGATCAGATTTTATCTATTCGTTACATACATATGTGTATCACGATACGATACACATTGCGATATATATATATATATATATATATATATATATATATATTTTTTTTTTTTCCCTTTTTAATACATCCCAAGTAAATACTAAGTAGTACACATATCTCATCACAACAAAAAGGCTGACTGAATGTTTAACACAAGCTGATCTCACAAAATCTTAAATAATTAATTTAATATAGTCTTTTTTGCATTTTAAATTGAAACAAGTATTGCCAAACAAAATATCGCGATACATCGCTGAATCGATTTTTTTCCTTACACCCCTTGTTTTTAGCCAAAGTTAAGCAGAAGGGTGGACTAAACGTTTGATTCGGGTCTCAATCGGGTGGCCAGGCTGAGGAACAAAAAAAAAAACTAAAAATAACTATGTAGTTTTGGGACCCCTGTCTTAAAGTAATTTTCAATCAACATTAATGCATGTTTTTATCCAGATCCTGTGATATTTTTTTCTTTTACAAGGTGAATTACCAAAATGTGCTACAAATCTGCTCCTTGTCTGGCGCTTCTGTCAAACTTTAGAACCTTTTGTGGCCCTCAAGTAAGAAAGTTTGCCCATCCCTGAGCTAAACAATTAACTCCAATTGGTTCTCATGAGATCTTGTTGTTGATTTGGTGCAGAAAAGCTCAAAGGGGCCCAGTTAGGTGTTCTGCTAACTATCGATCGGGAGTTCAAGTTGAAAATAAAAGTAGGAGCTGAACTACATTTTAAATTGATCAGTATCGCAACATTTCACATTTTTTTCCCAATTATTTTGATTGAAACACTTATTTTCATTTACAACAAAGGACCAACATTATATGGCTGGGTTGATACAATTGATTAATCGATTTGAATCGATTTAAGCTTAACAGATCAATGATCAATTCATAAAAATATAAATCGATTTAGCACTCAAAGCTAAAGTCCGCTAGCTTGATGCTAAGGATTAATGAGATTTACCATAGGATGGCTAATGCTAACGCTCAGTCGATATAAACATACATTCAAATAAATATCTTTATAAACTCAAAGGCAGAAATTTACCACGCTTTTTTAAGGAAATACTTTTAAAGTAACCATTTCTTATACTTTCTTCTTCTACTGGAATAAGGTGTAATGCTATAGAGCGATCGCCATCTAGTGGCCAAACTGAATAACCCTCCAGGAGAGACAGAACAATGTTTATAATGTCATGTTATATCATATTCTATGTTAAATACTATATGATATTCAAAACACACAGTAGATTGATGTATTTCTAAACAAATATGCATAAATCTGTAAACTCAAAATTGAATTGAATTGAGAAGATTGAACGAATTTTAAAAATCATAATCGAATTGATCCAGGCTCTGGTGAATCGAATCGAATTCTGCACCACCAGAATTTTCCTATCAAGTCATGCTTTTTATATTTTATTTTGGAAAAAAGAATGTCCTTGTAAGAACCCAGCTAATAAAAAATACGTGTATAGATAAAAATAATAATAATTACTATAAATTGATAAAACAGTCACTATTTTTTGGCACAAAGTATCCCACAGAGTCCTGTGTTCTCATCGGTCTTTTAACTGATGTGCTTTCCGGCTGTTTCAGGTTTACTGAGTGGCAACAATGCTGCTTTATGGATCGGCCTCAATGACCTGGACATCAGTGGAGGCTGGCAGTGGTCCGACTCCTCACCACTCAAATATCTAAACTGGGAAAAAGGTTCGCCTGTAAAAACAATACCCTGCCTTTTTCTAAAACATCTGTGGTCTTTTTCAAACTCTCATCTCCAACAGAGGGCTGAGTGTGCGCGCCTTTGCGCTCAGTTAACACATCCACCTGGCAGCCTTCCAGCACCACCACACTCTTTCACTACAGAAAAGCCTGTATCAGCATCCGAGCCACCAACCGGCGAGCTTCTAAAAAGATTTGTCTCTTATGCTGAACTCTAGAACAGCCGAATCACGCCGATGAGGATAACTGCGTGGTGATACGGACGGAATCGTTAGGCGGCTGGCAAAACCGAGACTGTTCTGTGGATCTGCCGTACGTGTGTAAGAAGAGGCCCAACGCCACCATGGATCCCTTCACGACTGGTGCGTGTGGAAGTCGTACGCTAAATCATTTTTCAGCAAAACTCGGCTTTGATCGTGTTTTTTTTTTTTTTTTCTCTCTGCAGATTCGTGGACAGATGACAAGAAATATGAATGTGATGTGGGCTGGCAGGCCTTCCAGGCTGGATGCTACAAGCTGAACTCAGAGAAGACGAACTGGAATGCAGCTCAAAAAAACTGCCAGAAGGTGGAGGCCAATCTGGCCAGCATTCACACTCTTCCGGAGCTGGAGTTTATCACCCGCAGTTTAAGGAAAGGTGATTTTTTTTTTTTTTTCTGCAGTTTACTTTTTGTACAGTTTTGTCCAATATGTTTACATAATTAACAAATCAACTGAGACATTTCAATAAGGAGAGATATTAGGGGTATGAATTTGATTGTGTTACAAAAAGAATTCCACAGGGCTGTGAGCTGATGACCTCTGGCGACCTTGGGAAGAACCTTCAATACTTAAAGAATTTGGGTTGATTTTTCACTTATCACAACTAATGCTGCCACAAACGATTTATTTTAATTATCGACTGATCACCAATCATTTTTTCCGACTAGTCAACTAAACCATACACATAGTGGATGTAAAATACACAACTTAACCATCAGTAGCTTTAAACTAGCTGAAAACTAGCTATATAGTATTACCAATTTGGCTGAATTTGGCCGCTGACGATGCTAGTGCTGATCGCTAAAGATGCTGAAATTGATAGCTGAAATCACAGAAGCTAAAAGCTGATAACGCTGAAGCTGATTGCTAGCTGAAATATTAGCTAAATGCCAAATTAGCCTAATAAAACAGAAAAAGCCTAAGATAACCAAAACAGCTAGCATGGTGCTAAAATATCAGCTAAATTCCAAAACAGCCTAAAAAACAAAACAAAAAAAGCCTAAGTTAGCGAAAACAGCTAGCATGTGGCTGAAATGTTAGCTAAACTCCAAATTAGCCTAAAAAACTGAATAAAAGTCAAAATATTTCAAAAAGTTTGAACAATGCTAGTATGACTTTCAATTTTACTGCACTCTTGACGCCATATAATATAAACTAATCGACTATTAAATTAGTAGTCGACTATTTTAATAGTCGATTAGCCGTCGATTAGCCGACTAATCGTGACAGCCCAGCAGGAGCCAAAGAGTCATCACTCACTTTAATAGAGAATAAAGACACTGATTTCTATTTATGTTATTGTTCCTATTATGATAAATATAAATTAACTATTTTTTTAGCATAAAAACATCAATAAAAATACTTTTTTTGAAATAGCTTACAACTTTTGACAAAGGTTCCTATGACATCCTTTCAAAATAAAAGACTTCCTGTGTCACATAGTAAAATTTCAGTGCAGGAAAAATGATAATATAATGTGTAAACTGCTTATTTTTCACGTTGTGGTGCATCTGTGCTAGAAATACATATATTTAATCAACACAAAATAAATCCGAGCCAATTTTTTTACTGTTTTTTTAAGCATAAGGGGGCACCTAAAACGTGTTCAAAAATAAAAAGCTGCCTAATATTGCTTGAATATGAATTTTTGTTGTCCTTACTGACCTTGGATCATTTTTTTTTTTTGGTAGTATGGTGATCACAAATCTTTCAAAATGTTATAGCACGACTTTGTTAAACTACAAACCGCTCTATGGAGTGATGTGTGATATTCTTTAACGGTTTGTGAATGGACTGGTCTAGGCCAGGAGTCCCAAAAGTTTTCTTGTGAGGTCCACACAACTGTTCTCTTCTCTGATGTGGGGCCGGGATCGGTTTGTGGGCTAACAGATAAAGTGTAACAATCACAACCTAAACATAAACATTTACGGTTTTCCAGAAAATCGCAGATAGCTAAATTAAAAAAAATGTATATCTGTAATATTCACAGAAAAAATAATGCTAAAGCATTTTATAAACTAGATATATAGCGACAGATTAATAAAGTTACTTAAATTGATAGCTGAAAACACTGAAGTTCGAAGCTGAATATGCTGAAGTTGATAGCTACCTAAAAATTAGCGAAGTTCCAAATTAATCTTAAAACTAAAAAAAAAAAGCCTAAATTAGCCAAAACAGCTAGCATGTAGCTAAATGCCAAATTATCCTAAAAAAAGAAAAAATGTCTAAATTAACCAAAGCCGATAGCATAAAGCTACAATATTAGAATAAATTAGCCAAAAAAAAAATGGTAATTTAAGTCAAAAGAAGTAGAGAAAGTAAATAAGTAAAAAATAGCTAAATTAGCCCAAAGCAAAACTGAAAAAAGGCCTAAATTTAGCCAAAATGGAGTGATGCTGCTCCAAATCTTAAATTTAGCCTAACTAGAAGAACCTGCACAACATAGCGGAGCTCTAATTTTAAGTTAAAACTAGGCGGCTGAGTAATGTAGACTAGATTTGGTAACTTATTTATAATATGGGTCACCTAATTATTGAAGAACAGAAAACGGATTGAGAAATATCTTACCAAGAGCATTGAACCCCCTTTACAATACCACTTTCCCTGGATCGGTCCCGTCCACGACAACAACCAGACCCAGAGAGCCCGCCGCGTCATCCGGCCCAACCCTCCGGGCCAACCCTGGACTTCGGTCACGTCACGTGACCTTTGTCTGACGGGGCCGAAGCCAAGACCGTAGACCGCCAGGGGGCGTCTTATCAAGGCTACGAGTATATCAAGAGTGTGATAAGTATTCCATCATTAAAACCATGAGAAACTCCTTGCCGCAGAGAGGCGTAAAACAATCGATGGTAAATCACCACGCACTTTTGCATACTGGGGCTCTGTATATTTCGAAAGAATTGCACCAATTAGGAGGAATCTGGCCTCTCAACAGGAAACAAGCTGCCACTGCAAGCTATAGTGCAATCGGAGATACCACATCGACAACACAGAATTTAAAAAAAACAAGCATAACTCACTTTAGATAGATTCTTCCACTGAATTACTAGAAAAGGGCAAATTTGCTGATAAGACGTTTTGCTGACGCACTAAATCATATTTCCTGTTGCAAAAAAATTTCACAAGAGTTAAACTCTTTGGATGGTTTGATGCGTGCGCCTAAAGAATGATTCCTGCCACTAATTTTCAAGAAACTGCACGGAGTGACTTAAAGATGAGTTTTTTTGGATTACAAAACAAGCTTTTAAGCCGTGTAAAAATTTGAGCTACTTAAGGTTTAAGGGTTTTTAAGATTTTCGTTTAGAATATTTCCCAACATCTGTTTTCGGCACCACGCATTTCTGTTTGACTGACAATGGCAGTTTTACTAAAATTTTAATGTATTGGAGTTTAGCTTAATAGCTTTCAGTTTAAATCCTTTTTGATAGAAGTCAGCTCAGTTTACTAGATGCTAGCTGTTTAAGCGCAGATGGAGGCTAGAATTTAGGGTTGAGTACATTTAAACACTAGCTAGCAACATTGAGGCAAGCTGCTGTAAGAAAAGATTTACTTTTTTAGGCTGCTAGTTTAGCTAATATTTTCTCATGCTATGTTTTGTCTTATTTTTTCTTTTCTAGTTTCAGAGCATTTATTTATGACAATTCTTATTCTATAGTTTAAAGCGATGTTTAATATAATTTAAGCTTACATTTAAAAATGTTTTGTTTCATATCAGCTTAGCTTTTTGGTGTCAAAAGCACCTCTGGAGTCAAGAGTATATCTTTTTTCTAGGCAAAGCTAGATGTAGGAAATAAAAATTATTTTTTTTTATCGCTATGTTGAGCTAGCTAGATATTAGGGGAGGATAGACAGTGTTTATCAGCTTTAGCGTTTTTAGCTGTCAATGTCAGCGTCTACACTAGCATTATCATAAGTAGTGCTATATTTCTAGTTCATAGTTATGTTAAAAAGTTACTGTTTTAAAGTTTTAAAAAATTATCTTTTGATTGATCAATAAATGTTGATCCTGTTCGGCCCGCGACCTTAGGTGTGTTTTGGATATTTGCCCCCCGTATGATTGAGTTTGACACCCCTGGTGTCATCGATGCATCGCTTGTTGCACTCAGCGAAGATCTGCGCACAGATGGCACATTTGTTTTTTTGTCATGAATCTTTGCGCCCCTCTCTGAGGGAGCGAGTCATCGTAGTGTGGCGGGGGTCATATGGCGCTGCAGACGGAGCCTCGCGGTGGCGCGGTTCGACCCGAACAGATGAGCTCAGTGCCTGCAACGCATGAAGCAACCAGAGAAGAGAGCCAACTGGCTGTTTCAGAAACATTACACCAGATAATCCTCAACCCGTTTACCCCAAACGCTGCTGGGTACGACTGTCTGTCAAAGACGCCATGACAGATCTCTCACTCGCCTCTCTCACTTCTCTCTTTTTCTGAGACAAAATGATGCAGCTGCTTTTAAAACTCCTTTGTAATTAGGGATTTGTTTAAATCTGCACTTCCTGTTTTTACTCCAAAATGAAATATCTAGGAACGGTTTTTATTTTGAAGAGGTTGCACATATGATGACCGTAATCCTGAACTTCCTGTTGCTTAAAGCAATACAATTTTTGCAGCATAATCCCAAAAGTTAATCATTCCCTAACATAGCTTTTAGTTTAATTTATTAGGAATGTCCAGAAAGTTAGAAACAGGCGAGTCAGTGAAATAGTTTCTGTCAAAATTTATATATATAAAAAAAGAAAAATAACTATTTTGGCTCATTATAATGACCACTGGGTGACAACTTGAGAAAAATCATTAGCAGTCTCACTGCAAAGCTGCAAATGAGGAGGTCTTCTGCAAATGCTCCTAATTATTCTGCAGGAGCTGGCAGGAGGTATGAAGACATAATCTCTGCCTGTTTGAACTTGTTCGTCTTGCTCTGCAAACGAGGGCCGACCTGCACGATTCACCGCGTGTTGTTGTTCTCAGGGCTGGAAGTGGCACAGTCCAGCTTGTTACTGGGTGGGAGAAGATCTGCTCCCCTTTAACGAGGCCAAGAAATCCTGCGAGACGCACCAGGCGGCTCTTGTTCCCATCACCAACAGGTTCTTCCTGCACTCAGATTGCGAGCTCTTCCGAGTGTGATGTCAAACCTGTGCCGCCTCTCACACAAGCTTTGTCTCTGGGGTTGTGAAGGTTCGAGCAGGCTTTCGCCAACAGCCTGCTGTTCGGCCGCTCCGGAGAGTCTTTCTGGATCGGCCTCCACGATCAGGGCGGGTCCGGATCCTTCAAGTGGCTGAGTGGGGATGAAGTGTCCTACACCAACTGGAATCGGAACCAGCCTGGTAGGTCACTTCAGACAATTTAGGTTCATGCAAAAATTATTATTTCTAATAGGAAAAAAAAAAAAAATTAAATACTTTGATTTAAATTCTATTATTTTTTGTACAAAGAAAAGAGTCATGGGTCTACTTTTCTTCTGAACCAAATAAACCAAAACCTTCAGTTGGTGTTTGAGAAGATATTTAAATCCAACTTAAAAATGTTATGATTTTAACTTACAGTTTAAATTTAGGAAAATGAAAACAAAGACGAGGATTACTGAAGATCTTCTGAGAGATTCTTTACATGTACAGAGTTTAAATATTTAGCTTAAAACCAAGAAAAAATATATCACAATAGATTTTTAAAACATTTGACCAATTTTACTCTCAATCAATCAATCAATCGACCAATCAACCAATCGATCAACCAACCAATTAATCAATTAACCAATCAACCAATTAACCAATCGACCAATTAACTAATCAACCAATTACTCAATTAACAAATCAATCAATTAACCAAATTACCCATTAACCAGCCTACCAACCAATTAACCAATCAACAAATAAACCAATCAACCCATTAACCAATTAACCAACCAACCAATTAACAATTCAGTCAATTAACCAACCAACCAATCATCCAATTAACCTATTAACCAACCAGTTAGCCAACTAATTAGCCAATCCTCAAATGAACAAGTTAACCAATTTACCAACCAATTAACCAGTCAGCCAATTAACCAATGAATCAATCAGCTTCATTTTTAAAGAACTTATAAGAAGCTAAAACAACCAAAATACTGTAATAGAAAGAAAATATACCAATAGAAAATAAAAAAAAACTATTATTACAATCCAAAGAAGAAACTGTGACAGTTTGAAATAATAAGAATGTAGTAGAGATTTATTAGACTTGGTCTTCACGCTGCTCCTGTTGTAGGTTGTATATATTATACAATCTAACTGAAAGAAACATAAATAAATAATAAAAAATACGATAAAACTGACAAAACCTAGTAAAAAGATTAGTTTTTATAAGGGATTTTATGACATAATTCAAAACTCATCTGTTTGTTCTGCTTTGGTATTTGTCTCAAATCTGAGTAAACCTCAGGGAATTCATGTCCTCAGGTATCAAAGGTCAGAATTGTTCTCTCTGGAGTGAGGGTTTGAAGAAACAGTAGCTGCCTCTTACATTTGTTTGGAGTTTTTATTATTTTAGACCAATCAGAGGAGAATCTATCTGAAGGTTGATCTTAAAAGACAGAATACACTAGTAAAGTATTGTTTAAAAAAAAGTAAAGTACATTTAGTTAAAGCTCTGGATTTATCAACAAAAAGTAGTCGTAGAAATTGCATCATTTGTTTGCAGCAGTAAATTACAATAGAGTTCTGTTTATTTCACACATGTTCGCTAAATTCTGACACTTTTTCACATAAATTCTCATAAATTTGACTAAATGTTTTCTGAATATTTTAAAAACATTTGTTGTGCTTCCCATTATCCCCAAGTCATCTTTTCCTAAAATAGCCTGCTAAATGTTTATTTTACTATAAATCGTTATTGCTATGTTACAGTTTTTATTTCATTATCTGGAGCTTTTCTTCCTGTTTCAAACTCAAAGTTTGTTTATTTTCTCTCTAACTTCTGCTGAGATCTCAGGAGAAATAACGAACTAATGTTTCAGTGGCCACAACACAAAACTGCTTTTCTATCAGAGATGTTTCTGGAGGGATTCTGCAAAAAAAAAAAAAAAAAAAAGTTTTTATCCAAATCTATAATGAAATATAAAACAGTTTTTTTTTTACCTTTTTAACTGAGAAGATGAGAAAAACTGTAAATGATTTATCACATTCTGTTGCATTTGAATCAAACTGAAAAAATCAGCAATTTGAAAATAAAATCTCCATCTTTTCCCTCTGGACATTTCTGAGAATTGAGGAAAAACTCTTGGATAAAAAGGCAAAATATAATGAAATATTAAATTATTAAGATAAAATCCAGATCATTTTTTTAAAACTTATTCTGCTACAAAATCAGTCAAACAAATCCAGAAATTGATTGACTTGTTTTAAGATTGGAGTTTTAATTTACTCCCTTAGATAGTTTCCAAGTTTAGTATTTTTTTGTTATTTTCTATGAAATATCTTAAACATTAGTTTTATGTAAAGCAAAAAGAATTGTAAAAAAACCCAAAGATTTACAGTCAATTATTCTGTGAGAAGATCATACGGTTCTGACATTTTGAACATGCTTGTTGTTTTTTTTCCCCTCACCCCTTCGCCCTCCTTCGCCCCATCATTCACTCCCCGTGCGTCCGCTCCAGCCAAGAGCCAGGGCGGCTGCGTCGCCATGGCGACAGGCATCGCCACCGGCCTGTGGGAGGTGAAGGAGTGCGCGTCGGCGAAGGCCAAATTCATCTGCCGTCAGAACCAGGACGCGTCCCTGAGCCCGGACCCCCCCGCCCCCCTGCCCACCCCGAGCCTGAGCGGCTCCTGTCCCAGCGGCTGGAAGAGCAACAGCAACCTGCGCTACTGCTACAAGGTCCGCCCCTCTCTACCTGCTGGACTCGGCGTTACGAGTCGACGTTCTCATGGCAGCTCGTCGTCTCTCCGTGTTCAGGTTTTTCACTCCTCCCAGACGGAGAAGAGGCTGAGCTGGCTGGACGCTCACCTGTTCTGCCGCAAGCATGACGCTCACCTGTTGAGCATCAGCGGCCCCGACGAGGAGCACTTTGTGCTGCAGGTCCTTCATGAGGCGTTTGGGTGCGTACGGATTTCTAACACTTTTCATAGTATCCAATCAAATACCCCATAGTGGGATCAAAATGAGTTCTATTCTATTCTATTCTATTCTATTCTATTCTATTCTATTCTATTCTATTCTATTCTATTCGTTTCTATTCGTTTCTATTCTATTTTTATTTAATTCTATTGTATTCTTTTTATTTTCTCTTCTAATTTATTCTGTTCTATTCTATAGGTTTCTATTATATTTTTCTATTCTTTTCTGTTTCTAGTTGTTTCTGTTCTTTTCATTTTTTATTCAATCATTTCTATTTGTTTCTCTTCTATTCTTTTTTATTCTATCCTATTCTGTTTTTCTATTGTATTTTTCTATTCTATTCTATTTTTTCTATTTTATTTTGAGTTTCCATTCTTTCCTATTCTATTATTTTTTTCTATTGTATTGTTTCTATTCTGTTAGACTTTTCTATTTCTTCTATTCTATTGGCTTCTGTTTCACATTATTCTATTTTTCTATTCTATTCTATCTATTTCTATTATTTCCTATTGTATTTTTATTCTATTATATTTATTTCTATTTATTTCTATTTGTTTTTATTGTTTTCTATTTTTTGTACCTATTCTATTTGCTTCTCCTGTATTTGTTTCAGTTCTTTTCTATTTTTCTAATCTATTGTTTGATGATGTTCTGAGGCTTCTCTATCATAGAGCACTAACACAAAACGACGCCTCAGACTCACTTCAGTCGCCGTTTGATCTTTTCTCAAAGCTTTCCAATTATGATTACATCGTTTCGGTAAATAAAACTGTGTTGTTTTCTAGGCAGTTTCTGCAGAGACCTTAAAAAATTGCCTCGAGGTTGGCTACCCCGCCCCCCTTTACTTCCACGTTACTGAGAGCTCTCTGTTTACATGCTCTCCCGCTAGCTTACAGCTCCTCACACCGCCAACCTAACATTGGACAAAACAGATGAACAATATCAGAGCTGTCCAGCCGTACGGTTTTGAATCCGTGTTTCTTCATTCCTTTTTAATATTCAAAGAAAAAAAGAAAGAAAAACAATTTTTTTCATTTTTCAACTTTAAAGCAAAATTTTAAAAAACCTGCAAAAACAAATTTTTTTTTTGTTTTCTGATTTGCGCATTAAACCGAAAATGGAGCAAACACATAAATCGTGTATCGTTTGTTCATTCCACACCTTTTGTTTTTTCCTTTTTTCCGTTTTTAATTTTAAATTGAAAAACGAATGATTCACGGACTGTTCTGATCCAGATTCCAGCTCAAACGAGGAAAATAAAGACGTTCATGGATCTATTTGTCTGCACGCGGATGCCTCAGAATCAGCTTGTGATGAATTTTCTACGTCACAAATACACTTCCTCCAACGTTTTCTGTTTTTTTTTTTTTTTTTAATTTCTCCTGCTCTTGATTCAAAGGGATTTGAATAAAAAAATGTTCAGAAATACAATTTTTATCTTAATTTTCTCCTCCATCTTCAGGAAAATGTTAAAGACACATCTAAGTGGTTCTGTAAAAATACAGTTTTTGTTTTTAAACGCCTTAAACACGAGCCTGGATGATGATCTGACATGATTTTCACGCAGGGAGTCGGAGGACCACGAGCAGCACTGGTTCTGGATCGGGCTGAACCGCAGAAACCCCATGGACAACGGCAGCTGGAAGTGGAGCGACGGCCTGGCTGTCAGTCAAATCCAGACCTTTTATGTTTTTAGGTTTTTCAGTTCCTGCTCCTCCAAAGAAAAGACATTAAAAAAAGTCTCTCTTTCTTCTCTCGTCTCTCAGGTAACGTACCAGAACTTTGGCCGCTACTACTACAATGTGCGTCAGTGTGCTGCAGCAGACTTGGGCGCAATGACCTGGCTGGCTATGCACTGTGACTCAGACTTAGACTGGATCTGCAAGATTCCCAGAGGTGCTGCAGTGTTTCATTTCTCCTTTCACATAAAAGTGTTGTTTTTCTCAAATAAAAATGTCCGTCTGTTTTTCAGGAAGTATTGAGAATCTTCCAGAAGTGACAGAAGGTCTGCCTTGTCTCTCTTCATTTTTTAAGCATTTCTTGGGTTTATTTGAAGCCTCTCATTTGTTTGCCCTTTTCTCTGTCTCTCAGGCAACTCTTCACCAGAATGGATCATGTTTAAAGAGGCGGAGTACAAATTCTTTGACCACCGCACCACTTGGGATCAGGCGCAAAGAATCTGCTCCTGGTTCGATTCCTCGCTGGCCTCGGTCCACTCAGCCGATGAGCAAATGTTCCTGGCCAACACTTTAGCGAAGGCAATTTTCTTTACATTTTTAAATAAAACCAAAATGTCCTTCAAATACCAAACAACCACAAACATGAAGTTGCAAAATCAAAGTCTTTATGGTGAACATTTTTTACGAGGCGACCACAGAGTGTAATTTCAGTTCCACACTGGGTGGTTATAATTACAGCGAGGCGGTGCGATAAATCTAAAGACGGTTTCCGTTCCGCCTTCTCAGATGGTGAAAGCGGAAAGGGACAGCTGGTGGCTGGGGCTTCACACCTACGAAAACGACGGCCGTTTCCGCTGGTCCGACCACTCCGTGCTCAACTACATTTCCTGGGCGCTCGGCAGGCCACACCCCCTCAGCCGCGACCGCAAGTGTGTTTCCATTTCCGCCAGCAAAGGTGAGATCGGCTCCTTAAAGAAACCGACGCTCTTAAAACACTAATGGAAGTCGGTTTCTTTGTTTATACATTTCAAAAACAGTGGACTGGTCCGACCAGAAGTGTCACTCCGACCTGCCTTACATCTGTAAGAGGGTTAACGTTACCGGGACGGTTCCTCCGACACCATCAGCGCCTCATCCTCCATCAGGCTGTCCTGATGGGTGGACTTCCTATCAGCATAAGGTAGAAAAGCAGCATTTTCCTTCAGACTCACTCCAATAAAAATTGAGTTTTGGGTGTTTTTAACGTGTTCTTGTGGCATTTTACTATGGTGTCACAGCAAAAAACAAACAAAGAAGCACAGCAAAAAAAAAAGAAACTGAAAAAGAAAAAAATTCCTGCAAACAAAACAGCAATCACAGCACAAATAAAAAAACTAACAGTAAGCAAAAATGTGATCACAACAAAAAAAAAAATAACAGTAAAACACAAAAGTTATGGCAACAAAAATAAAAAGTAACTGTAAACAAAAAAGTGATCACAAAAAAAATAAAAAATAAACAAAAATCAGATCGCAACAAAAAACAAGTAACAGTAAAACACAAAAGTTATGGCAACAAAAATAAAAAAAAAAATAGCTGTAAACAAAAATGCGATCGCAACAAAAATAAAAAAAATAAACAAAAAAGTGATCAAAACAAAAATAAAAAAAATAACTAAACAAGAATGAGATCACAACAAAAATAACTGTAAACAAAAAAGTGATCACAACAAAAATTAAAAAAAAAAAATAAACAAAAATGAGATCGCAACAAAAATAGATCCCAACAAAAAAAAAAAAAACAACTGTAAACAAAAAAGTGAAAAATAAAAAAAGGAAACTGTAAACTAACTTTTTTGTTTGCAGATATTCTTTTACATTTTCCACTTTTTCCTTTTTGTTTGTGGTTTTTATTTATTTTTTTGCAGTTTCCTTTTTTGTTTTCCGTTCCTTTTTTCTTGCTGAGATGGCGTTTCTCGGCCACCGTATCTTTCTCATTAGTGATGCATTTGTGCGTGCATCAGGTGGGTCTCAGTCTTCCTGCTTCGTGTCCGTCTTCATTTTCCTCATCTGAGCTGACATCTGGTTAGAACTGTATGACTGAAGAGCTCCTAGTTTGCTCAGCATTTTTGTTGCACCGATAATGTTAGGTTGAGATGTTATCGGCTTTATGCTAGCAGAAAGTTCTCCATTATGGGTGACGGGAAAGGGGGTGGGGTTGCTCCGCGTCAGCACGTTTACTCGCAATTGGCTATTAAATATCATAAAAATATGGATAAATAAGGATTGGAGTGAGATTTTAAACGTCAAGATGGAATTTTTTTATTTATTCATCTCCCGATGTGACTCACGTGTCTCATTTTCCGTCTCTGCAGTGTTTTAGAGTTTTCGATCAAACTCCACGAGTCACATGGTCTGCAGCCAAGCTGAAATGTGACACTCAGGGGGGAGTTCTGGCAGTCGTGTCCAGTCCTCCGGAGCAAGGTAGTTACTGCACAAAATGGCCGACGTGACGGGAGAAAAGTTTGTCACCTTTGAACTCCTCCGCAGCTTTCGTCACCACTTTGCTAAAGAACCTCAGCGCCGACCTTTGGGTGGGTCTGACCTCAGACCCTAAAGGTCACTTCCAGTGGGCTCAGGCCGGTCTGCTCAGCTACACCAACTGGGCACCCGGAGAGCCGCTGGACAACAGCGGACCCCACCACAACAAGACGCCGGTAATGGAAACCCTCACCGTCACCTTTTTTTTTTTTATTTTAATTCTAGTGAGCTGATGACTTTTCTATGGCTTCAGGGAAACTGTGTGGTGATGATTCACGGCAACCCAGAGAAGAAAGTTGGCATGTGGGCTTCCAGATCCTGCGAGATGGAAAACAACGGCTACATCTGTCAGAAGCAGCAAGGTGTAACGCTCGCTGACCTTTGCAGGAGTTTTGGCGATCAAATTTCTAACAGTAAACTATCCAAACCTGATCTAAGATCGAGGTCTTCCCCCGGCTCCGCCCCTCATCCCGTCCTCGCTGTCGAAGCCCATAGAGCTGGGAGGCGTGACGTACAGGGTGGTGAAGAAGCCCCTGGATTGGACCGGCTCCCTGCACATCTGTGAATCTCTGAACGCCACTCTGGTCACCGTGAAGGATCCGTTCCAGCAGGCGTACCTGACCCTGCTCATGAACAGCCTGCGCCAGCCAGCCTGGATCGCTCTCTACAACTACGGCGTGAGTCTGCAAACTCAGAACAGAATCTCATACATTACTTGAGATTAAATCACATGTGTCAAAGTCAAGGCACGGGGGCCGGATCCGGCCCTCCAGATCATTTTATTTTATTGTTATTAATAACCAGATTTCATCTTGCGCTGATTTTTAACTTGTATATTTGTGACAAAATATATTTGAATAGAGAGTAAAATATTGAAAGTTATAATTGATTAATTCTGGAATAATAATCCTGCCTTTTTATTATTCATAATTATGTTTAAAAGTTACAGTTTTAAGTTTAAAAAAATGGCATTCTGCTAACTTTTTGGACTGTTTTGGCATTTACTAAAATATTTTAGGCTGTTTTGGAGTTAGGCTAATATTTACACGCTAGCTGTTTTGGCTAATTTAGGTTTGTTTTCCGTTTTTCCGGCTATTTTCAAGATTAGCTGTTTTTTCATCTACATGCTAGCTGTTTTTGCCAATTTTTGCTTTTTTTCTATTTTTATCCTGTTTTGAAGTTTAGCTAATATTTTAGCTACACACTACCTGTTTTAGCTAATTTAGGCTTTTTAAAAAAGTTTTTTAGCCTGTTTTGGAGTTTAGCTAATATTTTGGCTAAAAGTTAACTGTTAACTTTAAGTATTTTTTTCAGCTACATGCTAGATGTTTTGGCTAAACTAAACTTTTTATTTATTTATTTATTTAGCTTTTTTAGGCTAATTTGTCATTTAGCTAATATTTTACCTGGCTATCAGCTTCAGCGTTTTTAGCCATTATCTTCAGTGTTTTCAGCTATTAGCTTCAGCGTTTTTAGCTATACATTTCAGCAGTTTCAGCTATCAATACTAGCATCTTCAGCGGCCAAATTCAGCTTTCAGCATTCACACTAGCATTATTACAGGTAATACTATATATCTAGTTTATAATTATGGTAAAAAGTTACGATATAAAGTTTTAAAAATTTTGTTTTCGAGTGTTCTATAAATGTTTGTCCTGTTTGGTTCGGGACCTAAGATCTGTTTCGGATTTTGACCCCTTGTGCGATTGAGTTTGACACCTCTGAATCTGAGATACTTTTTAAAAGTTTATTTGGTTTTTTAGGGGCGGAGCTTCACCTGGCTCGGCAATGAAGATGTGGCGTATTCAAACTGGAAAGATGGGGAGCCCAATCAGATGGCTGGATGTGGTCACATGACCACGACAGGACAGTGGACGATGACCCCCTGCGACTCCAAACTGGACACTGCCATCTGTCAGATTGCAAGTATGTTCTAAAAAAAAAGGGAAAATATAAACATAAATGCTCTATTCTGCTGAGTTCTGCTCGTTCTCTTCCCTTTTAGATGAGTCTGTGAGTCACCAGTGGACCTACCCCGGACAATGCCCTCACTCTGTGGGACAGTGGTCATGGGTCCACTTCAGAAACAACTGTTACGCCTTCAGCTTGCATAGTCTTATGAAGCAGGATGTTGCACAAGATTCCTGCAAAAAAGGTACGACAAAAAAATTCATCAAGGCCTCCAAACTGATTAGAAATGTGGTCCCATTGCTCAGCTGCTCTGTGACATCACTTCCTCCTCCTCTCTGTCTTTCTAGTTGGAGCGGAGCTTCTCTCCGTCATGGACGAGGCAGAAAACAGCTTCATATGGGAGCACATCCAGAGCTATGCGGAGGCGGCCCAAGGAGCCTGGCTGGGCGTCAAAGTGAAAGGTTCAGCATCCAACTCACTGGAGAAAACTTTCACAAACACTGTCTGCAGATAAGAATGCAACTTAAATCACTTCATTTTCTGTGAAGAAAAGCATAAATTAAGGAGATAAAACATTCTTTCCAAGAGTTCATCATCCTCCCCTCTGAAGTTTTTTAATGGAGAGAATAAGTATCACCCCGATTTGTGTGTGCGTGTAACTTAGGATTTGTGTGTGCGTAACAAGCGATTCGTATGTAATTTTTAATGATTTGTGTGTATAATTACTTTCAAGCTGTTGTAATTTTAATTTGTGCATGTGTTAACTGTATTTTGTATATATTTTTTGTACTTAGGTACATAATGTATTGAATGAGTTACAAATCAAGAATTACACACACACAAATCCCAAGTTGCGCACAAATCAATGCTCAGTGCAACAGAGCTTGCTAGCTTGCTACAAAGGAGCTTGCTATAAACTTGCTAGCATGCTACAGCAGAACTCCCTAGCTCACTACAGGTGTAGTTGCTAGTCGCTACAGAGGAGCTCGTTAGCATGCTACAACAAAGATCACTAGTTTGCTATAGTGAAGGGCGTTAGCTCAATCCAACGATGCTCGCTAGCTTGCTACAGCTCACTACAGGGGAAGTAGTTAGCTTAATACAAATCCTAAGGTACACACAAATCAAGAATTATGTACGCACAACTTCAAAGTTACGCACAAATTCAAAGTTAAGCAAAAATTAAGAATTACCGGTACGCACGCACAAATACAAATCAATGCTCAATGCAACAGAGCTTGCTAGCTTGCTACAAAGAAGCTTGCAACAGATAAACTTGCTAGCATGCTACAGCAGAACTCCCTAGCTCACTACAGGTGTAGTTGCTAGTCGCTACAGAGGAGCTCGTTAGCATGCTACAACAAAGATCACTAGTTTGCTATAGTGAAGGTCGTTAGCTCAATCCAACGATGCTTGCTAGCTTGCTATGGCTCGCTACAGGGGAGGTAGTTAGCTTAATACAAATCCTAAGGTACACGCAAATCAAGAATTACGTACGCACAACTTCAAAGTTACGCACAAATTCAAAGTTAAGCAAAAATTAAGAATTACCGGTACGCACGCACAAATACAAATCAATGCTTAATGCAACAGAGCTTGCTGGCTTGCTACAAAGAAGCTTGCAACAGATAAACTTGCTAGCATGCTACAGCAGAGCTTGCTCACTAAAGGTGTAGTTGCTAGTCACTACAGAGGAGCTCGTTAGCATGCTACAGCAAAGATCACTAGTTTGCTATAGTGGAGGTCGTTAGCTCAATCCAACGATGCTTGCTAGCTTGCTATGGCTCGCTACAGGGGAGGTACCGTAGTTAGCTCAACACAAATCCCAAGTTACACACAAATCAACAATTACGCACGCACAAATCCAAATCAATGCTTAACGCAACAGAGCTTGCTAGCTTTCTACAAAGGAGTTTGCTACAGATAAACTTGCTGGCATGCTACAGCAGAGCTCGCTAGCTTACTACTGGGGTAGTTGCTAGTCGATACAGAGGAGCTTGCTAGCATGTTACAGTAGAGCTAGCTACAGGGGAGGTCCTTGGCTCAATCCAACGGAGCTCGCTAGCATGCTACAGCAGAAATCACTAGCTTGCTACAGGGGAGGTCGTTAGCTCAAAGTAACGGAGCTTGCTAGCTTGCTACAGCTCAGTAGTTAGCTCAATACAAATCCTCAATTACACACAAATTCACAAACCTGCACGAATCCAAAGTTACACAAAAATGAGGGATACGCAGCAGTCACAAGTGTAAAGTTACGCACAAATCAAGAATACGCACACACAAATCGGAGTGAGTCCTTTTTCCCTATTATATTTTTTTACCCCAGGGCGAGGTCTTGTGTGGGATGAAGACACAGAGATGTCGTACACAAACTGGGAGACCCGGAACGTCGCCTTCTCTGTGCTGTCGATCAACTCCTGCTTCTGGATCCAGAGCAACAGCGGCTTGTGGAAGGCGGGCTCCTGCGGGAATCGCACGCATGGAGTCATCTGCAAGCGGCCGCGAAGTGAGAGCGCACAAAATAGCGAGTCATTTCAAAAGATGTGCGTGTTCAAATCATTCTGCTTGTTGTTTTTGCAGCTGTGGACACATCACCTGTGTCAGGTAAGCCTGGTTCCTAACCAGCAGGGTTTCTCTGCACAGTTGTGAGATCTTGATTTGCTCTCCGTCTGCCTCCAGTGGAGACCGACCACGTGCCGACGATCATTGTCGTGGTGGTGACGGGCGTGCTGCTGGTGCTGTTGACCGCCACTCTGATCTACATGTACCGCCGCCGAAACGTGGGCTCGCACGGCTCCTACAAGGGGGCTCGCTACAGCCGCAGCAACTCCAGCCAGGCGGAGCAGATGGAGAAGAACATCCTGGTGTCGGACATGGAGTTGAACGAGCAGCCGGAGTAGCTCCAGCTGGCCGGACCGGACCGGACCGCACGGCAGAGGCTGCTGCCTGATACGTCCTGTAGTATCATGTATGGCCTCGTTGAAACCAACATCTGTAAATTGCTGAATTGATTTTGCAGCTTTTTATTTTTTTTCCAGGATTTCTTTGCCAGGATGTTGCAGTTGTAAATGTTTTTCCACCAAAAGTCTGATACTTCCAGCTGCTTCCCAGCCAGCAAGGCCAAGTGGCCTCATGTGGTTTGAAAGTAGGCAGAAAATGTGGACTCTGAATGGGTTTGGCCACAGTTTCCGTGGTGACCCCAACTGTCTTTGCCCACATTGGCTTTAATGGACACTCAGTGGGTAGGCTCGCTATGCTAGCCAACCTCCAAGTGGACAGCGAAGCTTGCTATCTCAACATAGCGGAGCTTGCTAGCTCGATACAGTGAAGCTAGCTAGGATGCTACGACAGAGCTCTCTTGCTTGCTAGCAGACTATGCTGTACAGGCTATGCTAGTTAGCCGTCCGTTGGACAGCAGAACTACCTAGCTCGTGACACCGGAGCTCGGTAGCTTGTGACAGCAGATGTCACTAGCTCGATACAGTGGAGCTCATAAGCTTGCTACAGATAAACTCGCTAGCATGCTACAGCAGAGCTTGTGAGGTAAATACAACGGAGCTCGGTAGCTCGCTGCAGAGGAGCACGCTGGCATGCCACAGTGAAGCTCGCTAGCTCGATACAGCTCAGCTCGCTACAGCAAATCTCGCTAGCAGACTACGCTTATTAGCGAGCCAGCCGCTGTCTGGGCGACTCCCTAGATGGATACAGCAGAGCTCACAAGCTGGATACAACGGAGCTCCCTAGCTTACTACAGAGGAACTCTCTGGCTCGCTACAGATACATTTGCTAGCATGCTACAGCAGAGCTTGCTAGCTTGCTACAGGGGAGGTCGCTAGCTCAATATAACGGAGTTCGCCAGCTCACTACAGATATACTTGCTAGCATACTACAGCAGAGCTCGCTAAAGTGGCGCTCTCTAGCTTGCTACAGATAAACTGGATAGCATTCTACAGCAGAGCTCGCTAGCTCACTACAGGGGGGGTCGTTAGCTCAATCCGCTGTAGCCAGTAGCTGGCTACAGCGGAGCTCGCTAGCTCGATAGAGGGGAGGTTGTTAGCCAAATACAATAGAGCTCACTAGCTCGCTACAGCGGAGCTCGCTGGAATGCTACAGAGGGGGTTGTTAGCTCAATACAATGGAGCTCGCTAGCATGCTACAGTACAGCTTGCTAGCTCACAATAAGAGAAGCTGTTGGCTCAATACAAAGGAGCTCACTAGCTCGCTACAGAGGAGCTCATTAGCATACTACAAGTGAGGTTGTTAGCTCAATACAACGGAGCTCACAGCGCACTACAGGGGAGCTCGCTAGCATGCTACAGGGGACGTTAGCTCGATACAACAGAGCTTGCAGCGCACTGCGCTGTCCATCAGGCGGCTCGCTAGCTTAGCGAGCCAATGCACTTAGAACCCACTGAAGCCACTGTGGGTAAACACAGGTGGGGTCACCGTGGAAACTGTGGACAAACCCATTCGAGGGTCCACATTTTCTGCTCACTTTGAAACCACATGGGGCTCTCTTGGCCTTGCTGACTTGGTTTTAACCAAAAGTGTAGCTTCCGTGATCTTCTGGGTTTATTTTTTCCCAGCATACAACAGTTTCATAGTATCTTTTAGTGCCAAAGTCAGTTATTGTATATTTTTCAAAAGTTGTTCTTGTTTTGTCCTCAGACCAAAACTCATCTTCAGATTTCGTTGCCGTGGCAGTATTAACCAGAACTTGAACTTTCTTTTTTTTTTTGTTGTTGTCATTTCATTGATGTTATCTGCACAGCTGCAGGAATCTGGTACTCACAACGCTCCTGCGGTTTCATGAGCCCGCCTCTTCCCCTCCTCTCCGGTCTGACACGTCGGCAGCAGCTGTCAGCCGAGAAACGAGGACGTCCAAATGTGAACACGTTGAAGGTGACGGGGACCTTAAAACCGTCTTGAGGGCAAACTGTGCACATAAGTAGAACTTTGCATTGAAAGCTGGTCTTTAAATAGCCAGCATTGTCTCTTTTTTTTTTTGAGGGTTGTCATCACATGATGGGACTTCGAGCCACATTTTGGCACTTTTTGAACTCAGATCTAATTTCATCCTGCGCTTGGCTGCGTTCATTCTGTTCTGTGATTCTTGACGTTTGTTTTGGCTCTCTCTGTGCCCCCATCTGGAGCTGACACAACACTTTTTCCGAGCACTCATTTTCTTTGCGTGCGCCATTAAAAAAAAAAAAAAAAAAAAAAAAAAAAAAAAGGTTTGTAATTTGATATCTGTCTGCTCCATCATCTCTTTACGACATGCAGCTCCGTTCTTTCGGTCCGTTTCAAGATGTAGAACTTACTAATGTGATTTGACCTGCGTATGCTTGGAAAAATTCTTCCTGTACGGGATGATTATAAAGGAAATCCTCCCCTTGCTTTCATAAGTTGTACAGTTTATCTGGTGTGTAAGAGCCAAAGGATGTTTGAATCCAATTTTTTGTTAACTGAAACCATCTGCTTGTGTCTTTTTACATCATGTTAGAATTTCACTTGTGCACAGAATGTAATGACTGGAGCTAATTTGCCTCCTGAAACGTTTAACCTCACTCCTTCAGTTCTGGCCCGCTCTTTTTCCCGGCGAGCAGGAATGCTTACGAAAAAAAAAAAAAAAAAAGTTCTTTTTGCTCCTTGTGTTGAACGAAGCTGTGTGTGTTTGTGTATGTGTGTGAGTGTGTGTGCGGTCTCCAGCTGTGGAATGTTGAGTCTGCAGGAAAAGCTCACTGACACATCTGGAACCAATCAGAGGAGGAGGAGGAGGAGGAGGAGGAAGGCTTCGGGACGCAAAGGGTCAAAGGGGGGGAAAAAAAGGGAAAACGAAGAGGAGGAGAGTGGGAGGAGTCAGAAGTGAAGGTGGAGTTGGTGGTCACTCCGTCCTCTGCTGGTGGATTTCTGTGCAGGTTGCAGTTTGATGAACGACATGAGGGATGATGTGAAGATGCAGCATCTTTGTGTTGAAAATAACCGAAACACCTGTTGAAAGGCCATTTTTTATGAAATTAATAAAATCTATGTTCTCAAACGTTTACAATCATTTTTTTTAATAAAAAAAAATTTCGATTTAAAAAAAAAAATAGTATATCAGCTGTAATGTTAATTTTTGTCCACAAGAGGGCGCCTCTCACCTACAACTCACAGCTTTTAATTGATTTCTCCTTTTGTCTCATTGGTTTTTGTCTGTTTTTTTTTTTTTTTTTAATTTGTTAAGCTTAACAACTGACAGAAAATGTCCTGCTTTATCTGTAAATCCCAGTTCTACCTTTCAATTTCTGTAAAAAAACACACTTCTTTAATGGATTGTTTTGGCATCCGTTGCTCTTTGTTATGTTAAATAGGATCCATTTAGTCAGATCAAATGTAATTACCTTTCCCCACATCAAAATTGAAATTAATTGCCGCTTAAATAGAAATGCTGGGTTTACCAGCTTGCGATTTGTGAAAAATTTAATTCGTTCCTACTTTGTTTAATAGCGCTCTCAGTCTGCTATTGTCACCATACAAAGCTTGTCAAATTATTACAATTTATTCTTTTTTTTAAAGATCATTTAAAGTTTCTTACAAAACTTTTTTTTTTATAATTAAATAAAAGAAATGACATAAAAGTGATAAAAAGTTCCACAGAACATCAAACATTGATTCAAGCATAAATGTTGTATTTTTGTGTGTTTTTCTGCAGGACGTTTTCTTTTTTATATGTATTTCTCATTTCAAAATACGAAAGTATAAAAATTCTAGTGGATACTAAGCAACGGCCGGAAGAGGTCAGCCAGCAGGAAGACCAGGGCACGCTTTCGCTCTCACACCTGGACTACTGGGAGTTTTCTGAGTCTTCCTGATACGAACGAGCACTCCTCTACGTTTGTATCTGAGCCAGTAGATTACTTGCTATTCAAATCCAACTGGCTCTGTGTAATCCATCTCACTTAGAATGGGTGTCACAACCCATCCCTCCGTGAGCCGCCGGCGCTCATTTGAGAGTGGTCCTGTACTTAGGCAGCTGCTTTTAGGTTTCAGCGCGCTGACACGTGTTGGTTTTTTTAATGTGTCTCAGGTGTGTGGGAGCTATCTTCAAGGAATGTTAGCTTCCTCCTGAAGCATGAAGTTTGGAATTTCAGATCGATTCCCGGCTGCATTGTGTGAACCGTGGTCTCCGTGAGGCTGTTTGGAATTGGAAATGACAGATATTTTTCATTTCTATTCACTGTAGCGTTTGCACTGAGTTGCTTTTCATTGTTTATTTGCCAGATGTGTGAATATTTCAACTTAACAAACATCAGAGAAAGATGGTGAAAATGTTTCTATGGCAACGACTGAATGAGGTTTAAATTAATTAAAACGGGTTGGCTGGTTTTGGGTGTGGACGCATATTTGTGAAGAAAATTAGAAAAACTTTTTAATTTGTCTGCATTTGTTAGGATAACTTAATATTACTGAGGTTTCTGTGTAACTTGAATGATCAAAACTAAAACATTGTCGATGTGTTCGAACCCTAATCCTACTTATACTGCAGGATGGACTAACCAGAGTCAACAGAATTCAGACACCATGTTCACTACTTTTTTTTTTATTACTGCAATTACAACTTCACAGATTTCATGAAGTGAAAATCTAATCAATACGTGCATTTTACGTTTATTTATAACTCCACTGTGTTCTGATGATGAAAATTATTATTTTCTTTAAGCAAAAATTGCTCAAAAGAAATGCATCGGCGTCTACATTTCGTGAGGTTTTTTGCAAAGACTTCTGGGAAATGTTAGGGCACTCCATTCTGGAATTGCAGATTCACATGGCACTACAAAAGGAAGGAATTTGGACAGCCCACATTTTCTACCCTGCAGTTCATCATCATTCCACTAGGGGCAGTAAGAGGCTTTTCCTCCTCATTTCAAAATGGCTGCTTCCATAAAATCTCAACAACACTTTTGGCGGGAAAGGTTATACTAGTTTTCAAATTATACATATCATACATTTTTAAATGACTACTTTCTGTATTAAAATTATTCAAAATTTATTGATGATTATTTTTTTTTGCAGTTGCAGCATGTTAAAAATGTGTGGATCAAATTTGAAGCAGAGTGTAATTAAGGTCCTTTCTACTTGAACAGTTTTGTTGTAACCAAATCTCCTAACGTATCATGATATTGACACTTTTATTTAAAAAATTCATAAAAAAAATAATACAGCATTTTTAGTGTATGGGTTCCATCAAAGAGGTACAAAAGTCTTAATTCCAAAAGAATTTAAATTTTTTGTCAGTTCTTTGATTTGAAAATAATTTTAAAAACTAACATATAGCAAAAAGTATTACAGTTGAGTGTACTGCAAGTATATTTAGTCTCGGCTTAAAGTTTACTTTTAACTATTTAAAAGAAAAATGTTCCAATTTAATATGAAGAACTGTTAAATACGGCAATACGCACACACTAAAGCACATGTGTTAAGGCACAGGGGCCGGATCCGGCCCACGATAATTCTACCTGGCCCTCCAGATCATTTTATTTAATTGTTATTAATGGCCCAATGTTATCTTGCGCTTATTTTTAACTTGTATAATTGTGACAAAGTATATTTTTGTGAAGAGTAGAATATTGAAAATTATTTAAGGATTAGGTCAATTTAATTTTATTATAAGAATTACAGTTTTACATTTAAAAAATTGGCATTCTACTATATTTTTGGACTATTTTAGCATTTACTGTGATTTTTTTGTTTACGCTATTTTGGAGTTTAGCTAAAAATTAGTGCAACATACTAGCTGTTTTGGCTAATTTAAGCTTTTTTTTAAAAAGTTTTTTAGGTGGTTTTGGAGTTTGGCTAATATTCAGTCGCTGGTTGTTTTGAAAAATGTAGGCTTTTTTTGTTTGTTTTTTTAGCTACATGCTAGCTATTTTGGCTAATTAAGGCTTTTTCAATTTTCTTTTAGTTTAGCTAATTTTTCAGCTACATGATAGCTGTTTTTGGTAACCCAATATTTTTGGGCTAATTTGGCATTTAGCGAATATTTTAGCTGCCTATCAGCTCCAGTGGTTTTAGCTATCAATTTCAGCATCTTGAGTGGCCAAATTCAGTTTACAGATTTCACACTAGCATCATCGCTGGTAATGCTATATATCTAGTTCATAAATATGTTCAAAAGTTACGGTTTCAGTTTAAAGTTTTAAATTGTGTTTTTAAAATGTTAAAATAAGAGTTTATCCTGTTTGGCCCCGCGATCTAAGGTGTGTTTTGGACCAGTGTGTGATTGAGTTTGACACCTCTGGTTGATACTGTACTTTATACTCAAGTATTCTACAAGTGTATTTTCTACTAAGGGTACTCAGTTTTGTTACCTCATTAAGGACATCATATCCAATAATCACCCGTTTGTCGTGACCAGAATGAGAAGAAACTGTCCCCATGTGAGTGACACTATTGTTTAAGTTTGAGATTACAAACGTCATCGCTTAAAGATTATTGCAAAAATGCAGCAGATATCTCACCTGAGGTGCCTTCAATGAACCTGTAAAGACTTTAAAAAAGGACAACAGCATCAGGAGATGTCACAACAACCTCACCGCTTCATTTCTCTTCCCTCCAAACTAAATAATGATCAATCAGCCAACAAAACAGGAACGTGAATTGATTCAAGCTCAAAAAAAGCTTGGCTCAAACCCAATCAATACCCCGCTAATTTGAAGGTTTTATGTACAGATTTTCCCTTTGTCACTCTCGGCAGTCTGCTGTTCATTACCCCGCCTTCTGCTGGAACCCTTTTATCTCCCATTTTTGCCTTTTTGTGGATGCTGCCAAATCATGCCGTAGGACGGGAACCAGAGGAAAACAGCATTAAGAAGTGAAATTAAAAGCCCATTCAGCCTCCTCAGTCATCCTCCATTTGGAGGCCGGCCAGAGAAGAAGCAGCTGTTGGTCTGGAGGAGGGAAGCTCACAAAGTGATGACAAGAAAAAGAGCAATTCTGTATCTACAGCATCAATTTCAACATTATAGCTATTTTTCATCAAGCAAAACTCCCAGAAAAGAGAAATTGTTTCAATATTGCTGGATGATGAATTTATTTTACTTTGTCGAATTCTATATTTCTATAAAAATGTAATATTTATCAGCAGGTGCCAGCTTCGTGGCTCTTGCCCTCTGCTCCTTAAAATATTCTTTTCCCCACATACCAGTAAATCCTTTTGGAGGGTTTGCTACACCAAAGTAGCAACAAAATCATTAACTCTTGGAGATGTAGGCAGTCATGCAGATAATTTTGGTTTCATCTGCATGTTCAGTAGCTTTGATTTAAATGCCTGTGAAATTTCTGCTGCCACTCAAAGACGAAAAAATGGTGAGAAGCCCATATTTGCATCTTATTTTGGATTCTTGACATTAAAAAAAAATCTAAATGTCAAAGTGATAAGCACCGATCTGAGAAGCTAATGTTTAAAACAACAACAAGAGTTCTCATTGATGTTTACTTTCTAATCTTATTAAATATATGCCCAATCAAAACAATAAAATCAGGATTTTCTCGAGTCTTATTTGAGTTTTAAAACATCTTCAAATTTAAACTTCTTGTTTACTTTAAAGTTTACTTGATAAAAAAAAACACAATTTTACTGAAATGGGGGAAATTCAGTGCTCTACGTACAGAACCCTGTGGAACACCTCAAGTGATTGGTGCTTGAACACTGAAAAAAATGAATTCTAAGTAATGAATGACACAAAAGCAATCTGATAAGCTTGACAAGAAAAGTTTCAAGTCGTGGTGAAGCCAAGCAGCCACTTAAGTTTATTTTAGGGTGGTCAACATTAACTCGTTAATGCAGGAAAAAAAATTAACACATTTTTATTTTTTATCGTCAATTAAATACACTGTGAAACAACCATCTTTCACTTTGAGGTTGACGATCAGGCTTGCGTTAATTTCGGAATATGCACTTTGTCGAGCATTATCCCTCTTATACTATAGTCACTTTCAAAAAGAAATAAATATTTAACCAATTTGTAGGACTTTATTCATATTTTTTTTAGTTTAGATCACTTTTTCATAAAAGGTGGACTATTAGATAGTGCAGTCCGTTGTCCCTGTAGCACTGAGCCTCAACTGCAGCAGCAAAGGAACGCGATAAATATGCGGATTGTCACAATAGATTCATTAAAGCATCAGATCAGAGACAAAGTTCTCCTCTTACAGCTCGTTTTTGTCCAGACGGTGACAGAAAAGTTGAATTTAAAGAAGCCTGCGCAACAGTACTGAACATTTGGGGTAATTGACCGGAACTTCTCTTTTGGGTGCGCATCCACACCCAGCAGCCAATCAGAATTGAGTATTCACCCAGACTTACACAATGAAACACAATGTTTTTTTCTTATGGTTGTATGTTCGCATCTTTGCTTTCTTGGAGCAAGACATAAAAGTCTTTAGAGTTCTGCTTATTTTACTGTTGATGTGGTTTTGTGCTCACAAATGACACTTCTGAAATATCTGAGTTAACACCTCATATATTTAAAAATTTCAGACAGCAAAAATGAGGGAATCATTTTTCTCTCCGGCCTGTTTGTGCTCAAATGCTGCAAGTTGCCATTAGAATATGACTTAGTAAAACACTGTGAATAATTGCAATAAATCGTGATTAATCGCAATAAATCGTGATTAATCACATCAATCGTGATTGACTGTAATCGATCGTGAACAATCGTGATTAATAGCGTCAATTAATAGAGATCAATCGTGACCAATTGTGATTAAGTGCGATTAATCACATCAATCGTGATTAACTGTGATTAATCGTGATACGGTGATATTAATCACGTTAATCCTGATTAATCATGATTAATTGTGATTAACCGTGATCAATCGTGACTAAATCAACCGTGGTTAATCGTGACCAATGGAGATCAAGTGCAATTAATCACATCAATCAAAATTCACCGTGATTAATCGTGATTAATCACGTCATCAGTGATTAATTGCGACCAATCGTGATTAAGTGTGATTAATCACATTAATCGTGATTAATTGTAACCAATCATGATTAACCCTGATTGTTAATCACATCAGTCATGATCAACCGTGATCAATTGTGATTAATCCCGTCAAACGTGATTAATAGTGATTAATCGTGACCAATTGTGATTAAGAGCGATTTATCACATCAATTGTGTGTAGCCCGGTGGTACTTTTTATTTAACAAAAAAAGATTTTGGGGGAATTCTCAGAAAATACTGTTATTTTGAATAAAAAATAATGATTGAGTTTTATAATATTTTGTTAAATAATAAAAGCAGAGAGAAAGAAAAAGACAATTTCATTTGGTTTATTTCTTACTTTATTTTTTTTTTTTTGGTTCATTTCTAACTCCCTCTAAATAGTCAATGTGATTGGTTCCTGATACGTGAGAGGGCGGGACTAAGATAAAAGTTGTGGGGAAGCGGAGAAAGTTCTAGAGAAGAGCGGACTGATGGTTTTACCACGCGGACCTGTTGGAGAAGCGGAGGCTCGGATCTTTTGGAGCAAAGCACTTCACCAGATATCGGAAGACTAAAGGCTGACTTGTGAGTGAAGAACGGAGGTTTTCCGGATTGGACAGAAAGAGCGGGAGTCGGGAGTGGCAGCGAGCTAAGGTAAGGTGCACCACGCCGGGTACCATCGACACGGACCGTTGTCTTTTCTCGTCTCACTGGATTTCGTTGTATTATTTCAACGCCTTTATTGTTTTGAAAGAGAAATAACAGGCCTGCATCTCTTTTTTTCCCCCCTTCTGTGGGAGTCGGTACCGTGAGATATAATTGGACAATCATCTCTGACGTCATCCATTGACTCCCAAAAGGAAGCCTGAATATTCAGTTTCATGGCCGCAGCCATATTGGCTGGAGTTAACTCCGCCTCACGCGGACGTTCCAAATATGGAGTAAAAGGGGCGGGACCGAGTTGACCCGCCTTTCCCCCCCGGTTCGTTTTAGTTCACGCCCACAGCCTCTGCCGCTTGTCTGACTGCGGTGCTTCAATGCTAACGGCTAACAGCTTCAATTCTCCAGCAAAGCAGCATCGCGGCGGATTATTTACATCATAAATCTTTACAGGTAAGTCATTGGTGTTTCACAAATAATATGTGAAGTGGAGGAAGTGACTTTTAAACAGCAATGAAAACGTATTTTCCCGTGGTATGTTTCCAGTACGAACTAAGCATCCCCTCATAAGTTTGAAAGCCATTTTATTGTAGCTTTTACACACACATTTAAAAAAATACACCACAGTAGTAATAGATGATTAGAAAAAAAGGGTTTTACACAATGTTAAATCAATTTGTTGATATATGATCACATAATATTGTGATTACAATATGAGGAGTATTTCTTTTTACTCTTTACTTACGTTAATTATGTCAACTTCTTTAAGCTGGAGCTAATATTTGAGTTAATTCTTTACTAAACAGACTCCAGTGAAGCAGAATGAACTACTGTGGTAATATTAGTCAGAATGTGATGGACGTCAGGTGTGAAGAGGTTAAACGTGACTGATGCTGCTTCTTCTGCTGACAATCCAAACTGAAGACTGATGTTGTTTCAAAGATATACTCATTTTCTTAAAAGATTTGGTTTAAAGATATTCACGTGCGAGCATAAACTAGATGAAATATTTTACATTATTTATTTAACATATCTTTGCAAAACAGCACATGTACAGATATTTTTTTGACATTCTTTTCCTTACAATTACAGTTTGGATTAATGGTGACGACATTTCCAGAAAGGACAGTTCAAAACCACCACATAGACGTGAGCTCGGCGGGGATCTTCATCTCCTGGTTCAGCTGAGGCAGACGGTTGTGGAGATTCTTTATTTTTAATCCTACATGGAAGAGCAGCTCCTGGTTCTGTCATCCCTGAGGACGTGAACGGGCGACGTTTGGAGCTGGTCATTGGAATCGGAGAGAACGTCCAGCGGCTGCACACTCTTCAACCCAGCAATAAACTTCTTTTTCATTCATTTCTTACTGAAATTTTTTTCAGTAGATATAAATGTACTCTTTAGGATCATTTATTTGGTTCTTTAAATATTAAAAACAGACAGTGATATCATAGATGATGCTTTTTAAACATGACATGTTTAATGAGGTCCCTACTTGAGAGAAACAGAAACAAATTCTGAATTGTCTATGATCAATGCTTGTGATGTTTTGAAGAATTTCATCTGTTTCAAAAATAAATGTTGTACAGACCTGACTTTGACCCACATTTCCTTTTGTCTTACTTGTATGTTAAAACAGTGAATAAACAGAAGAGACTGGTCATGTTAAATATGATTTTTATTGAATCTCTCATGTTAGAATTAGATTTTTACAGCCTTAAAATGTAAATGCTGGAATGTGTTGGATCAAAAACTCACCACCACCAGAAGACCTGGAGAGGAACATACAAGATTAACATTAGATTAAATTAAATTAAAATTAGAATCACAAGACAAGGCTAAAAATAAAACATGTAAAAATTTGTTAAAAATTAAATATTTAAATTGTATTTTCCTATCGACTGAAGGTTTTCTGTTTGTCTTCACATTTAAACTTTAAAAATATGAATCACCTCTGTGATGTCAGTCACTTTACATGTAGAGGTTCTGGTGTTACTGTAGCACAGGGCTGCTCATTCCTGGTCCTCGAGATCTACCACCCTGACTGTTTTCCAGATCTCCAAGCCCTGCCAGCTGTTGATTGGCTCAGTCAGATGTCTCCACAATCTGATTGAAAGAACACACCTGGTCCAGGTAATCAGCAGCAAGCAGTACATGGAGAGCTGGAAAACAGGCAGGTTGGTAGATCTTGAGGACCAGGAATGAGCAGCCCTGCTGTAGCAGATCTGAGTCCTGCCCTTATATATTATAACGTTTTGATTTAAAAAAAGAACTATCAATACTAAGAATGCTTTATTTTTTATTTTATTTTTTTTAACTTTAAACAAAATGGATATTTATGTTAAAAACATTGACGTGAAGACATTTTGAGAATAAAAATAATCGAATTACTGGAACTAAAATAAATAATAATAATTTACATTAATAATTTATTTCCAGCAAATATAAAGTTATTCTCAATACTTACCAGAGAAAAGACACCACAAGACTCCCAAAAGGCGTGTTAGAACGGTTTACATCACATCAGCAGGACAAAAACCGAACTATAGCGCTAATGCTAACGCTAAATCTGTAGTAGACGGCAAAACACCGGAGTTTTGATTTTTTGCTTAAACATAAGAAAAGGGGGATGTATTGTGTACATTTTAGGGTAACAGGTGTAATTTGTTCTCTGATATTTTTTACTTAATCTGAGTCTTTTAATATTTTTTGTTGGAGAATTATTTATATTTTATTTGCCAAATTATTATAATTTATTAAACAATGCCTTTACTAATATTTGGCTAAACTTTTACCTTTCTCTGGGTCTCTTTATTTCATTTTCTGATGAAAATATTGAGGAAAAAAAGGTGGTATCCACCTGCAGAAATTTGAACCCAAACACCCACCATTCTTGCTAACCAACAGAGTGGCTATACGGTGCTACATGTGATTAACTGTGATCAGTCTCGATCAATCCTGGTCAAAGTCTGAGAATTTTGTTTTAACTAAAGAAATTCTTACAAACATTGGTACCCAAATCTGAGCACTTTGGTCATTCCTAAATTTTTCATTGAAGAAGTTTATCGCACTTTTCTATGTCGGTGTAAAAGGGATGATGAAGATCTGCGGTGCCTCTGGTGCGTCGCATCCCTTTCCACCTGTTGCTGCTGAATCAATATGATCTCTTGGGTCAGTGGGTCGTCTGACAAACCTCCCGAGCTGCGGAGATGAGACGCTTCACTCCCAGAAGAGAAAGCCATATCTAGAATTGCTCATTGATTTAAAGTCAAAATGATTTTGCTGATATAATAAAAGAAAAGAAAAAACGGGGGGGGGGTTTAAATCCCCAAATCTTTGAAAGCTGAGCTCTTCAAAATGTCTTGAATCAGCAGAGATGCACCAAAAAGGGTTAACTTAAAAAACAAGAACAAAACATGATTAAAATTGCTTTTTTCTCACTTTCCTGCCTGAACCAATTTCAGCTCAAGTCTTTTATTCTCGCCGCCTGCAGTTCCTGCGAGTTTGTTGTGCTTCAGTTGTGATGGACAGTTGTTGGAAGGAAAATCTTGGAAAGTGAAAAGCACAGAGGCAGGTTGGTGGTGGAGGGAGCGTGAGGCCGGAGGCTGGGTGGTGCAGTTATCTCCTCCGTGCAGATGAGAACATGCCTTTGCCTGCGGGACGCTGCTCTTTCTCAGACCACATACCGGCCGTATGGTGAACAGGAGTCATGTTTCCACTTCTCTTTGAGGAACTGGGTTTTTTTTTTGTCCCCCTTTTTTTTTTTTCAGCGTTCGATTAATATCTAACACTGATTTCAAAAGAAAAAAGATCCTCTAAAATCTACAAAGAAACACAAGGATCTTTGTGTCTGTGTCTTTCCAGATAATTTTTTTTCTCCAGTTTTCTGATTGTGGAAAAGCTTTTTTCATGTGTGTTTGTCTTGTGAAAGTGTGAAACCGCAGTGCCTCATTTTTACCAGGTGCCCACTTCACCACCTGGATGATGATAATTCCTCACTGTAAACTGAAAAATGTGCCATTATCACCCCCAGCCATCCATTTTTTTGCACCAGTTTCCACTCCAAAATAATTATAGGAAAATATAAGAAGGAACAGAAAACAAAGAAAAAAAAAGTTGCATTAATTGTTGAAAGATGCTGCACTTGTTTTACTCCAGTATTAACCTGTAACACCTCAGGGACTCACACATGTACATGCTCACGCATGCACTCTGCAGAAAAGAGATCAGGCTACACTGAAGAGAACAAGAGGATCCACCTGATCCTGGTTGTGTTTGCTTGTAGCAGAGGTATCAAACTCAATGACACAAAGGGCCAAAATCCAAAATACACCTTAGGTCGCGTCATTTATTAAACACTATAAAACTACATTTTAAAAAACTTAAAAACTGTAACTTTTTAACATAATTATGAACTCGATACACAGCATTACCTGTGAAAATGCTAGTGTGAATGCCTTAAGGTGAATTTGGTTGCTATAGATGTTAGTGCTGATAGCAGGCTAAAATATTAGCTAAATGCCAATTTAGCCTAAAGACTCTCTAAAAAAAAAAACTTAAGTTAGCCAAAACAGCTAGCATGTAGCTGAAATATTAGATAAACTTCAAAATAGCTTAAAAAACAGAAAAAAATGCTTTAATTCGCTACAAAAAAGCTAGCATGTAGCTGAAATATTAAACTCTAAGATAGCCTAAAAAAATTGAAAAAAGCCTAAATTAGCAAAAACAGTTGGCGTGTAAATATTAGCCTGTTTCCAAACTCCCTTAAGACTAAAAATAAAAAGCCTAAATTAGCCAAATTTGCCAGCATGTAAGTAAAATATTTACTAAACTCCAAAATAGTGCAAAAAACTTAAGAAAGTCTAAATTAAGCTAAATAGCTGGCGTGTAAATATTAGCTTAACTTCAGAAAAGCATAGTAAAAAATAAAAAACAAAATTAACCAAAACAGCTAGCATGTCATTTTAACTGAACTCCAAAACAACCTAAAAAAGATCTTAGTAAATGCCAAGATAGTTCAAAAAGCTAGCAGAATGTCAATTTTTAAAACACTAAAATCGTAACTTTTTTACATTATTATGAAAAATAAAAGACCGGAATATTACATATAATATATATAATATATATTATGTAACATATATAAATAATATTATATATAAATAACTTAAACGTGAAATAACCTTTAATATTTTATTCTCCATATATATTTTGTCAAAGTTATAGAAGTTAGAAAGAAGTGCAAGATAACATCGGGCTAGTAATAACAATAAAATAAAATGATCTGGAGGGCCGGATCCGGCCCCTGGGCCTTGACTTTGACACTTGTTGCTTATCCACCTTATTCCTGGGGCCGCTGATGTAAAACGGGTCATGGGTGCAACTTCCGGTATAGCAACCGGAAGTCACACAGCGCTATTTGTTTCCATTGAAAGTTAGCGGTTTTTGTTAGCTTTAGCGGTGTTAGAAACTTTAGAAGCGTGTTTTACTTAATCCCTCAAAAGTTTCAAAAATGGCTTTGCGCAGCTCATGGTTGTTCTAAAACACCAAACTAAATTACAGATTTGATGTCTAAAGGGAGCGTTGTGTCGAACATGGGCCGCTGACGAAGAGAGAGTGCAGCTGTCCTCCTCGGTACAGATTTTACCGTCCATCGGGCGAGGATGAAGTCAGAAGGATTTGGCTCCAAATGTAAATCTTAAGAAGCCACTTAAGACTTTATATGTATGTTCGTTTCATTTTGTGGATAAAGTACCCACGGAGGAAAATCCGTATCTGACGTTCCGGACCACCATAGAAGAAGAGACGCCGGGTACTGCAGAGACCTGACAGCGCGGTGAATTTGCTGCAGCGTCACAAGAACAGGGACGATATTTCCTGTGTAATTGCTGCATCTCCCTGGTATTAACTATTAAAAAATTACCGATGTTTAAACCACAGCTGACTTTGTCAAAACATGAAACGGGCTAAAGCTACACCGCGCGATGCAACCCTCATTGGCTCTCGCATCATGTAAACACAAGCACGTAAAACGATAAGGTTACAATTGATCAGCACTGTGTGATAACTCCGGCAGAAATAATCATGTATGAAGGTATTGATATGCCTCGGAGCTTTAAGATTGTTCAGAGCTTCACCATCTGCCGCAACCGAACTGAGAAAGTAGCTAAAAATGCTATTATTTGTTATATTTGGACATTTTTTAAGACCATCCTTCAATTTTAACAGCACCGGAATTGTTACGTCGCCTCTTTAAAGACATGACAGCTGCTGTTTCCACATTTATATGTAGTTATAGATCCAAAACAAGGGGGATTGCGCTGTCGGCTCTACAGTTGTAATGTAAATAAATGCTACTTCCGGCGTCTACAGGAAGTATCCCCCATAATTCACGCAAAGGCTCATGGGGCATAGGAATAAGGTGGATAGGCTCTACCTTTCTAAGGGGGCAAAACCACTCAGAGTAGAAAAGTTTAGCCTAGAGTAGATGTAGGGGGGGGGGGGGGAGGGTTGGTGGTCCATCACTGGGAACTTTGTTCTCTCTTGTTCAAGCTTCTGAAATTTAGGCCAAAAACAAGAAACGCTTTTTTCCCCCAACAATTTCAAGCTTTTAGATATCAAATCCCAAAGAGTGCATTTGTCCTAATAAGTGGTAGAATTAGTAAAATAAAATAATATATATTCTTTGATGCACTGAGAATTTAAGTTTCCTGCAAGGTGTTTTTTTCACCCCTTCGTTGTTGGCAAGTGATTTGCAGTGGGGATATGCAGAGATGAGCTCCATTGTTGGCATAAATTGCTTGGACCGTGCTCGCTGGCTCTCCACTTGGCATCTGCCCCCTCGTAGCAATCGATCTAATCCGCAGCTATAATGAGTTTCTCTGTCTGAGTGAGAGGAGTGGGCTAGCCCATGAAGTCGAGAGGAAAAGTGGCCAGGAGAATGTGAAGGAATCTGTGAAATCACTTGGACTGAAGGAAAGAGACTGAAATGTGGTAGACGACATGCTGGCAATGCTGTGGTTGGATAAATATTTATTTAAAAAATGCATTTTTTTTCAATGAAAAAGGCGTGGCCTATATTTTCAAAGCTATTTCATTAAGTGTATTTATCTTCAATTTTTTAGGATGGAAAAGCTAAGTAAGAAAGAAAAGACATCTCAAAGCAAGATTTATAATCTTTCACATTCTATTCTTTCTGAGTTTATACATTTTAAAACGAGATTAAAAACTGTTTTTATGTCTTGATTAGATAGTTTTTGCAGTTTTTTTATTTCCTCCAACTTTTAAGCAAAATATTTTATCCTTTTGTTAAAAGAGAATTAGCAAAAAATTGTTAATTGCAATTAATCAATTTAGACTGTATTTCACAACAGTTTTTTTTTTAGAATTAAATTCAATTTATTTTCTTCATAAAGCAACTTTCTCCCAACTTGACAATCCTAATGAAAAAGCAGATTTTGAGTAAAATAACCCAGTTCAATTTTAAGGAAAAATCCCAACCAAAAATAAAAAAAAATTAACTTGAATTAATTTAGGCCTCTTTTCATTGTTTTTCTTTTTTTTTTTTTTTTTTTTTTTTGCTGTAGCTGATGTAGCTCGACAATAATCCTTCATGCAGAAGTTCTAAATACTATTTAGAAACAATTCTGCCTATAATGGTACATTTTCTACAATCAGATGTATTGTTTACTCATAAAATTGCACATTTTTCCTTCTATTTCTACTAGTTTTCAAACAAACACATAAATTCTGAGAAAACTTAGATCAGAGTTTTCAGTTCCATTAAAATTCTAAATTAATTTAACTTCAAATAATGTTTTTTTTCTTGTTTTTAACAAGTTTTTCACAAGTTGAGCTTACATTTGCACTTGTTTCCTAATGCTTTTTTTATACATTTAGTCAAATAAAAAAGGGAATTTTCCAAGTAAAAAACAGATAAAAACCTTGTTGGAGATTTTGAGGAGAAAAGTGTCAGAAACATTCTGGAGCTGGAGCGTCACCGAAGGGCTTAAAAAAGTCTGTCATCTGAGCGGTGTCATTTCTTCTCCACGGTAACATTGAAGGATGATATCAAATTGGGTGAGTTACTGTGGCAGCGAACAGCAATGTTAAGGGATGCAATAGGGCTTCCGATTTACATAGAAATGGCCTTTTTTTTATTATGAACATGTAAGGATGAAATCCGTCTGGGATTTAGGATTGTGTGCGCATGTGTGACTTATGCAGATGTGTGTGTCCTTGCAGCAAAACTGTAGAAAACTTGTTCAAATGTCTTATGAGACAATATAGCGCTTTTAATATTTTTATTTTGTCAAAGATACTTTACTTTTAGATGATGAGATCAAAATTCCATCTAAATCCTTGAGATGTTTGGGTGACTCAAGGAACCGGCAGAAAAAGTCACCTTATTGCTCTTTAAGCCACTCAATTACTATTAGGCTTTGTTTTTCCTGCAGGAGAGACATCTATACTCTTTAATAAGATGCTCTTAACTTTATTACTTTAGAAGCTCAGACGAACATCAAGGATTCTCACATTCTTTCTTTCTTTACTTTTAGGCAGAATTAATATTAAACAATACATAATCTAAAGCCTTAGTCACATGCACAGGTACGGGGTTCTGCAGGTTTCTGGGTTGTCGGATCGTAGAGGGTCATAGATAGGAGCGGTACATCTTAAGGTGTTCCCTTGAAGCTTCTACGGCCACATACTACTGCTGTGCGTATTGTAAGTTTATTGTGAAGTATTTGTAAGGATAAAGTAAGTTGTTCATATTTGTGAAGTATGGGTGATGATGTCTAGTCGTTAGTAAGGTGCACGTACTGCTTCTTACTTACTTACTGGTGATGTCTGTAGGATGTGCATACAAGCTATGCTCTGATTTACTCTTTGCAACACAATAGACACACACTTATCAATTAAACAGCGCTAGCTCTTGTCCTAGATTTGGTTGTGAGTCATGAGTTTGAAGTCATGACCCACGTGATTTGGTTGTGACCTGCGAGATTTGGGCATGACCCACAAGATTTGGTTGTGACTTATGAGTTTGAAATTACAAGCCATGAGATTTGGTCGTGACCTGCGAGATTTGGGCCTGACCCACGAGATTTAGTTGTGACTTATGAGTTTGAAGTCACAAGGCATGAGATTTGGTCGTGACCCGTGAGATTTTGGTCGTGACCCACAAGATTATGTTGTAACTCATGAGATTGAAGTCACAACCCATGAGATTTGGTCTCGACCTATGAGATCAGGTTGTCGTGTGGGTCACAACCTGATCACGACCCACGAGATCAGGTTGTGACCCATGAGATTTGGTCACGACCCACAAGATCAGGTTGTGAGCCACGAGATTTGGTTGTGACTCATGAGATTGAAGTCACGATCGACGAGATTTGGTTCCGGCTCACAAGAGCCACCGGCAACAGTTCAGAACTGTTTGCAGCACCTACTCTCTCTCTAAAACAAAGCACTCAGAAAGCTGCATGCAATCTTCTCTCAAAACACAATTAATGCTTTGCATATACGAAGTACCAAAAGCCAAGCGAAATAAAACAAACTGCTGGATGACATTCTTTGTTCTTATTCTTAGTTTCACCCTGCAAGCGGCATGATCTTTGAATGCAAACATTCACTTGAATTGTCTGGTCTGTTCTTATCAGGACCAAACCGAACAGGACCGAGGACTCTCAGAGTGGTCCACAATCTTGATATTTCTTGTGGGCCACCTGCGTACCTGTCATAAGTAAGCGCTCTGTCTACCCCTCTGGTCACTGGTGAAAGGAGTCTCCAGAGTAATGAATGCGCTTCATCTCCTAGCAGCCCCAGTGCACAGTTTCCGCTCTTGACTCTTATCTGCAAATTAACCACATGACACTTGAGCACTTCTCAGACCCTCACTCAGTGCGAAGTATTGTTTGTGGCCTGTATTGCCGAGCGTTTCTATCTGGACCTGATTTTCTGTTTACCTGACCCTGCTTTATCTTTGATTGCCTGCCGCCTGCCCTGACCCTCGGCTGGACTCTGACATCTCTACTCTTTTCCTGGATGATCCAGTTTTCATGATTGATCTCTGCCTGTCTGACCCTGATTTAGCTTTGTGGACTTTTGGCCGTGCTTATTTCTTGTCTTAACCAATAAACCGGCTGCACGTGGAACCAGCTGTGTGACATTACCCGAATTGAAAAAGTGTACTTTTTTACTTTTAAAAATGATGTGATTCTAATGAAAAATATTTTTTCAATAAAAACGTACACTTTGCCTTTATTATTATTAGAACAGCGTCTGATGTAGAAACAGTTGTGATCAATCGATGTTACCAACATTTCAGGACACAAGTGATGGTGATGAATGTCTGTGATACGAGTGTACGATTGGGGAGAAGTTCTGGTTGACACCACATTATAGTCACAAACTTCAAAAAGCTTTTAGAAATGATTGACACATGCATCACTATTTCCAAATTAGCAGGTGGCCACATGTCACAGCTTGGCCTTTCTCCTCTTCATCAGTCTGTCAGAACATTCACTGATTAAACTACGGCTGCACTGACATCCCCGCCGTCCTCATTATCATTCCAGGCACGCCGCAGAAAATCAATAGGGTCGTTGTAGACTTAATAAATGTAATTTATCTACTGTGCTGCCTCGTGTGGCATCAGAGTTCCAAAGCTTATTTCTCAACTTCCCACATTTAATCCGTCTTGCTTTAAAAAAGAAGGCAAAGGAGCTCAGGAGCTGCTGAAATTTTCAAAAGCAGAGAGATGTTTTTATTTCAAATGAAGCCAGAATGCAGACAAAAGAGGGAATAAGAAGAAAATCATAAAAGCAGAAACACATCAGTATGAACATGTTCATGCAGCCGAAGAAGACCTGCGTTTACAGAGGAAAAGGAGAGGCAGACACTTTCATTTCTACACATTTGACATAAATAACGTTGTGGTTTGGATGGTTTTAAATGCACACACTACTGCATGTTTCATGTACAGTTTTATGCGAGCATTATTATTGTGTGAATGCTTTGTAAGAATTCACACTATAGTGATTCTGTTTCTCTGTTTTAATATCTATTTTTCTTCTGTATGCTTTTTGGCACGTAAAAATTCAATCACACTTTAAGCAGTCAAACTGCAATCTCGGTATCAGAACGTTTAGTTCGTTAAGGAAATAATCGCTTGTATTTTTAAATTTTACAGTTTTTATAATTTTACGCAATGTATGGGGTTTTTCAGCCCCACTGAAATGAATGAGAATTTTCCAAATTTCTGCAATTAAAAACATTCTGCATGTTTTAAGAAATTCATTCTTTTACTTTTGGTGTGGTAAAATATCACATGATTTTTGAAATTTTTACAATTTTAATTCATTTTTTCTATTTCTTTTGTCTTCTTGATGCAGTTCATCAAATTATTGGCGTACTTTGAAAAATATGCAATATTAATTCCAACATGAATTGAATTGAATTGAGTTGAACTGAACTTTATTCAAATCCCAAAGGGATAAATTCATCTGTCATGGCACCCATACACCTACACATTTACAAACACACATATTCCTATGAACATAAATATGAATATAAGCAATATATACACCTATCTACAATGAATATATATACATATAAGCCGATTTTAAAAAATTAAACATTTAAACAGCAGCGTTGTACAGTCTGATGGCTGTGCAGAGGAATGATCTGCGATAGCGCTCATTATGTTCATCATGTATAGCATTTTAAGGTCATCAATGCTACTGAGGTTTGTAATGCTAAATTTGAGTTTATAAAATATTTTAGCAGCATGCTAATATTTTTAAACCCTGCCTTCGCCCATCAGCCGCCGGGATAGGCTCCGGCATCCCCGCGACCCCAAAACGGATAAAGCGGCAAGGAAAAAAAAAAAAAAATGAATGAATGCTAATATTTTTCTTTAATTTAACAGCTTGAGGGTTTTTGAGCTATTCCTGAATTAGGCTTATATTTTAGCAACATGCTAATATTTTGGTTTAATTTAGCATTTTGAGATTTTTTTTGGGCTATTCCTGAGATTTGCTGCTATTTTAAATTCTAAATTCTTTGTGCACTTTTTGCAAGTTTGGCATCAAAATGTTCAGGATATTCATGACATTCAGCAGTTTAAAATAAATGTCTTCAGTATCTTAAGCAAACAGCTTCAGCATCTTTAGCGACCACATTCAGCAAAAAGCATTCACACTAGCATTATCAGAGGTAATGCAACCTTTTTAGTTTAGATCTACAATTTTAACATTCACCATCTGACAAGGCTTATCAGCATAAAACTGTAATTAAGTGAAACATTAGATAAATTAGCAAAAGCTGTGTAATTTATTACATTTAAAAAACATGAGTTTTTATGAAAATAAATGTTTAAGTTGAGTAAACCATAAACTCAAAATTTTAATTAGATGAAAACTAATAATTTCAAATGTAACAATTTACAGAGCTTTTGTTATTTGATCCAGTCTTTCATTTTTATTTTGTGTACGTTTCATAAATATGTTAATTTCATAAAGATCAGACCATATTGATTTGAGAATAATCATGAAAAGTCACTTTCAGTTAGCATTATTAAAGGTGATTTCATAAAAGTACAAAACACTCTTAGCATTTCCCACACTTCTGCATTTCGGCTCAATACTTGTTAAATAATCAATTTGACTTTGTGGTATGCTGCATCTTTCTCTCTTGTGGTGCTGCAGAAAATCCGAACAAGAAGAGGCTAAACTCACTTTTTCATGGCACTTCAGGGTGGGTTGGGCTTTGCACCTACAGATATTTATGCTGCGTTGACAAAAGGCCATCCCCTGGACTCTGAAAAACTCATATTTTTGTTTCGATGCCTTAAAAAAGTACATGCATTTTTTATATCTGAGGGGCTTTAAAGAAAAAAAAAGGAAAAAAAAAAAGAGGCAAAATAACATACAGTTTACAGTTGGGAGGAATGTGAAGAGAGTTTTAGAAATGGCTGGGTTAGAATAATTGTCTAAGCTGGTGTGTAGCCTCTGGCGAGAGATTATTTTATTAATGGAAAACTCTGTTAGAGCTTGCCTCTCAGCCATGCATCAGATCAAATTCATTTTTTATGCCGTACACTATTAAGATAGCGTGAGGATTAGCATTATTTCTTTTAAAGTTTCAGTTCTTCACTTGGACAAGCATTTTAATCCATGCAGATAAACCACAGCTTTATGTCTGCACAGACTAAATCAAGCTGAAGTGGCTTTTTGGAGCTGTCGCTGTGTGAGATATCTGTTTCTGTGGTCAGTGTTTGGACACAGAGACTTCTGTTGAGCCCAGGTGAGCTGACCCGAAACACAGAGAGCATGCTTTGGCCTGAGGCTTGTTGTCAAGACCAAAATAGTTGTTTATCACCTTTTGTCTACTTTCTGCTGCAGGAATAGAGGAATGAAGTATGAGAGGTTCACTGCATGGAGCAGAAATATTTCAAAGTTTGGATTTTTTGATGCCCACAAAATCTCCTTGTAACAACTATTTCTTCCAGATCCTTCTTTTCATTTCCACAGATGTGTTCTGTTCAAATGGAACGAAATGTTATAATCAGTGGGTCCCAAAAACTTCCCTGCTGGTCCTTGTAACTGAAAGTAGTTACTTTTAGGGTGACTTGACACACAACTCCAAACTAAAATAACATAACCCAGCAGCGTAAAACTGCTGAGGACAAAGAGAAGGAAAATAAAATATATTTTTTTAAAAGTGAGGATTACTTAATTAGCATTTATTTAATTTAATTTATTAAATGTATAAATTGATATCTGAGGAGCATATAGATGAAAAATTATGTAGGTTTTTACATCCCTGTTGACCTGAAGATGTTTTGTTTGCTCAACGCTACGACCAGAATGCATAATATACTACGCAAAACTTTGGTAAAAAGTTGTATTTTTTATAAGTTAAAAACACATATTATCTTGTGCTGCACAACATTGGTCACTAAGAATCAAATTTTGAGAGATTCTAGTGTCTTTTTAATATTTTTACTTTTGGTCATGCCAAATAATAGACAAAATTCATATTTATTATTAGAAAGCAGAAGGTCATGAATTCAAATCCAAATTTCTTAATGGCTAAAGTAAAACTATGCGGCTCCTTCTAGGTTTAAGGCTTAAAGGGTAACCAAATCCTAAATCAACATCATTTGGAAGTTGAGGCTTTAAAAGTGCTGAATATTGGAAATTTTTTGACAAATTAAAATAAACTTGATTAATTCTAAAAAAAAAACATTTGCGTGCTGCCCCCTACAGGTTGAAACAATGTATTACAGTTGAATTTGTTCAAAGCATTTAAGACCCGCGTCATTTCAGAAGTCCCATTTCATGATCTGCAGCTCTAGTAATGGTAACAGTCCTGTTACCCGGCCCCACCATTCTGACTGGATTTTCAAATTTCAGCTGTGGGTGGAGTCAGCCTCCAACTGTCTTGTTTATTTATTCTTTAAAGTGAACCAAATTTTCAATCAAAATCAAAATTTTCAAGTGAAATTCATCCAATTGGACCAGGAACCCCTCTCTCTTTTGATGTGGGTAATTTCCAATCAGACAGAGCTGTGGTCCGCTCTGACTTTCCTCAGTCTGAATAGGCTCCACGCTCGGAGTGGAACGACTGAACCAAACGGCCACCACAGCCGGGCATTACAGGATGTAAACAGAGTAGGAAGGAAAGCAGCTTTTAATGTGATACGCATTGCTTCTCACGTTGTTTTCCAACAATCTGCGTACTTTTTTAGCCGTCGGTAACCGTCTCTCACCATGCCTTTAAAGTAGCAGTAAAAAGTTTTGTTCCTGACGTTGATACAGGTGTTCAAACTGTTAAGCAAAATACAAGGACTGCAAAGCTCAGGACTTCGATTATTCTTTCCCTCGTTGCTTTGCCCCGCCTTTGTAATTCCTGGCCAATGATTGAAAAGATTTCTAGTCATAAAGTTTTGTTTACAAGCTTTGCTTAAAAACGGCAGTCTGAAAAGAGACCAAAAGCAAGGTTCTGGACTTGATCTGGACCAAATTAAGTGGCCTCAATCTGGACTTCTACAGTCTGAAAACACCCTTTGAACACATTTTGTCATGTGCAGCAAAACCATCATTCATATCATATTCATGTGTCTTGCCTATTTATTTATTTTGCTTAAAAAGTGAAAAATTAAAAAACTGTTTTAGTAATTCTTGTAATTGTTCCTTCACGCTGAGTTTTAGTGAAATTAACGCAGATGTTTTCTCAAAATCCAACAAGGGAGAGCTTAAAAACACTCTCTGATCGTCTTTTGAACTTTTTAAAACAGCGTTCTTGTGGTCTTTTACTTCCAATTAAGCTGTTTTGAACTCCTATAGTTTCTGCAGAAATACACCTCTTAGTTGTGGGTGGGGCAGTTGACATGGAGCAACCCCACCCCCCTTCCCCTTTCCATTGCCCAGAGCAGGAAGCCCATTGTATTTTCTACATCACAAAAAGCTCTTTTTCAGATGTTTCTTTTTGTCTGCTCCTGATTTACAACAATTTAAATCACAAAATACTTAATTTTCTTTAAATATGTCCTCTGTCATTAGAAAAATGACAGAAGAACATGTCATAACATGATTTTCATCAGAGTTGCTCTTTTAAGGTTCCCTTTCTGACAGAAACAGGCTGTGAAAGAATCAAAGGCAGTTATGGGAGGTGCCCACTGTACCACAGCCAAAGGGACAATAGGACCAGCAACCTATTTTTGCCTCACTTCACCCAGCGTACAGTGGGGGCCTCCAATTACTACCAAGTCTCTTTCATTGGAGGGTAGTGTATTTCACTGCATTGCTAAGCGTTAGCTTCATGGGAATCACTGAATTTGTCTTCAATATGCCGGGGTCTTGACCTCAAAATGTAAAGTGCCTGCTGGAGAACATGCTCTGCTGCAGCTCTACAGGGATGGAGGCGGACACAGCTGCTGTGAGCGCTGCTTATATTGCAAGTCATGTGTGTGCATGCGGACGTCTGCATTTGCACGGGTGTAATTATCAGCGGGGAGCAAACGGGCAACCTGCCACCACATTTAGAATGACACGCTTGTTTGCATCAAGGAAATATTCCAGCATGTGCTCCCCACGACCTCCTTCCTCTCTCATAAAGACGAACACCCATTAAGTGCGAGTCGACAATTTGCATTTACCACCATGCTCGTCGTGCCAGACAGAAGCAGCAGTATGCTGAGAGTCGTCTACTTTGTCAGTTTTGAAAAGCACTGCTGAGCCGGTGGGACGGCGAGGCGGCACCTCTCTGTCTTCTGAGTCGACTGCCTTCTTCACTTTGAAGGTTCACCTTTTGAGTCTGTTAGCAGGAAAGGTTTAATCCCAGATCAACAGGAAGAATACAAGAACGATGAAGTACGTCACTTGTTGCTTTGCATGCTGCACAGGAGCTGCAGTTTTTATCACGTACAAATGAACATGTTTTAAATATTATCTATACGGACATGCATATTTTTATTTATTTATTTATTTATGGGGGGGGTATCACTGTGCAGCTGAGCGCTTTATGAACAATTCTCTCAGCAGACCAGGAAATAATGAGATCCCCAGGGCGGAACGCAGGCTGCCTGTAAAACAACAGATGTGACTGGACTCTAAGTCTCCCCCCAAGCTGGGAGGAGGATGACTGACGGGGGCGCAGGAGCGCCGTAAGCTACCTGGAGGAGCGAGGAGGCGACCGCTGCCGCTGACATTTGATCTCGCAGCTTGGTGATCTCCAAACAAGAGTCTGTTAGATCCCAAACGTGAACAGCTCATCACACTGGACATGGAAGACTACGGTCACTCCAGGCTCGGAGACCCATGTTCACTTCCATTGAAGAGTCGTGCATGTTTTAAACTCTTGTGCTCACATGTCGCATCTTAAGTTTTTACGTCCCATTGAATGTTAAACTGGTTGAACTTTGACCAATCAGGGACTTAGATTTAGTAGCAGTGTGTGATGATGTCCTTTTTAGCCTTTTTGCTTGTTACAGCTGTTATGGGGTCTGGATGAATTTAGGATTTTTTGTATTTTGGGTTAATTTGGAGTAGGGCTGGGCGATATGGCAAATAAAGAAAATCACGATTTTTTTTCAATTTTATTTCACGATTTCGATTTTATCACAATTTTTTAAAAATAAATTCAAATTGACAAAAATTTAATTATAATGATTTTGGTTGAAAGAAATAAACACATTTTGAACAAATATTTATATTTATTCAAATTTTAATTTCAAATGTATCCAAGCATTGATATATATTACTGGATTGGCCCCTGCCTATATGCCTATAGACAGAGACGTGCGCGTCGAGGCGCCATCGTCATGCATTGATTCATGGCAGCAGAATGCAGCTGTTTCAATGGAGGACAGGCAGACATCAACCGCAAAAATCAGGCCAGCTCCTTCATTTCTCAACTGATTTTTAAAAAAATATGGCTCGAATTAAAGCTTAGAAAATAATTGATTTTTGGTATATTTAAATATTTATTATCTATTAAGATCAAGCTGTAAATAGAGCAAGAATTGTGCCTTCTACTGCTACAGAAAAGGCATTGATGTCAAATAAACAGCTTCTTAATACTCATGATTTTTTATTTTCCCCCTGTGCTAAAATCCATAAAACAGAGCTTGTAAATGCTTTTTACCCAAGACCAGAAATGAGGGAGATTGATGAAGTTTAATAGCATGAATGACTGATAAAGTTTAGTAAAGTCCTTTCCCTATTAAAAACATCTCAAAGTGTCAATGTCAATGTGGTAAATCTCAAAATTTACCACATTTTCAAATGAAACTTCAACTTTTATTATTCTTGTATTACATGGTAAATAAATCTCAATTGCTTCAGGATTTACCTTCAAATAGACGACTGTACTTTGAGAAAAAGGCTCCAGCTAGCATCTTTGACTGATACAAACGATAATAATAACAACTTTGATCATAACTACGGATGTCCCGATCCGATCATGTGATCGGAAATCGGGCCCGATCACGTGTTTGAAGACTCGATCGGAATCGGGCTCCGTTGTCCGATCAGGATCGGATATTTTATTTATACTTATTATGATCAGCACTTTATATTTCAATCTTATTATTCCAGATAAATAGTCCACTAGAAGTCTGCATGTCAAGAACAGATCACAAAATGTTATTCCCAGAAAACGGAGCAGAAACTGGCAACAGTTCAAGCAAAGGACTGATGTAAAGTTAGCTAGCTAGCCATTCACAGATTCAGACTTCCGGGATCAATAACTCTTTTGAAAACACTTTAAACTGACAACAAGTGTCTCTAAACAACAACCTCTGAAGGCATTTCAACAGAAAAAGAGTTTTGTTTCTTTTTAATGTTAAGCTCTTTGTGATGCAGACAAATGGCTAACCGGCAGCTGCTAACTGCTACATGCTAGCGCCGTGATTTAACTCCTTAGGACCCGAGCTGTCCTTTGATATGCCTGTTTTATTTATCTGAAAGAGGAATAACAGTTAAGAAAATTAACTCCTCTAAAATGAACTAAAACCGAAATCTGATGTCTTAAGGACTTAAAAAGAAGCACATAATCTTAAAAAAACAAACAAACAAGAAAAACAAATAAATGAAAATTAATAATGATGTGAGCTAGTCATAAACACTCATCAAATTCATGCTAAAACACGCATAATTTATTTTTAAGAATTCTAAATTAGGACTTGAATCACATTTGGTCAAAAATGTTCAAAAACTAAATATATTAAAGTTAAAGTCACTAAACTTTCTCACATGACTAATTATCACTTATATAACAAGAAAATATGTTCCTTTTTTCTAGTTTATATTTGCTCTATTTTTACCTGTTTATTAAAGCTACTTCATTGAAGTGTTTTAAGTTTCTAATGATAAAATAATGTTAATGAAATATAAATAAGGGACAAGACAAATGTATTTATTCAATTTGTTAATGTTTTAAATGTGTTACCAAAGTATCGGATCAGGACTCGGTATCGGCAAATCCACAAAATCCAATGACTCTGAATCGGATCGGGCCCAAAAAAAACCTGATCGGGACATCCCTAATCATAACATCAAATACATCTGCCAAACTGTTAAGATTCCAAACACAGTAATAATAGCAGTAAACGGTGTCCCAGGTTAGTGTTTACGGCCACAGCTCCTTTCATAACATCCTCTCTGCGGTGTTTATGTCACTAAGCAGAAAGCTAGTGTTAGCGTTTGCACTGTATCTTCTAGCCGGGCTTTCTCCGGTCTGTGCGACCAAGAACGCTCAACAGTGACAACACGGATTAAGAAAATTATGTGCGAACTCACTTACACTTCTTACAAAGACAAAACAAAGAAAGTGCAACCAACAATAAAATATAGGCTCTCAAATAGCTAGCTACGAGCTAGCAAAACAATGCAGCAACGTGGATCTTGACAGCACATTTTACATGTTTCCAACATGAATTTCCAGCAGTTTTTCTGCAGGTTGATTGTAAATACGAGCGATTAACATCCGCCATGTTTTAAAACATGAAAAATTATTAAAAACATACATCGAAGAACCAAGCTAGCATGCTACCCTTGAGTTGCTAGCACCCACTTTAGCACACATTTCACGGTTCCCAGCCTCATTGCTCTCTATTAAAATGTGATTCCTGTCATGTGATGATTCCTCTCCATCGGATTATTTTGTTGTCAAGGTTTTTGAAGTCGATTGCAAATTACCGAGTCTCCTTTTGTGCTTCTTTTCGTAATTTTTTAGAACCTCCGCCATTCATTACTCAAGAAAACTCAGTACATAGTGATGCCGCATGTCTGTCACGCTGTAAGTCACGTGACTCACAAGAAAAAACACCCGGGGGGAGGAGGAGGAGCAGCTCGGATTTAAAGTCACAGGCAGTCGACAAGCTTTTGCCTTCTAGCTCTTGCAGCTTTTCGTAGAAGATCGTGATAAAACAATCTCTCAAAAATGACAGATCGTCAGTTTCGGAGATCGTATCACGGTTTTATATGGTCATATCCCCCACCCCTAATTTGGAGTATTGCTAATATTTCAGTTACATGCTAGCTTTTTTGGCTAACTGAAGTAGTATTTTTTTTTTTTTTAGTTTTTTAAGCTTTTTTGGAATTTAGCTAATATTTCAGCTACATGCTAGCTGTTTTGGCTAATTTAGGCTATTTTGTAATTTACGTTAATTTGGAGTATTGCTAATGTTTCATTTACATGCTAGCTGTTTTGGCTAACTGAAGTTGTTTTTTTTTTTAGTTGTTTAAGCTTTTTTGCAATTTAGCTAATATTTCAGCTACATCCTAGCTGTTTTGGCTAATTTAGGTATTTTTATTTTTTAGGCTAATTTGGCATTTAATTCATATTTTAGATGGCTAACAGCTTCAGCATCTTCACATATCAGCACTAGCATCTTCAGCTGCCAAATTCTGCTTACAGTATTCACACTAGCATTATCGCAGGTAATACTAGTGTGAATATATCTAGTTTTCAGTTAGTTCAAAGCTAATGATGGTTGAGATGTGCTTTACATGCATGTGCTCGGCCAAAATTATTTGAAACCAAGTCTTTAAAGAACCCACATTCATCACTTACCAGGATGAGGAGGCAACTCTACATTGTCATTACTGAAGCTGCACCTTAGTAATCCAACCTTTAAAGTCCATACAAGGATCTTTGGATTAGGCGCTATCTGTATTTACATCACATGATCCCCGTGATGATCCCCGTCTGGTCACCAGCGAAAGACATCTCCAGAGCATTAACTCACGACACCTCCCAGCAGCCCCAGTGCGCAGTCCCCAAAAGCCGCTCACCTGACTCCATCTGACAATTACACACTTATTTCTAAAGCAGCACACAGACACACAATTCGCTTAGTGCAAAGTATTGTTTGTGCCACTCGGTGTGTATACTGAGCATTCACCAGATCTGATCTCCTGTTAACCCGATCCTGCTTGTTTGTCGCTTGCCCTGACCCTGGACCATCTGACCACTCTGGTTGCTCTCTGATGCTCTCAAGCTCGGTTTTGACCATTACTTGCCTGACTCTGATTTATCTTTCTGGACTTTTATATGTGCTTCACTCCTGTCTTCCTGTCTGAGCTAATAAATCTGCTGCACTTGGAACCAGCCGTCTGCCCGTTTGTGACAGCCTTGTTCACATGTACTTGTTCATGGGTTGACCTGTACAGATGTTGCGGGTTTTAGGGTTGTCAGGAACCATGGAAAGTCTTAGAGAGGAGCGGCTGTATCTTACAGGAAACGCAGGTGTTCCCTTTAGGCTTCCATAGCAACCTCAAGGATCATGAAAATGGAACGTACCATTTTGGTAAGTGTATCGTGAAGTATTTGTGAGGATAATGTAAGATGCTTGTACTTTTGGCTTACGGGCACAGTGTCCTTACACCACACTCTAAGGCTGATCACCCTTCCCCTCAAGCTTCTACCTACCCCTACATTTAGCCCTCCAAACAGAGAAAATTTAAAAAAAGTCTTCAAATTTGGACAGTATTACCACTTGATGACATCATCAATATTCATCTAGCACGTTGCTAGGAAAATACTCTATTTTATAACTTTAAAAAGTCATGCTAACCGACTCTCTGTGCAGGATTTGGGGCAGTTGAGAGAATGAAAATTGCCGACATCTCACCCTTGCATGTTGTATAAGTTCACTACGACCTATTGTCCATATACCCATTGAAAAAATGTTTCTGACCTTGATATTCCATGCAGGTCACCTGTATAGATTTGCGCATTTTTCTCCCACAGACAGTCCGTATCCACCCACAAGAGCAGTTATGAATAAGACTTCAACAGGTCCAAATGATGAATCAGATTTCTTGCAATAAAAAGAATCCCATACGTTTTATGTGGCACTTTTCCCTATGCACTCGAGTCTGAAAAATGTTGCAGGATTTAATCTTTCACTCGTCCTTTTCCTTAGGTTCTGAAAGATTGCCCGACAGGAAAGTGGCACAAACCTCTCGTCAAATGGTGTTGCAAAGTGCCAGAGACATCACAATAGAGGTTCTGTGTGAGGAAAAAGAGCAAACGGGTGTACACACTGTCAAAAGAAAAAAAAAAAGCACTCTGGGCACAGTGCCACAGATTCAGTGCAGCCTTGGTCAATAGGCTTTTGTTGCGCTTCCTGCAGGAGCACAACAGCGCACAACAGTGAACAAACCTGTTAGCATGCTGCGAGCAGACGAGCAAAAAATGTAAATACCGGCCAATGGTAAATGGAAATGAAATGCAGCCAAGTGATGCTTGTGCTGATTTCAAAAATAATCTCCATAACATTAAACTGAGGCTGCGGGGATTCATTGGCGTCATTGATGTTTTCAAGATAATGCGGCTAAAATTTAACACTTGAGTTAAAAACAGGATTAAAATATTGTTTTTTTTAATTACTTTTACAGCTACTTCTACAGTGAGCACCACAAAAGAAGAGGCAAAATGGTAAAAGGGTAAAAGTGTGTAAGGAGTTTGAAAAATAATGGAAAATTTGCAGGAAAAAGGATGATTAATGATTAAATCTAACAAAAAAAATGTGATGTTTCCTTTGTAAAAAGGCCCAAAAACAAATGAAGCTTCAAGGCTTCAGTCTAATGCACGTGTCAAAGTCAAGGCCACTGCATCCTTTAGAACACACACCTTTAACTTCTTAAAATATACACTCTAACAAACAAACACGCATACATCTCCCTCAGCCTGGTGGTCTTGTCTCTTCGATGCTGGTCTCCTGGGCTCAGCGGCCTCCTCTCCACGCCAAGAGAGGGATCCCAGAGATTTAAGATCTAGAGCAGGGGATCAAACTACATCGGAGCCAGGGGGTGTCCAGGTCTCGTTGGTGCGGGCTCCGGTCCTTGCTCTCAAGAACTGGGCTTCTCCAAAAACTATCAGTGGGTGTTTCTGGCCAGGCCTTGTTAACATCATTCCTCTGGGACCCTCATTCTCTTGGGTGTCTCTCTGCTGAGCGGGGGTGGGCGGCCCTCGTACCTGGGGTGAGGTGGGGGGATGCTCAGCATTACTGGGTGGTGGTGGGCTGCTCCTCTGGGGGGTCGCGTCGGCCCTTCTGGCGTGGTGGGGGGGGGTTGTTGTTCTGGCTGAGCTGGGGCCTGCACTCCCTGTGCTGCCGTGTCGGGTGTGGGGGCCCTCTACGGCAGTCCCGCATGCCCTTGTCTGGGTGTTTGGCGGGATTGCCCAGCAGGCAGATTCTCTCTGCGGCCCCATGGCGGGTGTTGGGGAGCCCGTGCTGCTGCTGCCGCCCCGGTGGGGGGCCTAAGCGTGGGGATGGCCGGGCTCTCTCTCCCTCTGTACATTCCATCATCATCCTCATTAGCAAAACATGAACACTCACCTGAGCACAGGTGTCAGCTCACCTTCGCACCAGCAGAATGAAAGGCTTTATTTGTATCGGTTTGTAAGATTGTGTGTGAGCTGCAGTGGTATTATGTACATTTTGACTACTTTAAATGTAAAGACTATTTTAACCAACAGGTATGTGTATAACTACTGACTGTGTGTGTAGGCAGGCCCCGCCCATTCCAGATTGCTATTTAGACCTAGTTGTTTTATGATATTACCTCCCTCTTTTACCATCTTCTTTTTTTCTCTAAACCCCCTTCTTTTAACCCCACCACCACCTCCCTCATCTTCGTTTCCGTCCGGTCCAACAAAAAAAAGAAAAAAGATACAAAGTAATAAATATAAATAAAGTTTAGCATGAAATATATATTTATACTCAATAAACCCCTGTTGGGACATTAAAATCTGTCCAACACAAGAGGCTCTCAGCCCGTATCTGTTTGCGTAAGACATACGTAAGCTAACGATTACGTTGTGATTGTGTGTCATATTTACAATAAAAAAAAAGCAGCATGACCATAAAATCTATTTCAGATTAAGACAAAAGTGCACATTTAAATTTTAAAAAATTAGTGCTTTGGGTAAAATTGGAAAGCTGATTTAAAACAATGCAAAAAAAATTAGATCAGAGATAAACACAAACGTATTTTGTTTTGGTATAAACCCCCAAAATCACTAATATGAAAGAAATGGTGAAAATGTTGTCACTAATCCAAAATGGAGTGAAAAAAATGACTCAAATATGCAGTTTTCTTTCAATCAATACACTCTTCTAGCTAAGATTGACCAAGAAAAAGAGGTTTCTAAATTGTCTACACACTCTCAGCATAACCCAAGCTGAACCTCCCCTCATTAGAGAAGAAAGGTGTCATTATAAACCATTTAACTCAGGTCTTACCCCGCCTGCAGCCCCGCAGTTATGATCTGTTTATGCCGTGCTGTACAGCCGCCAATGCTTGTGCTGAAGCCTTTCACTTTCTATAGCAGACAGCATGTCATTAGTCCGACAGTCAAGCTTGTTCCCATTACCTCTGCTCATTTTAATGAGCTTTGTACAATCGCTGCACGGCCTCCAGAGACGAGGCATCACACTTCAAGGCGTCCCCGACATTATCAAACCATCAGACGGTTTGTCTACATGTAACGCTATTTGCTTAGTAAATCTCCCGTCTTTGGGGCAAATCGAGAGCCCGGGCGGTTCTTTCAGGCAATAATTTTGTTGATAAAAACCTGGGGCCTGCGCGTGAACTCCATTTCTGCTCCGCTGCCATCCAATCAGCGCACACAGGGGGGATATTTGCCAGAGGAAATATGCAACGTCTGTCCCATCAGAGGAGGCTGTGATGCATGACCGGCTTGGCTGCACTGATAAATGATTTATCAAAAAGCACACAATCTAGGTGAGGCCAGCGGACACAACGGGAGAACTGAAGGGGGAGGACGCTGCTGCTCCAGATGGTGCTGATGACAGGCGGGATTATAGTTGGGAATCACACAACACTTGAGATTCTCTGCCTTTTGATATCTCAGCTTTAATTTCCTAGACTCTTGTGTCTTTTGCAATCAGAGAAAGCAACACAACAAGGGATGGGGTCCAAATATCCCCAGCAACTAGTCTAAATAATAAATATTTTCAAACTAACTCCTTTATTGTCAACCATAATAACAAAATTTGTTTAGTTCTCCTCATTTAGAATAACAACTTGCAAGAATGAACACCAAAAATAAAGTTTGACATCTAGAAATGTTAAATTTACTTTTATTACTTTTTTGCTTATTTAAAAAAATCCACATCCTGCTGTTTTCAAGCTGGCTAAGCTTCTAAGTCCTTTTTCAGAACAGAATTTCTTTCTTACATTGTGAGAACACAACATTGCATTTAATTAAGTTGTTTGCCTTGTTAGGCGTTTTATTTAGCAGCATTTGCGTCCTCAGTCAACACTTTGTTTAGGTTATATTCACTAGGCGGCCCTTAAGAGGCTGTATGGATATGAGGAGATTTTGTTTGAGCACGGCACTTTATCACAATTAAGTTGTCCCCAAATGGAATCACTTTCTCGCCACAAAGGAGGTTTTATTTAAACTCTTATTTCTCCTTGTTATTTCTAAGAGCAGCCTGCTCCCCACTTCTGCTTAATCCTGTACAGTGTTGAACTTAATCCAGATGATGCCTTCACCCGGATCTGCTCAGTTACTGTTCATCAGCTGTTTGACGAGGATAAGAAGTAAAAATATTAGTAATTTAAAGCTGAAAAAAAAAGCATTGTGTGTCAAAAATCTTCAGGAGTACGACTGGGTTAGATAGTAATGACACCAATAATACGAGCCCCTGATGTTCACACTGGACAAGCAGGGAGGGGCTTCTCCCTCTTTTTGTTTCCAATTTTTTACTGCATGTGCTTTTTCTTATACATCTCTATTCTAATATACGAAAGAAATATAACTAGGCATAAATAACAGTTTTTAATTTCTCTTCCATAATAAATTTTCGTGAATTAAAAGGGATGCACCATTTATATGGAGGGATTTTTGTGCCAGTAATCCAAGCGTAACACTCACTCACTGTTTTTGAGTTTTTGAATTCTCTTGAATTTTGTGTGCTCAAGAAGTTGTTTTGCAGCAAAAATGTATCTGAAACTCAAAAATATGTTCAAACAGAACTAATTTCTCTTGAAACTTAAAACTACTTACAACCAAAAATATCTTCACTTACAGGAAAATCTACGAAGCAGGGCATCACTTTGAAGTACCACAAAAGCCAGCCAATCACAGACAGACGGCCCATCGGTCTACAAGCTGATTGGAAGACTTTCTTACCAATCAACATCAAGCTTCATGTCCATGTCTGTGATTAGCTGGCTTCTGTAGACTCGCTCTGATGAAACTAAGTGTGTGTGAGATTATGCAGGCGGACGCAGCGTTGCGCTTATCGCCTGGACTGCAGTGCATGTTGGGTAGTTTTGACTTGGATGTCACTTGTCAATCATCATGAAAATATCGTGAGAGAGAGACGGGTGCGAGTCTACTCAGGCGGGTGCAGCTGGAAATCTGGCGCAGCACTGGATGACTACAAAACAATGCATTGTGGGAAACTGTGTTCTAGCAGTTCTTGCACTTCCGGTGATTCTGATCAGAAATGACTGGAGCTCAATGAAGGTGATCTGCGCATTTTTTGAAAAATAGTGGAATCACTGATGTGAAAATGAACAATATTTCAAATAATCTGTTTTATTGTTGCCTTTAAAAGTTAACTTTAATTTCAATTTTATTAATTTCTCTGGGACAGCCCACATTTACATTTTTTTCATCTTTAGTCCACGGACAGATGTTGATAATTAATATAAAAACATTATAGTAAAGATCATACTAAGGGGGAAAGGCATATTAAAATTCAACCGAATGTTAAGGACACCCTCAACTCCCTGCTATTGTACAGTCTCGCCGTTCGTCTTCATCTCAGGTGCCTTTTCCCCGCCCCCACCTGCAGCCGCCTGGTCTCACCGACGATACAAGCGAGTCATCTCAAACTCAATGACAAGTTGTTCTAGCATTTTTCTGATGATAATTGACAAGTATAAAGAAAATTAATCTTACTATTGAATTTTTAGTGTTTCTTTATTCAAATGATTTTAAATCAGGAGCAGACGAAAAATTCTTTTGATTTTGGCTAAAACGGTATAATCAAAACAATATTGGAGTGGGACTTTGAAAATGTGCATAGCTATATGCAAAAGTTTTTAACATTGACGCCCAAAAACTTGATTTTTCATTGAAAGTGGGTGCTTAAACACGTGTTTCGGAGGGCGGTGTGAACGTAGCTTAACGAAGAGGGACGTATGAACTAAGGGGGTAAGAAAAAATTGATTAGGCGATATTTCATTTGGTGATACTTGTATTGATAAACGCGACAAAACGATATCTTATTGGTTAAGGCACAGTTATTATGTTTGGTTTTTTTTCGTATACTGAAAAATATTTGTTGGGAAAATCAAAACAATATTTCTTAATTTACCCAAAAAAAGTAGAATTTTCTTGGGTAACTTTTGACATACCGTTGCAGTCCTTAATGTTGTGATCACTTAATAACATTTATTTTACTATTTTATTACTATAAAATACATTAATATTCAGGTAGAGTTTTTTTCTAAGCCATTAACTATAAAAAAATTAGTGAAAAATTGTTCTGGTTCAGTCTTGGGATCTATTACGATACGTATTGCAAGACATATCGTATCGCCAGACTTTTGCCAACACACACCCCTAGAATGAACACAAATGGAGGTGGAGGAAAAAAATGCATGTCGATGGTAAATAAAGGAGCAGAGGGTGGTTCTTCAGGGTAACAGAGAAGTATTGCGAGTGGTTTGGCTGAAGATCAGCTGTCACCAACACTGATTCATCCTCATGTCTCTGCTGTCGGCATATTTGTAGGGCGGCTCTGTGCTTTGATGGACATAGATGGCTTGTCATGATTGCCACTTCACAGGAAATGAAGGTAGAAATGCAGCTTCTGATTTGAGTTTCCTGCCTCTCTCTTATGTGTATTCATGCTGAAAATCTTTCATTACGGGCCGTTTTCTCACAGACAGCTGTTTCTATTTTTTTTTTGGTTCTTTTGTTACCTTGTTCTCTATTGTCTGATGAATTTTGAATGTGGGTGTGTGCTTTGTCTGTCAGCCGCTTTTATGCGGTTGATTTAAATGTTTCGTGGGATTTGCTCTCTGTCTGGCTCCGGCGTGAACTGCTTGGCTGCAGAAGAAGATTGCGTGATACTTCTCTCTGGAATCTCTTCTCCTGACTGGGCGATGCTGGCGAGCCTTTGTGTTTACGAGACAGCGGGCATGTGTTCGGTCCCACCTGGCAGGGGGAGATAGATAGAAAGGGGGGCTTGAGGGAGTGTGAATAAAAAGCCTGTTGTGACACTGTGGGGAGCGGGTGGGCATATTGGAGAGCAGCAGGTGCTCGGCCAATCTGGGAGGTGGCTTGAGCCCCCCCGTTATGGTAACCTCAAAGAAGGAGGGCGGGGCCTGTGATTGGCTGCCGATCAAAAGTGACGAGCAGGGAGCACGCGGCCTTGCCAAGGGTCCAGTCTGGTCTGAGTGCACCTGGCTCGGAGTCACATGACCGGAGAAGGCCGGGACAGACGCTGTGTGTGGCGTTTGTGTGCGGCTGCTTTGAAGTCCTTGGTGCTCGCTCCTGTGACCACACGGGGAGGGAAGGTCCGGCTCTTCCTCCGAGGAGACGTGTGGGTCTGCCAATCACCATGGAGGTGACTGTTGCTCAGAAGGCGCCTTTTTTTTTTTTAAGCTAATTTGCTTTCTTTTCCTGATGTTTTTGCGGTGTTGGCCTTTCAGAGCTCAGTGTCAGAATAAAGAATAAACACTCTAACTCAGAGGTGTCAAACTCTATCGCACAGGGAGCCAAAATCCACAACACACCTTAGGTCGCAGACCGAACAGGATAAACATTTATTGAACATTCTAAAACTACATTTGTAAAACTCTAAAACCCAAATTTTTTAACATAATTATGAACTAGATACATATATTTACCTACGATAATGCTAGTGTGAATGCTGTAAGCTGATTTCGGCTGTTTAAGATGCTAGTGCTGATAGCTGAAGATGCTGAAATTGATAGCTAAAAATGCTGAAGCTAATAGCTGAAAACACTAAAGCTGATAAGCAGCTAAAATATTAGCTAGATCCCAAATTAAACTAAAAAAGACCAAAAAAAAGTTTACGTTAGCCAAAACATGTAGCTGAAAAAAAGCTAATATTCAAAATGGCCTAAAAAAAACTGAAAGAAAAACCAAAATTAGCCAAAACAGCTAACATGTAGCTAAAATATTAGCTACATTCCTAAACAGCCTAAAAAGGTAGATGGCTTGTTCTGGTTCCAAGAGTTAAAACTAAACATGGTGAGGCAGCCTTTCCGTATTTCTTTTTTTTAAACTTTTTTATTTAGCAATGTGTTTGAAAAAGGGAAATATTTAATGTACATGTTTTTAATATTTTACATTTCTGAATTTTAATCTTGTTGGCTTTTCTGTTTTTACTTGTTTTATCAATAGATTTTTAATAAAACTCAAAAATAGCCTAAAACATCTTAATAAATGCCAAAATAGTCCAAAGAGTTAGCAGAATACCCAATTTTTTAAAACTTTAATGCTGTAATTTTTTTAAATAATTATGAAAAACAGTAATATTATTACAGAATAAATCAACTTAAACCTTAAATAACTTTTATTATTTTCCTCTCCATATGAATATATTTTGTCAAAATTATACAAGTTAAAAGTAAGCGCAAGATAACATCGTGCTATTAATAGCAATAAAATTAAATGATCTGCAGGGCCGGATCCGGCCCCCGGGCATCAACTCTGACACATGTGCTCAAACTACTTTAAACAGACCTAAAAGATCCTCCTTCTTTGCTTCTTCTCTCCTATTTTTATGCAGCGGAGTGGCACAGAACAGAACAGAAACAGGTCTGCAGCCTGACGCCACATGTGGCTCGCTCATACCCCGCCATTGTGACTCCGTGGTTAAAGAAAATAAAATGTTCTCAACCTTAAAAAGTAAAGTAAACTAACTTTATTCAACAGTTTTACAAACAGATGAAGCACAAAACAAATCACTCAACAAGGTCCCTGACTGCAGGAGCTGAAATTCAATCCTTCACAGTTTACCAAAGTTGTACCAAAACACTTTGAGAGATTTTTGAGCTCCGTGTACCACCGGGTATCAAACACTTATGAATGCGCTCTTGAAATTCTTGATTTTTTTTTTTTTTTTTAAATACCAGGAATCCACCAGATTACCCAGAATGAATTGCTCACTGACCTCACATTGGTTTCCCGTGGTAGATGGAGCTCAAAAATCTTTCAAAGTGTTTGGTAAACTATGAAGGATTGATGGATTATTGGAGAAATTCGGCTTCCTCAGTTGGGAACCTCGTGGAGTGATATGTACTGACCTTCAGCTGTTTGTAGAAGAGGTCAATAAAGTTTTAGTACCGTATTTTCTGTAGTATAAGTCTCGTTTTTTCCATAATTTAGGCAGGGGTGCAACTTACTGTATTCTCAGGACCGACTTATTTGCGTTGTTTTTTTTTCTTTTCAGACATAAATAGGCTCATAAATATGTTATTTTCCCAGTAAATACCGGTCTTCCTTCAGCGGTTATTTCCTGTAACAACCACTAGAAGGCGCTGAATCTGAGTATAAGTATTTGCTGCTAAGAGTGGTAAAAGAAGAAGTGTCGTCCAAAACAAACATGGAAGAGAATCTGATTGTTTTCCTCAAACTTTGATATTTTTCTTATACAGATCAAAAGATTTGCCTTCTTGTTATTTTTTTATTTTTTATTTTTTTTATCTACGTTGGCCTGGTATGCTTTCAAACGTCAGACTTTTCTCCCAAAAGTGCGACTTACACTCCAGAGCGACTTCTATATGGTTTTCTTCTTCTTGATTTGATGTTTTTACTTTCTAAGATTAAAAAGTTTCTTTAACCCAGGGGTCTGCAACTTTTACCAGTATAAAAGTCATTTGGGCTGTTTGGTACTGATCAAAACCTAATAGGAGCCTTTTTTTTTTTTAAATTCCTTTAGTAAAATTTGATACTACTTTGCATCCTTACATTGTCGTTTCTTTATAGTAAATATGAATTATAATAATTTTTGGGCGCGAATAAATACATAAATATTAAGATAAACTGGAGTTTCCTCAAAGCATAGTCATTTATTTATGTTTGACAGAAGCTGATATGACTATTTTTCAAAATAAAAGACTTCCTGTCCCACACAGGAACATTCAAGTGAAGCAAATGTGTTCCTAAACCAAACGAGACAAAAATAAAATTTTCTCTTGCTATATTTAACATTTTCTTTGGTGAGGCGCAATCCTTTTTCCTATTTACTAGTGCTGTTTACTGGAACATAAACATGAAACAGGATTGGTTAATGATCCAGTAGAAAAAGTATGAAGAATTAGACAAGAATTCACAAATTTGTATATTTTAGCCACTCCCCGCTGAGTAGCTACTAATCATTGTCATGCAACATAAGATAAAACGTACTTTAAAGTTATAAAATAAACTCGGCAATCAGAAAAGAACAGACTTTTTACCTAGTAATATTTGTGATCGGTGTATTCTGGAGGAAGCACCAGGCCACAGTTGTAAATAAGAATGCTGTTCTAAATGAAGGTTAAAAAAAAAAAATAAAATAAAATAAAATAAAGAGCAGAGCAAACAATGATGTCAGCAGGTATTTAAAAACCCTTAGCTAAAATAAATAAAATCAATGCTAAGTTAGTAACCCTTACTTTTAAAAATAACTATTTTATTTTTCTTTAGCTAGAGAGCCACTTTGGAGGAAACACAGAATTCATATTTAAGATAGTATTGAATACATTCATGGATTTTAAGTTCTCCATAACATTCTAGAGGTCACTTAAGTAACTTTGATTTAAATTAGTTCAATAATTGTGTTAAGTTCTGACTGAGATCCACCATAAATTGTAAAAAAAAAAAAAAAAAAAACTTTTCTTTTAATTTGTTTATTAGTGCTGGCATCACACTGCCTATTACTACCACATGAGATGAGGTGTCTTATTTTGAAAGGAAACCATGTTTACCTCTTTCAAAAATTCTAAACTATTTAATATTTTGAAGAAAAAAAACATCTCTATGTCTATTTATGGCAAAAATGTGTTCATTTTATAATAGTGAAGATACAATAAATACAAAGTAGTGTCTTAATTTTCTAAAATGTGAAGTTTGACTCGGTGGCTCCAGCTGAGTTTTCCTCTGCAGACCCCAGACTTAGAAGGTTGTTGGTTTGATCTCCTGCTTCAGTGTTTTACTTTCAGACAACCACATAACCATAAGGGCTTTGGAGGGAAAACTGTCAAATTACTCTCCTCAAACAAAGGATTATTTACGGACCATTATTTTTGTCTTTTGTGATTTAAATCCCAGCTGGGGATTTTGTGTTGGGAGTTTCCTCCTTGATTTTCAGTCTCCAACCACATGTTTAGTTAAGTGGTGACTGCGAGATTGCCTGTAGGAGTGAGTGTGACGCCGTTTTGTTTTTGTCTGTGACCCAGCCCCTCCATAACTTACCTCAGGATTAAACGAGCAGAGAAAATCATAAATTTTGATGAAGCTCATACCACGAACAACCACAAACCTCTACAGAGCCGGCAGGATGTGACTTCACCTGCGCTGTTGTTTTCTTTTTTTCTCTCTTTTCAGCCCTTTTGTGCTTCTTTACTCTGAGAGGCCAGGAGACTGATAGATAAAACAACCAAACCTCTGACTGTCGAACAAAGAAAACTGCAGCCATAACCGTTATGTCATTATTTTCTGCAAAGCAATAAAAGCCTAAAAGAGAAAATGGAGAGAGATAAGAGGGTAGGAGAGCAAAGAAAACTGAAAAGCACAGTTTATTGTAGAGAAATTGCTCATTTTTCCAAGAAAGAACAAAAAGGAAAATCAATTGGAGGTATTGATGTTGCGCTCTGAGCTCACTTGTATCGTTGCTCCTTGCTGATTTTTTTTTTTTTCTTTAGTAATTTTTCTCAAGTGTTTTTGTGTGAAAGTGTGTGGATGACTGTGCAGTTGAGCCCCAGACAGCTGAAAGACACTTTGAGTGACACAAGCGGCGCCATCGTGCCCTTCGTTCACCTCCGTCAATTATTGTCTCAGATGACAGAGAGACGTCCTGCAGAGAGGACGCGTGCATGTTAATTTATGTCTCCGGCATTGACTTACAGTCAGAAAGCACCAAATATGGAACAATTCATCTTTAAAAATAGATAAAAAGACATTATCATGCAAAATCACACACCTGGGATGTAAAATAAGCAGCACGATTGGACCACTTATCAAAACAACACAGCATCAATTCCTATTTTTGCAATTCATCCAAACCTATTTATCTTTTTATAATGCATATTTTCAAAAATACCTTAATTTGAAATAATCTGATGACATTTCCTTTAATGACAGTCGTGATGTTGCACTATCAATGCAATAAATTATTTCTAAATTGCCCAATTCTTATTTTAAAAAAATGTTTTATGCACATTTATTTTGATTCACAGCACTTTATACACAGCGTCTTATAACACAAAGATGCTAGTTTTACTTTACAATAACTTCATTAGAAGATGAAGTGGAAGTAAAAAATAAAAGTTTAAAATTGAGGCAAACATGCGTACCATTTTCATTTGGCAAACAGCAGAATGATATATTTTTAGGTTCTCAAAAAATAAGAATAAAAAATTGAATGTGATTTTGGGAAAACTGTTATAGAATGGATTCATACAGGAAACTTCATAAATAACTTTTACGACTGAGTCTTTTATTATTTTTATTTTTTGGACCATTTGATGAAAACATGACTTTGAACTGTTTAAAAAATGTAGCATGACGATTTATTAGATGAACCCCTACGGCAAGGGCGTCAAAGTCAATCGAACAAGGGACCAAAATCCCCCCAAAAAACCTTAAGAAACGGGCCAAACAGGATAAAAACATACTGAGCACTCTAAAACTACATTTTTGAAACTTTAACATAATTATGAACTAGCTTTATAGCATTACCTGCTATAATGCTAGTAAGAATGTTGGAAGCTGAATTTGGCTGCTGAAGATGTTAGTGCGGACAGTTGAAGATGCTGAAATTGATAGCTAAAAACGCTGAATCTGACTGCTAAAAATGCTGAAGTTGGTAGCTGAAATTACTGAAGCTGATCGCGAGCTAAAATATTAGCTAAATTCTAAATTAGCCTAAAAAAAACTTAGGTTGGCAAAAACAGCTAGCATGTAGCTGAAAAAATAGCTGAACGTCAAACTATCCAAAAAAACGGAATTAGCCCAAATTAGCTAAAACAGCTAGCATGTAGCATAAATATTAGCTAAACTCCAAAATAGCCTAAAACGTGACTAAATGTCAAAAAAGTCCAAAAAGCTAGCAAAATGGACATTTTTAAAACTTTAAAGCCGTAACTTTTAAGATGATTATGAATAATAAAAAGGCAGGAATATTATTCCAGAATAAATCAATTTAAACCTTAAATAGCATTCAATATTTTACTCTCCATAAAAATATATTTTTTCAAAGTTATACAAGCTAGAAAAAAGCTCATGATATCATCGGGTCATTAATAACAATAAAATTAAATAATCTCGGGGGCCGAATAGATCCTCGACTTTGACACGTTCCCCACAGGATTAAAAGAGCACAAGTTTGAAGAAAATATTTTACCAAAGCTCCCATAAACAAAAGCTGTGTTTACATGGACATAAGCAATCAGATTAAAAACCAAATCAGAATAAAAATGCTTCATGTAAACACACAATTCGGAATACTCTGACCTGATCAGACGCATTCAGATCAAAAATTTAATTCGATTAAATGGGTGGCTTATTTCCATTGTTGATAGAACTGTAACCAATTCATTCTGATTGCGGGTCATTTCTGCGCTGGAATTCACGTCTTACGTAGACGGTGTGTGCTTCAGAGGAGAAACGCAAAAAAACCCGCCTGTCTGCCCCGCAGGAGTGCACCGTGTCTCAGAGTAGGGTAGCCGGACTCTTGTTCGTGTGTGAGAGCAGGAGGCGGTGCTTTGTTACGGTGTGCGCTCCCGAACTGTATTGTGCATTTATGAAACCATGCAAACGATCACGTCAATTCGTGTTACCAATCGTGCCCAGACGAAATAAAGGCATTCCCATGTATTTACGTGTGGCCAAGATTCAGATTCCTGCATTTCTTGCTCGAATTTTAAGCACTTCCAAGGCTAAATGTTATTGCTGGTATGTATTAACCTTTTAACTCACCAAAAAACAGGGAAAAAAAATCATCAAAAAAAGTTTTTTCTGCTGCTTATTCCCCTAAAGGGACATCAAAGTTAAGAAAAAGTACAAATTAAAGTAAAATTTGATTTTTTAAAAATACATGTACTCTATAAAAGTTATTATCTGGCACCAGTTAGTAACCACAAAAAAATATATATTTTTTGGGGAAAAAGGAGTTTTTTTTAGGGCCTCTGTACCTTGGGGCGTAATACACACAACATGTTGAAAAACACGTTTTCTAAATGTTTTCCACCATTTGGTTGAGCAGGCAGTTAAAGGGTTAACCTAAGCCTTTCTCTGGGTCTGCTAAGAATAACATATTTAACATTATTTGTATATAATGTATTTGAATTTTATCCAATAAGATTTAACATATTCAGAAAAGTATGTTTTTTACTCGCTGCTTCTTTTTCTATGTCCCGTTCCATGGGTCAGCAAAATAGCCTTACTTTAGCTTTTAAGAAATTTGGATTTGCATTCATGACCTTCTTTTTTTAATAATACATTTCAGTTATTTCTATTTTTTGGCACGAACAAAAGTAAAAATATAAAAAAGAAACTAGAATCTCTCAAAAGTAGATTTTTTTGTGACCAATGTTGTGCAGCACAAGATAATATGTGCTTTTAACTCATAAAAGATGAAACTTTTTACCAAAGTTTTGCTTCTCATAAAACATCTGTTCATTCTGGAGGCAGCGTTGAGCAAACAAGCATCAAAAGGACACACTGTTAATTTAATAAATTAAATGGGAGGGTAAATGTGGTAGCCATAAACAAAATTGAAAAAATATTTTTGTATAACGATTATATGAGCAGGAAATAAAGTTTCATTTAATTGGTTACAGATATGTATCGTAAAGAAAACATATTAAAGGTTAAATATTCAATCCAAATGCATTTCAAATAAGACGTTAGAATTTATATTCATTAAATCTGTCAACAAAAATGAACATTTCCGTCATTATCTCTGTTTTGACGTGGCCTCATTAGATTCTCTTGTCTAATATTTCCAGCTGTCAATCACTTATTTTATTCTCTTAAATATAGTTTCTGAAAATATACAATTTTTTTCCGTCTATTCTTGTAACACAATCAGCAAGAGAAAGTTCTGAATCAAGCTATCATTACTGGAACTGTCATTATTTGTCCCCATAAATGAGTCACAAAACAGTCAATCAACATAATGTTCTTTGTCCACTACGCTCACACACAAACACTCGTGCGCACACAACCGGCAAACACACACACACACAATTAAGACTGCAAATCTGAAATTAAATCACAGTTTCATTTCCTCTGCTGCGGCTCTCCGACTCCTTCTCCCCTCACAAGCGATCGTTTAGCGTGGGCCGAGGCTTTGTCTTTGCAACAAAAGTAATCAGTTTGCAAAAGATAAACACGGAATTAAAGCAGGAACGGAGATGACAACAGGGGAGGTTGAGAGAATGAGAGGGAAACAGAGAGAGCCTTTGTGCATTCAAGTGCCTGATGTATGCATCTAAGATTTGCTACATTTTACAAGTAATCCGTGTTTAAACACTTCATTTTCTTGGCAGAAAGGTAACGGAGCTCCGTCTTAACAGGCGTCTGCAGCCCGGCTCAGATACTTTATCAGCGAACGGCGCTGAAGGCCATTACCTTGGCGAGGCTGTGACACGAGTCAACCACAAGCTCATCTGGACTTAAAGAACATTAGACTGAAGGCGCAGCGAGGACAAAAACATGAGCAGTTTTTACAAAACCTTCTGAACCGTTTAACGAGTATTTACATTTTTACACTGTTAAAAGTGCATGTCATAATATTAAATTATAAAACTGTAATATTAGGAAATTAAGCAACAATAATCATGTAAAAAAGAGAACAGTTTAATGACTTCCTTAACGTTATACATTTTCTAAACCATTTATTTTTCATATTTGTTCTGTTTGAAAGATAAGATAAGATAAGATAAGATAGTCCTTTATTCGTCCCACAGTGGGGAAATTTCAGGGCTACAGCAGCATTACAAATAGAAGAAAGAGAGTAGAAAAGTGAGGCAATTTACATATTTACAGAGAGAGCAAGGTTGATATTGCACAACAGTGTGGTTTAAAAACAAAGTGACAAAAGTAAGTAAAGTGACTGATGGCATAACTGGATCATTCATTAGGAGCAGCTCCGGTTGTACAGTCTCACTGCAGCAGGTAGGAACGACCTGCGATGCCGCTCCTTCAGACACCTGGGGTGGATTAGTCTGTGGCTGAAGGAGCTGCTTAGAGCTAGCACTGCATCGGAAAGAGGATGTGCGTCGTTCCTCATCAAGGATGATAGCTTGGCTACCATCCTCCTTTCTCCCACCTCCTGAACAGACTGAAGTGGCAGCCCCAGAACAGAACTGGCCTTCCTAACCAGCTTCTCCAGCTTCTTCATGTCTGCTGTGGAGATGCTGCTGCACCAGCAGACCACTCCATAGAAGATGGCTGATGCCACTATGGAGTCATAGAAGGACTTTAGGAGTGGTCCCTGGACTCCAAAGGACCTCAGTCTCCTCAGCAGGAAAAGTCTGCTCTGCCCTTTTTTGTAGAGTGCGTTGGTGTTGTTGGACCAGTCCAGCTTATTGTTTAGGTGAACACCCAGGTACTTGTAGGACTCCACTCTCTCAATGTCCCTTCCCTGGATGTTCACCGCCGTCAGTGCAGAGTGGGAGTGCCTCCGGAAGTCCACCACCAGCTCCTTTGTTTTTCCTGCATTAATCTGCAGGTGGTTCCGCTGGCACCAGTCTACAAAGCTCTGGATGACAGATCTGTACTCTCTGTCATCGTCATCCTGGATCAGTCCGACAATGGCAGAGTCATCCGAGAACTTCTGCAGATGAACGGAGCTGGTGTTGTGTGTGAAGTCTGCAGTGTAGGCAGTGAACAGAAACGGAGCCAGAACTGTTCCCTGCGGGGCTCCTGTGTTGCAGACGACCATGTCAGACTCACAGCGGTCAGCCCTCACATACTGCAGACGGTGTGAGAGATAATCCAGAATCCATGCACACAGATGTTGGTCCACGCCCATGTTCTCCAGCTTATCCCTCAGGAGTGATGGATGGATGGTGTTGAAAGCACTGGAGAAGTCAAAGAACATGACTCTCACAGTGCTCCCAGTGTTATCCAGGTGAGACAGAGCTCTGTTCAGGAGGAAGATGACAGCATCCTCGACGCCGATGCCTGGCTGGTAGGCGAACTGCAGGGGGTCCATTGACTGATTCACCATGGGACGAAGATGAGTGAGCACCAGCCTCTCCATCGTCTTCATCAGATGAGAGGTCAGCGCCACCGGTCTGTAGTCCTTGAAGTCAGTTGGACGAGATGTCTTCGGTACTGGTACCACGCAGGATGTCTTCCACAGTTGTGGCACCTTCCCCAGCTTCAGGCTCAGACTGAACACATACAGCATAACGCTGCTCAGTTCATCCGCACAGGTTTTAAGTAGCCTGGAGCTGATGCCATCTGGGCCCGCTGCTTTTCTGGCCTTGGTTTGGCTGAGCTGCTTCCTCACCTGGGCTACTGTAAGGGGGAGTGTGGGGGGTGGAGGTGGCAGGGGGTGGGTGCTGTGCAGTTCAAGCTCACAGTGGGGGTAGGAGTTGTTGATTGCAGCAGTGGAGATAGAGTGGGAGCGGGGGTGGGAGTCTGCTCAAATCTATTGAAGAACAGATTCAGGTCGTTCACCCACGTCAGGTCCCCCTCAGCTGGAGTGCTGGGTTCCTGATATCCAGTGATGGTTCTGAGTCCCCTCCACACTCCACTGATGTTGTTCTGCTGCAGCTGGTCCTCCATCTTCCTCCTGTAGCACGTCTTTCCTTGTCTGATGTTCCTCCTCAGCTCCTTCTGCACAGCTTTCAGCTCCTCCTTGTTGCCAGATTTAAAAGCCCTCTTCTTCTCCTTCAGGAGAGCCTTTATACCAGGATTAATCCAGGGTTTGTTATTAGAGAAACACCGTACAGTCCTGGTGGGTACAGTGTTCTCCACACAGAAGTTGATATAATCCGTTATACAGTCCGTTATACAGTCAATGTCCTCCCCATGTGGACTGTACAATTCCTCCCACACAGTTGTGTCAAAACAGTCTTTCAGAGCCTCTTCGGTCTCCTTTGACCATGTCCTCACTGAGCGGGAGACAGCTGGTTGCCTGCATACAAGTGGTTTGTATACAGGCAGGAGGTGAACCAGGTTATGGTCAGATCTTCAGGGGTGGGAGGGAAGTTGAGGTGTATGCCTCCTTGGAGTTGACATACAGGAGGTCTAGGATTTTATTTTCTCTGGTGGGACATGAGACGTACTGGGTGAATGTTGTTAATGTGGATGATGGAGGGGCATGGTTGAAGTCTCCAGAGATGAGGAGAAGGGCATCCGGGCTCTGTGTCTGGAGTCTGTTGACCACAGAGTGCAGGACATCGCATGCAGCTTCACCGTTAGCAGAGGGGGGGACATACGCAGCTATCGCGATAACGTGCGAGAACTCCCTCGGCATGTAGAACGGTCTCATGCTAACGGCTAACAGTTCAATGTCCTCGCAACAGATCTGTTCTTTAACAGTGATGTGGCTGGATTTACACCATCTGTTGTTGACAAATACTGCCAGTCCTCCTCCTTTCCTCTTACCACTCTCCGTCGTCCTGTCCGCTCGCGTCATCTGAAATCCGTCCAGAGCCACGGCGGTGTCCGGTGTTAGCGCTGTTAGCCATGTTTCTGTAAACACCATGATGCTAGCTTGCCGGAATTCCCTTTGATGCCGGGCGAGCGCCGTTAGCTCATCCATCTTATTAGAAAGAGATCTCACGTTTCCCATAACGATGGACGGCAGAGTGGGTCTGTAGCGTCTCCTTTTGGCTCGGCATAGAGCTCCGGCTCGAGTCCCCCGTCTTCGCCGCCTCAGTTCCCGGGGAACGTCGGGTCTTTCCCCCGTTAGCATCGGTGCGTTGCAGAAAGCTAACAGCTGGTCCCTGGTGTAAACAATGGGTCCGTGGCCATGTGCGGAGTTGCCAGTCACGCGAGTAAACATTGTTGAAAAAAGTAAAAAGAGCAGTGCAAACTTCACAATTTCCCTCTCCATGATGCAGTGCTCCAAGTCACAAAAATACACACAAAAAGGAATAGAAAAAAGTGGGTATTAACAGAAAGAATAAGTTAAAAGGTTACAACCTAACCGGAGCTGCTGTAACAGGCTGCCACTCGGGCGGCGCCAGAGAAGAATACATGAAATGAATAAGTTTGGAATTAAGTAATTTTCTGCCATTTTCCATACTGCCAAAGAATATCCTAATTAATATTTTAAGATTGATTGGATGTAAAATGTAATGTTTTTTATTGTAGATTGTTCAATATTTTACAAAAAGAATGTTAAAAAATGTACATAACTGTCAAAACAATAAATTGCACTACAATTTCTTGTTAAAAACACAAAACCTAGCATAAAACTTACCCATAAAAGTTCCTATAAGTTCATTAATTTTAACAGTTATTAGAAATATCACTAAGGAAGAACTGTAAGAAAAATTATAATTGTATCTGCAAAATTCTGGCAAAAAGCATCCGCCATATTTTCTAATTTGCGATATGTTTTTTTTTCCAGTGCAACATGGTTTATTATATGCTACAATAATCTATCAAAACTCAAGTATGTATATTGTTCATGCATGAAAACATTTCTTTTAGTTTACATTTTTTGCATCTACAAAAGGTAAAAATGGAAAAAAAGTAAAAAATTTGACTTTACAGTGATAAATTTGACAAATAAGTATGTTCCAAGCAAGAGTGGGTTTTGATTTGTTTTCCTTTTTCTCATTTGTATCAGTAAATGAGGTCACACTTTCAATGAGTGCTGCAAACTACTCAATATAATTTTGACATAGCTAGTTAGTATATTTATTAAGCAGTTTATTAATATGGCCTTTGTCCATAATGGTCTCATGTTAGATGGTAGTAATTCTTAAAAAGTATGTTAATAAGCCCCTATTTGTCTTAAGTTACTAAGAAATGTCTTATTGCCACCTTATAAACATATTGATAATGTTTATTAATGTGTTAATAAAGCTTGTTATGGAATCTTATCAATGTTTTACTGTAGAAGACTTTGATGAAAGGTATTCATTAGACCACAAGTCATATTCAGTCGTTTCGAGTTAACTCTTCAAAATAATAATCAATTGATAATTATGAATTAAAAGTAATTAACGCCTATTTAATGCTTATAAGGGTTTTCTGCATTTCTAAAGTACTTCCAAAGTAACACTAGTTCACATTCTTAAATAAGGTTCCAACTATCAAGTAATAATCCTTAACTAAGATCAAGTAATGCTTAAGGATTGTTTTCACCATTTATTACGGGTCAGACTAAACACGTAATGTAAAAACTTAATTATTTTATTGCTTTATTACTACATTATTAAGGCTTTACAAACATATTAATATAGTTTTTGCATATATAATTAATATATAATATTAATACTTCCTAATGCGTTATTAAATACTAAACATTAGTTAACTGTTGACTAATGCATCAGTGCATTAGCAGTGCAAGGTAATGCATAAGAGTGGTTATTAACATTTATTTAACAGCTAATTAATGCTTAATTAACCATTGTTAATAAAGTTCCTTTTTTCCTAAAGTGTTATGCAGTTATTAATAGATTTTTATACAGAACAAAAGGAAAATCTCATCATTAACATGGTATTTTTCATATAATTACTGTCATTTTCCCTTTCAATTTCTACAGTTTACCAAGACTTTTTTCGGTCCTCTCCCATGACGGACGTTGAATAGTTTAATCAACAATTGAAACAATCTCCGTAAATGAAAAAAATAATTTTGAAGAGGGTTTATTCAACAAAAGAAAAAGTGCAAAAACCGAATCCACATTTCCTATCGGGATTGTTTGCTATATTTCCGTGGCTGCAGAGCTTTTCCTCCACTCGGCTGTTGAAAAGTTTGTGTGAAGCTTCGGATGTTTGTTTACGTGATGCGATTTCTGTGCAATCACCAGAGACTGGACGGTGATTTATGTATCTTGAGAAAAGAGCGTGCCAACACCTTCTGCTGCCAATTCAGCTATCAGCAGGAGTTACACCCCCCCACCCCTCCTCGGAAGTACAAAACGAACTCTGACCTGAGAGAAACAGGACATAAAGTAAGAACCAGAAGTACTCGCCATCGACCACACTCTGGACACGGGAGACTTTTCCTATCCTGGATAACCATAAAACATTCCTTCACTCTGTGGTTTTAGGTTTTATCAGCACTGGATTTTGTCCAATAAAGTGAGTGTGTACAGTAAACAGGCTTGGGGTCCCTGCAGCAAATGCAATATCTTGAGCACATGCTCACACACATGGAGGACGGTTCTCCTTTTGCTCTCTGTTTGCTCACCTGCTTCTGTTTATGCATCACCACACAAAAGCTCTCACATGTGAGGCGCACAAAAACAAACCGAATCACACTATATGAGCTCCACGAGTTTATAATAAAAGCCACAGACCTATATAATTCGTGTTTCAATTAATGAGCGCACTCGTTATCAAAAAGACGCACACTGACCTATTTGTCCTCCACAAATGGGAGCAGTGCTCAGAGACTATTGCTTTTGTTCTCTTTTTGCATGTAAGTGCACGATAATGCTCATAAATTACATGCATAAATTTGCAGTCGCCGTCCGTCAATCTTTTCTCACTTCATCTGCTGAATTACCAATTGCGGACCGAACACACTGCTGCCATTGAAGTGCGGAGCCCGACATCAGTCCGCACGACAGAGCTGCCATTCTGCTCCAGCCTGAAAGCAGTTGCTGCCAACTTGGTGATATGCAATCCATAACTGGCCACAATTGCTCAGTTAGGTCTGGACTGCTGCCAAAGTACCCCCCGTCAGATGAACTGCATACGCTCACTGAATAACACACAGCTGTGCTGGAAAACCTACAGCAGAGTTTGATGTATCTAAAGCTGTGTTCAAACACGTGTTCAAATGACCACTTTCAACAAAAGTCTATGTCAACACATGTAAATGTGCGATATAGGTTTCAGTGCTCAAAATTCTCGCATTTACACGTCAATACACACATTTCTACGACTGTTTTTAGGCTCTATGGTCAAAACCTGCCTCCATTGAACTCAATTTTGACCAATCAGGGACTCTGCTTTGATGCTGACGTGTGGATGGCGTCCCTTTCAATTCACGGAAGTGGAGGAAAAGTTAATAATCGTAACTTGTGTCCGACCAGCGTTATATGACATTGAGTCTTTTATATATAGCAGGGGTGTCAAACTCAATCGCACAAGAGACCAAAATCCAAAACACACCTTATGTCGTGGGCCGAACAGGATAAATATTTATTAAACACTCTTAAACTAAAATTTTAAAACCGTAACTTTTTAAAATAATCATGAACTAGACATATAGCATTACCTGCGATAATTCTAGGGTGAATGCTGTAAGCTGAATTTGGCAGCTAAAGATGCTAGTGCTAATAGCTGAAACAGCTAAAAACGCTGAAACTGATAGCCAGCTAAAATATTAGCTAAAAGCCAAATTAGCCTAAAACATTTTTTTTTTTTTAAATTTGGCAACCTGTCCAGCGTGAACCCTTCTTTCGCCCACCAGGTTAGGTTCCAGTACCCCCACGACCCCGAAAGGGACAAAGTTGCCAAGAAGATGAAGAAAAAAAACCATGGGTTAGCCAAAACAGCTATCATGTAGCTGAAATGTTAGCTAAACTTCAAATTTTTTAATTTCATTTTACAACGTGCAATGACAAAATAAAGACTATTCTATTCTATTTTATTTTCTAAAATATCCTTTAAAAAAAATACTGTAAAATAGCTGAAATTAGCCAAAACAGCTAGCGTGTAATTATTAGCCTAGTTCCATAACAGCCTAAAAAAGCTTTGAATAAAAAAGCCTAAATTAACCAAAACACCTAGCATGTAGCTGAAATATTTGCTAAACTCCAAAACTGCCCAAATACTTTAAAAAAGCCCAAATCACCCAGAACAGCTAACATGTTATTAGCTAAACGCTGAAGCTGATAGCCAGCTAAAATATTAGCTAAAAGCCAAATTAGACTAAAAAACTTAAAACAAAAAACAGCTTGACTGTAGCTGAAAAAAGGGTATTTTAATTGTCTTTATTTTTTATTTCTCTTTGAGAACTTTTTGCCATGGATCATTGTGTCCAGTGTGTGTGTTCTTCTTGTGGTTTTGGTGGTTTAGATTGAGTTAAAAAAAGAAAAAAAAAAAAACGGGCTTGAACTCGATAAGTACTCCAACTTCATCCAAAGCCCTTTAAAAACTGTCAGTGTTGTTGATCAATATTGTACGTATATAATGTCTTTTTTCATCTTTTGGATTTGAAATAATTTATTAAAAATAACTAAAAAGTAGCCCTTGCCTACCGGAGCAGTGTGAACACCACGGGCTAATATGTGTTTATGGAGTGTTCTTGAACGCATGTACGATGTGAACGTATCTTTACACACACATCTGATGTAATGCTTCTGTTTCAACTTATTCAAGTTTGGGAAGTTTTTGCAATTGGAACAACATTGGTGACCTTTTATAATGCAGAGGCAGGCAAACCTGGATGCAGCCGGCAACACAATCTCTTGGCTTTGCGTCACGTTGGATTGTGTGCTCCAGGCTACACAGGTCTGATTAGGAATGGCTCAGCGGCTTTTTTTTTTTTTTTTCCTACCAACAAACCATCCATTTCCTCTCTGTCTTGTTTTTCTTCATCTCGCTCCCCTGCATCCTTCATGCACTTGCCTTTTGCTTTTGTTTGTTCCCTGAGCAGCTCTGAGTGACTCACCACTACCTGGTAACGGACAACATATCTTGGACATCAGTGGTCTCATTAAGATTCTGCGGCATCACCAGCAGGGGTACTAATGACGTCGGTGTCTCTGTGGAAACTCGGGGTCAGAGTCACATTACTATTCAATCAGTAAGGCTGTCAGAGAACACACGTTTAGTAATTGTTGTCTGCATGCAGTGTGGCTGTTGGGAGGCTTTTACGGCTCTGAAACACCTGCAGCAGCTCTGAAAGGTGACAGCACCCCCCCTCGAATCTCTAATGGGAGTTTAATTGACCAAAGCACATCCGTGTTGTACCTGCAAGCCTTCTGTGATCTTCAAGAGGAATCTCAGCCTCTCGGTTGTCAAACCTTTTTCCACTTTAGTGTGAAAGGACATTGCTTGTATTACTCTCTAATCACTGTAATTAATCACTCTTTGTACCTGGAGAAGAAGACGAAGCGAAGGATGGTTGTGGCTGTTAGCTGACATTATGTTTGGGTTCTTTAGGTCACTTTTTTTTTTTTTTCAATCCAAAGTGCAGCAACATTGTAATTTTCCTGAAGGGCTTTGCTCCGCTATGCTGTTACATTTTCAGTCTTGAATGAATCTCCATACAAACCTCATGATTAGTTTACTGAACTAAAACCTCAATCATACGAGTTTTTCCTTGAAAAAACATCACTCTGTTGTCTTGTTGTGAGATTATCTTGGCTGGATTGTAAAGTTGTGCTGCGACCTAAATCCTTTATTGAGTCACAAAGACTTATGGTCCAACCAAATTTAGACTTTTTGAGTCTTGATTTATTAAGTATTATTTTAAAAATATTTTTACTAAGGCCGTGCATGTTGATGATTTTCACATGCGATTAACAAATTATGATTAACATGTTAATATTTATTAACAGAAATAAATTGCACCAGGTTTGCGATTAATTCATTAATTTTTTTTAAATTGATTTCCAGCCCTAATTTTTACAGATAAATACAAGCCTCCTCAAGGGACACTGGGAAAAAACATCTAAGTAGATGTCCCTTTAGCAGCTCCATAGAAAATACTTAATTAATTGAATTTAATTAATTATGTAAATGTATGTATTACTTTATAAAACTCAAATAAAATATTTTATGTGATACTCATCTAGACTTTTCAAACTATTTCAGCAGTTTTGTTGACCATTTAAAAGGTTAATATACACTGCTCACAAAAATTAGAGGAGCTCTTTAAAGGAACACATTAGAGTCATCAGATCTCAATATGAAGTTAGATATCTATACAAATAACAACAGAGCAGTGTCTTAGGAACAAAAGGATGCCAAGTCTTTTAATGGAAATAAAAGTTTTCAGCCTACAGACGGTTTAATTGTGTAGACACCATAAAATCAGAATGAAATGAAGATGTGGCAGGCTAGTCCATTTTCTCCAAAACTTCATTTCTACAACTCTAAATGCTTTTCAGTATCTTGTGTGCCCCGCATGAGCTTGTATGCATGCCTGACAACGTCGCAGCATGCTCCTAATGAGACGATGAATGGTGTCTTGTGGCATTTCCTCCCAGATCTGTGTGAGGGCATCCCTGAGCTGTTGTACAGTCAGAGGAACAACCTGGCGGCGCCTAATGGACCCAAACATAATGTCCCAGAAATGTTCTATTGGGTTTAAGTCAGGGGATCGTCAAGGCCATTCAATTGTTTCAATTCCTTCATCCTCCAGGTACTGCCTGCAGACTCTTGCCACGTGAGGCCGGGCATTGTGGTGCATTAGGAGGAAACCAGGACCTACTGCACCAGCGTAGGGTCTGACAATGGGTTGAAGGATTTCATCTGGATACCTTATGGCAGTCAGAGCTCCATTTCCTAGGCAGTAGAGGTCTGTGCGTCCCTCCATGGATATGCCTCCCCAGACCATCACTGACCCACCACCAAACCTGTCATGTTGAACCACGTTGCAGGCAGCAGAACGTTCTCCTTGTCTTCTCCAGACTCTTTCACGTCTATCACAGGTGCTCAGGGTGAACCTGCTCTGGTCTGTGAAAAGTACAGGGCGCCAGTGGTGAACTTGCCAATTCTGGTGTTCTTGAGCAAATGCCAGTGGAGCTCCACGGTGCTGGGCAGTGAGCACAGGGCCCACTACAGGACGTGGGGCCCTCAGGCCACCTTCATGAAGTCTGTTCCTGATTGTTTGGGTAGAGACATTCACACCAGTGGCCCTCTGGAGGTCATTCTGTAGGGCACGAGCAGTGCTCAGCCTGTTCCTCTTCGAACAAAGGAGCAGGTATGGGTCCTGCTGAGGGGTTGAGGACCTTCTACGGCCCTGTCCAGCTCTCCCAGAATAACCAGCAGTATCCTGAAATCTCCTCCATGTTCTGGAGATTGTGCTGGGAGATGCATTAAACCTTCTTGCTGCAGCACGTGTGGATGTGCCATCCTGGAGAAGTTGGACAACCTGTGTAACTTCTGTAGGGTTAAGGAATCTCCTCATACTGCCAGTAGAGAGAATTACACAAGTCAAAATCAGCACGAGTGGAAAATCAGCCAAAAAAGATCAAGAGGGAGAAACTTGAAATGACCTCCACATGGAACACCAGTCCTGTTTGGAGGGTTTTCTAATTGTTGCCACTGAAGTGCACCTGTTGTTAATTCATGAACACCAATACAGCTGAAATTGATTAACGAGACCCTCAGCTGATTAACCAACAAGAAATTGATCACACAGGTTTCATTCAATTCGTGCCAGGCCAAATAAAAAAAGTGTTCCTTTAATTTTTGTGAGCAGTATAGTTGAAATGTCATGAAGCTATAATGGTTGGCCTCCAGTTTTGTTTTGTTTCATTTTTTTGTTTTTTTTTTCATGATTTTTCAGTAAGACCTCATAGGTTTTGCCACTTTTACAAAAAAAAAAAAAAAAAAAAAAAACTCTAAAACATCTAGTGGTATTCTTTAGCACTGACAGTTTAAGGCATTTTATGCAGCAAAGTTACCTTTTTATTTCTGTAATTCATAGTGATTTTCAATTGTGGCCATAAATATTTTATAATTTCTTCATTGCAGTTAATCATGGCCCATTATCTTTTTTAGCTTTTTAAAAACAATTTTAAATTGTTCTCCAGCATTTTTTGAAGACGTTTTTGTCGCTACAAAACTTCTGTCCTTTACGTCTACTTTTACTCTTTTTTTTTTTTTTTTTAACTCTGTCACACTCGGGCCTTTATCTTTTACGGTTCCACTTAATAAAACATTAAATTTTTTAGCACAGATAAAGCAGACAGCAATCAAATGCCTAGAAAAAAATATTTTTACCCAATAATCTTAGCATATCACTAACTAAAATTCATAGAAAATAACGTTTTTCTGAATTAATTATAGAAAAAATAGAAAGGTTTACAAGATTACTCTACCTGAAATGATCTGTTAATCTAAAAACAAAATAAATAATGTCTGTCAGCTTTGCAGCTGACATTGATGTGGCCTTTCTGTATTGAACCCCAAGTGTCGTCTGAAGATGCTCAGAGGCCAAACAGAAAACAACCGAAAGGGCATCTCCCCAATGTATCCATACGTAAATGAGAAAATATGAAATCCTCCACCTCTGTGCATTTTTGAGCTGCTTACCACAAGACCCCCTCACATTTAGTTTGAACAAATAAGTTACCTGCAGATTAAAGGGATGTTTGTCAGACTCGGCGGTGAAGTCTGCTGATGCAGTTTCTATGGCGACGCTGGAGAGCAGCGCAGCAGATGCGTGACCTGTAATCCTCAACGCTGAGTGACATAAACACTTAAACTCAAGCAGTCTCTTCATAATCCCAAAATACAGAACAGCTGTTTGCAGGGAAACAGAGTACTTCAACTGCAGCATCTTTCAGCACTTTCTTCATAATTAGCTGCAACACATGTTGAATTTTCAAGCTTTATACTGCTGCCTTTAAATAATCCTCCGATTCTTGGAAAACGTCTTCTTGTGATTTGAATCTGAAAGAAATCGACTTTTTGTCATCTACAAAAGCTGTTATGTGGGAACTTATTTTCCCAGAACATTGACGAATATATTTTTAATTAGATATTTTAATTGCTTCAGACTGTTTCTAAAGAAGTGAACTGTAAAACTCCAGAACACTTGTGCATGAGTCATTTAAAGAATCACTAATGAAAACTTTGTATATTGTTTTTCTGATGATGGAGGATATTTTTAAAAATTAAGATAAGTATTGTGATCCTTGGTTCAAAACTGTCCAGCTTCATCATTTTTGTTGTACTAGTAAAGTTGGTGTAACTACTAGTGGAAGAGCATGTAAACAGAGAGCTCTCACCAACAGGAAGAGGAAGTGAGAATGGGATTGCACCTTTGCAACTCAGAAGCAAATTTTTAATAAACTACTGCCGCTCTGCAGAAACTTTGACCTTGAAAACTACACTTTTTAAAGTAATTTTGGGTTAAAACAGTAGTAATACAAATTATAAATGACTGGAAACTATTTTAAAATTACTCAAAAGTTGATTAGACCCGTCCCACTAAAATGGCAAGGAATTTTGGAGCTTTCAATTGACAAGGGAAATCAAGGCTTTCATGAATCTATTTGTCTGCAAGTGGATACATCAGAATGGAGCAGAGCACAGCGCTTGTGGCACGCCCAACGTATTTTCTATGTCACAAATAATCTATTTTTCAAACACCATTTTTTAGAGGAATATTCAGAAAGGCTGTTTTAATTTATTTTCAAATATGTTCGACATCATCAGAAAAATTCAAGAATATGTTAAAGATGCCAAAAACATGATTTTCATCAAAGTGGGTCTTTAACAGCTTCGTAAAAATTTTTAACCTCAACATCAGACATTAAATAATTGAAAAATTCATAAATTAACAGCATCTTTGACAATTGTGGTTATTTTTTTATTTTATGTAGTAAATACTTCATGAAATTTAGCTACAGAATAATATTTATATTTCCTATTTTATGGCCACAATGATAGTTTGCGGTAAAAGAACACATATCCTATGACTGAGACTGAATTTGGATCCATCCATCCATCCATCCATCCGCACAAGAACAACATAACCTTTTTGATTACCAACTGGATAATCTGGGACAATTGTACAAAAGAAAAAAAAATGTAGTTGGAGTCACAGGGTGTTGGGCGAAGGCAGGGTTCATCCTGAACAGGTTTCCAGTTTGTCGCACGGCCTGACACCTATGGGGGCAATTTTAGAGACACCAATGAACCTTGGGAAGCATGGTTTTGGACTTTGGGAGGAAGCCGGAGAGTCTGGTGAAAACTCACCAGTGATGTGCAGTCAGGGGAGGCAGAGCCTCACCAGCAAAATATACCTCAAAAAATGCATTCATAAAATAAGATGAATGTACTTTTTAAAATTAATAATAAAATCAAATGTTGTTTTTTTTTAGACATGTTTTTTTTTTCATGATTACATTTTTTGGTGAAGGTTAAAAAAGGCAGTAAATTTACAAGTTTCCTGTTCAAATTCACTCCAGCCTCACACACTGACTGGAACGTCAACTGACGTATGCGTGTATTGTTTCAGTCGTTCCAGCATCATAAAATATGCTTTATTTTAAAATGACCTAATTTACTAATCTCTTAAAATCTGTCTGATTACATTGATGCCAGTTTGTGACTCATTTAGTCTTCTCATCCGCTAAAAATGCACTTTAAAAACACTCAGGGCGAGGCCGACAGTCCGCCTGTTGCAACGCAGTACGCATGCCACAAGGCAGAGGGCGCTGGTGAGCCCAGAGAGTGTATATGACACCGCGGATAAAGAACATTAGGGTTAGCGGTAGCAAAACAAGGGCAGCCGTCCAGTTACTCTTTAAAAGTGTTTAGCATCAATTTCTAAATGGAATATGTCGTTTTTAAACCCCTTAACTCTAGAATTTAGAGTTAGAAACCTATTTTTTTTCTCCTCACAACTGGGCCGGATTTAACCATTTGGTGGGCCGTATCCGTATGTTTGACATCCCTGATCTAGAACAATAAACTTCATCCATTACAGTTTTAAATAATTCTCAACAAGACTCCAGAACAGGGGTCCGCTACCGAGGGAAAGACCGTGGCACGCCGGGGTGTGACAACAATTAGCACTTTCGTCGTTGGTTTATATTTTTTTGGATTTGTAAAGAGTGAACATCTCTTCCCACAATGATTTTTGATTCTCCATTGCGTAAGAAGGAAATGGTCCATTCATGCAGCGCTGTGACTGTGACCCCGCCCACCCACATAAATACGGCGGCTTTTTTCTTTTAACATTATAATTTCACATAACGTACGTTATCCTCCATGTCAGCCTTCATGACCGGGTGATTGAAATTAATGCACAACGTAGAAAAAAAAAAAAAAAGATGGCTGCAGTGAAATAAAAAAGCTGTAATAATTCCTGTGTTTGTAACTGGTGAGATGGAGGTGTGGCGATATGAGCGCGTGTCTGTGGATGGAACGTGAGCGCGTGCGTGACTGGCAAAAGTTTATGATGCCCAGCTTTTTTTATGTTCATGTTTTCAGCGTCGCTGACATTAATGAAGTTCTGTTTCCACATGGAGATCTTTTGTATTGGTCTTTGCTAGTTAAGTTATGTTTATATTTGCGGGTTTGCTCTTGTTGGAGCGGTTCTGGTCCAGCATGCAGCCTCGCGGCTGTAGTGGACCTGTTACTGTCTGGTTCTGATGGGCTCTGTAGTGATGATCTGTGGTTGATCTGCTGCTGGTTTAAGAGATTCCAGAAGCAAATGAGTGTTTGTTTGAATTTCTCTCTTTTTTTTGTATTTTATGCTTGTTTTTCATTGTAAAGCTCTCTAAACTGCAACATATTAAAAGTCCTTGTAATAAATAATGATTGATCGAGAAATTCAGTTTGTTAGATAATAACCAAGTAAGTTCAAACAAACATAATTGCAATACTATTTCAGCTAATTTTTTTTTCCAATTTTATTATGAAAGCACAAGTTTGAGCTAATATGTTTAAAAATAGTATTTTACCTGCTGTTGGTGAATTACATTTTTTCAGATCTATTTAATATTTTGTATTTCTTTGCATTAAAGTTCACATTATAGTTAGAAGTGGCTGGATAGCTCAGTTGGCTGGTGTAGGACCACGGTTCAGTTCCCAATGAGCTAAAATCCAGTGAGGATCCTTAGACAAGATTCTTTATTCTGCTGCATAACTTGATCTCTCTGTACCTTAAAATACAGGATTGTAACAGGAAGAGGGTCCAGTGTAAAACTTAGCACAACCACCTGTGTGAATGAGTGACAGCTGATTCACTGTGATGATCTCTGACAGGATAAGAGGAAAGGTGAACAACAACAGAGTTCACATTATAGTTGGTGATGGCACTTTAGTTAGGGAGAGAATTTTGAATTGGCACTTCAAGTCATAAACGTTGCTGACCCCTGCTCTAGAAAGTGTAGAAATTATTTTACCAAACTTAATCTTTGGGCTAAATTTGACTACAAGACGTAAGCAAAACACCTTCTCCACCTCGCCAGTTCAGACCGACGTGTCGAGGATTTGTCTCATGAGGCTGGTGTGTGTGTTTAACAGGTGGAGCATCATTTCCACTCCACTCACTGATAAAGCATTCATCCACACATCGCTATAAATGTGTTCAACTGTCAAAACAAATACCAATCAGCTTTGTCTGTTCAATCAGGTGGGCATCAGACTTTATCTCCACGTTCTCTCACAGGCGGGATTATTACTGCTGCTTGTCTTGCCTCCGTTTCAGCAATCTAATCAGCCATTTGCCCTTTAACACGGAGACAGCAGGAGGATTAGAAGTACCTTTGTGGCTTCACTCTTTGATTCTGCATTCTCGATTCTCCGCCATTCCGAGCGGCACAGAGAGCCCAGTCATCTTCTGGCGGGAAAGAGAGCTAGAGGCTGACGTCAGCCGAGCAGGAAACCAACAATCGGAGACGTTGCTGTCTAATTGCTGCAATTTGCAGACGGGGCTGCGTTCCTAGAAACGGCAGGAAGGGAGAGGTGGAACGAGGGAGACAGAGGAAGGTTGACGGAGGGCAAGAGAGTCAGAGCGAGGGAGCACTTCCAGTCGACAAAAGGCTAGAAAGGAGAGCCGCAAATTGCATACGGTCATGAGAGGATTTGTAATGAGAAGCAGTATGTGACCAAGCTGAACTCACACACAAACAGTCTATGAAGAATGCTGGAAGACCACATTCATGGTGTGTGTGATCATCAATAATGTGTTTGAATGATTCTTACTTTTGACTATGTTTTTCAACTGACTGGGATGACAAAAACACTCAAAAATGGGAATTTACAGACAAACTGTGAATGATTTTATGACTGACTTGGATAAAAATTATGTTTTTGTTTTTTTTACCACGTTTTTGTGGAATTTTTCTCATGGTGGAGGACATATATAAAGAAAATTAAGTTAAAATTGCTTTTTCAAGTATTTATTTACTCAAATATTTGTAAATCAGGTGCAGGTTATAAAAATAGAGCTTATTTGGGATGTACTTCGTAATCCGGGTAGAATACAAGCTCCATTGTGATGCAGACAAATAGATCCATGAACGACTTTGTTGTCTTCGTCTGAACTGGCTCAAAACTGTACTATGCTGTAACAGAGAGCACTCAGTAACTAGAAGGGTAGCCAACAGTTTCTGCCACAACTAAGAAATTAATTATATTCTAGAAAAAGACGGAATTTTTTTATTTGAAGCTAAAAACTATATCACAATATTTCGTCTGCCGATATCTGTATTGATTTAAAGACAATATTTAGTTAATTATTTATGAGTGTCCTTCAGCATCTTACTTTGTTTTCCACTTAAACCCTCGACCTCTAATTGGCAACACACTGAGCCTCTTTGAGCAGCTACTAGTGCCGGGCAGATCGATCCAAAATATCAATGTTTCAATCTGAAGTTTGTATCGGATCAATTCTGACCTGCAGATATTGATACTTCCACTCTGATTTCCACTCGCTGCCTCACCACTCTCACCAGTCCAGTGAGATCTCAGCAGCAGAGAAAGAGAATTGCATTGTTCACTCTATTTAACTCTTCCGCTCTCCTTAGCTTGTTTACATTAAAAGTGGGGTCATCTGAACTTTTTTTTTTCGCTGATTTTTGAGTTTCACTAATGTCCATGACAGACATAAAATCCTGTCCACCCTCGTCCACATTTGTCATGGAAGAAATAGCATAACAATATGTGGTTGGAGCCATCTGGACCCCAAGGAGAGCGGAAGGGTTAAATGCTGAGTTGTTGAAGTTACTCTACACCTGTTTTTATTGTTCTATTTAAAGGCTAAGAAGTTACAAATTATTTTTGATTCTACTTGGGTTTTTAATCGTGAAACATTTTTTAGTTATTTGTTTCTTTTGGTTTGCATTCACTTCTTTACTTTTTATTTCATTTCAAGACGTTTTTATCTTAATGAATTTGTTTCTATTTAATTGAAAATATTGTCCAAATTCAGTTTTTATGTTTATCAAGTAAAAAAAAACATTCACAGCAATTTAAAAAGGTTTTGAGGTTCATGTCACATCCTCCGCATTTACATAAAATATCGATGTTGTTATTGATATCGGCGATATTGTCCGGTATCGGATCGGTGTCAAATCAATATCCAAATGCTCAGTATTGCCCAACCCTACCAGGTACTGTTAACAGTAGATAACAAACATTGTTCTGGTACAGTCTTGGAATACATTGCGATACGTATCATATTGTGAGACCCATATCGTGATTTTTGTCGGATAGCAATTCTCTTACCAACTCCCACCCCTACTAAAAACGGCATAATTATAATTAAAAGATGATCAATCTTTTAAATAGATCAAAAGATGATCACAGTAGATCTTTAGTATGAGTCAGGTACACATGTAGGTATAAGAAGTATTGATATTCTGGATTCTACCTTGAGTACTCGAGTATTTCCCTCATGTGATTTGAAGCTGCCTGTATTGTGTGTATGACGCTGTTTGGTAATGACACAGTCCACAACTTGAGATGTCGGATGTAAGTTTCAACAAGTTCATTTTCATTACCATCTACTGAAAATAAACCAGCTTTTCTAAGTGTGCCCCTGAAAAATAAAAGCTCTTTTTTTAAAAAAAGATGCCGTGGGAAGAAGAAACAATAATGTTCGTTCTCAGTACATTCAAAAATAAAGACTCTGCTTTCATCCTATCAATAGTAATTGATTTGCTTTTAGCCTTTGCAAACAGAGAAACACAGAAACAAATGATGCTAAAGTTGTTTCTTTTTTGCAGAATTTTCAAAATAAATACTTGATGAGTTGGGGAAAAATGCATACGTCCGTGAAGCAGAGAGGAGACTTTTTCTGCAGGAAGTGAAAACCTTTTCACTGCAATGTTATTCAAAGCTACCATAATAGACTGTTATTGCAACTGAAGCATTTATAGATCGGGTGTTTTGGTAAAATGCAAAATAATGAGGATCTGACTGTCTTTTGCTGTTGCTGAAACATGCAAACATCTGCCTCAAATGTTTTGTCACAGCAGAACTGGTAACAATTTCACCAAATCAACCAACTGAATTTGCTTTTGTGCATTTACTTTTATCAGATGTCTTGAAGGCCAACAGAACTACAGTTAATGACTCATCAGTCATAGTTTTTCCACATAAAATATCCGTCAGTATAAAAAATAAAGTATTTGTCAGTTTGATGATAAAAAAGCAAACATTTTCAGTGACTCAGAACGGAAAATAATTAAAAAAAAAACAAACTGTTAGATTTCCTATTTCTTATTATATTTACATGTCTTGAGACCAAATCAATAAAAACTGAGAGAAAAGAATGCTTAAAAATAGTGTTGAAAATACCTAATCTATCTGGAGTACCCCTTAAAATACAAATGTTCTCATCCCACCCAATGTTTAAGGCAAATAATAAATAAAACAGTTAAAGTTTTGGTATTAATTATTTTATTGAAACTAACTGTAGGAACATTTAAACATTTAAAATAATTGTTTTCTGTAAAACGTGGGACTTCCGTGCTTGCTTTTCCTGATTATTTTTGGTCTCTTTGGCTTGCCATACAATCGTCCCCTGACCGCCAAGTCCAGTTCTCTCCTGTGCGGGATAGTTGCTGGTCTTAACTGAAAGATTCTTTGAACCCAGTAATGGAAATGTGTACCAATGCTTTTATCCAGCTCCTAAGATTAAATAAACCTGATATTTATCGATCTGCATCCTTCATTGTGAAGTCGAGAAAAGCTTTTGACAGAAGCTCCTCCCACACGCAGCGGGAGCTTCAGGTGAACAGATTTTAAGATAACCGGGAAGCATCTACTTTAGTGCCTCTCAAAACGAAGACGATTTACATGAATTTGATGTGAACGGACAATTGATTTAAATTATGTTAGCGCGGAGTGTGTGCACATGGGGGTGGGGGTTGGAGTGGTCCGGTACACACGTGTCCCCAACCGTGGCCTCTGATCCGTTACACCCCTACTATGTACCATAATTAAAAAAAAAAGTGAAGGGAAAAAAATATAACACAGGACTCATAGTTGTCATAATAACATCATTGCATATATTTGATAATTCATAGTTGTATGTATATATAATGTATTTTAGATTTTAATCAATCACTTCTGACTTATTTAGACAAATTACCTGCACTGTATTCAAAAAAATTAACAGCAAAAAAGCTAATATGTAATTTAAAATGTAAACACTTCTCACACATTATTGTGTTAAGTAACATTAAAAAGTAGGGCTGGGTTGATAATATTGATTAATCGATTTGAATCTAATTCGTAAAAGAAATAAATCGATTTAGCACATTAAGCTAAAGTCCGCTAGCTTGACATTTAATGGAATGTCTTATAGACTAGCTAATGCTAACACTCAGTTGACCTAAACCTACATTTTAGTCTAAGTTAACATCTTTATAAACTCACTGGCGTGAATTTTCAAAACTCTCTTAAAATAAACATTTTTCAAAGTAATCATTTATGTTCTAAAACATAATTTTTTTCTCACACTGTCTTCTTCTTCTGGAATAAGATATATTGCAATAGCGCGATCGCCACCTAGAGGCCAAACTGAAATGCTCTCCAGAAGAAACAGAACAATGTTTACAATCTTAATGATCTGAACATTTTTGTTAGTTTGTCCTTTTGTCCATGTAACACTGTACGTCATTAAAAATGTCATTATTTCACTAAAATATTTTAAAATATGTGAACTGTATCAGATTACTTTAAATATATTCAAAACATATATCAGATTATTAATGTATTTCTAAACAAATGTGCATACATTTCTAAAGTCAAAACTAAATTGAACGGAAGAATTGAAAGAATCAAAAAACTAAGTTAGTGTGGGAAAATGTAAACCGAGAGCTCTCAGCAACGATGTGGGGAATGTCAACAACTCAGAGGAAAATTTCAAATGAACTACTGGCGCTCTGCAGAAACTATGTCCTAGAAAACAACTGTTTTTTTAAAAAATGTATCCCAAAAACGTAAAAGATCACTTGGAACGCTTTAAAAAATAAACCAAAAAGATAATCGGAGTCGGTCTTTAAGGTAATTTTATTCTTATATTTTGTTGTCCATATTCAGATGAGCCCTACATTTAAAGAAAATAATAAATAAAGCTTTGTTCTATCACTGCTGGGGTCCAGTTTGTCTCTGGTTGAGCACTGAAAGCATCAGTTGGGATGTCAGACGGTACTGACAGGAACAAAGCTGCAGGGCTGATTTGACTTGCAGTCGGCCGCCTTGTTAACTCTCACCTCCACCTAACAGCTGTCAGGATGCAGCAGTGAGCAAATCAAACAGCTTTTTATTGAGTCCGCTCTGAGAAGGATCTGTGGAGAGCAAAAACAAAAGCACCAGAATAGTTTTAAGGTTAAAAATCACAATTTCAATTGATTTTAAAGTTATTTAAAAATCTAATTTTAGAGTTCTGCTGCTGCAATTCAGTTTAGAATCAAGCCACATATTATCTAAAAGTTTCATTGCTGCTTGTCTTAAAACATGACAATTAATATTCATTCTATATAAATTCTCTTTTTAAATATCATATTTTGGAGGAAATAAATCTGAAGAAATCCACCCATGACTGTTGCATTTACACTTTAATTTTAAGGTCATATGTTACACTTTAAAAACAATAAATTCAATGAGAAATCATCTTTCCTGTGTGCTGTCAGGACGTTGCTTTAATCTTAAATTAAGTGACAGTACGGCAAAACAGCCCCGGCATTTTGCAGTACAAGTTTTAGCAAAGAAAACTTTCTTGGTTAAAAAAAAAACAAAAAAAAAACAGCTGAAGCAGATGTTTGATGGTAATTTTTTTTTTCCAATAAAAAGCACTTGTGGTTTTAATTCTCTCACACCCTCTCAACATTTAGTCTCATTTCCACCTTCAAATAAATCATCTTTCAGATTATCACCACAATATTTTTTTTTCCTCTCAATCATGGCAGCAGGAAGGAACTTCAGGCAGCGCAGCTTAAAAAAAAAAAAAAAAAAAGTCCTCATGTTTGCCGAGCAGCCCTGCTTTTGAAAACAAATTTCATCTGCAGACATCCTGCGTCAACATGGCTGTCCTCTCATGCGCTCTCCATCGCCGTGCCATCCTCTGTCAGGAAATTAATTCCGCTTTAATTCCCGGGACGAGGCGGCACTTCCACTATCGCAGCTCCCACATGTCCGGAGGGTTAGTCCAATTTGCCATCATTTCAAAACGAGACAAACGTGTAAACAGCTTATAAAATATGCACACGCACAAACAAAAAGAGATGAAAATCCGAGCGTTTGTCTCCACAGTGAAGTATTTCTCTGTTCCCACTTTCCATCAGTGCAATGAAATCAAAATAAGCCCAAAAAACAAAAGAGACATCAAATAATAATAGACTAATAAATAGACTTCCTCTGTTATATATTTTTGTTTTATGTATGTACATGTATATACAGTATGGGTCTCTACATGAGCACGCAGCTCTTGGCCCGGTCCTTCCTCATGGCCGGGGCTTGATCCGTTTGCTCAGTCCGGCTCTGCAGGGGTTGCAGGGGGAGCTGGGAGCCTCGCTTCAGGCCTCTGCGGGAGCTGCTGCGTTTCAGCTGCGGCTTGTGCGGCTGGCCCACCGACGCCAGCGTGGTGATGTGGAACACGTCACGGACGCTGTTCTCGGACGCTTTGGAGGAGCACTCCACGTACGCCACGGCGCCAATCTGCCGGGCTATTGCGCTTCCCTGGGACAAGGGGACGACAAGCGAGAAGAAGTTAGGAGGGAAAGTTTAAAACAACATTTTATTATTTTAAGATTCTTGGAGGCTGTTTAGTTTCCAACCAAACGACCTTTCATGGTTTACACGACTGTTAGTTTGAGGTTGGCCCAGACAAATCCAAGGTCCTTCCTTTAGAGCAGGGGTCCCCAAACTACGGCCCGTGGGCCGGATCCGGCCCATCTCCACATTTGGGTCCGACACTGAACAATGCCTGATTTTTTTTTTTTTTTTTCCCCCTATTTAGCTTTGAGATTGAAAACACTGTTAGCATCAATTACAGACAAAACTACTAACAGAAAACACTGTTAGCATTAATCGTAGACGGAACTGCTAACAGAAAACGCAGTTAGCAATAATTGCAGATAGAACTGCAAAAAAAAAAAAAAATTCTGTTAGCCTACAAACAATAAAACAATTAAAAAAACAGTTTATTTGGCACATTTTACATTTTATGTCCACCATCCATATAAATAGATTCCTCCTGACTCCTTCATCTCTTTATTGTGGCTCTTTGGATTCGAAGAAAAAAATATTATTAAAGGGTTTTAATTTGGTGTTTGGGTGACTACATTTTGGGTTAGAAGGGATTAAAAGCTCATATTTTTATTTGCTGCTGCACAACAGAGCTGTGCAGAACTGTTGCTGTTCAGAGGGAACTTTATTGAAGTATTTAATTGAATTTCATGAATAAATGTAAATTAAAACTGGATTTTGCACCAATCTTTTCACGATTATCCAGCTGATAGTAAAAGAAGAAAAAGGATGGTGGTGCCCCAAAGTCATAATGACAGAAAATGTTCTGTTTGACTTGGTTTTCTTGCATTTTTTGATTCAGGTAAATAAATCTGCTGCAGAAGGACGACTGTTTTTGACAAAGGGTGTATTTTATTTTGAAAGGATCCTGAATGAGCTGCTGCCAAGAAGAAAGTTGAACTTGGTATTTATAGAAAAATATAGTACTCTTATAAATTAATTATTGTTAACATTAGGGCTGCCACAAACGATTATTTTAATAGTCGACTAATCACCGATTATTTTTTCCGATTAGTCGACTAATCGGGTCATGCGCAAACTGGATGTAAATACGCTGAAGTTGATAACCAGCTGAAATATTAATTAAATGCCAAATTAGCCTAAAAAATAAAAAGAGCCAAAGTTAACCAAAATAGCTAGCATACTGCTGAAATATTAGCTAAACTCAAAATTAGCCTAAAAAAAACAGAAAAATCCTAAATTAACCAAAATAGCTATGTTGCTGAAATATTAGTTAAACTTAAAAATAGCTTAAAAAACTAAAAAAAGAAACCTTAACTTAGCCAAAACAGCTAGCATGTAGATTAAATATTAGCTAAACTCCATAAAAGGCCAAAGAAACTTATTAAATGCCAAAATAGTCCAAAAAGCTAGCAGAATGCTATTATAACTTTTAACTTTACTACACTCTGACTTCATACAATATAAAGTAACGATTAATCGACTATTAAATTAGTTGTCGACTATTTTAAGTCGATTAGTCATCGATTAGTCGACTTATCGTGGCAGCCCTAGTTAACATTTAAAAGATACATTTGATTTTAAAAAATGGTCATAAAACTCAACTAAAGTGGATTTTTCTAACAGTGCTCTTGCTAGGTTTGGTCAGGAAGAAACTGATTTGAATGACTGTTTTTTGTCTAGTGAGACTAATCATTAGATAAAAATAATCAGATTTTATTCATATCTGTAAAAAAAATAAATTAAATAAACAGCTGCTTTTGGCTAAGAAACAAACTTAAAAGAATAGATAGATGAAAAAAATGTAATTGAACACACTCTGATTATATTTCAAATTCTGGGTAACATTTTGTAAAAAAAAAATAAAAAAAACAGAAAATTACAGCTTAATTTTAAAACAACAACATTTCCAAAAGACTTTGTGATTTTTTTAATTTTCGGAGGTGTAATGCAGCCGTAAATCTCTCTTGCCTGGAGTAAAATCTGAGCAAGCTTAGAGAAAGGCAAAAGTTATCCGACTAAGTTGTTTATCTAAGCCACGAATGTCAATAATCTATACATGTCTGCAGACAAATAACTCCTCCGTCTGAAGCATGAATAATGCAGATGCTGAATTCTCAGTTGGAGCAAAAAGAGAGGGGTTGGTGCAGAAGCGGCCCGGTGGGCTGATCCGGACACGCTTTCTGCAGCCATTCAGAGAGAAAATCAGCAGAACTCCTCCAGCGCTGCAGCTTACCAACTATCTTCAGATAATTAGGACTGTAAACTGCTTGCTTGAGATCATTTAAGACTATTTTATTTTCTAAATCCCTCAGCCCCTCTTTTAGCTTGTGTGGCATCCCCTCTAGTCCTCACAATGTTATTCACACATGAGCGTTTGCAGTGAAAGGCTCGAAGCCGCCGAGTCTTTGACCCGTAAACATCATATTGTCCAACACGGAGAGTGCTTTTCATCCCCAGCGGAGGCGGCTTGACTTTATTTTTTTTTTTTTTTATCACAGCTGTGCAGATTCGCACCTCAGGAGCAATGAAGACCTCATTAGGTGGAACAGCAGCTTTAGATTTGGCGGCGACAGCTGGGGGGAAGGCAGTGGCCGGTGACGAGCGGAGAAGCTCGATGGAATCTCAGGCAGATTAGTGCGGAAACGACTGGAGTTCACGGAGTGGTCACTTTTGCTGGCGACTCTTCAGCTCTGCTTGAATTCAATTTAAGATCAACAGCAGGATAACGACTCCAGCGATTGGATTAGAGCGCCCAAAATGTTTATTGTGAGCAGCTTTGGAGCCAAACAGCAAAAGGAAGTCTGAAAAGAAGTAAATCAAAAGCTTAACTGTTACAAATCCGTTGCTTACCTTTCAATCTTTTATCTGTTTTAAATGTTTTTCTGTTTTGGATTTCGGAAACCAGCATGAAGCCGATCTAAAGGGAGAAGCGGATAAAAACTCTTCTCATGGAGGGTTTTTTTTTCTTTTTTTGGTGAAGCTGAAAAAGCCTCTTAACCTTTTGCCCGTCCAGAAGGGCAGCAAAAAAGAGCATGCTGGGAGATTACAATAATTCGCAGTTTTACAGTATTTGATCATCTCCTTAGCTCAGATGTCACGATGGCGTCTAATCAAAACCATCATTTCAGTTTTATGTTTTAAAAAAATCTTAACGTAGGATAAAATTACCATCAACATAAACTAACGCAGAAACTCAATCGCACAAGAGACCAAAATCCAAAACACAGCTTTGGTCGCGGATCGACAGGATAAACATTTATGGATCACTCTAAAACTAAATTTTAAAGCTTTAAAACCGTAGCTTTTTAGCATAATTATGAGCTAGAATATATAGAATTACCTGTGATAATGCTAGTGGGAATGCTGTAAGCTAAATTTTGCCAATGAAGATGCTAGTGCTGATAACTGAAGATCCTGAAATTGATAGCTAAAAACGCTGGAGCTAACGGCCGAAAACGCTAAAGCTGATAGCCAGCTAAAATATTAGCTAAATGCTAAATTAGCCTTAAACGCTATAACAAAAAAAGCGTAGTTTAAACAGTTAGCGTGTAGCTGAAAAAATAGCCAACTTCAAAACAGCCTGAAAAATTGAAAAAAGCCTAAGTTAGCCAAAACAGCTAGCGTGTAAAAATGAACCTAACTTCAAAAAACGTAAACAGAAAAGGCTAAATTAGCCAAAACAGCAAGCATTTAGCTTAGATATTCAAGAGAATCTGGCTACAGAAAAAAAAATATGGTGCCTGAAAATAAATAGCCGAAAGTCCCTGCCGGAGCCGGCCGCAACAAAAATATTGTTTTAACTTTTTATACTTTTCCCCTGGTTTCTGTCTTTTATTAACGCTTTTTGTTTTGTTTTTTTTTCTCTGTGACACCATCACAGCTCTGATCAGCTACTTCATGGAGGAAAAACTGACAGTTTATTCTCATTCAAAGGTCGAAAAGTTCATAGTTCTGAAAAGGTTCTAAAATATTATTTTAAAAGGGTTTTCTAAAGTTTAGGAAATTACTCAACCGGCGAAAGTTGCGTAAACGTTTCCGGCTAAAGATTGACGCCGTCTTGCGTGTGATCAGAGGCCGTTCGAAAAATTAGCTAAACTCCAAAAAAGCCTAAAAAAAATCTCCAAAAAAAACCTAGCAGAATGACAATTTTAAAAAATTTTAAACCCTAACTTCTTAACATAATTATGAATAATAAAAAACATGAATATTATTCCAGAATAAATCAACTTAAATAACTTTCAATATTTTACTCTGTATAAAAATATGTATTGTCAAAATTATACAAGTTAGAAATAATCACAAGATAACATCAGTAATAATAACAACAAAATAAAATGATTTGGAGGGCCGGAAAGAATTACTCAGCAGGTCTGATCCGGCCCCCGGGCCTTGGCTTTCACACATGTTAACTAACGTGTCCCCCCACCACAGCCTTCCACACTCCTTATATTAGTTATTCAACACTTGATTGTGTCGTACAAGCATCCTCTCACACTCCCTTCCAGTGGGAACTAAAATAAAACCCATGTCACCGCTGAACCAAGATGGAAAAAGAAATTGCTTCTTATCTTCGGAATTGTTTTCTGAATTCCGTACAGCATCATTTGTCGTTGTTTTTTTTTTTTCCAATCCGCCTTTCTTACAAAAGCATCTTGTAGGTTTCCTATCTGGAAGGGTGTCTAGGGAAGAAACTCGATCTTTGTGGCTGCAACATCCTTTTCACCTTCGATTTCCATCTCCTGCTTGTTCTCACCTGCTCATGAGTGACGGGGATCAGGCGCTGCTTGGAGAGCTCCCTCAGGATGTTGACGTCTGTCCTCATGTCCAGTTTACAGCCTACCATCACCACTTTGGCTTGTGGACAGAACTCCTGAGTCTCTACTTGCCACTGTGGAGACAATAAATCACCATTGTTGTGCACTTTAGTTTGTTTAATCTCAGCTATGACAGTTTCATGATTTAAAATGCTAGAATACGGTTAGACAGATAGTGGACATATGACTTAAGAAGTTGGTGTTTCCTTTATGAGGAACATTGTGTTTTTAAAGACACATTTTAATCACCTTTTGATCTATTTTCTATTTGAAAAAAAAAAAAAAAAAAGGGTACTAAATGCCCGTTTTGAAACAGTTTTGAAACAGAAGATTAAACTTAAGATATATTGTTAGGGGGTAGGATTCAAAAAGTTTTTAACTTCTCTCTACTCTATTTCAACCTACATGGTGTTTTATTTTTTATATAATATATATACAAAAGTTTCTTTGTTGTTTTCTTGTTTTTTATTTTTTACTATGTACTGTTCAAAATAAAGGACTAAATAATTAAAAAACAAATCAAAGTATTTCTAGTTGTATTTTTAATTAGGATTATGTCATTTTTAAACAAAATCGATGGAGATAGTTTTGACAGTTTCTACCCCAATTGACAACAAGTCACCACTTTCAATAAAAAGTCAGTAAACATAATTGAATGTCCATTAGAATTGGACACAGAAAGCCCAAATTCCATAAACTTCAACTGAGACAAACCGCTATTACTCGGTAAATGTATTCGTCAGAATAACCATTCTCGCTCCGATATCTCTTTTTACCATCTTCTGGCTAAACCAAATTTTTTTCTCATTGAATATTTTCTTTATTGTAAGTTATTCAAGTTATAAGATGACCAATCGATGCCTCAGTAAAAGCATGTGGTGCTCGCTATCCCCCACCTCCAACGTTCGAAACATTTGACGGATTACCCGAGCCTGCTTTTAGTGCGAAGGGGTGTGGCTTTCCAATAAATTCACTTCTGATTAGAGAGAGGGGTTGCCATAGAAATGATGACTCAGACTGACTCGGACCAATCACTGCTTACTAGCATCATCTGGTTCCAATATGGTTAAGTCCATACCGCGGAAAAATGGCGACTGAATTGTCTTTATTTTGTTGAAATTGGAGGCAAGGAATTTTCTATAAGTGATGTCACAGGTACTTTGCCCATATCTATATATGTCAATGGGAAACGTCAATGCCAATTTCTGGATTTCGGGTTCAAATCTCTAATGTTCCGGCGTAGCTATGCTTCGATATTTCGCACCGGGCCTCTTATAGCCGGCTACATGTGCTAGCATCGAGTAGCAACAGTTCAGTGCGAACACTTTATGCTAATCATGCATTCAAGAATTTGCACATTCTAGAACGCACAACACATGCCCAGTGTGAACGTGGCATGAGTCGTGGGCGGGACCGTTGGCGCTGAGCAACTCCGCCTTCTTCCCGCTAACTGTTGTTGATTGGAGCAGGAAGCTTTTCACAGCTTATTTTCACATATAAGTGCATGTTTTTCCCTCCCGATTTAAACAATTTAAATAAATAAATACAAAAAAATTTAATTTTAAGTTTAATTTTCTTACCCCCATCTTTAGAAAAATGCCACAAGAATGTTAAAAACACCAAAGACATCATTTTACTCAGAGTGCATATTTAAATCATTTGAAAATAATAATAAAGTTTGGGATGTCAGGCGCTAAAAGTGTAAATGACTGAATTCTACAAATCAACACGTCTGTTTGTTTTTATTGGTTCCAGAAGCATAAAACGAAAAAGATATCATGAAAACATTTGTTTTCTTAGATCAATTACAATAAAATTTGTCTTCAGTTAATAACAAACTCTTGTGAGTCTCAAAGCTTTTAAAAAGGAGCAGCCAGAATTTATCCAAACGATCCGAGGCTGCCTGGTATGCAGAAATGAGGACAATTAATTTCTAAAAAAAAAAAAAAGTTAATGTTTTTTTCAGGTAGCCCTCAGCAGCAATGCTTTAAATTTTAATTAGGGAATTTCATTTATGAAATATGTAGCTCAAGGTTGAGTTGTGAAAGATTAGGTTAATACAGAAAACTGCATGTGTAACAGACAAAAAGGCAAATTAAAGCTCCAGTTTGGAGGAAATTAACTTAAAACTTGTTTCACCAGATTACAAACAGGAAATGGACTTTTCCACAAGAATCAAACCAGACAGAATCTTCATCAGTAGCTCTTAAATCCTCAACTCAAACATCCAGATATTACGTAAATATTTGGTCTTTAAGAACCTAATTAATAAACCTGTCATGTTTTGAAGGACATGGATAGATTTGACAGAAGGGCAAACAATGGATGCTAGCAACAAATTGGATTGGAAAACAAAGACTATAACAAATTGGACGTAAAAGACTTTCACAAATTACACATTTATTCACCTAAATGTCTTTAAGATTTTAAAAGAGGTCAAGAAATTCAAATGGAAAATTCTGCCACAATCTGATCATTCACAAAAAAAAAGAAAAATCTGCAATTGGACTCCAAAAAATAATCCAGAATGACAGTTATATCTTCTTATCTTTTGAATACTAATACTAATAATAATACATCTTTGTTTTTTGACATGTAACTATTAATGCAAGCTTTATCAAGCAAGCGTACGAGTTTAGGATCTATTAAGTCTATTAAGTTAAATTTTTTTTGAGTACGGAGCATTGCACTTGGTCTGTTTTCAGACTGACTTCCACCAGGTATGAACCAAAGTTGGTAAACAAAGCACATGACTAAAGAGCTCTTCAGTCATTGGCCAGGAACCACGAGGGCGGGGTAAAGCAACAAGAAAAAAAAGCTTTGCAATCCTTGTCGTGAAAGTTCGCTTACTCTTACTCTTACTTTTATACATTTTTGAAACGTCTGTATCAAGGTCAGAAACAACACTTTTTATTGCTCCTTTTGTACGGTGGAGACATGCTGCAAGATGGTTATTAACGAGAGAGAAAACATGCTAAGGGTTTATGACATATTGATTGTCTGGGAAAAAGTGTGAAAATCAATATGTACCACGTTAAAAGTTGTTTTAATGAGCCTGCATTCATACAACCACATTTCAGTGAGTTTCTGTGTCCATTGTTGCTCCACCTTTGTATGCGGTTCATGGTTGTCTACTTTCTGTTTTGTTTACACCCCGTAAAGCCTGGCTATGGTGGTCATTCAGTTTGGTTGTTCCACTCCGAGCATGGGGCCTATTCAGACTGAGAAAACTCAGAGTGAACCAGTATAAATATATATATATATATGTTTAAGGTAATATGAAACTATGAAACAGCATCATTGATTAATTCTTTAGATTAAACATCTTAAAACCGTGAACCATGAATGAAAAATATATTGACACAAACTTTAACTTGGACTGTATTTCCAAAATCTGAATTCCCTCAAACCCGCTGGGCTCTGACTTCAGATGAATACTGGCCTTTTCCTACACAATCAACAAATCTATTTCAGGTTTCACTCAGGAAAGGTTGAACAGTCTTCTCTCCTGAGGTATGAAATGTCACCTCAGAAACTCAGCTGAACCAACAACCTCTCTCCTCCCATCCAAGAGCGAAGCAGTTGTGGGATTGTCCGCATGCCGTGTGCAGAGAGTCCGGGTGTCCATTCATCCCGTCACACTTAACACAACCTTTGACCTTCCGCGCCCATCCCCAATCACATCCATTCACAAGCTTTGATTGTTTAACCCTCTCTCCTCCCCCAGCTGTCATGTAGAAACCTCCGAGCCCTTCTTCTTTCAGGAGGTCAAGAGTCTAATTTGGGAGGGCGATTGTGCAACAGGTTTTCCGTGTGCCCCTGAATTTCGGGGATTACCAGGGTGACAAGTAGAGGGCAGGGGTCATGGCAACCCCCTGCCAAGAAATTCATGGGAAAAGCTAAAGCAGGACTCGTTGTTGACAGAAGCCACTGAGGCTTGTCAGATGTATATGTGAGGTAGAAAAAAATGCATCTTGGATGAACCAAAACTTCAGGAGAAAAGCGTATACCTTTAAACCTCTAAAGAAGAGGCCAGTCGTGGGAACCGCCTTTATGTCCCACGGAGGGGTGCAGTTCAAAGACACATGGCTTCAAGGTGACAATTTTTTTTTTTTTTTTTTTGGCTTTAAAATGACCAAATAAAAAGGCACAGGGTGGTTTTAAATCACATCAAAGTCGAGGCCCGGGGGCCGGATCTGGCCCTCCAGATCATTTTATTTCATTGTTATTAATGGCCCAATGTTATCTTGCGCTTATTACTTACTTGTATAATTTTGACAAAATATATTTTTATTGAGAGTAAATATTTGAAAGTTATTTAAGGTTTATATTGATTTATTCTGGAATAATATTTCTGCCTTTTTATTATTCCTAATATGTTAAAAGGTTTTGGTTATAAAGTTAAAAAAATTGGCTTTCTGATAGCTTTTTGGACTATTTTGGCATTTACTAAGATTTTTAGGCTGTTTTAGAGTTTAGCTACTATTATAGCTACATGCTAGCTGTTTTGGCTAATTTAGCCTTTCATTTTTAAGTACTTTAGGCTATTTTGGAGTTAGGCTAATATTTCAGCTCCGTGCTAGCTGTTTTGGCTAATTTAGCCTTTCATTTTTAAGTACTTTAAGCTATTTTGGAGTTAGGCCAATATTTCAGCTCCGTGCTAGCTGTTTTGGCTAATTTAGCCTTTCATTTTTAAGTACTTTAGGCTATTTTGGAGTTAGGCCAATATTTCAGCTCCGTGCTAGCTGTTTTGGCTAATTTAGCCTTTTTTTAAAGTTATTTTAGGCTGTTTTAGAGTTATGCTAATATTTACATGCTAGCTTTTTTTGGCTAAATTAGCTTTTTTTTCAGTTTTTTAGGATATATTAAAGTATAGCTATGTTTTGAAGCTACATGCTAGCTGTTTTGGCTAACTTGAGTTTTTTTCTGGTTTTTTTGGCTAATTTGGCATTTTTTTTATTATATTTTGGCTGGCTATAATCTTTAGCATTTTTGAGATATCAACTTCAGCATTTTTAGCTAGCAATTTCCGCATATTCAGCTATCGGTATTAGCCACATACAGCTTACAACCTTCACACTAGCATTATCACAGGTAATACTATATATTTAGTTCATAAATAAAAAGTTATGGTTTTCAAGCTTTAAGAATGTAGTTTTAGAGTGTTCAGTAAATGTTTATCCTGTTCGGCCCGCGACCTAAGGTGTGTTTTTGATTTTGGCCCTTTGTGTGATTGAGTTTGACACCCCTGTTTTACATGCTGCAAACAAACCCGTTAGGATGGGCCTTTATCCACCTCCAGAACTTTATTTGTGGCCACTCTGTCTGAAACTGACTGTAAAAACACACCACAGACGTAATTTGAAAACCCCACCCAGCTAATACACCTTTTTTTAACTCCAGTATAATGGCCTCTTAGCAATTAGCTGTCTTTACAGCTCTCATTTGGGCATAAAAGCTGAATTTTACATTCGTAAAACTTAAGGAAAGTCATTTCCCAGCTCTGCAGTAGATAAAGTTGGTTAATTTGCATATCTGACGTTTCAGTTCGCCCCACTTGGCTGCAAAGCCTCTGCTTTCATTCTTCGTGCTGACCTTCCATTTCTCCCAGGGACATGGGTCAAGTATCTATGGACAATTTGATGAAATAAAGGATTGGGACGCCTTAACCACTGAGCTGATTTCCTCAGTGTTGAGCTTTGAAACGCTGCTGCCACAGAAATCTGAGATGCTGATCAGGAAAAAAAAACACACAGAGCTGTTTTCTGCTGCGTTTTGCCGTATGGCAGCAGATATTAAATGCTGATGTAAAATGTTAAAGGAGAGTAATAAAACACTGACCTTTTTTATGACACTGTCGAGAGTCTCTGGGCGGCTGATGTCGAAACAGATGAGGACTGCATCCGAGTCGGTGTATGCCAGCGGCCTCACATTGTCGTAATAAGATGAACCTGCGGACACAACATAACATATGGCATGAGGTCATGACATCTTTTGAGGAATTCCTGTAAGGGCTTGGTTTTTAGCCAGGATTTACTCTACAAGCATCTGCGTTCTAACCACACGGCTCCTTCTGTCAATTAGAAACACGCTCGCACGTCACCAGAAGGTGATCCTGAGGTCATAAATGCACGCGCAGCACATTAGAGAGGACGCCATGACACTCACTCGGACATGCTGCAGCTTGACTGCACTCTGCAGATGCAAATGAGTCTTAATCCCCACATTTATTCATGCATATTTAGGTAAGGTTTTCTCTGGGGTTTCCACGCACCTGTGACCTCCCTTTTATTACTGGGTTTCAGGAGGAATGTTGAGGGGTTACTCAAAAGAAGCTTGAGCTAAAAAGTGGAATATAGTAGACTGAGAAGTGGAAGCATGTGTGAGTTCACTATAGCCTTAAAGCTCGTTTCAAAGTCTTTCCGGCCCTCCAGATCAATTTATTTTATTGTTATTAATGGGCCGATGTTATCTTGCACTTATTTCTAACTTGTGTAACTCTGACAAAATATATTTTTATGGTAATAGTTTTAAAAATATTATATTGAAAGTTCTTTAAGGTTTAAAATAATTTTAAAGTTCTGCTAGCTTTTTGAACTATTTTGGCATTTGCTAAGATTTTTTTAGGCTATTTTGGAATTTATCTAATATTTTAGCTACATGCTAGCTGTATTGGGAAATTTAGGGTTTTCTATTAAGTTCTTTAGGCTGTGTTGGAGTTTATCTAATATGTCAGCTACATGCTAGCTGTTTTAGCTTTTTTAGTCTTTTAGGCTACTTTGGAGTTAGGTTAGTATATACACGCTAGCTGTTTTGGCTAACTTAGGCTTTTTTGAAGTGTTCATTTGGCTATTTTGGAGTTTAGCTAATATTTCAGCTACATGCTTGCTGTTTTGGCTAATTTAGGCTTTTTAAAAATGTTTTAAACTGTTTTGGCATTAGGCTAATATTTACATGCCAGCTGTTCTGGATAATTTAATTTTATTGGCTATTTTGAAGTTTAGCAAATAGTTTTTCAGCTACATGCTAGCTGCTTTGGCTAACCTAAGTTTTATTAAAGTTTTATAGGCTAATTTGGCATTTAGCTAATATTTGAGCTGGCTATCAGATTCAGCGTTTTCAGCTATTAACTTCATTGATTTCAGCTATTATCTTTAGTGGCCAAATTCAGTTTACAGCATCCCCACTATTTTAAACAATGGTTTATATTTATTATATAACTATATGTTAAAATCCTTCCCAGTGTTTTTTTAACCCTTCCGCTCTCCTAGGCTTGTTGACATTAAAAGTGGGGTGATCTGGACTCCACAAGACAGTGCGCCGAACTTTTTTTATTCAGTAATTGTTGATATTTACTGGTGTCCAATGACAGACATTAAGTCTTGTCCACCTTTGTTATGGAAGGGCTAACGCTTCGATGTAAGGTTGGGGTCAACTGGTCCCCATAAGAGAGCACGAGGGTTAATTAAGATTTTGCAGTTTTTAGCCAAAATCAAAAAAATCTGTTTCGTTTTTTTGAACATATTTTCTGCCGAGCAGCAGTACCTCACTAGAAATTCGCCTCTGGATTGTGGGCGGGGATGTTGGACGTTAGAAGTCAGAAGTTAGACTCCACTACTTTCCCATCAGCCCTTTACACACTCTCCTGCTAGCTTATAGCATCTCACTAGTCCAAGCTAACATTGCCAGACAATAGAGCTATCCAGCTATACAGTTTTGAACCAGATGACGATTCAACCAAGGAAAAAAAAAAAAACAAACTAAAGGCTGTCAGCAGCTTGCGAATCGGGCAGGGCAGCCAAAATTTAAATATCTGAAGTTTGGCAGGTCGCATCTGCCAATAAGGAGCTCAGCTTTGGCCACGCGACTCGCTACAGAGAGCCCCTGCTGTGTGTGGAGGGATAAAGATCTCCGTACTTTATTTTTTCCCCTCAAGTTAAAATGAGACAGTCAGCCTTCAAGCTCAGCCACAGAAACACTGTGGAAACGGCTGTCATTCAGACACATGCCCATTTACTGGGAAAATCTTTTAATTATCATATAAACTCAAACATGGAGACATGATTACCGATGTTTTTGTAGAACTTTCCACCATAAATAAACCTGATTTCTCCAAATCTTCTGTCTCTTCCATACATTCTAAGTAAGATATCCACAGATGCCGTTTCTTAAAGCGATCATCTTAAATAGCTGGTAGCTCCTCCCACACACACCTCGCCACGTTTTCCAAACACATTCTTTGATAGGCAACTAACAGCAAATTTGTTGCGCAGCGAAAGAGGGGCGGGGCAAATGCTAAAGGGCAATCTGTTGGTGTCTAAAAACAGGATCACTTTGGTGAAAGTGGTGGTTAAAAGTAAGCTGTAAATTTTTAAGTATATATTAATATTTAGCATAGGTTGCTGTACCCTGTTTCTGCTTTTTAGAGGACTTTTGTGTTTAACATTTCCAAAGTTGGGTTTTCATTTATAAGACTGTTAAAACATTAAGGTTTCCCATGATTACAAGATTCCAAAAACATAGAATACCATGGGAAAGTGTGTTCATTTCCATAATTCCATTCAAAAAATGTTATTTTTCCAGATTAAAGATTCTTGGCACAATGTTTTACTGATTTAAAGTATCTATTTTATTTATTTGACATAAATTGAGGTTCCAACCCATCAAAGCCACTAAAACAGGATTTCTGGAAAATTAGAATCCTGAGGAAAAATCACCATTATTAAAGACAAGTATTGAACTTTTCCTTTATATTCTTTTTTTTTTTTAAAGGATCTGTATCTTGTGATGTTTTGATGCAAGTATCAATGATCTCTTTAACTCCAGACAGATTTCAGTAAAAATGTTTAACACTTTTTTAGAATGTGGAATTTTTTTGATCACTAGTTGTCTATGAAAAAAATCTCATAGAAAACTAATTGTGTTTATTTTATATCATGTAAATTTTTAAAAAATAGACGTCTAAACATGTCCAAAGATTAAGTAGCTAAAATAGAAGACCTCAATATGCAGATATATCTTTCAGAACACTGTAAGTAGACATCTAGTAGAACAAAATAGTTGAGATGTCCAGTAGACACCGACACCTACATCTACTTGTATAATTGACATTTTTTGCCCAATTGGATCATTATTCCTTATTTTGGTAATATCTAAGGTTTGTGCTTTAGCGAGTCACTATTTTATACAACGTCTGGTGTGTTTCTGCTCTCATTAGAAGCTTGTAAAAACGTCTGGGTTCTTGATCGCAATAAAACTCACATTTTTGGTGGCACATGTGAAACCACAGCAGAAAATGACTAAATTAGATTAAATGTTTGCACACATTGGAATGTTTAACATCTCCAAAGTGACATTTGTTTCCTGAAGGTCATATAATCTAATTGATTTGAATTTTGGTGCATAAGTGCTGCATGCCAGACCTGACACAATAAACAGCCTGTTAAAGAGCTGAATGCCTTTGTCTGGCTTGGAAAATGGAGTCTGCATAATGGAGCAACAGCATGTTTTAGCATCTCTGGGTTTTCTTTGTTGGTGATGGAGTGAGACCCTGGCAATGGCTGCACGCGGCCCGCATCCCCCATCACTCAGCTAGCTGTCCTGCGGTGACCTGTTTCCCCCCCACGGAACAATGCAACAGGCCGCTCGCTGCAGCATCACAGGCTGCACAATAAAGAATAGTTCCTTTTGTGTCCCTGAAAGTGAGAGAAAAGTGTTCGTTTACAATCTGTTTCTCGCTCAAATTCACCCGAATTGTGTTTTTTTATGCACAATACCGCCCCCTGTAGTTAAAAAGGGAAAAGTGTGAACAACTACTTAAACGGCAAATTTGACATATGCACGTTTTAAACCAAAGAGTAAAACGCACAAGGGACCAAAATCCTAAACACACCTTAGGTCACGGGCCAAACAGGATAAACATTTATTGGACACACTAAAACTACATTTTAAAACTTTAAACTGTGACTTTTTAACATAGTTATGAACTAGATATATAGCATTACCTGCGATAATGCTAGTGTGAATGCTGTAAGCTGAATTTGGCCGCCGAAGATGCTAGTGCTGAAAGCTGAAAATACTGAAATTGATAGCTAAAAACACTGAAGCTAATGGATGAAAATGCTAAAGTTAAGAGCTAAAAATCCTGAAGCTGAAAGCCAGCTGAAATATGAGCTAAATGCCAAATTACTCTAAAAAACGGGGAAAAAAAACTTATGTTAGCCAAAACAGCTAGCATGTTGATGAAAAAGTAGCTAAACTGCAAAATATCCTAAAAAATTTGAAAAAGTCTTAATTAGGCAAAACAGTTAGCGCGTAAATATTAGCTTAACTCCAAAACTGGCAAAAAAACATGTAAAAAGGAAAGCCTAAATTAGCCAAAAAAGCTAGCATGAAGCTAAAATGTTAGCTAAACTCTAAAATAGCCTAAAAAATCTTAGTAAATGCCAAAATAGTCCAAAGAGCTAACAAAATGCCAATTTTTGAAACTTTAAAACTGTTACTTCTTAACATAACTATGAATAATGAAAAGGCAGGAATATTATTCCAGAATAAATTAATTTAACCCTTAAATAAACTTTTAAATATTTTACTCTCCATAAAAATATATTTGGTCAAAATTTAGTTAAAGTTAGAAATAAGCGCAAGATAACATCAGGTCTACATTCCATTGACAATATTTAGAAGTAAGCATTTTCATCAAAGAAATATGAACGATTAGCCTCCTATTAAATCTATTTAGGTCAAGATTAGTTTGGCTCTATGATGCTGAGAGAGCAGAACGTGTACGCACAGATACAACAGAGGAAAAAGTGGGGGAAAAAAGCAACCTATAACACAAAAGTCCAACAGTCAGCAAAGCTCACATTGTTCGACAGCCAACTCTGATTGGTTGCGGTCACACATGAGGAGCTGTAGCTGCTGAGGTTAGACTTTAATGTGTATCTCAGAGCGTCAGAGCCGAGCTCAGGTCGGAGAAGAAAAGCAACGGAGCATTTGGGGATAGAGGGGAGGAAAACAGAATGAACGGTTTGAAAACAGGAACTGGTGGGGAGAGGGCGGGAAAATGGGATTTCCTAAATGAGGAGAGTTGATTGAAAACCAGCAGTTTGTTCAGATTTAATTATTGGTAAGATCCGTTTGGAGTAAAATAACCGTAATAGGACTGTCCTCCCAGAGCAGACACTCTGAGCTCCTTCTGCTCTGAGGGACAGAAGAGCTGCATCAGCACTTCTGCAGCGTCCAGAGAAAAATCGCAATGAGAGACAGCAGAGGGGAAGAAACCATGCTCGGTGCAAGGCACTACTAAAGTCCAATCACCATAGCATCTGAGAGGAGAACAGAGGACAGCGCCGTTTCTAAATGGGGATCCAGAGGGCGGGAGTGAGTGTTTTTGGTCGGTAATAAGAGAAGCGGACTCCGCAGGACAGATCAAATAAAGAGGTATGGGAACTCTGGGCTGCTGGTGGGGCTGGCCTGTGCCCATTCACTGTGAGGTGGAACAAAAGGTCAATTGAATTTTAGACAGAAGGAAGGAAGAGATGGATGAAGCAGGAGGGTGGGGGAGCATGGCAGGAACCATTAAAAACCCTCGTGCCTGGCGAAGGGTGGGGAGTCTGCCACACAGTGCCAAAGAAAAGACAGAAAAAAAAAAAAACAACATCCTCTCTCTGCGCTCTGATTTACAGTTGCTCACTGCGGTTTACGTCTTTATTTCTAATTAGTGCTAAGCAACGCGGCGGAGATGCCGAGAAGAGGTGACAGAAGTAGGAGGCAAACCCCGCCCATCAGTCAAGCTTCATCAAAAGCCAGAAATATCCCAGAGGCTGCAGAGGCAGACAGGAGCTCGTGGAGTGCTAATGTACAGTAATAAGCCTTGAGGGTTTGAGCTATAACTTCATTTATGTCTCTACACGCTCTCGCTCCTCCGTGGGGAAAAGCCTGTCTGAAACATGACAGCTCTCTAACTGTTCACTCAAACGTTCCCCTGGGATGGCCTCGCTTTAAGAGGACAGACGATCATATAAACTTTATGGAGAAACTAGAAGAAAACTTCATTTATCTCATATCACAGCAGGAGTCTGTCTGTTTGTCTGTTTGTGGCACAGCTGAAGAGCAAACTATTATGAATGGGGAAGAAGCCTGAGGCCTTTCTGATATGCATGTGCACATATGGCAGGGAATCACAAGCTACAAACACCTCATTAGACTATATTAGCACTCTTTAAAAAAATGGACAAAAATAAACCAAATAATCAGTTAAGGACAACACAGCCATCATGTATTCTCTCTTTTACCATTTTCACCTTCAAACTAAAAGCAAAGTCATTACATTAATTTAACAGTCGACTAATCACAATTATTTTTCCGATTTGTCGACTAGTTGGGTCATGCGTAAACTGGATGTTAAACACGCATCTTAACAATTATTTGCTTTAAACTTGAAGTGTTTAAGCTATGTGGTAACTAAAAACAAAGACAACTCGATATCTGGCATTACATGCGATAGTGCTAGTGTGAATGCAGTAATGTGGCTGCTGAAGATGCTGAAACTTTTAGCTAGCTGGAAATGCTAAAGCCAAAAACTTGCAAATATATTAGCTAAATACCAAATAGACCAAAAAATTGAGAAATGTCTAATTTTGCCTAAACAGCTGGCATATTATTAAGATATAACCTAAACTCCAAATTATTCTAAAAATTGGAAAATATTCTAATTTTGCTGAAACATCTAACAAAATCCTAAAGTATTGACAAAACTACAAATTATCATGAAAAAAACCTGAAAAAAGTTATAATTTTGCCAAAACAGCTAGCATAATGCTAAAGTACTAGTTAAATTGCAAATTATCCTAAAAAATTGACAAAAAATTCAAATTTTCCAAAACATGATGCTAAAATATTAGCTAAACTCCAAACTAGCGTGAAAAACTGAAAAATTTCTAATTTTGCCATAAAAAAATAGTATAATTCTAAAATATTAGCTAAACTCCAAATTATCCTAAAAAAAAAACAGGAAACATTTCTAATTTTGCCAAAAACAGCAAGCATGATGATAAAATATTACTTAAATTCCAAAGTAGTGCAAAAAAACCGGAAAATATCTAAATTCGCTAAAAACAGCTAGCATATTGCTAAAGCATCAGCAAAACTCTAAATCATCTTAAAAAAAATTTTGGAAAACATTTTAATCTTACCAAAAATAGCTAGCATAATGCTAAAATATTAGCCAACCCCAAATTATCCTAAACAAACTGAAAACATCTCCAATTTAGCTAAAAAAGCTAGCACAATGCTAAAATATTAGCTTAACTCCAAATTAGCCTAAAAAACAGGAAAAACATCTAAATTTGCCATTATCTCAGCATTTGTCAAAATTTGCCAAAAACAGCTACCATGTTGCTAAAATAAAAGCTAACCTCCAAATTACCTTAGAAAACTTAATAGTTGGTGAACATTTTCAAGTTTGAATTCTGTCTGTAGCTGAAAGTTTGCAGAAGTTCACAAGTTTCAGTGTGCACAAAGTTTTTGAAGGATTTGAGCAATTTCTCATTTATTTTCTATGGGACATATTTTGATCAATATTTCAAAATCTATAACATTAATGAATACCAAAAGTACAAGCAGTAATACTACAGTGTGAATGCTGTAAAACATTCATACAATTAGGACAATAGATTTTTTTTAAACTTTCATGAATCCTGTAGTTTCTTTCCTTAATTTGTTTCTGCCATTAAAACAAGACTTAAATCATGAAATACCAATTCTGCCTTGCAGATGTCACATTGGACACTTTTGTCTTTTCTTTATTTCATTTTTTTTATTTTTCCCACTTTTAAGCTCCGTGGATGTGTTGTGACGCTTCCTATAATATCCTGTGACATCACTACTGTGCATGTGTCAAAGACAATGGCAGAAGCTGGGTTTAAAAAAAAAAGGACTTATCGACTATTGAATTAGATATATCTTTTTTTTTTAACTTCCACTCCAAATTTTTGAACTTTATTTTTTCTGCTTGGAGATAAACACATGGAGGAGTGGAAGCATCTCTCCCTTGAGAGGAGGTGGATTCACTTTGACCTGGAGTGCCGCTCAGCTGTGCAAGAAAGCATGTGTTTCATCTCCGCATCCTTCGACCACCCCACATCCAGGAACCAAACTTGTTTACCGCACATGCAGCTGGAGTTCCTGACCCTATTGGTAGTGCAGAATTGGTCGGCCCACACTCGAGTAGGAGAGAATTCACGCGGCACAGGGACAGACAAACTTCATCACGGCAAAAATGAAAGACTGGAGGTTATGTTATTTTCTTGCAGTCGGAGTGCAACACGACCTGAACTGATAGAGGAAAGGTAGAGATAACTGCTTCTATACTTCAAACTTTAGTTTGGAGTTTATTATATTTATACATTTTTGAAAATTATATAATTGATTGGATATAGCTGGAGCCATTTTAGTTTTAAGTTTATCACCATTTGAGGCAAGAATAACTTGTGATTTCAGAAAGTAAACACAAGATATTTGTGGTTACATAAGCAAATATCTATTTTTTTATTTGTTTCCACTGAATTTAAGAAAATAAAATCTCCAACAAGCTTGTTCACATGTGGCCAGATATAATTTTCACTACAGCTTTGCTAAAGGTACATTTTAATAGTTATTTGATCTCAAAATCACATAAAAAGTTTTCTAATAGTCAATTTAATCCATTTTCAAGTTTAATTATTCGCCATTGTGGCTGTTAAAATATCCAGGGTTTGGGATGACATTGTCAAAGGAGCTAAAAAAAAGAAACCTTTAACCTTTAAATAATTGGATCATTTACAGTCATTGGTTCACATCCCCCAGGAGAGTCTGCTTTTAAAAAATCTTATTCTAATTTATTCCAGATAAGATCTGAGTGTTATTAATGCAAATGTCATTTGCAAAAGTGTTTCAGAGGAGATCCAGTCACTTCCATCATCTCTGATTTCTCCAAATTCTTGAATATTTTACATTAGAAAGATGATCAAATACTCACATTTTGTTTTTTACTTCTTATTCTGGAAGTGTTTTTCCATTTTTAAACGACTCTTTTAAGGTTCCCAAATTTGACCTTTCAGATGCTCTTCTAAACTGGTTAGTTGCAGGAAACAAGCCAATAATTTAATAAAGTCAATTGAACTGATTGAGTTTCAGATCTTTCAAAAGAGAGCGTCCTCTGGTCGTATGCGGACAAAGAGATAAAGCTGATGATAATAACTTGACACGGTCATCTGTGTCCACTCTTCAAAGGCGTTGGCACGCGGGCGGAGCAGAGGAGGTCACATGGGGTTAAATGGCCATTAACCTTTCATTTTTGCAACCTTCACATGGGAGATATTGATCAAAGCTCTAACTCTTTTTCTCTGAAGGAGGTGCAGCCTTTAAAGGGCGTTGAGCACCTTTTACGGATCCACTCTGTTGCCTCGTCACAGCAGAGCCGACAAAAGGACAGAGTAGTGTCTATCGGCCAGACACTTCAGAAGTATCAAACTGCACAAATGTGTCCAATCTCACATTCTCTCAACACCAGCCTCTCTTAAGAATCACAACACACCCGACCCGCCAGAGACACAGCAGAGGTGCATTTCATCTCCGCCGTCTGATCTCTGAGTCTGTCTCAGGTTGTGGCTCTCGCTTTCAAAGATCACTTTGCGTCTTTGTCGCTCCTTTTCTTCTGCTGATCTGAGCACACACTCTGTGTCTGTTTGGAAAAAGTTGCTTCAATTTTCCCCTGTGAGCTCCGCAACAATGAGACAGACTGTGACAACCTTAACTCCCTGGGAAGTTCAGGTGTTGTGGTGTTATAATTCAAAAACTAACTGGGCTTTCTTTTGCTGGGAGAAGTCAGGAGCTGGCTCTAAAGCAGGGGTCCCCAAGCTTTTTCTTGTGGGGGCCACATAACTGTTTTCTTCTCTGATGTGGGACCGGGGTTAGTTTGTAGGCTAACAGAAAAAGGTGTAACAATAACACCCTAAACTTGAACATTTATGGTTTTAAAGAAAGCCACACATAGCCAAATTTTAAATAATTCATTTCTGTAATATTCATAGAAAAAAATTACAATAAAACATTTTAAAAACTAGATATATAGCATTGCCTGCAATAATGCTAGTTTGAATGCTATAAGCTGAATTTGAGGATGCTAGTGCTGATAGCTGAATATGCTGAAACTAATTACTAAAAACGCTGATGTTGATGGCTGAAATACCTGAAGCTAATAGCAGAAAACGCTGAAGCTGATAGCTAGCTAGAATATTAGCAAAATGCCAAATTAGCCTAAAAAACAAACTGGTAAAATGTCTAATTTAGCCAAAACAGCTAGCATAAGGTTAACATATTAGCTAAACTCCAAATTAGCCTAAAAAACTGCAGAAAAGTTTAAATTAGCCAAAACAGCTAGCAGGTAGCTGATATAAAAGCTAAACGCAAAATTAGCCTGAAAATTTTGTAAAACGTGTAACTTAGCCAAAACAGCTAGCATAAAGCTTAATTATTAGCTAAGCTCCAAATTAGCCAAAAAAACTGAAAGAAATCCTAAATTAGCCAAAACAGCTAACATGTAGCTGAAATATTAGCTAAACTCCTAATCATCCTTAAAACCCTTGTGCTCTCTTATGGGGTCCAGATGACCCCACCCTTTACATCAAGGCATTAGCAAGGTGACAAGACTTCATGTCTGTCATTGGACACCAGTAAAGATCGACAATCACTGAAAAAATTAGCCAAAACAGCTAGCTTTTGGTTAAAATATTAGCTAAACCCAAAAATATCCAAGAATTCTTTTGTAACTGCCAAAACAGTACAAAAATCTAGCATAAAAAGATCTGAATATTTTAATAGCTGAATAAGCTGCAGAGCTCTGGACGTCCAAACAATGTACGGAAGAAAAATAATAATAATAATAAAGACACAAAGAAAAATTGAAGAAAAAAAAAAGTCTATCCTCCCCTGTCATAGTTCAGATTGCAGGCTTCTTGCTTTTAAGGACTGAACCCTATTTAACCATCATGCATTACTCAGACCCCTATCTCATCAGCATGATCCAAAATTTCCTTTAAAACCTTTTGTATTTAACTTGGTCTATGTTCTCTGCCATGTAGTTCATCATCATTCCACTAGGGGCAGAAGAGGATCTTTTCCTGCTCATTTCAAAATGGCTGCTTCCTTGAAATCTCAAAACACTCTTGGCGGGAAAAGTTTTGTTAATTTTCAAAGCTTTATGTTAAGAATAACCCAACTATTGTTGTTCCATTTTTTTAAATGACTTCTTGCTGTATTGAAAAAATGCAAAATTATTTGATAATTAATTATCAAATTAAACTCAATATTTTTAGATCTTAAACTAATATTGTTGTGAACAAAAACACTCCCAACATTTGTAACTGATACAATCCAAATCTAATAATATTTTAATAATCAATCTATAATATTCCTTTTTTGTGTGGATTAAAAAAATATATATATATCTTGATTGCCTATATTTGATTTTTCTGTCAATTTCTTGACTTAATGGACCCACTCCGATCATCTTTTGATTTAATTTGAAGGTATTTCAGTGACCTTTTGACAAGTATTATTCTCATATTTAGCCAAAATGTAATAAAAATAATAATCCTGTGTCATTTATGACAGTTTTTACAGAGCAGCAGTAGTTTATTAGAAATTCACCCTTGAGTTGTGGGCAGGACATGGAGCAACCCCGCCTCCCCTTCCCCTCACTATTGCTGAGAACTCTCCGTTTTTGTGCACTCCCGCTTGTGTAACAGGATGAGATCTGTCCTTTTGTTTTAATTAAACAAACTAATTTATTGGTTGTCACTATGTTTTTTTCCTTCTGTATTCAGTGTTGGGTTGGCAGCTCCTTCTTAATGCAAAATAAATCAGCATTTTATGTCTTTTATGCAATAAATTCTGTTATTATTTGAGGTTTGACATGGAAAAATGCAAAAACTATAAAGATATTGACGTTTAATTTAAATGTAGTTGATCTCCCTCTAACTGTAACCCTCATATAAGACGGGCAGCTATCGCTGTGATTTCTCTTTTCTTTTCAAAAATTCGTCATAAATGGAGGTGGTCTCCAAGGGGGCTGCTGTGTCCCAACGTCTTTTATTTTTTTAAACACAATGTCAAAGTGATCCAGTTACGCTAGCTTACAGCCCCCACAACCTCAAACTATCCAATCGTACAGTTTTGAGCCAAATTCCAGCTCAAACGGTACATGGATCTTCTCGCCTATGGAGGGATTTTTGTGCCAAAAGTCAAAGTTTTGAGATCAAAATTTCATAAACTGCAAATAGAATAAAAAAAAATATTTTAAGAATCAAAATTCATAATTTGCAAATGAAAATATATATATTTGCAACAAATGTTTTTAGATATGTTGCGTCTCATCTTGCTATCTTCAATTTTGCGTCCATGCGTGTCACTTTAGTGTGACGTTTGTGCCACCAAACAGCCTGCTGATTGGTTTAGGTTAGAATAAGTTCTATTCAATCTAACATGGTGTCTACTACAAGGTTCAAACACTGAACACTTTTTTACCCTCGATTTAGTCTATCTGGTGGAAGAAAATGGCATTTTTTAAATGATTCACATTTAAATTGAGCATTTATTCAATTTTATTTTGTAAGATTTTTGAATTTATGGCGATAACCGTCAAATAAACTGTAAAGTTTATCTGTTATCATTAAACTAAACAGCCTTGTGTGATCTATGAATCTTCCAGAGCAAAATATTCTAAAAAATGCAGATTTTTTATTTCATGTTATCTTGTACTTCCCAACAGTGTTTTGGATTAAATAAACAGCAGAAGTAAGTCCTAAGAATGATTGCTTTACAGAGTTGTGGCGTATTTTCTGCATCATATTTTTAACTGCATTTTTTTTGTCTGCTCTTGATTCACATCAATTTGAATTCAAAAAAATACTCACACGTGGAATTTTGAGCTCAGTTTTTGGTTGTCCTCCATCATCAGAAAAATGCCACAAGAACATGTTAAAAACACAAAGTAGCTCTTTAATTCACTACCAGTGACTGCATAAAAGCCACTCTAAAAGGTTCCAACTCAGATGCAGCTTTTACAATCATCTCCACATGCTTCTGGAAAAGGCAATCACATCTTTCATTTCCACTCCTGACACCTTTGTCAGCCTCACACACTTCTTTTGAAACTTGAAGATTTTCATTAAAACTTGTAATAACAATGTGACTGCTGCCTGTCGGACCACAGCTGTTGGTCCCGTTGGAAAGAATGGATGAAAATATTCAGTCTGAGCGGGCACCAGACTGAAGAATGAAAGAAGACACTGTTCGCTCCACAAGGTCCACTTGCTTCAGTGCACAGCCGCACAAACACGTCCCTATCATGTCGGTATCTATACCCGAAAAACCCACTTTGCAACTCCAGGGGAGGCCACCGGGGAGACGTGGCACCACTTCAAGAGCAATTTCTCTGCCGCAAAAGCAGCAGAAAGAGAGCGCTTTGCATCTTGTTTATAAATAAAGTCATCCATAAATGATCGGATCTGTTGAGTGTGTGAGGGAAGCACAGGTAGGGGGTGATGGAGGTGAAATGCATCCTCGCCTCACATATCCTCTTACGCTCCAAAAGGTTGCAGAGAAACGCTGAGAGGGTTTTGCTCATGTGAAGGGGGGGGGGCAGAGGGACTTTGCGCCCGCTTTGGGAATGGCAGAAACAGTCAGCGAGGCTGTTTGAAGTGATCTGATCAAAGCCGGAGCTGCAGCGGTTACTGTTGCGCAGAGCTGGCCGCCAGAAAACACACAGAGAGAGCCACGGTTCCCCGGGTGGGTTATCTGTGCGGATGGATGCTGCCGAGGAGAAAACAAACGCTTGGTTCAGTGTCAGCGGGGATGAGTGCGAACGTCTTCTCAAGCTGACGTCTGACAACACCTCAGAAATGTCTGCAACTTGAAACAATGGCCTGTTAAGCTCCGATCTGTCAAAGCATTTGAGCTGAAAATGCACAAATATAAACTAGAAACACGTGTCAGAGTCAAGTCCAGATCATTTTATTTTATTGTTATTTTATTATTGTTATTTAAGGTGAAATTGATTTATTCTGGAATAATATTCCTGCCTTTTTTATATTCATAATATGTCAAAAAGTAAAATTTCTAACGTTAATTTCTAATTTCTAACATTTTTAGGCAATTTTGGAGTTTAGCTAATATTTCAGCTACATGCTAGCTGTTTTGGCTAATCTAGGCTTTTTTGTTTTTTTAAGCAGTTTTTGAGTACAGCTAATATTTTAGCTACATGCTAGCCGTTTTGGCTAATCTAGGCTTTTTTTTGTTTTTTAAGCAGTTTTGCAGTTTAGCTAATATTTCAGCTACATGCTAGCTGCTTTGGCTAAATTAGGCTTTTTTATTGTTTTTTTTCTTTTTTTTTTTAGCAGTTTTGGAGTTTAGCTAATATTTTGGCTACATGCTAGCTTTTGGCTAATTTACGCCTTTTTTTTTGTTTTTGAGGCTGTTTTAATTAAGCTAATATTTCAGCTACATGCTAGCTGATTTGGCTTATCTAGGCTTTTTTTTTTTTTTTAAGCAGTTTTTGAGTATAGCTAATATTTTAGCTACATGCTAGCCGTTTTGGCTAATCTAGGCTTTTTTGTTTTTTAAGCAGTTTTGCAGTTTAGCGAATATTTCCGCTACATGCTAGCTGTTTTGGCTAAATTAGGCTTTTTTATTTATTTATTTATTTTTTTTTAGCAGTTTTGGAGTTTAGCTAATATTTTGGCTAGATGCTAGCTTTTGGCTAATTTATGCCTTTTTTTTTGTTTTTAAGGCTGTTTTGAAATTAAGCTAATATTTCAGCTAGATGCTAGCTGTTTTGGCTAATCTAGGCTTTTTTTGTTTTTTTAAGCAGTTTTTGAGTACAGCTAATATTTTAGCTACATGCTAGCCGTTTTGGCTAATCTAGGCTTTTTTTTTTTTAAGCAGTTTTGCAGTTTAGCTAATATTTCAGCTACATGCTAGCTGCTTTGGCTAAATTAGGCTTTTTTATTTTTTTTTTTTTTTTTTTAGCAGTTTTGGAGTTTAGCTAATATTTTGGCTACATGCTAGCTTTTGGCTAATTTACGCCTTTTTTTTTGTTTTTGAGGCTGTTTTGAAATTAAGCTAATATTTCAGCTACATGCTAGCTGATTTGGCTTATCTAGGCTTTTTTTGTTTTTTTAAGCAGTTTTTGAGTATAGCTAATATTTTAGCTACATGCTAGCCGTTTTGGCTAATCTAGGCTTTTTTTGTTTTTTAAGCAGTTTTGCAGTTTAGCGAATATTTCCGCTACATGCTAGCTGTTTTGGCTAAATTAGGCTTTTTTATTTATTTATTTATTTTTTTTAGCAGTTTTGGAGTTTAGCTAAATTTTGGCTAGATGCTAGCTTTTGGCTAATTTATGCCTTTTTTTTGTTTTTAAGGCTGTTTTGAAATTAAGCTAATATTTCAGCTAGATGCTAGCTGTTTTGGCTAATCTAGGCTTTTTTGTTTTTTAAGCAGTTTTTGAGTATAGCTAATATTTTAGCTACATGCTAGCCGTTTTGGCTAATCTAGGCTTTTTTGTTTTTTAAGCAGTTTTGCAGTTTAGCTAATATTTCAGCTACATGCTAGCTGTTTTGGCTAAATTAGGCTTTTTTATTGTTTTTTTTTTTTTTTTTTTTAGCAGTTTTGGAGTTTAGCTAATATTTCAGCTACATGCTAACTTTTGGCTAATTTACGCCTTTTTTTTGTTTTTGAGGCTGTTTTGAAATTAAGCTAATATTTCAGCTACATGCTAGCCTTTTTGGCTAATCTAGGCTTTTTTGTTTTTTAAGCAGTTTTGCAGTTTAGCGAATATTTCCGCTACATGCTAGCTGTTTTGGCTAAATTAGGCTTTTATTTATTTATTTATTTTTTTTAGCAGTTTTGGAGTTTAGCTAATATTTTGGCTAGATGCTAGCTTTTGGCTAATTTACGCCTTTTTTTTTTTTGAGGCTGTTTTGAAATTAAGCTAATATTTCAGCTAGATGCTAGCTGTTTTGGCTAATCTAGGCTTTTTTTGTTTTTTTTAAGCAGTTTTTGAGTATAGCTAATATTTTAGCTACATGCTAGCCGTTTTGGCTAAATTAGGCTTTTTTATTTATTTATTTATTTTTTTTAGCAGTTTTGGAGTTTAGCTAATATTTTGGCTAGATGCTAGCTTTTGGCTAATTTACGCCTTTTTTTTTGTTTTTGAGGCTGTTTTGAAATTAAGCTAATATTTCAGCTACATGCTAGCTGTTTTCAGCTAATGTAGGCTTTTCTCAATTTTTAGGCTATTTTTGTAGTTTAGCTATTTTTTCAGCTACACGCTAGCTGTTTTGGCTAACCTAGGTTTTTTTTTTCTTTTTTTAGGCTAATTTGGCATTTAGCTAATATTTTAGCTGGCTATTAACTTCAGCGTTTTCAGCTATTATCTTCAGTGGCCAAATTCAGCTTACAGCATTTCCACTATAGCATTATTGCAGGTAATTCTATATATCTAGTTCATACCTATGCTAAAAAGTTATGGTTTTAAAGTTTTAAAGCTTTAATTTTAGAGTATTAAATAAATGTTATCCTGTTCGGCCCGTGACCTAAGGAGTGTTTTAAATTTTGCGATTGAGTTTGACACCCCTGAACTAGAGGCAGCTTAATGGCAGAAAGTTTCAGAATAAAAATAGTAGAGCTTGCAGCTTACTATATTTAGTGAATTTATATAAAAATGCTCCATGCGTTCTTGAAAAAAGTCACCGGGAGATCTTCAAAATCCCTGCAGGAAGCTTAATTTTACCCCATAAAAGAGATGGAAAAGAGGGTTACAATGGTTTAAAACTGTGACAGATTGTGTTTGTGTGTTTATGTCTCCATAGACTGGACTGGGTCAGGTCCCAAGGGTGCCACCTACAACTTTTTCCTCCCCACCCAAATCTCTGCGGGCGAGGAGGTGATGGGAAAAGCACAGATGTACTCCTCCTTCTGTCGACTCCCTTTGTGCCCTTTTCCAGCTTTCAAGCGAGCGGGGAGCTTCGCTAAATGCTACTTAAAATCGCCCACCCACGCCTTCCATGCTAGCACTTGACTCCCCCAGTTTATTTGCCTCATTGTGCCCCTGCTTCCACCCCACTGCCTTTCAACAACATGCGATGCATCTGGTTGGCTGAGACAAAAAAGAACGGTCACGAGCCCTGAACTCAAGGAATTCTAAACTTTGACTCCCTTCATCACACAAACATCCTCAGCATCACTTTTTATATTTAGTGTTTGAAGCTTATTACTTTTTAAAAATCGTATCACTTGTTCAGCTCCGTATCATTGGCAGACCTTTGAGCATGCTCAGTAGCACAACTTCCTCCTTGTAATTTAAAAATATCATCAATTTGACATTTTTATTTAGACAATACATTTGTTTAAAATAATTTATAAATCTTCAAAAATAGTCCTTAAAAAATCACCACGATGAGACATCTGGGACAAAAGTATATTTAGTAGAGGTAACAAAAAGATTTTGAAATAACAGCCTGTGGAGAAAACTAACTTTTATATTGTTTAAAAAAAATGTCCACGAAAGGTTTTGCTCTTTAGAAATTTTTTTTGTACTTTTACAACACAATTTGTGCAGCATAGGATAAAAAATCTCCATAATTTTAGTTATAGGACATATTTCATTGTGTTTTTAACATGTACTTGTGGCATTTTGCTGATGATGGGGGACAAATATATTAAAAAAAATAACCTCAAAACTGTATTTTTGAGTATTTCTCAACAGGAGCAGATGAAAAAATGTTGTAAAGGAGGTACAAATATCATCTTCGTTTTCCTCGTCTGAGCTGGCAAAACTAACAATTTTTTTATTAGAAATTTTAAAAAATAATACTGAAAATAATCATCAAGATGAGATGTCTAGGACAAAAATACATTTAGTAGAAGTAGCAGAAAAATTTTGAAATGACAGCCTCAGAAAACCAACTTATACATTGATAAAAAAAAAGCTAGCACGTTGCTTAAATTCTTGCTAAACTGCCTGTAATTCCTCAGTAAACTAAATTAGTTAAAAAAGTTAGCCTGTTGCTAAAATTTAAGCTACATTCTAAATTAGCCTAAAAATCAATCAATCAGTTTGCTTTTGAGAAAACCTTCTAATTAATTTAGTGACACTTTTACAGTCACTATGCTTCAATGCCTCTAAAATCATATTGTAACTTCCCTGCTATGCTTCATTTATATGCCTGCCTGCAAAACACTGCCAACCTTTATGACCTTTTTTTTTTTTTTTTTAGTTGGTCACCGCAGCAGCTAAAGATTTTCCTGTTAATAGCAAGGCCAAGCTTATGAAAGAGCTTGTAATCTGAGTTAGAGAAAGCCAATCAGAAGGCGTAAGTGTTCGCTTTCTTTCTTTCTTTCTTTACAACGTGCCCAAAGACTTTTAAACTCCGTCAACTTCATGTTCCTGCCTCATAACTCATCCCTTTGATTCATATAATGGGACATTAAGTCGAAGCTAAATAGCGCTTATCAAGGTTGTGCTACCAAAGCAGGATACTGAAGATGAGCGTTAATGGAGTGGCTGTAGGAATGTGTGTCAGCTCTCTGATGTATGCGTGCACACACTCCTCCTGAGAGGTCAGGGTAGGATTAGGGTGTTGCACTCTCTGGGGCCTCCCAGAAGTGCTTGTTCCATTGTTTATGGGCGGGTGGACATGTGGGCTTCTCAGCTCTTTTTATGTGCATTTAAAAGTGAGTTAAAAAGCGGTCGGCTGAGTGTGGGCGTCTTCCTTTGAGGAGAGCTGATATTCTCCGTGGTAATTACACATCTGCCCACCGCCTCCCGCCTAACATGGGCTCTGGCTGCTGGTGACCTCAGCGCTAATGGGCTATCAGATACAGAGAACATCGACGGGAGAAGGGCAGGGGAAGAAGATGAAAAGAGAAATATACTTGACAATTCACCTCCTCTGAGAACTTTAACCTCGTCTCTCCTCTTATCTGCTCCACTTTTTTTTGCGTTCTTTTGAAAAGTAAGGAGTGATAATTGCAGAAGCCGCTTCTTCTGCGTTTCAATGCAACCTGCAGCTCGACTCTCGGAGAATCTTGACAGGAACCGCACAAACTTGTTTAGAGTGTCGCGCTGTAATTGTTTCTTCCAAACTTCAGAGGTGTCGGTAATTCAAAAGGAAATAAGAAGGTGGAAACTCATTGTGATTCATTTTAGAAAAATCTAAATAATGATAGCTATTTAAAAGCAAAGGGTAAGGTTTCATTTGCCCCTACATTCTTTACTTTATTCAGAAATGATGTAAAAAACAGACAAAGAGATTTATCTTAGATCTGGTGTCAGGTGGGAAGACAAAAAAAATGTTAAGAGTTTAAAAACCCTGGGGTCAAAAATTTAAACCTGTCTGTCTAAAAATATATTTATGAGGATTCTAGTGTCTGTCTGAGGAGTTAGGAGGTATGACAGATTGTTCCAGGAACCCTCAAAATATTCAAAATGGAGGTGAAGCCGTGAAGAACTATTATGAATCTCTTATGGATGCAAAACAAGATTTGAAATTGTTTGTGTGCTTTACAAAGCAAAATCTTGGATCATCTTTTGAGCTATTTAAAGTGTTTCCAGTAGTCCTTTAAGTATGGTAGAGTGAAGCTTGTGGCCAAATAAGTGTATTTTCTAAATCTTTTTCTAATGTCTATTTTTTTTGGCTACTGATTCACAACAGCTTTAAGGAAAAATACTTACAAATTCAATTTTAAGCTTAATTTTCTTTGTATATGCCCTAAATCTAGGGCTAGGTTGATAAAATAAGGAAAATTAATCGGTCCAATCGATCTAAGCCTAAAAGATCAATAATCGATCCAGAAAAGTAGAGATCGATCAAACGTATAATGCTAAAGTCTGCTAGCTTGACGCTAACTTAAAATGGGATTTCCAATAGGATGGCTAATGCTAACACTCACACATTGCTGACTAAATGAACATCTTTATAAACTCACAGGCATGAATTTTTAAACTTTTTAGAGGAAATGTTTTGTTGTTGTGGTCTAATGCATGTGGTTTTCGCTCATACTTTCTTCTTCTTCTGGAATAAGGTGTGATGCTATAGATCACCACCTAGTGGGCAACTTAAAACGCCTTCCAGGAGATGGATTGATATAAAAAAAAGAGAATCGACCAGGCTCTGGTGAATCAAATCAAATTGTTTTGGGGGATTATTTTCGATATCCAGCCCTACCTCCATCATCAGAAAAGAACATGCAAAAACACATTATTTTCATCTAAGTGAGTCTTTTTAACTATATATTTACCCCCCAAAAAAGTCTATTTTAGTCATTTTTTGAGTAAAAACGACAGAAAAGTCTAGAGCTTGACTTCATCTTGGCACCTTTAGGGTTACAGGTTTAATAAATGATCAGTGCAGCGAGACTTTCAGCCTCGACTCATTGGGGTGTGGCATTCTGGTTGGACAAAAGTATAATTATTTTCCAACTAATGTGTGAGACTATAACCAGTGATCTCCTCTTATCAAAGTTATTATATTAGACTTATTAATAGTCTAAAGCAGGGGTCTGTAACCTGAGGCTCCAGAGCCACATGTGGCTCTCCTTCATTGTGGCTCTTTGGTTAATAAAGAATAACAACACAACCAGAATTAAGGCGCACCAGATTATACATCCGATCTTCTATTTTTGAATAAATTCAAGGATTCTAAGTGTCTAGTGATTAAAAAAAAAACACAGTAAAAGTTACTTAATTATCTCCGATCTAATTTTGGTTACAAATTTCTGACTGAGATACACCACCAATACTAAAATACTTTTTTTTTTTTTTAATCACTGTTGACACTACTATTACTACATTTGCCGCATCGAGATGATCCTGTGTGACACAGCGTGTCTTTTATTTTGAAAGGAAGTCTTTCATTCGAAATAAATTGTATTTTCTCTTTATGTGGAGGTTTTATTTATGCCATCAGTTAATTAGTAACATTAACATGAATTTCTAGTGGGTGAAGTCAGACTTTGTGGCTCCTCCTGGGTTGCGGTCAGTCAGAAATCCGCTTGAATGGCTCTGTAAGTGTTGACGGTTGCAGACCCCTGGTCTAAAGTAATGAGTTGTGGACAGTCGCTAAAGGGCATCAAAAGTAAAGCAGCGCCTCCTGATCCCTCTTAAAGACCATGAGTGGAAAAGGAATTGGCAACCTCCAATCACAAAAGTCTCAAACTTTTTTGTTTAAGATGGAGATATCTTTGCGGTTGCTTGGATGACATCACAAATGTCACATCAGTGATCGTTTTTTTCTGGTCTTTTTGAAACATTAAAAAAATGACGTTTTGGATGGAAAAAGAAAAGACTTCAATGGCTTTCTTTTTCTCTGTTTACTCGTCAGCTGAAAGTGTCATTCGGGCCCGGCTCCTCGGGGAGTGTCTCCTCCTCTCTGCCTCATCGAAACAGGTTTAGTTTAAGCAGTTATCGCCTCGGGCCGGCTTTGGAAAGAGTAGCAGCAACTTTCAGAGCTTAAGCTGAGTGTCACCACTAAGGCCTTTGAACAGCAGTTGAAAGAATGTTGTCATTCTCCCTTAAAGACAAAAAAATAAAACCGCTTTTGTCATAAGTAGCATCATCTTGGGTCTCCGAACACCAAAAAAGAAAAAGAGCTAAAATTGGAACTCAGAAAAGTGACTCAATACTTGGTTTTCATTTGTTTAGACTGGAGTTTAGTGTTTTTGAAGGTATAGTTGCATGAGCCAAGACCAGGTAATGCACATGTCAAAGTCCAGGCCTCGGGGCCGGATCTGGTCCTCCAGGGAATTATATTCGGCCCTCCGAATCATCTTATTCTGTTGTTATTAATGGACCGATATTATCTTGTGCTCATTTCTAACTTGTATATTTTTGACAGTATATATTTTTATGGAGAGTAGAATAGTGAAATGTATTTAAGGTTTAAGTTGATTTATTCAGGAATAATATTCCTGTCTTTTATTATTCCCAATTATGTAAAAAAATATATAATTTTAAAATATTAAAAATTGGCATTATGCTATCTTTTTGGTATTATTTTGGCATGTACGAAGATTTTTTAGGCTATTTTAAAATGTGTTAGAACATGCTAGCTGTTTTGGCTGGTTTTGTGTTTTTTTTATTAAGTTTTTCAGGTAGTTTTGATGTTGGGATTATTTTTTTTACGCTAGCTGATTTGGCTAGTTAAGGTATTTTGTAGTTTTTCAGGCTATTTTGGAGTTTAGCTAATATTTTAACTACATGCTAGCTGTTTTGGCTAATTTAGGCTTTTTTGAAAAAAGTTTTTAGGTCATTTTGGAGTTTAGCTAATAATTTAGCTACAGGCTAGCTCTTTTGGATAATTTTGGCTTTTTTTAAAAAATTTTTAGGTCATTTTGGAGTTGGGCTAATATTTACATAGCACCTCTTTTGACTAATTTAGGGTTTTTTTGTAGGTTTTTTTTGTGGCTGTTTTGGGGTTTAGCAAATAATTCAGCTACATGCTAGCTGTTTTGGCTAATTTGGGCTTAAAAAAAGTTTTTAGGCTACTTTGGAGTTCGGCTCATATTTACACGCTAGCTGTTTTGGCTAAATTATTTTTTTTTCGGTTTTTAGGCTATTTTTAAGTTTTGCTATATTTTTCAGCTACATGTTAGCTGTTTTGGCTAATTTGGGCTTAAAAAATTTTTAGCTACTTTGAGTTCGTCCATAATTACACGCTAGTAGTTTTGCCTAAATTATTTTTTTTCGGTTTTTTAGGCTATTTTTAAGTTTTGCTATATTTTTCAGCTACATGTTAGCTGTTTTGGCTAACCTAGGTTTTTTGTTTGTAAGTTTTTGTTTTTAAATTTTTTAGGCTAACTTGGCATTTAGCTAATATTTTAGCTGGCTATCAACTTCAGCGTTTTTAGCTATCAATTTCAGCATCTTCAAGTATCAGGACTTGCATCTTCAGCGGCCAAATTCACCATATAGCATTCACACACTAGTATTATCGCAGGTAATGCTATATATCTAGTTATGGTTTTAAAGTTCTAAAAATTTAGTTTTAGAGTGTTCAATAAATGTTTATCCCGTTCGACCCGCGACCTGAGGTGTGTTTTGGATTTTAGCCTCTTCTGCGATCGAGTTTGACTCCCTGAGGTAATGTCATCTCTGGCTTTTCCAGTCAGATCTTTCTGAAGATCCACCACGTCCTGCGAGCTTTAAGGGCAGAAGGGAGTGTTGATTTATGTCTGCTTAGGGTTTGTGGTTGTAGTTCACTCAATGCCCATTAAAGATTAATCAAGTGGAAAGTGTTGAGGATCAGAACGCTCACTGAACTCAGCATGTTTTCATAGACCCTCCTGCTCTGCTGCACTGAGAATGTGGAGCTTAAAAGGCACGAAGTCGGAAAATTCTGCATAAGGAGGAGTGAGACTCTGACTGATAGTGAAAATAGGCCCAACTCACAAAGTTGTTTTCATCTAGAAATATAGAAAGAAACGGTGTAAAGTCCCACTCTGAACAACTTTTGATCTATTTTAAAAGCGTTTCTATGGAGTTAAATTGGGGCCAATATTATTTGAAACTCAAAACAAATTCAAAAAGATATGTGTTTGGCTAAAAAAAAAGGAAATTTCTGAAACTTTTTGCTATTCTTAATTGTTTTCAGCTTCAACTGTTCCATTTTTTAAGTTTTAAAGTGCAAGTGTAGTAGCCATTAGGCCATGAGACACAACTCGAGCTCCTATAGTGTTTTTGCCATTTTGTGCAAGTATAAGGAGGTTTTCGATGCCTGTATATAACACATTAAGATGGCGCTTTGAACGGGTTTGAACTGTGTTTTGGACGTGCAGTTTGTACGGAATAAAAATCAGCTTTTTTCAGCCATCTTGGGACAACTTCAGACTGTGATAGAATAAAGCCATTTTCTGACAGTAGATATCCAAGTTCTTATAGAGTCAGTGAATGCACCTGGATTGATTTTTGATTGATCCTTTGTGTTAGCCTCGCCTTAATGCGCCACAACAGGGTGAAAAGTTTTGAAACTGAAAAGAAAAAGTTTTGAAATGTAAATTTTGAGTTTTGAAACCTAAAAAATTGAACATATGAAGCTAAAAATAATTACGTTTATTTTAGAATAGCAAAAAGTTTATGACATTTAAATTTGTTTTGGGCAAACACCATTATTTTTTTCTATTTGTTTTATTTTGGTTTCAAATAATATTGGTCCTAATTTAGCTCCATACATTTCCAGTGGTCTTTTATGCTGTTTTATGCTGATTTTAGCCAAAAGAAAGAAACTTGAGTTGTTTTCTCTGACACAGTTTATGCAGAGCAGCAGGAGTCTGTTACGTCCTGCTGCTCCTGCTGGACCTTGTCCATCCAGTCCTTCGGCTCACCTGGCAGGTGTGGCCAATGTGCATTAATTGGCTCCTGCTGGTTATTTAAGACAGAGGAGGCCAAACCACGCAGGGAGCAGAGCAGCAGGTTGGTTTTTAGTCGTGATTTGTTTTGTTCTTTTTCTTCAGTAGTCTTACACTGCTGGGTTTTGTTATTTTAGTTTGAGGTTGGACCTTGGTAGTCTTGATTTGCAGACTTTGTTTGTTTTTTGGTTTTTCACCTTAGAGTTGAACCAGGTCTGAAAGAAGTTCATTAGAACTTTACCTCAGAGTTGTGGGCGGGACTGTCGGTGCAGAATAAACCTGCTCCCTTCCCATCATCCATCTGTTTACATGTTCTCCCACTAGCTTACAGCCCCTAAACTTAACATTAGCAGTGGAAAAAAATTAGCGAGCAGTATCACCAATTTTTCTTTTTTTTTTTTTGAGCCAGCTTGAGCAAGAAAAACAAAGACATACATGGATCTAGTCGTCAACCTTCTGCTCCTGATTTAAAACAATTTGAATAAATAAATTCTCATTGGCAAATTTAAGCGAAATTTTCTTTAGAAATGTTCTCCATGATCAGAAAAATGCCACAAAACACAAATTTAATTGCCATTTTTATCTGTTAACTTTGCTTTTTCCTCACCCTGGAGAAATAATCGGTGATGTTTCCTCTCAAATCTGCTGTAACATAAACTATGAAACATCTCTCAATTTAATATAAAATGGAAGTTTTATTGTTTAGATTTGATTCAGAAAAACAGTCTGCAAGAGTGTTATGCTCCAGCAGCAAACAGGACAAGGATGGGAAATACATTGTTTAGAAGCTCTGTTAGGACTGAAGCAAACTGACAACACTGCTGATTTCTCTTTACAGAGAACAGAGAAAGACTCGCACAAGCTCCGAATGACAAGTAATCTCCAGAAAGTCAGATGCAACGAGAAAACCTCAGCAGAATAAGCAATTAGCACCGAGGAGGTCATCAAAAGAAGAAAGAATAACCAGATTTGGGTGGATCGCTCCTTTAAAGGACTTAAGAAGGAACGCTAGGGAATTGGTTTTAGGCAGAACATGAGGAGAGCAGAGAAAGGGTGATGCGGTGAGAACTTTAGGGAGGCTTGTCGTCATTCGGACGTTTACCCCCTTCAGGGGCTGTTGGTCAAAGATACAGAGAATCTTTCTCAGGCACTCTGCCCATATTGGGAAGTAGGAGAGTGCATTAATACTTCAGGCACTGTAAAAAAAAAAAAAAAAAAGCCTAGACTGGCTGACTACCAAAGGGGCCCACGAGCATTGTCAATCACTAATGGCCCTTGGACATGTTATCACTGAGCTACATTGACATTCTGACTGCTCGACAGCTCCGGTTTCTTTACGAGTCAATTAAAGCAGCGACACATGCAGTGCAGAAACAAACCTCAGTGTCCATCACTGTGAGGTGACTTTATCTGCTAATGGAAAGACAGATCAAACATTTTACAATAAATTCATGCAAAGAAATCTATAATGGCTTTAGTTCGATGAGGAGGTCAGCTTCACTATTCCTGCAGAGACCAGACCCCAACAAAGAACCGGATATAATCAGACTATAATCACCAACGAGTGACTTGTGGGCCGTTGCAGTGAATGCTGGGAGCGTTCTCTTCAATCTTACAGCATTAGAGAAATTTGAGCCAAAAGAGGAAAGCACCAAACTCGCCCCCAACAGCAATCAATAATGTTGTTGCAAACAGACAGACCACAGCATGCACATCTTGCCAACAATTAAAAGGGAGACAATTATTTGTGTGTGGACAGATGACAAGAAGATAAATGGAAAGAAATGAGGATTAAAAAGATGTGAAGGCAGTAGAAAGACTGATGTCACCTCAGAATTAGAATTTACTCTTCTAGACGGTGGATTCTTTCAATTATCCACTATCAGCATGATTACATGTACCTACTTTTAACAATGTTGGCTTTTATTAAGATTTTTTAGGCTATTTTGGAGTTTAGCTAATATTCCACCTACATGCTAGCTGTTTTAACTAATTCAGGCTTTTTTTAAAAAGTTTTTTTTTTTTGTTTTGGACATAGGCTAAAATTCACTCGCTAGCTGTTTGGCTATTTTTGGGCTTTTTTTCAGTTTTGTAGGTATTTTGAAGTTTAGATAATTTTTCAGCTACATGTTAGCTGTTTTAGCTAACCTAAGTTTTTTTTTTATTAAGCTTCTTTAGGCTAAACTGTCATTTAACTAATATTTTAGCTGGCTATCAGCTTCAGCTATCAGCTCTAGCATTGTCAGCGGCCAAATTCAGCTCACAGCATTCATGCTAGCATTGACCTGAAGCAAGAGTGCTGCATAGTAGCTTCATCTTCTCATACAAAAAAACAGAAATTCAACGCCGCGGGGCCGGATCCGGGTAATTCTATCCAGGACTCCAGATCATTTTATTTATTTGTGTCAAAAAGTTACAGTTTTAAAAATTGGCATTCTGCTAGCTTTTTGTACTATTTTGGCATTTACTAAGATTTTTCAGGCTATTTTTGAGTTTAGCTAGTATTTTAACTGCATGCTGTTTTTTTTTTAATCTAGTTTTTCGGACTAATTTGGTATTTAGTTAATATTTTATCTGGCTATCAGCTTTGCAGCAATCAATTTTAGCGTTTTCATCCATAAGCTTCAGCGTTTTCAGCTATCAACACTTTCATCTTCAAATTCAGCTTACAACATTCACATCAGCATTATCGCAGGTAATGCTATATATCTAGTTTATAATTATGTTAAAATGATACATTTTTAAAGTTTTAAAAACGTAGTTTTAGTGTTCAATAAATGTTTATCATTTTTGGTCCGCGCCTTAAGGTGTGTTTTGGATTTTGTGCGATTGAGTTTGACTCCCCTGATCCAAACGATTCTCCTTATCTTATTATTAAAGTGCCTTAACCCAACTCTAATTGAATGAGATGCTGTAAATTAAAAATTAAAACATATAAATAACGGTAGAGCAGAGTTTCAGAACTTGAGTTTTTGTCATTTGTCCCTTTCTTCCTGGATCAAAGGCATACAAAGATCCCACATTCTGCAAGCTGAGCTGCTACAAGAATGCAGAAGAATATTTAGATTTTTAAAGTTTTTAATGGATAAAATGCAGTTATAGCAGTTAAGTGAACCCAAAGTGTGTTATTTTATTTCATTGACGTATGAAACTGCGGTTCAACGTTACAGCAGAGGAAAAACAGAACAAACAAGCAGTGTGGATGAATTTAATAATGGTGACTCTGAACTAAATTTTAATTTGAAGTCCTTCAGCTGCAGAAGGAAAACTCTGTTGCCGTTGTTACTAAGATGTTTTTTTCTGCTTTTCAGAGCCTCCCCTTTCCTCCGTTTCCTAAAGGTCAGAGCTGTCGAGCAGCTTGCATGAGACAATTGCAGTAAATTCATGAGTCAAGCTTCAAAGTTTAACTGTATGCCAAGCATGTCACACATTTGATAAGTCCACCGCTCACAGAGATTCATTTGCAGAAAGTCTGATACATGTCTGCGAATGCTGGTGATTGACCCCCTGAGTGGCTGGACTGGTGGTCTGAAAACAGATCTGGACAGGAGGAGTTAAAACAGATGATGTGGGGTGGGGGGGTAAGAAAAATAAATCTGTCTCTAAATGAGGAATGATGGGAGACGGGCTATTTTCCACAGATGAAAGCCCTTTTCATCTAAGTGTGAGCCAATTATTTTTTCTTGTTGAGAGAAAGTAGGAACATCTGTGTTTGCTGTGAATCAGTGAATAATGGCGCGCCGCATGAACGTGTGCACACACAGGAGCAAACAAACACACGCTCGCCCCGCGGGCTGGGTGACGTCGCCGACAGGTGGGCGGCTCCCCGCTGGAGATTAAAGCCCAACGTTGCCATTTTAAAGCTGGACAGACGCAAAAGATTCCCACCAACGTCTTTAGCCTCTCAAAGATGATAGATAAAAAAAAAGAAAAACAACAAAACTGAGCCTGGAGGGCCCAGAGGACCTCGACCTCTGAGTGACAGCCTTGAGAAGATTTACTCTCCGGGTCGCTGTTGAGGTTCAAGGAAAAACAACATTCTTTCTGACTCATCATGTGACTCAGAAACACTTCATCGTCTTTCCCGGAAGCTAGTTTTAAGTTTGTTCATGGTAAAGGACAGAATTCCTTGCGGGAGAACGAGAGCTCCTGTTCTGGGAGTGCTCAGTCATGTCAGCGGTCATACGGCTGGCTGGCAGGAGCCTGATAAAGCCTGAAATTGCTTTGACAAGCAGAGTCTCAGGGTAGCTCGGAGCAGTGAAGGCATCCACACTGACAAAAGTGTGCTGAGGCAAGAGGGCTGCATGGTAGCTTCCTTTTCTTACACAAAAAAACAGCAGTTTGATGCTATAACACACGTGTCACAGTCGAGGCCCAGGGGCCGGATCCGGCCCTCCAGATCATTTTATTTATTTGTGTTAAAAAGTTGTGGTTTTAAAGTTGCTAGCTTTTTGGATTCTTTTGGCATTTACTAAAATTATTTTAGTATGTTTTTTAGTTTAGCTAATATTTCAGCTACATTCTAGCTGTTTTGTCCAACCTGGGTTTATCTTTTTAGGTTTTTAGGCTAATTTGACATTTGGCTAACATTTTAGCTAGCTTTCAGTTTCAGCTATAAACATCAGCGTTTTCAGCTGTCAACTTTAACGTTTTCAGCTATTAGCATCAGCGTTTTCAGCTATAAACTTCAGCATTTTCAGCTATTAGATTCAGTGATTTCAGCTATCAGCTTCAGCTTTTTCAACTATCAACTTAAGCATTTTCAGTTACTAGCTTCAATGATTTCAGCTATTGACTTCAGCATTTTCATCTATAAATTTAGGTCACTTCAGCTATCAACTTAAGCGATTTCTGCTATCAGCTTCAGCAATTTTAGCTACATGTATCAACTTCAGCGTTTTAAGCTATCAGCTTCAGCTTTTTCAACTATCAATTTAAGCGTTTTCAGTTATTAGCTTCAGTGATTTCAGCTATCAACTTAAGCGTTTTCAGCTATTAGCTTCAGAGATTTTAGCTATTAACTTCAGCATTTTCATCTATCAATTTAGGTGATTTCCGCTATCAACTTAAGTATTTTCTGTTATTAGTTTCAGTGTTTTCAGCTATCAACTTAAGTGTTTTCAGCTATTACTTTAGTGATTTCAGCCATCAACTTCAGCATTTTCAGCTATTAGCTTTAGTGATTTCAGCTATCAACTTTAGCATCTTAAAATTCAGCTTACAGCATTCACACTATCATTATCACAGGTAATGCTATATATCTAGTTCATAATTATGTTAAAAAGTTACGGCTTTTAAATATTAAAAATGTAGTTTTAGTGTACTCTATACATGTTTCTCCTGTTCATCCTGCGACCTAAGGTATATGTTTTGGATTTTGACCCCCTCTGCGATTGAGTTTGACCCCCCTGCTATAATGGATGTTTTTTTTTTCTCTGCCATCTCATTAATCAACAGTTTAAATCAAAAGTCAAACTAAGCAGCAAACATTGGTGTCTCCTTGCGCAAAGATGTGGCAAACTGTCCAAGCTCAAGTTGCGGTGTCAAATATTTGACCCGACCCGAGCCAGCATCCATCTAAATCTTATGAAAACACTTAAACAGTTAGAGCAATTACGGGTCCCTGCAGGCCCATCCTGTGTGAATTATCCATGCCTTCCTGCCCCTCGGAGTGACCTGAACCCCGGAGCCGGGGCATGAGAAGAGTCTGCCACACACAGTGACCTGCCCAGAGAGGAATGCAAACACAAGACAGACACGGCTGCCACCTCAAACTAAAAACATCAAAAGTGTCTGGATCACAGCATTTTGAGCAGAACTCCCTTAAGGTCAGCAGCCGGGGGACGGGCACAGTGGCTGGGGCTGGGAGGGGGATTGATTTTGTGTCAGCAGCCTCCAAGAGAAGACGCCCGCAGAGTTATGAAATGATCTTACCTGATGTGTCCCACATGTTCAGCTCGATCCGGTGCTTGTCTATCTCAAAGCTGGCTGTGTAGTTTTCAAACACGGTGGGCAGGTAGCTCTGAAAAAGACGAGAAATCTCTTTCCATGAGAGGATTGAGGGATGCGAGTTTTGAGAGATAACACAAAGGAAACAATGCAGTTGATTAAATATGAAAATACACTAAGCCTAACTAACTTTCATGAAGAGGGAAAACAGTTTTTGGAGAAATTTGACAGGTTGCTCTCCCTCTTCTCTTCTTACAGCTCTGACAGTCAGGTGGATGTTCTGAATGACACCTGCAGTTCTCCCATATATAGATTTCTGAGTCAAGAATTCAATATTTGTAAGGTTCAGCTGAGAATTTGTATACCTCTGGAAAGCAGTCCTTGGCAAAAACATGCAAGAGCGCCGTTTTCCCACATTGCGAGTCCCCCACCACCACGATCTTACAGCGGCTGCCCAGACTGTCCATAGTTAGTCCGTCAGATGTGAATTCTTGAAACAGGCACGGCTTGCTTCCAGCATCTGATAAAACACTTGGGGAAAATCGAACAATAGGAAGAAGGGGAAAAAAAAGCCAAAAAAGAAGAAAAAAGATCGTGCGCAGAGCCGGTGCGCTTTGTCCACCTCCTCCAGCGCGTCGCGCGTGCTGCTCTGTGGCTCCCGCTGACACGAGAGAACTGATCTGTTACCGAAACTGCGCACAGAAGGCGCACAACCTGCACTGGAACTCCGGCTGTCTGATGAGTGGCCACGCCTTCCCAATATTTGGGATGGAGACATGACGGTGTGCGCTGATGGGAACAAAAGTCTATGAGGAAAATTTAATTGAGCTCATCTTTAACTTCTGCTGCTTATAATTAAAAAATATACAATGTTTTAATTACAAATGTTGATTTAAAGCCTAAAATCTTTATTGGATCCCTCACGAGACCAATTTTACGCACGCGTAAAATCATAAATCACCATTACGCTTCGTAAATTACGCATTTATTTCTTTAAAATTGAGTCATTTCCCTTTAAAAACCGACTGCTGTGAGCATAAGTGATCACAATTGAGGTTGAATTTAGTGACAGAGTTTACAGAAATATTTCTTTAAAGTGAAATATTTATCAGGTGCTTAAAAAAACGCTCCAACTGAGAACTGTTTACCCTTGCAGCGGGTTGTCTCTTAATAAACAGATAATAAACCCTGTTCTTTCTCACATCCAGTTTATTATTCCTTGATTTAGAACAAGTGTGACCTTTAGAGAGCAAACAAATGTGGTGTTTCTGAGGAGAACGTTCCATCTAATCAGGTCGTTAGATGGAACGAGGCTGTTTTACGGGGTTTAGTAACCTCTCATTCAGCGACCAGGACTTGAAAGTCATCCAGCAAGAAAAGGATCGTCATTATTATTTGTAGTTTTATTTTCTGAATGAGATGGCAGAATGACGCGGTACCACGTGCAGCGACAGCTCACCATAGAGTCACGTGCTTCTCCTTGAAGACCAACACTGCCCCCTTCTGGACATAAATGAAATGTTTGTGGTAATAATGGTACTTTTTTGTTATTAATTTCTCATTTTAAGTAGTGATAATGATTTATTTTAGTTTTTGTTGTTTTAAATATTTTTGAATAATTTTTGTCCCATTTTGTTTAATTTTTCTTTAATTTATTTACCAAGAAAGTCCCATTGAGCTCTATTGATCCGTTTATGGGAGTCCTGGCCAGGAGGCAAAAAGTTACACACCCAAAGTATTTTTAAAAAAAAACTTGGAAAAGCTAAAAACAGCTACAAGTTTGCAATTTCATTTCCTGGTCCTTCAGAATGGCACCAAAAAGAGGAGAATTTAATAACAAAAAAAGAATTGTGTGGAGCAGCTTAAAGCAGTTCTTCCCAGATGACACAGTTTAAAAAGAGCACAACAATAAATGGATTCATGGATAAAAACATTGTTATGACTTACACACATTTTTAAAATTGGATTTAATGTATCCCTTCTTTTAAATTGATTGCTTTTTTAGTGGTCTCTGTCCAGGCCTGGGGATATAAGAAAATAAAAAACAGAATCTGAAGTCCAAAACCAAATTTGTACATCTTTTATCAAATTAATGATAAATGTAACATGTTGATAAAAGCATCAATTGAACCAAAACTGATCTTATCAATTAATATGAATACTTTTATCAATAACATCCAATATTTACTGTCTCTAGAACTCCCCTCCTCTGGTACGGAACATGGACTCACTCCATCAGTTTTCTAAAAATTTTAAACCTAAATCTTTAGACTTTCATCGATCCTATTTAAATTGTAATTTTACAACTGTATGAGTTTAACAACAGCCACATTCCTGTAATTGTGCTTTGTGTTGTTTTTTATTTGTAAGGAGACATTGGGTCCCCAGAAAGGAGACATATTTATATAAAAATAATAGTTTTTGTATTTATTATTATTATTATTTATATTTATAAAACTTTAAATAAATCTGATAACTTTTTTTCAAATTAAGTCCCTTTTATAACTCAAAATGAGAACTAAATAATTATATTTTACTACTAAATGCAACAATCAGTCATCAGGTTTTAAAATCGACTGGCTTTGTTTATTTCAGGGCTGGTGTTTGTTTATTTGTTGGCATAAGTGTGTAGAATCTAAAAACTCATCATCTTATTACTGCAGATCAGGATTCCCAGACTAAATAAGACAAACATTTTTGGCATCAGGATCCTGGAATTTGTTTTCTATCTATCAAAAGCTTTTCACCTCCTTTTGTGCTTCATGTGTTTTGAAATGTTTATGTAAATTTCTTACACGTGTTCTCTGTTTTCTAGGCCACTCTTGTGAAAGAGCTGTAACCTTTATGAGTTTTTATGTAAATCTACAAGTTTGTTTTTCATATTTGGCAGAAAAAACTTCCAACAAACACTTTGAACTTTGTATTTTCCCAGAGAAAACCTTCAGGTTTGAGTTTAAATGTTGTTTTTACAGACGATTTCATCATCTGGTGGTTTAATGAGTGCCGGGAAAGTTGCCTGTCCAGTATTTTTTAGAGGCAAATCCTGGATTAAATCGAAGAATTAAGCATAAATCCCATATTAAAGTTTGGGTGTTTTTTTTCCCCCAGAAGACATTGAGGCATTTCTGAGATGGTCCATAATAAAATAGAATATATTTTCTCCAGTTTCACAATAGAATTTTACAATATTATTCAAGGAAACTTAAAAAAATACGATGAGATGTCAAATAAAAACAATGGCGAGATAAGCCCAAAATGATCAAACCAAATGTGCAACTGAAAATAGAGATATGGAAATCCTGCATTTGCATTGACACAACATGTCATTGTTGTGATGCTTGTGCTTCATTCCAGTTGAAACCTTGAACTAGTAGACTCTACTAGAGACTCTCTACTAAGTAGAGAGTCTCCTAAAGTTTGAACAGAGTTGCTCTGATCCTCTTCATCAAAACTCTAAAAGAACATCAAGATCTTCGTCTCTGATCCGTCCATTTCTGCATCATCGTCTCACCACAGTCTTCTACACTTTTCCTTTCCGCTGAAACTCTTTTTACTCACATCCCAGCTTCCTATTCCCCCCAAAAATCAAAGAGATTCATTTAAAAATTTCCTGATGAAGTTTATTTTTTGGATTTGATTTTTGTAACTGTACATTTTGTAACACACAACTTGAAACAACAGAACATTTTTTTTACTTTGTTTACTTCAACATTTTGGGAGGATTTGAGTCACTGGTTCACTAAATTTCTGCAAACCCCTGAACTCTAAAAAGAAAATGTCCCTTAACAAGCTTTATTAAGGTTTATTAACAAACTTTATTGATATGTTTATAGAATGAGACATTTATTAGACTAATAACCAAAATAAGATTCATTAACATCTAAAGTGAAATTAAAGTCATGTTTATAAGCAGTTTACAAGTTTTAAATTTTTTTAACTATTTTTGTCAATTTTTGTAGTTTAGCTAATAATTTTGTGTTTTGTGCAAAATTGGAAATGTTTCCAGTTTTTGGCTAATTTGGCCTTCAGCAAATATTTTGGCAAGCTTTCACTTTCAGCGTTCTCAGTGATCAGCTCTTCCATCTTCAGCGGCCACATTCACCTTACATTTGCATTGTCGTCGGTAATGCTATAAATAAAGTTTTATTTAGGAGAACTTAGAAAAAAATAATCTGATTTCATGTGTTGAGGTTGGAAGACCAGTAGGTGGCAGTATTGGGTTTCTAACACATCCATCTGTTTGGTGAGACAAACACACAGAGCATTTATGCTTAAGGAAAATCTGGTTCAATGATAAATATGAATGAATGAACACATTTGATGCAGACCACAATTATGATTCATATGTGTGTTTAATAAATATTGTCTGATTGGCAGTCTGGTGTCCTGCTTACAGCCGGTTTGTTATAATTGACTTATTGCACTATAAATATAAGTACAAATTTAAGAAATAATATATTTTTAAATAAGAATTATAGTTTTAATTATATTCATTGTGGGACTTGATGTGGATTTTGAAGAGTTAAGCAAAATAAAAATCTTTCTGCATCTATACACAAATCCAACATAAAGACGAAACTCTGTCAGATAAAACATTCCACTTTGATGAAGCCTTTACTCTCCTCTTCACCAAACAAGAGCAGCATCTGTGTTTATCTCATCTCCGTCTTTCAAATGTTTAGACTTGCGTTTGTCTTTTGTGCACTCTTGAGTGAGTCACAGTGTAAATTCTTTGATGAAGAGCTCTCACAAAGGTTTCCTCTTCTGCAGCAGCCAAAGCAGCTGTAGCTTCTGCTGTACAACTATGTGCTTTATGTCTACTTTTGACCACGTCCAAGTTAGTTTAAAACTAAAAATATATATTTTTTCTACCCTATAATACAAAACCTGTTTTAAAAATCTGGTTTCAAATACCCACTTTGATAAAAATCATAGTTTTTAGCGTGTTCTTGTGGCGTTTTCCTAAAGTTGGAGGGAATATTAAGCTCAAAATTGCAACTTTTAGATTATTTTCAGTTCGAGTTGTTTTAAATCAGGAACAGACAAAAAAAATGTCTGAAAAAACTTGTATTTGTGACGTAGAAAATACACTTGGTGGGTCACAAGCTTTTATATGACTAGATTGGCGTGATTGCTCCAACATTTGCTCACCATGTGTAAATATGCTAACAAAAATAACAGTGTTTTTCAGAAAGGAATGAAAATATTAATTATTATATCAGATATAATAGAAATGTAAATAGTATTGAACATCAAAGCTGTTAGAACAGTCTCATTTATAACTTTTGGTATATTTTTCCTCTTTTTTGTCTTGCAAGTCTTGTAACTTTTCTGTTGTTTTTCCTGGCAAATGAAAAAAATGTTATTTGCACGTAATGTGGAGTGTCAGTGTTTGATAGTATATGTGCAATATTTGTCAAGGAAGTTGAAAAAATATACATTTTCTCGCCATTTTTGTAATGTTAGGTTGGGGTTGTGAGGAGCTGTAAGCTAGCAGGAGAAAGTGTAAACAGAGAACTCTCATTAACGTGGAGGAAAGGGGGTTAGTGAATAAAAACAGCATAAAAAAAAATATTTAAGATGAGCAGTCAGATGTTGATTTCTTCTTACAGCAAATATAGATGTTCATCTTTTAAAAAAAATGTCCAAACTTTAAATTTCAAGAGCAAAAAAATCACATAAATTAGTTTTTTACTTCAATTACTTAAGATTTCATTACATTTTGTGTAAATATTGCTGTAAGTAGAGTTTTATGAATGAAGATTGATCAATATTTCATAAGAATATTTCCATTTCAAAAGGCTTCATTGGTGAAAGATAGATTTTTTTTTAAGTTTAATAAATAAATCCCAGTGTTTGGGCAGCTTTAGAGCAAAGTGTGTGTTTGAAGTTCAGGCACACACTTCCCCTGAGACTCCCTGCAGACTCAGCCTGTTTGCCTGGCAGACTGGTGACACCGTCCTGATTCCAGCAGACTGATTCCACTGCTGAGCAACAATATGTTAACTTAACAAGGAAGTCTCCGAGCTGCATATATAGGTGTCCAGATATGATGAAATCCTGCAGGTTTCCTTTAACTCGGGTCATCTGTTGTTGGACAAACTTCATAAATGAAATGAGACGTTTTGGATTTTCTGAAAGCCGCTTTTGCAGATTATTGATCAGCGAGCAGACGCTCAAAGTTATCCCAGCTGAACAGGAAAATCCAACATTTTGCTTGTTTCAAAGTGGCAATTCAATCAGGTCTGCACCCATCGATAAGCCTTGGTGGGGTATTGATTGAGATTCTGCTGATGCTGGCCTTAAGAGTGCTGAGTGGCGACCACAAGGTGTCTCGCCGTGTCTCTCCTGTGAAACTCTGCCGTTTGAAAAGCAACATTTTCCTGGAAAACATGTGCAAATAAAGGACTGAAAAAGTTTGTGACCTCAACATAAACTGGTATTTTTCTGACCTGCCTGTTGGGAAGCTGAAACAATGAGGCACATACAAGTTCTGCTGCAGAATAAACAGACATTTCCTCTGAATAAAAAAAAAAATAGAAGACTTTAAATCGTTAAAATGTCCGTTTTTAACATTAAAAGTGTTCATTTTTTTGGTGACAAGTTAAATAAAAATATTTTTTATCTTATTTCAGATCTTTTCCATGTCTGGATGAAGTCTTAATTTTCCATTCAGTTCTTTTGGACACATGTTTGTTCATTTTCTTCGCCCCTTAATCCTAAATTGACTTTTCATTTCCCTGCCCAACCGTCCAAACCATCCAATCACCAAAGTCGATCCCTGGATTTCGTGCGCGCTCCGTGTTTTCCAGTCTGCCTCTGTCTCGTCCCACTCGCACTCTCTGTCAGAGCGCGGCGTTGACAGCCACTGATCAGCCCACTTTGTCGGGGTTTGTGTCTCCATGCGAGTCTGCTGAAGGAGAAGCTCTGACTCCCGCAATTTCTTCCTTGCAAAGCAAACCAGATTGTGAGCTTTGCGCAGCAGCAACAGCCTCAACAAGTGAGAAATCTCCAAGTAGTCATTTCCTAGAATAACCACCGTCTCACGATGTCTGGAGAGGACGCACCTGCCCAGCAGCAGAACGCCGTGGACCAGAAGCAGGAGACCAAACCCGCAGAGGAGCCCAAAGCCGAACCGCCCAAGACGGAGTCCGCGCCCGCCGGCACCGCTGAGGCAGCGGCCACCCCGGCGGCGACAACCGACAAAGCCCCCGAGGAGGAGACGTTCACCTACCGCGCGCTGGTGCTCACCGGCTACGGAGGCTATGATAAAGTTAAGCTGCAAGTTAAAAAGGGCAAACCGGCGCTCAAAGCCGGAGAGGTTCTGGTTCGGGTCAAGGCTTGCGGGCTGAACTTCGCCGATTTGATGGCCAGACAGGGTCTCTACGACCGGCTGCCGTCGCCGCCGGTCACCCCGGGAATGGAGTGCTCCGGGGTGGTGGAAGCTGTGGGGGATGAAGTCACAGACAGAAAAGTAAGAAAACTCTGCTTTATTTGTGCTTTCGGAAACATCATTTGTGTGTTTTTTTTTTTTTGTGTTGCGCTGGAGTCGTGTTGGTGCCGAACAGTTACATCTGGACATGGGCGTGTCAGGAGAGAGGAGGCAGCGCTGCTTCTGTCAGCCTCTCAACTCAAGCAATAAAATCTTAAAATACAAATAAACACAAACTAGATAATCTATCTTTTAATTAAAACCATTTCTGTTAAAAGTGTTTTTTAAAATCATGAGGAGTTTCTCCTTTTACGCACGCCAGCGGTTGCGTAAAACCTGACAATAAAGATCCTCCGTCGTGCTTTTCATTGTTGTGGCTGCAGAATTGGAGGAAAAAATGTTTAATGTGACAGTTTAAAGACACACTGCCAGCAGCAGGCGTTGCCCCTCTTGTCTCCCCCCAGCTTTGAAAACACCGTTTCCGGTGCGCACCTCCTTTATTGAGCAACTTAAAGCGCAAAGTAGTTGCAAGTCTTAATGTCAAAAGTGTAAAAAAGCCGAGCAACCACACGCTGAATCCTTCGGATGCCTTTTATCCCTGCAGCACCCACGCTGCCGCGCGCTTTGATGTGCGCCATGATGCGGAGCGGTGCGTCAAGTTAGCCAGAGGAAGACCGGAAACGTTGTCTTTGCTTTCAGAATTGAAGTCCTTCTAAGAAGAATGACTTTAATATTGAAATAATTTTGTTTTAACCTCAAGATGTGACTAAGAAACTGGAGAAATGTTTATTTCTACAGAATAAAAATATGGAAAACTGATGTAACATGATATTTAAGAACGCATTACACCTGCAGATGAAGGCCTCTTTTCATTTAAAGAGTTCCACTAACATGAAATTATAGATATTCTCATTTTGGAACTTTATTTTGGAGAGAATAAAATCACAGAAGTGTTTGAATCTTGACGCCGGTGAAGAGGCGGGAGTCACCGACGCCTTTTGTTACCGGGAGCGACGGTGGCGCACAAATGCGCCGTCTGGAAAGGGCGAGGCGCGACACCACAGACAGCATGGTGCAACAGAGGGATCATCTGTGCCAATTAAAGCGCCTCTGACTTCAGAAAATAACATCATTAGGTTTAAATCAGCACTGACAAAGTCTATCAAAGAATCAAAAGCTCATTTTTAACGGATCTAAGAGAATGATGATGCAAGGATTATAGCTATGATGAGTCACATGCCTGGTGTATGTCTGCCATCTGGCTGCGCGCCTTTGAGAGGGAATTAAAATATAATATCCAACTGTTACACACTCACTTTGTTGCTGAAGTCGTTTTCTTGCGTCTATGGATGAAAGCAGGATATGGTTGGGAGTGGCCTGTGGAGCTTAGAGGTTCTAGATGGATGAAGAATCCATGTTTAATTGAATTAAATGAGGGGCAAAACATCTGGAAGGTTAAGATCTCTGACTTTAACGCTTCTATCTGCATTGCTGGAGATGTTGATTACATTTAAAGGTCACAGAAAGGTGCAGCAATTTACTTAAAGAATTAGGAGTAATATATTCAGGCAGCTTGGATTTTGCGTAAATCGAGACTTTGTGGATTTCACACAGATGTGTAACCTCAGGTGTGTCTGGATTAAATGTTGCATATAATGAAGAGAACACATTTGCAGCTCATGAAAAGTATTTAATGCAGGAGTGTCAAACTCAATCGCACAGGAGCCAAAATCCGAAACACTCCAGGTTCAGCAGGATCAACGTTTATTAAACACTCTAAAACGAAAATTTTAGAACTTTAAAACAGTAACTTTGTAACATATATAAACTAGATATATAGCATTACCTGTGATAACGCTAGTGTGAATCCTATAAGATGAATTTGGCCACTGAAGATGCTAATGCTGATAGCTAAAGATACTGAAGTTGATAGCTGAAAATGCTAAAGTTGAAAGCTGAAAACGCTAAATGCCAAATTAGCCCAAAAAAAAAAAACTTAGGTTAGCCAAAACAGCTAGCATGTAGCTGATAAAATAGCTAAACTTAAAAATAAAACTTGCAAAGGCAAAGTAATCCAAAACAGCTAGCGTTTAAGTCTTAGCTTAATTCCAAAACAGCCTAAAAAACTTAAAAAAAAAACTAAATTAGCCAAAACAGCTAGCATGTAGCTGAAATATTAACTAAACTTCAAAATGGCCTAAAAATATTGAATTAAATACCAAAATATTCCAAAAAGCTAGCTGTATGTCAATATTTAAAACTTTAAAACCGTAAGTTTTAACATCATTATGAACTACAAATATATCATTACCAGCCAGTGTGAATGCTGTAAGATGAATGTTGCTGCTGAAGATGGTAGTGCTGATAGCTGAAGATGCTGAAATTGATAGCTGAAAACACTAAAGCTGATGGCAGAAATCACTTACCCTAATAGCTGAAAATGGTGAAGCTGAAATATGAACTGATTACCAAAATAGTCTAAACAAGCGAAAACAAATATAAAAAAATCCAATATTTAATTGATTAATCATTTCGGATAATAAAAAGGCAGGAATATTATTCTAGAATAAATCAACTTAGATCTTAAATAACTTTCAATATTTTACTCTCAATAAAAATACATTTTGTCAAAATGATTAAACTTAAAAACAAGTGCAAGATAACATTTGGTCATCAATAACGATAAAATAAAATAAACTGGAGGGCCGGATAGAACTACCCAGAGGGCCAGATCCGGCCCCCGGTCCTCGACTTTGACACATGATTTAATGAGTCCGAGGGATGATGTAAGAACTCCGATTTACATTTTTCAGCCACAAAATTGACATTTAAATAACATTTCAAGAAAGTAAAGGGACTTTGATCATTCTTGGAGAGTTCGGATTATGTACAGATCCTGTGTTTGGCACTTCAAGGCATTTTGGAAAACTTAATCATCTCTGAGGTGCTCCATAAAGTTGAGTGAAATGAGACAGTGAGCTCACCCAGAATGACCTAAGGGGAGAGTGACAGTAACAGTGAGTAAGGGGCGGAAAGAGGAAATATTACAGATCACGCCGAGGCTCCCCTGATGCCAAACATCAGCACTTTTCTACCCCTTCTAGGCCTACTTAAAAAAAAAAAAAAAAGCATTAATGCTCTCCTTTGGTGAGTTTTAGAAGGATCTGACCCATATGTTCTCAATTACCTCCCACTGGCCCACATTGTCAGTCTGGTATTTCCTCCATCAATCCTTTCCTCCCCCTCATCCATAGCCTTGTAGCTAATCCCATGAATCCTCCTTCAACCGCTGCACTATCAGTGAGTCCTGCTCTTCAGCTGTCCATCACGGGGCTTTCCTTCTTTATGCATTAAAACAAGACGGTAAACTCCTTTAAGACTCACTCCAAAGAGGGGGGAAAAAAATCAGGTTTTTAACTTGTTCTGTGGTATTTTTCAGATTAAGAAAATAAATCTTAAAATTGCATTTCTGAGTATTTACTCAAATCGTCATGAATCAGATGAAAAAATTCAGTTTAATGATGTTGAAAATACGTTTGGCGGCCCACAAGCTCTCTGCTCTGCTCCATTCCGATGCATCCACTTGTGGGCGACTAGATCCATGAACGTCTTCTGTTTTCTCATCCCTAGTTAGCATCTGACTCAAAACAGTAAAACTGTATTGCGTCAATATTGATCACCGTTTTTAATGGGGTGTAGGCTTGTGCATAACGGAAACTCTTTTGGCAACTCAGATGCAAATTTCTGAAGAACTCATGCCGCTGTGCAGAAACTATGTCTTAGAAAATGACTGTTTTTCTAAATGCTAATCATAATATTTAAAAAAAACTCACTGGGAACACTTCGAAATAGCTAAAAAATGACTGGAATGGGACTTTTTAATTTAAAAATTTAGTCTGTTTCATGGAAATGGGATCTGTCATTAAAAAGATTCTACTTCCGTTCAGCTGATGTTGCTAGTTGAAAGAAATAAAAAATCTGCATAGTTTTCAACTTTTTGAGTTTACATATATAGGCTATGTACATTGTAACCCTCTGACTTGTTAATGTTGGTGTTCTGGTTGCTCTGTACTTGTGTTTTCTGTTACCTATTGTTAAAATCATAGTTGCGTAACTGAATATGAATCTTTGTAAATTAAAAGAATGTGCAATACAGTGTAGATAAGATGGCAGCCAAACAAAACAAGAAAGTCATCATTACCTGGAAGCGGAAATGTTGTTCCTGGGAGCTGAATTTTCTTTTATTTTACCTATAATATTTACTGGAAGATTCTTAACCATAACCGTAACCCGGTTCCGGTGTTTAATACGGAGAAGAACGTAAACTGATCGAACTTCGGTCGAAGACTTCCGGGTAACGATGCTCTGGCGCCATCTTGTGGCCGTGTTGTTTTCTACGGACAGGTCTTCTTTGGAAAAACAGCTGAAGGTAGAAAAAAATAAATAAATCTTGTTGAATCAACAGAAAAAAAGCAGTTTGCATGTTCCAGTATGACACGTTTTGTATGTGGGCTGGACATCATAAAAACAACACCTACACCAGCTTCATTTTTAACCAACTCAATCCATGTGGGAGTCTTTCCACCTGACTCAAAATCTAAGAAATTTCCTTTCTTTGTTTTTTGCTGAGGTCATCAAAGATCGAGGCCGAGCAGCCCGCTGACTGGGAGGCCTGCATACCCCCAAATTGAATCATCATCTGATTAAGTCCATTCATTTACAGTTAACTGGAAGGGGCTTTGTTCGGCGCTCCCTCACTCCTGACCCCGGCCGTGACTGTACGAGGGCAGAGAGAGAGGAAGTGTGTGCGTGTTTGTGACTGACAGCAGCTCACAAAAGAAATGCAGCAAATGCGTGGAGCCGTGGGAGACACGTTTGCATCCAGCCGGGCATTGATTTGAAGAGTGCAGATCTCCAAAAAACATGAAAAGATTGCGACGTAAGCTAAAAGGCGGAGACCACTTTAGAAGAAGAAAATGAATGAAATAAACCCAGTGACTTTAGATGGAAAGATGATGCCGTGAAAAGACAGCGAGACGGAGATCTCTCTAATTGGAGGGGATAGACGGTGAGACGCATGGCTCCCTCTGGACCATTAGAGCGGCCTGGGTGGACAGAGTTTGTTCCCAGGAGGAGAGGGGCTTGTTTTATGCTCAGCCATGGGGAAGAATCTGGCAGGGACGTTGATGAGTGGAGAGAAGCCAGGGAAGAAGATGGGCCCCATTGTCCCGTTTTTTTGCTGATGAGCAACAGGGGACGGGGACACTCCTCGTCAAGACAAAGAGCGAATGAAGATCGGGGGGGGATGAAAGGGAGAGCGTCAAAGAAGACAGACAGGATGAGAGCGGCCGACTGAAGAAGGGGAAGGAAGACGCTCTAAAGTTGTGAGAGGAAAAAGAGTCAGGAAGTGAAAGAGAAAGAAGGGAAGAGAAAAAGTGAGGAGAATGGAAACGGGGAGGTGGGGGGGGGTCTGTGTTGAGGGTTGGATAAGTGGGGGGAGGAAGAAAACAGGAAGAGAGTTATAATGCCACAGTCGTCTCCGTTTCCTCTGTCCCTCGATTGAGCTCCCCTGATTGGTCGGTGCGCTGACTGGGAGAGGATTTATATCTGGGGTCATTCTTCTGGATAGAGACAGTTGTGTATCAGAGGATCCTGCTCTGATAAGTAGAGGTTGGGGGCACGAGGTGGTCAAGATTTGAGGCAGGATGTGCACCAAAGACTAGAAAGCTAAAAAAAAAAAAAAAAATGCAGAAGGGTTCTCAAAGGCGACAGATTTCCGTTTGGAAATCACTTCTGCATCAGCAGCGTTCTCATACTTCCACATCAGCCTCAACTTTTCTTTTTTTTACGTCTATTCTTACTCGTCTGTTCCCTCTTTTCTTGTTTGCTCGAGTTCTTGGAGGGGCAAACACTTTGAGGTTTGGCAGATAAAGAAGTAGTTGGATGTTTGCATGTCTGTTGTTTTGTCGCAAGCAAAAACAACAAACCCCATTCCTGCCATTCCCGCCGCACCATTTCGATCATTCATACTGCGCCACAGAAACCACGGGGTTCAGATGCCAACCGCTCTGACTCCGTTGCTCCGTCAGCTGAAGAATGCTGCCAAGAAGCGGCAGCAGTTAGCTGTCAAAAAGCTTCCACTTAGCTAAAACTGATCGTGTCTTCCTTTACTTTCTGTTTCAGGTGGGCGATAAAGTGATGGTGCTGAACCGCTACGGGCTGTGGCAGGAGGTGGCGGCGGTGCCGGCCAGCCACACCTTCCTCATTCCAGACGGCATGACTTTTGAAGAGGCCGCAGCCCTCCCGGTCAACTACATCACCGCCTACATGATGCTATTCGACTTTGGCAACCTGCGGCCCAACCAGAGTGTGCTCGTCCACTCCGCTGCAGGTAACGCCAGGCAAAAAATGGCTTTCAACCTTCTCTCAATTGAAGAAACATAATGAAAGTAATCGGTTTATCGCTGCTTGCTCAGCCCTGAAACTGTACATTTGAATCAATTTATAACTAGAAAAGTTGCATTACCTGAGATAATGCTAATGCTAATGTGAATGGTTTTTGCTGAAAGTAGTTGCTGAAGTCTTTCTGTTGAAAATGGTTTAATTATTTAATTGCTGAAGGGATTTACTGAAAATGCGAAAGCTATTTGCAAAATGTTGAATTTGCTAAAATACTGGAAATTCTGTTCTAGAACTGTAAAAAATAACACAAATTTTGGAAAAACTGCTTATAAAATCCTTATTAAATGTAAATTTTGGAAAACTATTTAGTGTATTGCTTAAGGGTGAGCTGATAGATGCCAAATTAGCCAGAAAAGCTAGTTTGTAGCTACATACTAGCTAAACTCCAAAACAGCCTAAAAAATTTCAGTAAACTAAATTAGTCAGAAAAGTTAGCCTGTTTGCTAAAAATAAAAGCTAAGATCAAAGTTATCCTTCAAATCTATCAGTAAATAATAAATTAGCCAAAAACGTTTGCATGTTGCTAAATTAACTCAACTCCAAATTAGCATAAAAAAACCTCAATAGATGCCAAAAAAGCTAGCTTGTTGCTTAAATACTAGCGAAACTCCAAAATAGCCTAAAAATCTTCAGCAAACTAATTAGCTATAAACTTTAGCCTGTCGCTAAAATAGAAGTTAAAATCGAAATTAGGCTATAAACTCCAAGTAGAAAACAAATTAACCAAAAACGTTAGCATGTTGCTAAATTAACTAAACTCCAAATTAGCAAAAAAAACCTCAGTAGATGCCAAATAAGACAAAAAAGCTAGCTTGTTGCTTAAATACTAGCTAAACTCCAAAATAGCCTAAAATTTCTCAGTAAATTAAATTAGTCATAAATGTTAGCCTGTTGCTAAAATAGAAGCTAAACTCTAAATTGGGCTTAAAAAAAAACCCCCAGTAGAAAACAAATTAACTAAAAACGTTAGCATATTGCTAAAATATTTGGTAAACTCCAATTTTTTTTTAAATTACTATAAAATATTAAAACATAGCCCATAAAAATATTTAAAAGCTTGTTGCTAATCTACTTAAAACTTTGAAATTTGAAGACTTTTTCATTACTTTAAAAAACTATTAAGTCTTAAATACCAAAAATAAAAGCAGTAATTTCCTGAACAAGCTGAACCTGAACGGTTTGATACCAAGATTGCTGAAATCTCTGAAAGTGTGATTGAGTTTTTACGAGTTGAAAATCATACAGAAGAGTCCCTATAGTGCTTGTAAGTTTCAATTAGAAGCAACATTAGTAAGATTAGTGTTATCCATGCTACACCTAATCACTCATCTGAACCCGCATCTGTATCTCATGGTTATTTTTCACTAGTCTTTGTTTTACGCTCCTCCACATGATGGATGTCTGTTGGAGGAAGCTTCATTTGTGTGAGATATGGCTCCGGGTTTGGCTCTCACCATTACTGCCTTAACGCTAGCGCACCTGCCACCTGGGCTGCGAGGTCAAAGATCGTCCTGCGTGGGATACAGATGGGGGACTGAGGGAGAAAAGGCACCTGCTTTGGGGCGTGATGCATCAAGCCTGAGAGCATTTGATTTAGCTGTCTTTCCACAGAGGGGCCAGCTGGAGCGAGCCCGACAGCATTAGCCAAAAGAAATGGTTCCCGCTCATTATCTGCTGGTGTACAGCTCTCGCTTTCCCTCTTTTTTTTGTGTGTGTGCATGGGGAACTAAATGAGGTTGCTGTGCATTTGGGACACTATGTGGGTGTAAATGGCTGAGGGAAGTAAGCAGATATTGAAAAATGTCCTTATTCTCATCGGGAAATGGAGCAGGAGCTTTGGGAGCCTGTCAGTGCAGGTGGATCTCTCCTTCAGAATTAAAATAAACGGAATAAAAGTAACAACCTGTATTTCATAGCTGCACTCAGTCTCCAAATCCAACCAACCCTCCATCATGTCATCCTGGTGGCGGTGTTTGTGCTGCAACAGGAACTGTGGTTTAGGACCGGTTCAGTCGACGCAGCACCTCTTGTTTCTCAGGGCGTCCTGCCAGTGTTTGCTCGCCAGCTGTCCAGACTTCAGCCCCGTTAGATCACGCTGTGACAAAAAAACATTTGCGGAATTGTCCGGGCCCGGATTCTTAGCATGTGTCAGTGATTATCGCCCCGAGAGCGCCGCGCCACATGTTATGTTGTTGATGATAAGCGCGAGCTCTGGTGAGTAAGGTGTTTGGAGATGTGCACATCGCTCAGCCAGCATGGCGGGACTGCACGGCTCACACGGCGCTGGATGCTGCGTCTGTGTGGGAAAAGCGTCCCACCCAGGATCAACCTTGTGTCGGATGATCCCTGATTAGACAGATCAAAGGTTTCTGCTGGGACAGCCGGAGCGAGGTGGACGACTCGCTTTTATGGAGCTACAGTATGTTGGAGTCAATATTATTTAAAACACAAATAAATTGTATATATATATATTTGTAATGTTTTAATTGTGTTCTTCCATTAAATGCTTTCCAGTATATCAAATTAAATCAACCAAATCATAAATGTTGTAGTTGAAAGTGTATGGAGCTATGTTTAGGCCAAAATAAATCAAACCTAAACAAAACAAAATAAAAGAAATATTAGTGCACGGCCAAAAAAGAAGTAAAATGTCCAAAACTGTTTGCTATTCCAAAATATACTTAATTATTTTTAGCTTCAAATGTTCAGTTTTTTAGATTTCAAAACTCAATCTTCTCAAAACATTTTTTTTTCACTTTCAACTCTTCTATTTTTATGATGCTTTTTCACACTCTGACTAAACGGCCATTTTCTCATCGTAATTATCCAAGTTCTCAGAGTCATTAAATGGACCGGGACGGAGGTTACCGCTCTCATCAATTTTGATTGGTGCTTCGTGTTAGCCCCGCCCCAACGGGCCACAGCGGGGCCAAAAGTTTTGAAATTTAAATTTTGAAATCTAAAAAGCAGAACATTTGAAGCTGAAAATAATTCAGTTTCATTTAAAATAGCAAGAGGTTTTGGACATTGGGGCCAAGCAAGCGGGCACTTTTTGCTGGGGCAGCTGGCCCCCTGTAGCTCCACCCCTGTTCTTGACTCAAAAAAAATTTTTTTTGTAAGAAAAATAATCGTTTTAATAAAGTTTTTACAGTTTTATAGTCTCAGTTCATGAAAATATGGTGACTATAAATAAAAACAAATTTTTTGCCTATTTACATTTTTTTTTTTGTTATTGGAAAATTTTTGACTTATTTCTTTTGCATAATAAATTTTGTTCTTTTTAGGTGTATTAAAGCTTTTAAGATATTTTAAATATACAAGTTCAAACACAAATTTCAACACTTTCTTGGACATAAAGTCACATGTCGGGGTTTCCTCACCCAGCGGTTTGAACTGAATGATCTTATGTATTTTCCCTGCTGCGGTAATGACCCTTTCTTCAACTCTGCTCACTAACTAGTCTGTTCTTTAACCTTTAAATATCACATGATGATTTGGATTTCCACCCCTAAAATTCACCAAAACCCACTTTCAAAGAATTTGCCTCCACCTCGTGTGTCCGTGGAGTAAAAAGAAAAATTATGAATATGTGTTTTGTAATGTGATGAAGCAATAATCCCGAGTAAGTAGACGAGCCATTGCAGCTCGGCCTTGCCCAGAACTTCAACAAACACCCATTTAACCATTTTACAATGTTGTCTGTGTGTCTGAACGCTCTCCAGCCCGAGATTCCTGCAGTGAATTTGATCTCCTGCTCCACAGCAGAGTTTGTGTGCATCCCTGAATCTAAACTGCATTCCTAATGAATCCGTTTATGTTGAGTCAAGTTTTTCTTTAAAAAAAAACCCAGCGTGTTAGTATGTGACATGAACTTGGAAGGGTCTGCACGGATGAGGAGTAACAGCGGGGGGGAGAACAAAGGCGGGGGCCTGACTTCAGTCACAGACTGCAGAGCAATCATGATGGTTTTCATCAAACGCTTATGGCAACATTTCTCTTTATCTCTGCAGCCACTCGTTTCATTGCTGGTCTGCGACTTTCAAACGAGTGCTTGAGCGGTTCATCCAGTCTGTCTTAGTCTTGTAGGAATTTAGGCTATTTAGAATTAATTTAGGGTTTAAAAAACCGTCTCTAAAGTACTTGAAGCTCGTCTTTAAACAGTTGGTTCGTGGATAAATGGTTAAAACGTTTTTAGATCAATGTAATGAGATTAGGTTTTATGAATTTTTTTTTGTAAAGTGGTTAAAAAAATAGACAGATCAGAGACATTTTGAAGAAAATCAGATGAAAGATCTAAAAAAAAAGTAAAGAATCAAATTTGATTATTTTTTTATGTTTTGTCCACATTTTATGGATTTGAATCGCTTTATTTCAAGCAATCAAAACAAAATATGATTATCTATCTATACATATCAAACTTGTGATTATTTATCATGAATTGATTGGAAAATTGAAGAAATGCCATCATAAGTAAATATAAATTCATATATTTGTGTTCCCATCATCTTTTTTATCTATTTTTAAAACAATCCCAGTAGTTTTAAATTTGGATTTTACCTTTTTTTGCCAAAAGAGACTTAAGACATATTTTTTGTAGAGCGACAAGACTTTAGAAGAAATTTAAAAATGTTGGCGTAGAGTAAGTCTGCCCCTACTTCCCGACATCCTTCTGTTTACACGCTAGCTTACACCCCAATCGAACATCCCAGTGCAACAAAAATCCGCTCAGTTGAGCCTTGCTTCCACTGAGCAGTTTGTGTTCACAGCGCATGTGTGCTGTAGACCGCTAGCATGTCATTGTAGTGTGACGACTAGAGAGCAGCAACAATGCTTGGCTTTACATTGCTTTACTTTTTGTACACTGTGTTGTACAACAGGAATTTAATGTTGTTTGAAAGAAGAAGAACACTTCCGTTAAGGGGAAGGTTTGCTAGCTTAGCGCTATATTGGCAACTCGGAGAGGTTCTATATTGGCAAACAAGGTGTTCTATTTTTCTATGGATCTACAACGGATGGGGACCCTCAAGAGGAACTGTTTAACGGGTCAATTTAACAACGGAAACCCTCAAAATACTGGATCGAACCGTACCGCTCAGTGGAAACGAGGCTTAAAGGGTAACCAAACCCTAAATCAACTTTTTTTATGTTGATCTCTATAAATGGGGCTTTAAAAGGGCTTTCTGTTGGTCATTGCCAAATTTTTGACAAAATAAAACAAACTTGTTTAATTCTAGAAAATATAGTCAAAAACCGTCTGTGTTCTGCCCCCTACAGGTTGAATCGAGGTATTACATTTACATTTTTTATTGGTCAAAACATGTAAGTTTCAGAAGTACCTCGCCATGATCTGCAGCGGCAGTAACAATACAATCACGTACCCAAGCCCCACCCCTCTGACTGGATTGTCATATTTCGGCTGGGTGGAGTCAGCCACCAACTTCCCTGTTTGGTTACCCTTTAAGTTACAGCTACAAGCTTTTTGCCTTTTTTTGTCTTGATTTACAACAATTAATCGTCTACTTACTCGGGAATATAATTTTAAGCTTAATTTTCTTTATAAATGTCCTCCATTGTGAGACAAATGTAACAAGAAGATGTTAAAAACACAAAAATATGATTTTCCTTGAACTGGGTCTTCAAACGTGAAGTTTTAGCTTTCAAAGTCACATTTTTAAATATTTAAAAAATGATTAAATGCTGAATTCAGGTAGACTAGAGGATTTCATTAGCCAAATTCGTCGTGATCTATAACAATTTAACTGAAGAAATATAATTTTTAGCCTAATATTATTCATAAAAGTCTCCTCCATCATATCAATTCCAACAGGAAGATGTTAAAAACACAAAAATATGATTTTTTTTTTTGGGAGTGGGTCTTTAAATGTCAAGTTTTAATATTTGAAACACTTTAAAATCATTGAATGTTGACTTCAGGTAGACTAGAGGATTTTATTAAGCAGAAATCCAAATAAAATTGTGCTGCTCGTCCCAACAATAGTGTCATTTTTATTCTGAAAGCTGATTGGACACCATGCTCCATTGTTCCATTATGCAGGTGATCCCATCACGCTGGCCTCGCCAGTATGATGACCTGTGACTGGTGTCATGTATGCGTCGGTGTCCGTAAACTCTGAATAATGCTCAGCTGCCTATCCCGTGGCTCCGCTCCTGTCCTTTCTCTCCAAACAATAGCTTGTTGTATTTCCTCCCATCGAGCCTCTCCTCTCCACCGCGCCGCACATCTGCATCCTCCGCCGTCCTCCTCCCCCTCCGGCCCGCCGTAACCTCCTCTCCCTCGGCGTGACCTCCGCATATCCGTGCTGCGGTCCTCGCCTCGGGGACCGTGTGGACCCCTTTTGTTTTCCCCCGGAGGACCTGGGTGGAGGGGGGGGAGGGGGGGGCGCTCAGCGACATTTGGATGCATCTCGTGGGTCTTCGACTGTACCCAGCCAAGTGCTTTTCCTCTGACCTCTCCCTGAACTTCTCCTAATGTTTATGAAGCTCAGCCACCACACCCACACTTGACATTCCTGCATATAATACCTACATATGGGGCTCCGCTGCTCAACGATGACGTCCACTCCTCTTTTATTTATGACTCCTGGACGGAGTCCGTGCCAGCTCCGAGTGCATTGTGTTGCAGATGTGGATTGCTTAATATGATTAGGTGGTGTTGAGGAGGTAGGCGTCCCCAGAAATTCCTCGATTTTGAATTTTGTTGGTTTATTTCTCCCACTCGCCGACATCGTCCTGCAGATGCTTCAGCTTGAATCCTCAGTGTGGGACTGAAGTGATAGGTTACACCGCGGAGCAGCTGCCAGAACGTGAAGTGATGCTTTCAGCGGCTGCATGTGGGTGAAATAAAACCGGCCGTCTCCGCTGAGGAGTTGAGTCTTTGCTAAGTATTTTCCAAGAACTACTTGTAATAGAAGCAGCATTTCACTACTAATATATTATATTTTCGAGAAACAAAATGAGACACTTTCCCAGATTGTTTTAATTGACGCCACAACTTTCTTCAAGTTTAGCTATTAGTTTAAAGTCCACCTATGACAGTATTTTTTATTTAAAAAATGTTCCCAGTAGTGTTTTATTAATGATTAGGATGTTTTTAACCACAATTTCACAACCTATATGTCTTAAAAAGACATCATTCATGTTGATCTGAAGCCTCTGTTTCCAAAATCTCCTCTGAGGGGGCGTGGCTTTTGGAGCAAGCAGCTCCGCCCGTGGTCCTCCCCATCTAATTATGATAGCTCTGTGTCTCGTTAGCGTAAATCTTCACCGCTGCTATATAAAAACATCAAGTAAGATGGGTAATGTCCAGCCGTATGGTTCTGATCCGGATGTCAGCTCAGATCTTCATGGACAGAACTTCCTCCAAAATCCTGATTCTTTCTCCTTCCAGTTCTCCAAAGACTCTTTTAGCTCATTCTCCAATGTTTATTGACGTTGGTGTGATCAATACATTTAATCCGTTGGTTTCTCAGAGCAGAAAATAATGAAAGCTAACATCCAAATGCTCTTTCATTTTCCTTTCCAACTGCGGTCAAATGAGCCGCCGTTCACATTCCTGTGGTCACATCAAGAGGTTCTGTGGAGATTTTCCAGCGTTTGAAGCCCTGCTACCGTAAGTATTGGATGAAACTCGCACAACAAATCCAGTGACGGCTGATTTGAACACAGAAGTGTGAACGGCGGCTCCATTTGACTGCAGTCAATGTGAAGATACCACATTGATACCACAAGAACCTGAACTAGACACGCTAGCTGGACCAGATGAGGGTTTAGTGCATGTGCAGCAGAAAGATCATTCATTCAAACAGAGTGTCAGCCGCAGTTTGATTGACAGCAATTTAAAAGGAAAAATTCTCAGAAATGAAAAAAAAAAAGATTTCATGTTAAAAACTCTAAAAACAGGATTTTCATCAGGGGGTTGGGGCTTTAACTACCCAGCCACATTTTCAGGACTTTAGTCCTAAACGAAACACATTACAGTTTGTATCCTAATTTCTTTGTACGTTACAATATTAGAAACTTTTCTGCAGAGACTTACTTTTTTCCTTTTGTTTGATCTCCATTTTTCGCATTTGGACATTTTCTGGGGAATTTCTCTTTGGTTTGTGAAGCTACTTAAACTTTAATACACTCCTCATAACACATAAGTTGCCAAATAACCATTTAAAATCACACTCTTGCCCTTAAGGTGCTTAATTCTTTCCAGTTTGTCAAGTGCTGGGCGTATCTGACTGCTGTAAAACGGAACGGGGATTCCCCCAGATCGCCATTAATAAGTTACCTTAGAGAAAAATAAAAAATCCCCTCAATTGAATAAATAAAGTGTTAGATCTGTAGATTATTGATTTAATAAGATGTTGCCATGTTATATTTAACTGTGTATTTCCTGTGAGTGCGTAAATTGAAGGAAACTGGGGTGAAAATAAATGCCACCCTTCTGTAGACCTTTGAGACTTCTGTCACCTCTGCAGGCAAAGCCGCCGGCATGTTTGCCTCCAGTGCAGCTGATCTTCCAATATATGACAAGCAAAATGTTTGCAAGACTCTAGGAGATTCTAAAGTTACATGCTTAGAACAGGGGTCTGCAGCCTCCAACACTTTCAGAGCCATTCAGGTCGATTTCTCACTGACCAAAACCCAACTGGAGCCACAAAGTCTGACTTCACCCTTTAAAAATATAATGTTAGTGAATTTTATGATAATGTAAATGAAATGTTGTCTTTGCATATACAAAATATAAAGAGAAGATGGACTTTTTTCCAAAATATGAAATGGGTGAAACTTTTAACAGAGGTTCACAAGACTTCCTTTCAAAATAAAAGACACTCTGTGTCACATTGGAGCATCTCGATGTTTTTACAGTTTATCTTATCACTTGTGGAGCATTTCAGCTAAAAATGAGTTAGTATATTGAGCCATTTTCTATTTCTTAGCCTCTAAAGTGCATTTAAAATCCTTGACGTTGTTCAAAAACGGAAAATCTGCCTTAAAATCTGGTGCACCTTAATTTTGGTAATGCTTACGGACCTCCAGGGCTATAAAAATCTGTCAAAAATGTTATTTAATTTGACTGAGTTGTTTTTTTACTTCATAATTACTTTTCAAAAGAAAAAAACTGTATTTGTCGTTAATAGGAGGGGTGTAAGAGCCACATGTGGCTCCAGAGCCACAGGTTGACCAAAAAAAAGAAATGTCCATCTCGTTTTATTACATTCAGCACTCCCAGATCTCATTTATTATTTATCCTCGTCTTTGTAAGCATCAGATCCTTTGCCCTTAAATCTTTTGTTTGACGGTTCTTCTGGGTGTTGTAATAAATCTCCTCTCCTCCGTGTCTGTGTTGCTCAGGAGGCCCTACCCTAGTTTGGAGAATGCTAATTCCCTCTGACCGCCGAGTAGGAGTCGGGGCCTCGTGGTTGAACTGTCTGCGCGTTCCTCAGGCGTGGCATCCCCGGCGGCAGATCTCTGCGCCGATAGTGGAAGAAAACCAGGCCAGCCTCCATTCCAACCTGCCAATCGCGTCGCTCGGCGCCGCAGCCGTTGACAAATGACCCCATCTTCCCCAACCCCTGCCACCGCACGCAGGCGCAGGTGTGCACGCCTCTGTCGGGGCACCTGTTGGGGAAACCTCATTTCGGAGCTTTTATGACAGGAAGGGCTTTGCGTGTGTTTTTATTGTACTGCGGCTTTATTTGTGTTTGTTAGCGCCGAGAGACTCACAGAATCACAAGCACTTCCTCCACACAGCCAAATGCACCCACTAACTAAAAATGGGCTTCCTCTATGAAACTCACCACCACCGAAGACAGAGCATTAAACTGTTCTTCCAGCACACACACACACACACACACACGCTAGCTCAGACGTCCAGGAAAAACAACACGATTACATAACGCCGTTTAATACCTTAAGAGTTCACAAACAGCCTGCTTCATTTGAATCGGAATTAAGAGCTTCAGAATCTGTTTCCTGACATTGTTCTGGTTGGCTTTCAAATATGCAGATTCATTCTTTAGCAGCCACTACCGCCGGCTAATGATAGGTTTGAAAATAAACGTGCAAATATGTCGAGGAAAACCCGGAAAAGCGTGGAGCTTTTTCTAACAGATAAAGGAAGATGCTTCCCTCCCGAAATGGATGTTTGAATCCGTGGATGTCCATCCTGGTCGCCTCCGCCCATCCCTGCTGCTGAAACCCTGGGTGTGGAGCAATAATAGTGGCCCCAGTGTCCGTTTGGATTCCACTGTGTTTTGAGGAAAATTCCTCTTCGCTCCCAACAGTCATGCTATGGATGCCAAGCACAATCTGTGCCAGAAAGTGAGAATGTAAGGATCCTGGGGAAGGACAAAACTCTGCTCTGTCTCCAGCTTAGCCTGAGCCGAGAGTAAAACAGAATAAATAGGTGGAATGTTTTTGTTGTTGTTGTTGTTGTTGGACGTGTCTTTATTTCCAGGGGTAAACAATTCAATCGAATTTTGCCACAAGAATCTGCTTAAGCTGCTTTCTCCTGGCTAAGTATTTTGTGGCTTCCCTCCAGTTTGAAGAAGCAGGCATGCTGGGACCAAATGTAAATCTGAGAAAAATGGGAGGTAGAGGTTAATAAAAGGTTAATATTTTAATCTTGGCATATTTGTGAAGATTAGCAGATACCAGCAGCCAGTTGGGGCTGTTCGCTCCTCTCTGCTTTGTGATCTCTGTACATATGGATGTGTGTGATCCGAGGTGGGGTGCGGTAAAGGGGTTCTTGGCTCGGCTCAGCAGTCTTGTGATGGAAGATCAGGAGTTTGTTCTCATGGAAGTCAGAAATATGTACCTCCTTATCTTTTAAATAAAAACATTTTTAAAAGTTTATTTCTTATATTTAAACAACAGATTATGAAGCAAATTTCCTGCTACAGTCGATGAAAAAGAGGAAATACAACAGTTTAGAATGAGATATTATCCCCAAACTACGGCCCGCGGGCCGGATCCGGCCCACTTCCACATTTGGCCGAGCCCCTGAACAATATCAGAGTTGCAAGACTTTTTTTTTTTTTTTCCCGCTTTGAGTTTTTTGCTAACACTGCTAGAAAAATAGTCATTTGCTTTTCTGTTATCTAAACTGATTTGCTAACAGTAAACACTGTAAGTTTCAATCGCAGACAAAACAGCTAATAGAAAACGCTGTTAGCATTAATTGCAGACTGAACTGTTAACAGGAAACGCTGTTAGCATCAATCGCAGACTGAACTGCTAACAGAAAACGCTGTTAGCATCAATCGCAGACTGAAGTGCTAACAGAAAACGCTGTCAGCATCAATCGCAGACTGAAGTGCTAACAGAAAACGCTGTCAGCATCAATCGCAGACTGAAGTGCTAACAGAAAACGCTGTTAGCATCAATCGCAGACTGAAGTGCTAACAGAAAACACTGTTAGCATCAATCGCAGACTGAAATGCTAACAGAAAACGCTGTTAGCATCAATCGCAGACTGAAGTGCTAACAGAAAACGCTGTTAGCATCAATCGCAGACGGAACTGCTAACAGAAAACGCTGTTATCATCAATTGCAGACTGAAGTGCTAACAGAAAACGCTGTTAGCATCAATCGCAGACTGAAGTGCTAACAGAAAACGCTGTTAGCATCAATCGCAGACTGAACTGCTAACAGAAAACGCTGTTAGCATCAATTGCAGACTGAAGTGCTAACAGTAAACGCTGTTAGCATCAATCGCAGACTGAAGTGCTAACAGAAAACGCTGTTAGCATCAATTGCAGACTGAACTGCTAACAGTAAACGCTGTTAGCATCAATTGCAGACTGAAGTGCTAACAGTAAACGCTGTTAGCATCAATCGCAGATGGAACTGCTAACAGAAAACGCTGGTAGCATCAATTGCAGACTGCACTGTTAACAGAAAACGCTGTTAGCATCAATCGCAGACTGAAGTGCTAACAGAAAACGCTGTTAGCATCAGTCGCAGACTGAACTGCTAACAGTAAACGCTGTTAGCATCAATCGCGGACTGAACTGCTAACAGAAAACGCTGTTAGCATCAATCGCAGACTGAACTGCTAACAGAAAACGCTGTTAGCATCAATCGCAGACTGAAGTGCTAACAGAAAACACGTTTTTGTTAGCCTACATACTGACCCCGACCACGCATCAGAGAAAAAATAAGTTGTTAATAAGTTCACAAGAAAAAGTTTGGGGACCCCTGATGTAGATGCATCTTATTTTGGATATTTTTGACTCTCAAATTTAACATTTTCTTCCCTTTCAGCCATGACTTGTGCAGCATTTTGTGCACATGTACACTCTGTAAATGTCACTTTTTACAGAAAAATTCTTCCAATTGTCAAAATTTCTCTTCTATCACCAAAGGAAGAGCAGCCAATGAAACAAAATGGCTCCCTTTGCTCAGTCATTGCTGGTAATTTGGCTGATGTTACCTTGGCAACACAAACTTGGTTTCTGTGAGAACAAGGAGAGATGGTTGCTGTTATAATGCAGCCACGACAGCTCTCATATCCAACAGCAACAGCCTTGGTTTTTGTTCTCAGATCCACACTGTCAGCAGCCGAGATTCTCCTCAGCCAAACTGACCAATAAAAAAAAAAAAAAAAAAAATGTCAGGAAGGATTTTGGTTGAATGCATGTAGTTGTTTTGTTTCTGAGCCTTTCAGCCTCAGTGGCATCATTAGATCTTGTTCATCCAGCGAGCTGGTGTCACTGTTGTTTGTATGTGATTGTGCAGCCACCTAGAAAGCTGCTGCGGCGTTGCCAAGGAAATGATGCCATGGCACACGTCGAGGGGCTCAGGATACATCTAAAGAAGACTCTAGAAAGATCAAATTCTAGTTTTCCTTTCACAGCCTGAAGACCGATTCATCTGAACGTTCACAGGAAGTGTTAAATATCTAAATTAAGTTCTGTTTCTGCACAAAAGCTAATTGAAACACAGTAACTCACAGATCAAGATTCTCACAGATTTCTAGATCCCAAAGGAACATGCAGAATAAAATTGATTTCACTAATTAAAAATGTCCTATTTGGTCCTTTTTTAAAAATATAATTCTGGTGAAATGCCCAAAAATCCTTCTTGTTTGTTTTCCTGCCTTTGTTATCACGTTTCTGAATTGCAGCGTAAGCAGGCAGATCCTCTCAACAAACCACTAAAAAATAAATATGAAGAGGAAACTTGTTGCTCCGTGTTCCTTTGTTCTCTCGTGTCAGATATGATCTATTCTTGACTTGGCCAAGCATGAACGACCTTTATGGATGCCTTTCTGCTCGACTCCATCGCAAACAAGCCACCGCTTATCGGTAACCTATTACTTTTTGCACCGGCTCCCTCCACAAACACCGGCTGAGGCATTTGCCGCAACTATGTAAACACACGGTGGAAAAATAAAGGCAGATTTTCAAGACTTACAGCTCTTTTTGTTCTCAGATTGTACAAAAAAAAACAGCCTTATTAGGGGACGATTGTGACTTTCTGCAGGGGTTGATGTGTGTCTATATCCCCTCCAGGCCGGCTGAAGTAATCTGATTGTGTTTAATGCATAATGTGTTTACATACCCCTGAGACAAACACATCCACTGAGTTATTGACGTGCTTGTTTTATGACCATAAATAATGCACATCGCATTTATTTCTCATTGAAAATGCCGTTTGAGTGGGAGAAGCTGTCAACCTGCGTGTCACCGGGGGGCTGAGTAAATAAATGTACACCCATGTTTAATTTTAAACGCTCATCAATGCTCTGAATCCCTCCCCTCTGCTTTCAGGTGGAGTGGGCATTGCGGCCACTCAGCTGTGCAAGACGGTGAAGGACGTGACCGTGTTCGGCACCGCGTCCGCCAGCAAACACGAGACCATCAGCTCGGGCGGCGTCACGCACCCCATCGACTATCGCACCAAGGACTACGTGGAGGAGGTCCGCAAGATCAGTCCGAAAGGTGAAAACCCGTGCGAGGATGAGCAGATTTGTGTTTGCAGATTTGTGTTTGTAAATAAAGCTGGATAAATGGTCCACTTTGAATTACGCCTGGGTTTATAGCAGGGCGCATGCCATTCAGAGTCACTGTCTCATAAGGCAAACAGGCCTCCATCTGCTCAGCAACAATGCTCACGTCTGCAGGATTTGTTGATCGTTCGCATAAACTGCCGGCGCTCAGATAAAACATTTTTCTGCCGTTTTTTTAAGCAAAGATGGTTTGCACTAAATTGATAAACGGTGAAAACAAATCCCACGCTGCTTTTTTGGAGAGACGTGATCTCTGCTTCCCTCCTGCGAGTGTCGTTTTGGAGGCTGTTTTCTTTACAGTGTGACAGAAAAGGCATTACCGAGACAGATATGTGAGGAGTGAGAAGTGACACTTTAGACAGAATGTGTCTAATTAGAAGTGGGATCAATGTGCTGCCCCGCTCTCCACCGACCCTTTTGTGGATTCATCTCTTCTCTGGTCAAGGAGGAGTCCTGCTGAGAGCCTCCTCTAATCAATACAAGGGAGCGCGGAGGGGTGACCCAATCTAAAGACGCCCTCCTGGCACAGAGGAGCATCATTACGGTTGAAGCTGAATTAATAAGCCTCAGAAAAGCCACGCAGTTATCATGCTGCGCCTTACTGTTTGTCCAAAGGCGGGTTTGTTACTCCGAGGTGGACCATGATTGAGAGGAAGTTTATCCCTCCTGTTTTACTATTGACAAGACTGATAAAACAAGGATCTGGCACTGCTTTCCTTCAGTTCACTGTCACGGCTTTCTCTGCACGTAAACACGGCCCGACTTGGCTGCACTCCCTACTCGGGACTGGAGTTAACTACTGCCTCCAGAAAGGGTTTCTTCAGAGTGGAGCTGCCACGATTAGTCGACTAATCGACTATTAAAATAGTCGACGATAGTTGATCAGTCGTTACTTTATATTATATGGATTCAGAGTGTATTAAAGTTGAAAGTTATGATGGCGTTCTGCTAGCTTTTTGGACTATTTTGGCATTTGTTAAGGTTTTCAGGCAATTTGTTGTTTAGCTATTATTTCAGCTACATGCTAGCTATTTTTAGCTAATTTACTCTTTTTCAATATTTTAGGCTATTTTGTTGTTTAGCTAATATTTCAGCTACATGCTAGCTATTTAGGCTAATTTGGTCTTTTTTCAGTATTTTAGGCTATTTTGTTGTTTAGCTAATATTTCAGCTACATGTTAGCTATTTTGGCTAATTTAGTCGTTTTTCAAAATTTTAGGATAATTTGGAATTTAGCTCATATTTCAGCTAAATGCTAGCTATTTTTAGCTAATTTAGTTTTTTTTTTCCAGTATTTTAGGCTATTTTGTTGTTTAGCTAACATTTCAGCTTCATGTTAGCTATTTTGGCTAATTTAGTCTTTTTTCAATATTTTAGGCTAATTTGGTATTTAGCTAATATTTCAGCTACATGCTAGCTATTTAGGCTAATTAAAGCTTTTTTTTGGTATATTAGACTGATTTGGAGGTTAGCTAATATTTCAGCTACATGCTAGCTATTTTTAGCTAATTTAGTCTTTTTTTCAGTATTTCAGGCTATTTTGTTGTTTAGCTAACATTTCAGTTTCATGTTATCTATTTTGGCTAATTTAGTCTTTTTTCAATATTTTAGGCTAATTTGGAATTTAGCCAATATTTCAGCTACATGCTAGCTATTTAGGCTAATTCAAGCTTTTTTTCGGTATATTAGACTAATCTGGAGTTTAGCTAATATTTCAGCTACATGCTAGCTGTTTTGGCTAATATAGGCTTTTTTAGTTATTTTAGGCTAATTTGGCTTTTAGCTAGTAGTTTAGCTGGTTATTAACTTCAGTGTTTTTAGCCATCAATTTCAGCAGCCAAATTCAGCTTACAGAATTCACATTAGGATTGTCACAGATGATGCCATAAATCTAGTTTTTAGTTAGCTAAAGATGGTTCAGATGTGCTTTCTATCCTCTTTGTGCATGACTCGATTAGTCGACTAATCTGGAAACATAATTAGTCGACTCTAAAAGTAATCGTTTTATAGCAGCACTACTTCAGAGACATCATCCGTGATCATTTCTCTGTCTTTCAGGTCTGGACATCATACTGGACCCTCTTGGAGGATCTGACACCCATAAGGCCTACAACCTCTTAAAGCCCATGGGAAAACTTATCACCTATGGTAAGTAAAAAAAGACCAAAGTATTACAAGAAAGACAACAATTGTAGGTGTCAAAACACTTGACAGCAAGTCCTTTGGGTAGATAGCGGTGATTCTATGAATGAAGTTCACTGTTCAGTGACCTGTCTGCCAGAGGATAGACTTTAAAGTTCTGTTACTGGTTTATAAAGCTTTGAATGGTTTAGCACAAAAAATATGACTGATCTCTTAACTGTATTTCAATTCAGTTCTTTTTACTTTCATTTAGCCCTCCAAATGGAGAGTTATGGAAAAATTGTGTCTAAATTTGGATAACACTACCTCATTGTCATCATTACTCACCTGCCGTCTACGTTAGCGTGTAGCCGCTAATGCTTGGAAAATACACAACAAAATCGGTTTTATAAGTTAAAAAAGTCATAACTCACGATATAAATTAGAAATTAGTTTCTCCTCCTCGGCACAGCACGACATGGAACATGGTAGGGGAATCGTATTTGGTCTATGACCCAATTTTAGCAAAGAATGTGATTTTAAATTTAATTTTCTTTAAATAAGTGTGAAAAATGCTCAAGAACATGTTAAAAACACAATTTTCATTCATCAACACCTTCATCAGCAAACTGTTTTATATTTAAAAATCAAATCAAATCAATCTTTATTTATATAGTTTATATTTATTTATATACTTTTCATATAAAAATAACACAAAGTGCTTTACATCAAAAGCAAACAATATACATAATATAAAAACAGGTAAAAATTAAAAATTAAAATAAAACCCCCTGCTCCAAACCAGCCCACAATACCCTCATCCCTTTCTTACCACCCACTCCCTAACCAATAGAAATTATACAACAGGAAAATAGAAAAATTGGCTTCTTATATTTAAGAATATGTTCAAACTGTTTTGTAATTCATGGAAATGATCCTGAACTGACCTGGCTGGCATTCCTCTGAACAGGGTGAAAGACACTTCAGGCATTTTCCCAATGGGGCTAAAATTCCCACAAACAAGGCATTCCTTCCTGGTACTGAATCGCCACAATTTAAAGTTATCAGACAGAATTCCTCACATGCCTGTCATTTTTTTTTTTTGCTCCTTTACATTTGGCTTTATTTAACTTTAAGATGAATCTCTTGAGACAAAGACTTCCCATCCCGGGACGAGGACAGAGTAGATATAGAATAGTAGAATAGTTGTGGGTTTCCCTCTCGCCGCGGAGTAAAGATGCTTTCTTGTGGGCCGAGTGACCCCACTGCGGAGACCCATGTCACCCGTGGGAACGCCTTTGCGCTTGCTCTGTCGCAACGCTGGTCTATACATGAAGTGGGCGGGATCGGCATCCACGGAGAACAGGCCTTCGTCTTTCCGTGTTACTCGGAAAGCTACTACCCAGCATGGTGCCCTCCACCCTCACCCCTTCTTGTCCCTCCGTGCCCGCTGCTTCTCTCCCAGCTTATCTGAAGTAGGCATGTCTGAACAATGGCCGTTCTATCTGCACCAAACCTGGAATGTGTCTGAATGTAGCGGGCTGGATCTCTGAGCGCGCTTTGTGTCCCCGGTTTCCCCTGAGAAAGATGCAGATTGATATTGCAGCCGGATTAGATCGGGGTGTGGTGGCTAGAGCACTAAAGAGGTTCCTCACACAATTATTTATGAAAAAGTAATTTAATGAATCCAAGAATGAATCTTTTTAAGGTATTTCTCTTTATCACCAAACTAATTATTTAAAAATTGTTGAATTTATGACCATTTTTGAGAAAACAAAGTTAAAACAGAGATTTTTGTGTTCCTTCCTACTGTCAGGAGCGGCCAACATGCTGGCGGGCCAGAAGAAGAACCTTCTCGCCGTGGCCAAGAACTGGTACCACCAGTTCTCCATCCACACTCTCAGCCTGATCCAGGGGAACAAGTCGGTCTGCGGCTTTCATCTAGGCTACCTGGATGGGGAAACCGAGCTCATCACCCAAGCAATGAACACCATCCTAGATCTGTACAAGCAGGGGAAAGTCAAGCCCCGCATCGACTCCACCTGGCATCTTGAACAGGTTTGAGTTTGTTTGACAAATGCGTGCATCTGGAATAACGTTCCGAACAAATACCCAAAATAAAAAACACTTTAGACTTGACCTGCTTTCATGTCTAGGGCAGAATAACGATTCGATTCCTTTTTATTTCAACTCTTTCAATTCTTCAATTCAATTTTGAGTTTACACATTTACACACATTTGTTTAGAAATACATTAATAATCTACTATATGCTTTGAATATATAAATATATATATATATATATATATATATATATATATTATATATATATATATATATATATATATATATATATATTAATCTGATACAGTTCACATATTGTCAAATGTATTAATGAAATAATGAGATTGTTAATATCATATAGAGCTAAATGGAATCTCAAAAGAAGAAGTTTAACAAAAATATTCAGATCATTAACATTGTGAACATTGTTCTGCCTCACCTGGAGGACATTTCAGTTTGGCCACTAGGTGGCGATCGCGCTATATCATTACACCTTATCTAAGAGGAAGAAGAAGAAAGTATGAGCAAAAAATGGTTACTTTAACACACTATTTCCTTAACAGAGTTAGAAATTCTTATCTGTGAGTTTATAAAGATGTTAATTTAGTCAGAAATGTTTGTTTAGGTCGACCGAGCGTTCGTATTAGCCGTACTATGAGTAATTTAATTAAACGTTAGCATCAAGCTAGCAGACTTTATCTTCATGTGCTAAATCGACTTATATTTTTACGAAACGATGAAAGTGATTAAAGCTTCAGATTGATTCAAATCAATTCTATCAACCCAGGCTTTTTTTGTGTTTTCTGTTTAGATTATTTTATTTTTTTTATTTATTTATTTTTTTTAGAAAATGCTATTTACCTTTTCTTAGCATGTTCTTGGTAATCCGATTTGATGTTTTTTTGTAGTGCAAGTTATTTAATCCAGTTAACAGTAGAAGGGGTGTGAACTTCCAACGAGCTTGTTACTGATTGGCGGGAATGGTTGCCATAGAAACAACAACAGACTGACTCGGATCAATCACTGCTACAGTGATGCGACTGAATTGACTTAATTTAATTGGAGCCAGAAGTAAGCTGTCACACTCACTCTGTCCAATTCTATTATACAGTCAATGCTAGCGACGTTTTTAAATTACAGCTTTGTTTATTACATCTGTCTTTATTGCTACTAAATATTGACTTTAGTTTGTCGTATGAGTTTGATAACTGCTCTAATTCACTGTTAATGCTTTTGATTCTATGCTCCTTTTGTAGCACTTTGTGATTTTATGAGGAAAAGTTGCTCTAGAAGCAAACACTCACTCACTTGATGCCAGATGATTTCAGTAGTCGGAGATGGCAAGATTAATGCACAAGGCTGACTTTAGTGAGCAAGACGCTAATCTTTTAGTTGGAGAACAGCTGCTGTGACGGCTGAGGTGAAGCAACAGCTGCACAACAGCGAGAAGTTGAAAGAAACGCAGCCTGAGATTGAATTAAATCACGTTTTTTTTAATTAAAGTCAAAGACTCCTCCGTATGGGGATTTATAAAGCACGGGTATGGAATCAAATCAGATGTTCGTGTGCATATCTGATAGCAAAAATAACTACAAGTGTGGCTAAAAAAACACTAAATGTACAATTAACATGACGCACATAAATGGACTCAACAAATGTCAAGGCTCAGTCGGATCTAAATGCCAATGAATACAAATGAGTTTCCATACTGGTTCTGAAAATGTCGAGTGCCAGTGAGGGCCCACTGTAAGGGGACAGAGTGCTCCAAAGTTTGGATGCAGTCGAAACGAAAGGACCGACTCAACTGGCCTTGAAGTTGTTGGTCATCTGAATATGCAGCTTTTTTTTGATAAAAATGCATCTAAATTCTGACGAAACACCAAGATGTTCAGTTTTCTGCTGAAATTGAAGTAAATTTTTGTGCAAAGAGGTTTCCGTGTGGTTGACAACAATGCTTGGCTTGCATGTGTTCGTGAGGAGATGACAGAGACGGATTGTTGTCTAAAAATAGAGAATAAATGAAACAAAAACAGTGACTGTCACAGCAATTAAGCCCAGAAGTAAAAAAGGCATGAACTCATTTCTCAATGCAGAGAGAAGACGTAACCTTTGCAGGGACCCTCAAACAATAGAAGGGCACTGACCCCCTGGCCTTTAGCGTGGATTTTGCTTCTGTTGAACTTCTCTAAAACTTCTCTGACGGCTAATTGCAGAGACCCTAAAACGATAGAATTTTTAAAAAATAATAGAAATGGTTTCTCATGTCTATCCTCTGCTGCAACCATTCTTAAAGCAACGGCAGAGTGGATAAAAAAGTAACTTTTACGCACTGGAAAGTGAGTTGTGTGCACCACAAGGAAACTCATCCCCTTTGCTGTGGTTTACCATCGGCCAATTGGGATTGACCTGACTAGAAGAAAGCTTATGATTGGACGTCTTTTTATGTGCATCACATGTACCTAATATTTCTCAGCTACTTTTTTTTTGTGCACCAGTTAGTATCTAGAGCTCACCATTATGTTTCTCGTGTGTACAATACTTTTCTCGTGTACACAAGTTTGTTTTTCATGGGCACCAGATACTTTCTTGTGTACATTAGATACTTTCTCATGTGCAACAGGTTGTTTTCTCTGCCAACTAGATACTTTCTTGTGTACAACCAATATTTTCTCATGTACATCATAAACTTTTTTGTGCACACCAGATACTTTCTTGTGCACACCAAATGCTTTGTTGTGTGCAACAGATACTTTTTCGTGCGCACCAGATACTTTGTCACGTGCACAAGATAAATTTTGATGTGCACACCAAATATTTTGTTGTGCGCAGCTAATGCTTTGTCGTGCACCAGATACTTTTTCGTGCGCACCAGATACTTTGTCATGTGCACCAGATACTTTTTCGTACGCACCAGTTACTTTGTCATGTACACCAGATACTTTTTCGTGCGCACCAAATACTTTTTCGTGTGCACCAGATACTTTTTCGTACGCATCAGTTACTTTGTCATGTACACCAGATACTTTTTCGTGCGCACCAAATACTTTTTCGTGTGCACCAGATACTTTTTCGTGCGCACCAGATACTTTGTCGTGCATACCAGATACTTTTTCGTGTGCACCAGATACTTTCTCATGTGCACAAGAAAGTATCTTGTGCACACCAAATACTTTTATGTGTGCACAAGATACTTTGTCGTGTGCACCAGATACTTTGTCGTGTGCACCAGATACTTTGTCGTGTGCACCAGATATATTCTCATGTGCACACCAAATATTTTGTTGTGCGCAGCTGATGCTCTGTCGTGCACCACTTTGTCATGTAAACCATATAATTTGTTGTGCGCACCAGATACTTTTTCGTGCGCACCAGATACTTTTTTGTGCCCACCAGATATTTTTTCGTTCGCACCAGATACATTCTCGTGTGCACACCAAATATTTTGTCGTGCGCAGCTGATGCTTTGTCGTGCACCAGGTATTGTCTCTAGCACACCAGATACTTTTTTTGTGCACACCAGATATTTTCTCGTGCTAGTTTGTTTATCGTGCTCATGGGAATTCAGTGCCGATTCTTTTTATACTTCTCCTTTGGGACTCTGTAGTTATTTTCCAAATAATCCTGCCTTTTTCCAGATTATTTCAATTTTCAAAGACATTTTAGGGACAAATGTTGGTGTTTTGTTCTGGCCTGGAATATGTCTAAAATAAATGACTGCACTTCTACCACTGAATAACTGAGAAGACATAAAAGTGAAGAGCAGGTGAGTTTGTGTGCTGTGGATGTTCAGCAGCTGGGTGTGGTTCTGCATTCTGCGAGCCGAGCCCATCCACAAGGAGAAGCTGTGTGTCTCAGTCATGCTGACAGACTCGGATTGTTGCCGGCAAAATGAACTCTAACAGATATGAATAGAGAGTGTGAAAAACACCAATAGAAAGGCAGCGTCAGAGGCTGGCATCTTCTGTTGACAAAGTCAGAGCAGCCGAGTCTTTTGGCCGCGTGATTGTGGCCGGAGAGAAACACCCGCTGTCTTTCTCCGCCATCTGACACCGTTTCTCTGCCTCTCCATCTGCCTGCTCTTTATATCAGACTCTTTCTCGCCGTCTTTAGATTATTAACCCTCTCTGTGTCTCTTTCTGCTTTTATTCCCTCCATCTCGCTCCAGCACAGTGCATCTTTTTTTCTTTTTTTTTTGCCCTTTCTCTCCTGTTGCTATGGCGACATCCTTTAGTCAGCATGTGCGTCTGTCTCGGGGAGGGGCCCTGAAAAAGATGAAGGTGTGTGTCAGACCATCTTTAGAATAATTCATGTTCATGTAAAGTTCTGGTCCGATGACTGCCAACGCTTCTGCCGCATCCATCAAAGACAGAAAGCCACCGGGGGGTGGGGGGGATCACTCGTCATGACCCGAGCTCAAATGCCACGCCCTGACCCCATTCATCAAAGCCCCCCCCAACCCTCCCTTTTATTCTTTTTGCTTGAGGAATCCATAAAGCTGTTTTTTAAATTAGCACAGATGTTTCCCTCCGTGTTTTTCCATTTTCTCACCTTTAGAGATTCCCGGGAGGATAACAGCCTTGACAGAAGCTACAAATGGCACAATCTTGTCCCAACGCCCAGGAGCCAGTTAGCTAGCGAGAAGAGGGGGCGATGGGGATGGGGGGCGGAGCAGGGCCTCAGTGTCCGTCCCTGAGTTTCATTCAGGCTCAAAATGATTCTTATAATACCTAAACTCCCTCCCTCCCTCTCGGTGCATACTCTTCATCTCAGGGATACCAGTTGCTTTGTCCGCCCTCCTCCTCCTCCTCCTCCTCCTCCTCCACCCATCCTCCACTTCAAACTCCCACACCCCCACCTCCTTTCCCATGTGTCTAAGTCGTCAGAGCCACGTTTCAGCCAGGCTTTACGTTGCTAGGAGATGGCCCTGTTGCCGTGGCATTAGTCGTTAGGTGGTCTGCCTGCCTCGCACAAATGGTGGTGTGGGGGGGGGGGGTCGTGATGGAGACAGGAACAGACAGTGGACAGAGCTCAGTGGTCAAGAGGAGGGTGGGGTTGCTGGGATCCTTCACTCATCGTGACAGAAAGGGAGTCGGTTAATCCATGACTGAGGGGGGGTTTGGGGGGTGGGGGGGTGTCAGTGAAATCAAGCATTTTTTGCTGAGTTAGACTTTTTTTTTTTTTTTTTTAGTTACGCTGTGATGGGTTAACAAAAAAAAGAGACGTGTCCTGCATGTCTGGAAGCTGAATGTGCAACAGGTCGCTGTTCACATCTTACCGTCTGAAGCTGCAACGACTTCATTTTTAATGCCTTCAAACTAAATTACAACATGTTTTACTCTAATTCAAGTCATTTACACATTCATTAAATGCAATTTTACGCCTTTTAAACGCGTTGCACCGAGTCTTAAAATCCACGAGTGCAGTTTTTTTCTGGTAATGTTTGAGGTTTCAACTTTTCTTAAGCTGATTCTCATCAAAGGGGTGTAATTATTCATTTTAACACCGATTCAATTTGATATTTGTGGTTGTGATTGATCCCATTCAGTCCAATTCAATGAACTAAAATGGATCCAGAACATTTTTGCCCAAAACTTCCACCAGTGTGACTCAGAGAGAAATATCTGAACAGTGCAGGTGAAGTTTTCCACATTCTATGTATTTTTCAAGATAATAAAGTGTAAAATTAATTTTTGTCAAGGATACATAAAGTGTAAATTAATATCATGTGTACAAACAAACAAGTAACCAAAACTGAATGCCAAATTTATTCACATTTTAGTTTCAGTTAAGCTCAGCTCACTGTTGTTTTTCCACATCAAAATAATACAAACATAATACGTAACGAAACATAATTTTAATTTTGCAAAGTTCACATGTTAGACTGTAATGATGGTTGATTATTTCTTGCCGCATCACACGTGTGTTAATTAAAGTAATTAAAGTAAAATAAATCGACCTAAATTCAAGCTGTATTTTCCAAGATCGATTTAATTATCGATTTTTCTTATTTTAAAATTATATATAGGTTGATTCGATTATACCTCAGCCAGATCGATCTGGTTGATCAATTAATCGTCGACAAAAAGTGATATAAAGCTAAATTCTTAACATTTTAAAAGCTCAATGAAACTTTGATTAACTTTTTTTACGATAAGTTTTTTATTAGCATGAAAATGTCAACAAAAAACTAGAAAAGAGTTGTGGTGTAAAAGACATTTAGAGATTCTTTTTACCCAAAAATATTTAATATTTAGACTCTTTTTGCTGTTTTTACTCTTCATTTTTGTCTGCGTAATCCATATAAATTAAAATGCGAGTCTCTTCTAGACGTTTTTCTTTCCATAAAAGAATATTTTAACCTTTAAATTATTTTGGGTATCTACTAGGGACGTGTCTCTTTTCGTCTTATGTGATTGGATACACATCCTGATACCTGATCCACTAAATCAATTCTTTGTGACGATACCAACAGTTCAATTCTTTCATCTAAACTGATCCATTCTAGATACTTGGCATTTAAAGCTACAAATTAAAATACCTTTTAGGCTAAAAGGTATTTTAATTTACGCAACAAAAAAAATGATTTTGACAAAAACGTTTAATAAACATAAAACTTTGTTTTATACTGTTGAATAAAGTGTATACTTGGTGCATAAAACAACACAGACCTTCTGCTGTAGTTCAGCTTCAACTGGAATTGATCCTAAGTTGCAAGCTTGTCTTTTTGTTTTGACAAAGTTTTTCAGAAAATCTAATTTTTTTTAACTTCCTGATCACTTTTTTTCTCTGTTTTTACCAACATAATCTTGTTTGTAGCCGTGGTTTTCAGTCAATACTGCTGCTGATACTCCCAGTGCTACATCCATGGTCTCTGCATTTCACAAATCCTTAGAAATCGTCCTTTCAGTTAGAAAACCCTAAAAACCTCGAATGCCATTTAAATAAGAAAACTGAAGGACATGTGGTCAACCACGGAGAACTTCAAAATGGGAACTAGTATGTTGTGATGCAACAGTGCTGACTCGCTATCCGCTCCATTGTTCAGTGTCAAAAAATCAACATCTGCTTTGTTCAAAGACATCATTAAAAAATGTCCTCAATAATTTAAACTTTGTCATTATTTTCTTTATATATATATATTTAAACAATTATTCATATAAAGCACACGTGTCAAAGTCGTGGCTCTTCTGGTAATTCTATCCGGCCCTCCAGATCATTTTATTTTATTGTTATTCATGACCCGATGTTATCTTGCGCTTATTTTTAACTTGTATAATTTTGACAAAATATATTTTTATCGAGAGTAAAATATTGAAAGTTATTTAAAGTTTAAGTTGATTTATTCTGGAATAATATTCCTGCCTGTTATTATTCATATTTATGTTAAAAGGTTTTAAAAATTGGAATTCTGCTAGCTTTTTGGACTATTTTGGCATTTTCTAAGAGGTTTGGAGATAGGCTAATATTTCAGCTACATGCTAGCTGTTTTGGCTAATTTAAGCTTTTCTTTTTAAGTTTTTTAGGCTAACATTTATATGATAGTTGTTTTGGCTAAATGAGGATTTTTTTTCAGTTTTTAGGATATTTAGAAGTTTCGCTACATGCTAGCAGTTTTGGCTAACCTAAGTTTTTTTTTATTTTGTTTTTGTCTTGTTTTGTAGGCTAATTTGGCATTTAGCAAATATTTTAGCTACCTATCAACTTTAGTGTTTCAGCTATCAGCTTCAGCCTTTTAAATTTTTTTCAATTTCAGCATCTTCACTGGCCAAATTTAGCTTACAGCATTCACACTAGCATAATCGCAGCTAATGCTATGTATCTAGTTATTAATTATTTTAAAAAATTACGGTTTTAAAGTTTTGTAGTTTTAGAGTGTTCAATAAATGTTAATCCTGTTCAATCGAAGGTGTTTTTTGGATTTTGGCCCCTTGTCCGATGGAGTTTGACACTCCTGCATATTTAAGTGATATTTGATGACGACTCTGGAAGATTTGTTCCTCCTTCATGAAGATGAAGGGTGGAGACGCTGTTGTGGAGTTGGAGAAGAAGTTGGCTGCTTCTCCTCTCTGTCAACATATTTCTGAATGAGTGATTCCCCTGAAAAAAAAAAAAAAAAGCCCTTTCTCTCTGTTTGCTCTTTCGCGGAGCCTCTGGTAACTGTCTTTCCTCTCACTCCCTCCAGGTTGGAGATGCCATGAGAAAAATGCAGGAGAGGAACAACATCGGCAAAGTGATCCTCACCACAGAGCCGATGCCTGAGGAGGAGAAGAAGGAGGAGACCAAAAAGGAGGACAAGAAAGAGGACAAGAAGAAGGATGACAAGAAGAAGGAGGACAAGAAGAAGGACGATGGAAAGAAGGAGGAGAAGAAGGATGACAAGAAGAAGGAGGAGCCCAAGAAGGAGGAAGCAAAGAAGGAGGAGGAGAAGAAGGAGGAAGCGAAGAAGGAGGAGAAGTGAGAGGGAGGGACGGAGCGTGGAGCAGACCTTTGTGTCCTGGGAGCTGGGGGTGTGGTGGGGGTGGTGGTGGATTTGTTATTGATGTGAAAATGGCAGCAGCATTATCAGTCTTTCTCCTCCCCTCCATCACCTCTGGAGTCCACTGTGATTACTCAGGCCTGACTCCGCCCACTTTCCCCTCCATCTTTCTCCATCTGTGATCATTTCCAGTTTTTCTTTTTTTTTTTCCCTGATCGGATATCGAACACTATTGGGAGTCGCAGAGAGGCGTGGAGAACGGCGGGCTCGGTCCGGGGCCTGGGGCAAATTACCGTCTCCTTGACAACCCCTTAATCCCCGGCCTCGCCCTCAAACCCCCCCCGTGCCTCTCTGCACCTCGACTCCCACTGTGCTAAATTGTTCTGCTCTGACTTCCACCTGCCACCCCCCCCCTACCCCCTTTTACCCCTTGTGGTCTCTCCTTTCTCCCACAATCACCCACCGACCGGCCGGACCCGGAGACCGGCACAAGACGGGCAGATAACACAAAAACCACACCCACCCACACGCCGCTCTCCTTCGTTATGTCACTGAGGATGAGTCAGACGGGCCTCCGATTGGCTGATCGTCTCCCCAGGAGACCTGATGGCGTTTCGGCGCTCGCGCCGTCAGTTCCACATCAGAGTTCATAAAGCTCGCCTGAATATGAATTTGCTCTCATAATGAGTCTTTTTGTGCCGCGCTGAATAGAGAGGCTGAAATGACTCCTCAGCTTCCTTTCCCGTAGTCACAGAAATGTTTCTAGCTGACCAACTGTTGGCAAGAAGTGCCCGGTGCCAATTAAGAGAGAATTTGTTTCTGTCCAAACATACAGGCGATGAAAGAGGCGCTGTCGCTTTTACAGACGGTGAAGGGCCTGAAACCAGCGAGTTAAGAAGGTGAATGCCCGTTCTCCTCTTTCTCCTGGAGGCATTCCACGGCGCTCCGCTCCTTTCACGGCGACCTCTCGCCTGTCGATCACTCCGACCTGAGAGAGGAGGATTCAGCCCGAGCCGGCGTCCGCACTTTGCCTCGCCGCTCCTCTTTCTTTCTCTGTTTTCCTCTCTGCGGTCGGCATAGCAACAGGCGTCAGGCTCATCAGAGATGGCACTGTGGTCTGTTCCTCCACCTCCGTTCCCCGCATCTCTCTATTCTCCTCTCCTAACTCTGCATTGGTGACAGAATTTGGATAAAAAAAATGAGACAAAGGAGAATTCAAAATGGAAATGTTCTCACTTTTCACTGAGTAGCGGCATTCTGCCACTACGGCACGCCGCTCCCCTGGACTTATATGTGGGAGAATATCAATGTGATGAATATTGTCTCAAGTTACGAGATGTGAGTATGGAGGAATAAAAAATAAGAAAAAAAAAAAAGCGGATAGAAAATGGCGAAAAGGATTTTGGCGGATTGCTGAGCATGGGGTCCCCCCGGCCATCCCCCCGTGTGCCCGTGTGTGAGTTGGCCTGAAGTCGTGTGTGTCAGAAGGTGACTCGTCAGTTTGTATAAAAATAAAAAAAATAAAAAAAAAAAACGGAAGCAAAATGTTTCCTAAAAGAAAAAAAAACAGTTGATTGTGTTAGGACATAGAGTGGTGTTCCCCTTTCGTCCACTTTGAAAGCCCCAATGTGCTGTGTGGTGTGGTTCTGCGTTGTGAAAGAAAAGAAACCGTATGGTGCACACGTTCACTGGGCCGGGAGTATCCTTGGGTGCTTCCGTGAGGGCACGTGAGTCTGTGAAATGGTTTGCGGTGTTGTTATCATGGTGAGTTCACCTGTTCTCACTTTAGCATAAGGAAGGTGACTCATGTTGTCGTTTATTTGTTTGTCTTTTACAACGTTTTTTTAATGCTTTTTTTAAAAATAAAGAAGTATACGTTTTTGTTGTAAAAATGTGTGCCAAATGTATAAATATTCTTCGGCCGCCATGCCGGCGCGGGGGAGTGATCGCGTCCCGTCGGCCTCCGGTTAGTGTTCCGTTCTAATCTGCTGGGCTCCCTTTGTGAACCTGTGGACGGCGCTTCTCTTCGGAGCGCCGCGTGAGAATCAAACGCTTCAGTTAAAAGAAAAACGTTTTACTTACTATGTTATTCATGATTTACCTTTTATATTTTTGTTATCCGAACGTTCAAAGCTCATACAGTGCTCTTTATGTGGGGACCTGCACTCCTTTTTAAATGTGATGACGTTTTTTCTGTTGGTCTAAACCATGTGTGCCAAACTGTATGTATATTCTTCTGTCAATGCTTTGAATATTAACAGTGCATAAAAAGATATAAAGAAAATTCCGACCTTTTTGGATGCATTTCCGTCGACCTTGAAGAGGAAAGAAAAATGCAAATTGTAGGTGTACAAGTTTTGTATTCCAAATGCTCATGGGTGCTGACAGTGTTTTCCTGCGGTTTATAAAAGGTGTGTTTTTTGACTTGTTGGAGTCTTGCTAAAGCTTACATCTGCACTGTGCCTCCCTATTTGCACAAAGCTTATCTGAATCCAAGGCCCTTCCTTTGTATTTATATTATTAATACTGTGCTTGCATAAAAACAGGTCGAACCCTCATGTCTTAAAAACCCCAATTCTTCTCCAGATGAGCTAAACTCTGCAAAATCCAAAGTTACATGCTATTCCTTTGAGTGTTCCCCCCTATGTTAGGTCATTACAACAAGTGGAGAAACAGATGTGCTCCCGCAGCCGGTGCAGAGACAAACACTGGAGCGCCACGCCGTTGGTACGTCGGGCCTGGCTCGCCGCAGACACAACATTTCCGCTTTGCAGCAGCTCGCTCAAGGATTGTTAGCTGTTCCTCTTTTCCTGTGCTGCATCTGCAGAACCTCTTGGCAAGTGTAGCGGCTCGGCAGCAGCCAAAACTCCTCTTCTCCCTTTCTCTCTGCATCACACGTTCATGGGAAAAAAAAAAAAGGAACGATTTTGACATCTGGAATTTAGGGTTACACACGTTTGAGCGAAGCAGATCAGGCGATCGCCTGAGAGCTTCTCTGCCACAGTGAAGTATGCGTGTCGTCTTCTTAGTCATTCCGGATACTTATGCAACTCAGAGACACACAAGGGCAAATCAGTGTTACAAAGAAATCCCGTTAACACCTGAGCTCCAGTCTTTATGTTCTTTGATTTACTTTAACTGTTCAACACGATCGAGGTCATTCCAGTAGATTCTAAAGGAGAAAAGCCGCTTTTCTCCTTTAGAATCTACCTTGATCGTGTTGAAGAGTTACACCATGTTAAAGATTTAGTGTTCAAGCGTCACCGGCGACGCCTCGGGTGTTAAAGGCGTTTCCAGCAGTTTCTCTCGTGTTCGTCTTGGCGTGTAACCTCCATGTTTGTGAAGGGGAGGATTTATCCCAAATCGTCTGCAATCAGTCGAGGATCACGAGCCGACAGCCATCCTTTCCTTTGGCGGTTACTCTAGAGCAGGGGTCCCCAAACTACGGCCCGCGGGCCACATCCGGCCCCCTGAACGCTTTCAGAGATCCTTGATTTTTTTTTTTTTTTTTAGTATGGCCATGTGATCGAGAAGAGTCTTTAATCCCATCTGATTTTGGGTGGCTTTCTGGAAAACATTAAATGTTTGAGTTTAGACCAGAGGTCGGCAACCTTTAACAGTAAAAGATCCATGTGAGGTAGTTTACTACTGATCAAACCCTCAAAGGAGCCGCAGAGTCTTACTTTAAGATTTAAGAAATTTAGATTTGCATTCATGAACTTCTTTTTTTATAATTAATATGAATTATTTCTATTTTTTTGTCACAAACAAAATCAAACCTATAAAAAGAACCAATTATCTCTCAAAATTACTTTTTTTCAAAATAAAAGACATTCTGTGTCGAACAGGATCATCTCAGTGCTGCTCTGGGCAGCTAGAAACCAATGTTGTGCTTTTAACTCATAAAAGATCAAACTTTTTACCAAATTTTTTCTCTTCATATAAGTTTTTTCATTCTGGAGGTTGTGTTGAGAAAACAAGACGTCTTCAGGGATGTAAAAACCCACAGAGTTTATCATCCATGCGCACCTCAGACAACAATTTATAAATGTAACTTATCTAAATTACATAAATACTAATTAAGTATTAAAAAACATTTTATTTTTCTTTTATTAGTTTTATTTTTGTTCTTGTCCTCAGCAGTCTTTGTTATTTTAGTTTGGTAGTCTTAGTTTGCGAGCTTTGTTTATTTGTGTTCGTTTTTTTAAGTTAGTCTGCTGACTCCGACGATCGACACGGCTGAGTCAGCGGTCTCCGTGACTTATTTTATGTTTGGCAGAGCCCCACGTGGATCTGGAGCCGCAGGTTGCCGACTCCTGGTTTAGACGCATCCTTAGCCTACTAACTAACTAACTAACCCCGGCCCCACATCAGAGAAGAAAGTTTGGGGACCCCTGCTCTAGAGGTAACACAGAAGCTTTGAGAAACTTTTTGGGATTGTTCTGTACAGTACTAGAGTAGACGAGTGAAAAAAACGCGTGCAAATAGCTCTGATAGTTTTTATATTGGTGGCTTAAAGGAGGACAGCTTCAACTGAAAACATCTCTGGGAGTGCTTTAGAAACTTGCTTCACCTCCATCCCATAATACAACCCCGCCGTTAGTGTTCAGTAATCAACCGGTTGATTTCTCAACTCGTCCGTCCCTGTGTTGAAACCTTAGGTTTGTCTCCTGGCTGCAAACACAGTCCCTCGCCACAACTTTGTTTTTTAAACCCTTTGAATTGATGCTGCTTCTGTGCTTGACTCTGGGTTTACCGCGTGGTGCCATGTTGTCCACATGGCTTTAGAGCTTGTAACGCTTCAGTGTGTAATGTTACCATATGCCTTACATGTTTTCCAGGACTAATAAAACAAAAGCATAACAAAAAAGTCAGGGAATTCACTTTTTTTTTTTTTTATTTCTGTGCCTGCTTTAAGAAGCAATAAAACACAAAACGTGTGAATAATTATACAAATTTTACACATACAATATCATTTATTTCCTTAAAAAAATACAGTATTGTGCACAAAATATTGTATAAAATACATTGTTTTTGTAAAAAATCAAAAAGTAAGAATTCTAGGTAAATATAATCATAAATAAAATTAAAGAATTTCTTTAACTCAGTAACAAATCAAAAGATATTCAGTGCAAAAAATAAAATCTGCTATAAAAAGAAATGTTTAATTTGTTGGTTACTCAATTCCGTGTTTCTTCAAGGTGTCAGACAAAACGGTTAGGTAAGTCGAGTCAGGGTATCCGCCCCTGAAATTAAAAAAGAAAAACATTATTTGAACAGATTTGTGAGATTATAACCTCCTATTACCAGTTGGTTATTTGTAATTCACTTACTTGGCTTTGCCCTCATGTAAGCTGGTCTTGTGTGGGATGGCGTTCCAGACCACCTTGGCGTCTGTCTCGTTGCCTTTCACAGTAAAGGTGAGTCCCCTCTTGAAGGCCTCCTGCAGCCTGGGAAGCAGCTTGCGCACCGCATCGCAGTCCGGGAAGAAGGCCTCAAACGTTCCTCCCCTAAAAGGTTTTCCAGGAGATGGATGACTCGCCTGATAAGAGAAAATGCCTTTTAGATAGAAGAAAAATGCAACAACTGACACCACAATCTTTTATTTACCATTTAACTCCAGAAAACTCAAGAACGATTTTATTCTACGCTTATAAAGTAAACTTTTTGTTCATTTTGAGTAGCAACAAGTACCAAAAGTAAAAAAAAAATAATTGCCTGACTTAAATTCCATTTTTATAAAAAGTGTTTTTCATTCAACAAGATGCTAAATTAAGTGAAATTTAAAGGAATTTAGCAATATTTGTCACGAAGGGGTTAAAATAATAAAAATTCAAATTTAAAGCAAATAACTAAAACAAAAACAGGAACATCTGAACCTCTGGGTTCTCCAGGGCTACAAGTTTAAGAGAAAACAACCGTTTTTTTAATGAGTTATTGTCACATTCAAGATCGTTTGGCTGAGATCAGATCACAACCCTAAGATAAATGCTAAATAGTTTAAACATATTTGAAGGAGACGGTTTCTTGTTTCCACAAAATCACAAAACTTGCAATACTTTGATTTTACCACCAGCTATCCTTCTTATTAATAACATAGAGACCAAGAAACTTAATTAGTTTGTTGTCAAACATAAGGTTTGTGGATGTGTAGCTCTGCCTACGTCATAAGTGGTAACAAAAGCTACAAAATGGAAATATAATCAGAGATGCAACTCCAACTCTCCTTTGACAAAATGATCCATTCTGATTGAAAGAATTCACTTCACATCTTAAAAATATCAATAAGATCCTATATTTGGCATAACGACATCATAAAAATGTGTCTAATTGTTGCAGTTTACTAGAGCTCAAATCTGAAGGTTGAAGTTTAAGTGAAATGTTCAGTAAAGGCTAAAGCATAAGAAGAAGAGAAAACTCGCAGGACAATGATTACCAGACCACATGTCAGAGTCCAGTTTAAGTCCAAACACAAGTCATGCATAATTTGAACTGGTGAAGCTCAACGAACAAAAACCCTTCCAAAAGGAAATGATTTTATCTATTTTTAAAGTGTTTTCTTTGAATTAGAACTATTAGGGCTGGGTAAAGGTTATAATTTCCAGAAACAATTTGATTTACAAGAGCCTGAATCGATTTAATTCTGTTTTTATGCGAATCTGTAGATTCTCCAATTCAATTCACTTTTACATGTTTATACACAGGGGGTTTCAGTTTGGCCACTAGGTGGCGATCACGCTTTAGAAGTACACCTTATTCAAGAAGAAGACAACAGTTTAAGGAAAAAAATTGAGGTTTATAAGAAAAAAAATGTTATTTTAAACAGTATATTTCCTTAAAAGAGTTAGAAAAATTCATGCCTGTGAATTAATAAAGATGATCATTTAGTCTGCAATGTATGTTTAGGTCGACCGAGCGTTAGCATTAGCCATCCAGTGGGAAATTCCATTGAATGTTAGCATCAAGCTAGCAGGCTTTAGCTTTATGTGCTAAATCGATATATATCTTTGGTAAATCGATTATTGATCTATTAAGCTTAAATTGATTGAAATCGATTAATCGATTTTTTTTTCAACCCAGCCCTAAAAATTATTCAATTTTTAGCTAAATTTAAAAAAAAAAAAGCCAGCAATTCATTAGAAATTGATCGTGGAACCATCAGCGTGGAGCGATCCCGCCCCTCTTCTTCTCCCCATTACTGATTACTCTGTTTACATCACATGTGTCAAAGTTGAGGTCCAGGGGCCAAATCCGGCCCTGGAGAAAATTATATCCGGCCCTCCGCATCATTTTATATTATTACTATAAATGAACCCAATGTTATCTTGGTAACATATTGAAGCAACTAACTTGTATAATAATATTCCTGTCTGTTTTTACTCATATTTATGTTAAAAAGGTTACTTTTTAAAAGTTTTAACAGTTTCAGTTTTTAAGAGCGTGATAAATGTTGAACTGGCCCGAAACCTAAGGTGTGTTTTGAGTTTTGGCACCCTATGGCCCCTGGTTTACATGCTCTCCAGCTATCTTATATCCTCTAACAACCCCCAACATAACATTACTGGTGCAACAAAAATGGCTAACAATGTTGGAGCTTTCCGGTTGCACAGTTTTGAGCCAGAATCCAGCTCAGACAAGGAAAACAAAGACTTACATGGATCTAGTCGTCTATACGTGGAGGAGAACAGGGAGCTAGTGGCCCGCTCCACATAGTTTCTACAAATGCAATCTTTTATAAGCTACATTTTTTCGTCTCACTACAATTCGAATAAAGAAATACTCAAAAACTAAATTTTAAGCTTCATTTTTTAAATAATGTATCCTCTATCATGAGAAAAATGCCACAAGGATATAGTAAAAACAACAAAAACACAATTTTCATCGAAGTGGGTCTTCCATAACTGTAAAATAACACCAGGAAGTGAAATTAAATTAAAAATCCTTTCAACGGATTCTTCTTCACCAACCGTCTTTGTTTTCAAACGGCAATGCTTCATAGTCTAAACCAGAGTTAGAAAAAGGGTTTTTAATTACTCACCCCTTGAAAACCATCAGGGATGGTGTAGGTGATCTTGATAACACCATACTGGTTGTAACCTGGTAACATCAAGTCCAGTTTGGATACCTTCATTTGACCCTCGATTCCTTGGGGTGTCTGGTCCGTCTTTGGACAAACGCTGCATGTGACATGATGTTTTCTCAAGCACTTTTGGCACACAATGAGTCCACATTTAGTTCTTGCAGATGACTCCATTTTCTCCCCACAGACACAAGACCCCACTGGGTTCTTCTGGCTGGAACTATATTGGTCTGGAGAGTTCTCCGTCTCTGCAAGTCTCAGTCCTGAACCGTTCCGCGGGGTAACACCTCCAGTTCTTTCTTTCTCAGCTATTCTCGGGGCTATACCATTGACAAAGCCTGCGAAGGCATCACTACTTGTTGCAGAGACATTCCCATGTGGAGGTCTCCTACTCTTGCTTCCATGTGCCTCTGGTACAGATGGAGATCTCACTTTCTCCCTGGGAATGTTTTCCTTTGTCACTGGGGATGGATGGAGGGATCCATTTGCAAGCTCCTTCTTACCAAAGTCACTACTGTAGGTTGTTTTCCATTGCAGACTATCATCGGTTCGATTAGCTTTGGCAGTTTGAGTCTCTAGCATACGTTGGAAATTGTTGTGAAAGTACAGACTATTGCTTTGACCTGCATTCATTTGTAAATAGGGGTTCGAGTAGTGGTGTCGTCCAGGATCTCTTTCAAATACCTCTAATAGTATGGCTTGAATTTGATTGCACATCTCCTTTGGACCAAGAAGAAAAAAGCCGTTGTCCAGACTGTGGACGGTCACCTTCTTGTAGGAATTCTTTATCTCAGATAAACAAGCCAGTAAGGTTTCATCTGCCATATCAAAGACATCCAGATCTGTCATGTTTACCTTATTTACAGAGAAATCTGAACGAACCGAGTCAACCAACCTCTGCAAACGTTGCTTACATGACATGACTTTAGAAAAATCTGCTCCTCTTAATATTAGAGTCAGATTCTTACTATCCGGAGAGGTGCACTCTGTCATTTGGAGATCAGAAGTCAATTCCTCCACCCGGGTCCTGTACGCATCATTGATATGGAGCCACATCACCTGAGAAATATCTGAAATCTCCTCACTGTGGACTTGCTGCTTCGGTTTTGCCGTTTTACCACCAAAACTGGAGGACCTCCCTCTGACTGTCAGCTTACTAGAATCCTCTGGACTTTTTGGAGACTTCTCCTGAAGGGTTCCTGAAAAACTGTTGGCTCGCTTCAGTGATTGTCCAGACCCAGGAGGTGATGGGGCAGAGCCTCCCGATAGACTGGACAGACGAGGGCTAAGCTGGTATTGAGAATCCATTGGCGGCAATGTATTCGCCATGATAGGAGATGCTGTATCTCTACTTTTAAAAAGGATATCCTCGCCAGTGTTTTGTGGTAAAACGCTGGTGAATTCTTTGCCTGAGATATCTGATGTTTCTACTGGAACATTTGCCGAAGACCTGATCTGTGCTTGTTTGCTAGTCAGTAAGTTGGTGGTGAAGTCTCGTGGGCGATCTCCCAAACCAGTTATCCCTGAGTGTTTGAATCGAGCGGCTAATGTATACGTTTTCGATGGTTCTCTTTTTCTGTCACTCTCTGATGATCTCAGAGTCAGCTTCAATATCTTATTGTGACATCCTTCAGCTGATGTAGCGACGACAGGGCTTTGTTCTTCAACCGAACAATGTGAGACGGGATCCTTCGGGGACAGATCACTTGAAACTTGTTCCAATTTGATGCCATCTTCCTCTAGACCCAGAAGCAAGCGCTTTGCCGCAGACACGTCGCTGCTGCTCCCTATAATGTAGACGTTTTGCTCATCCTCGTTCAGAAGGAGTTTGGGATATTTGGAGCGTAAAAACTTCATGGCTTTTTGTAGGTCTCTTATGTTAAACAGGATCCGCTTGGAGAGCTCTCCTCTGCAGATCTTACACTCGTTCTCCAGATAAAGCTGCCCTATAGCCTGTTTGGCTTGTCTCAGCCGCTCCTGCTCTCCACCCTTCTCTGTCTGTGTAGCTTTGAGAAGCAGCGTGGTCAAGCCTTGGCTTGTCAAGTCTTCAGCCTCAATGTTATACCGATCCAGGATGTCCTGATACTCCTTCCTGCAGAGTTGGTGTAGATACTGAAACACGTCTGCATCCATGATAAGAGTGCAGTCCTCGGCAGATGAGGACGGAGGACTGTCGGGTTTGCTTCTCTCGTTTCTGTCCTTGTCACCAGATGCTGCCTTTCTGCTTGAGCTGGAGTCGCGCTCGTCCGATATCTTCCTACTGCGATGCTTTTCTCTTTGCTTAACAGGTTCATCCTCAGAGTCTTTAGTGCGAGTCATCTGGGATGTCTGAACGGAGCGGGAACTGCTCGGCGCGGACGAATCTGAGGCATTTTTATTTGCTGACTCTTGACCACCAGGAGGTACAAGTAGTTGAGTTAAGGCCGCCTGCATCACCGAGTAGGAGCCTTGAATTGTCCAGCAATCTTGGGTTGGGGTGAAGTTAATCCGGACATCGTGACTCTTTGACAGTCTGATCAGAGCCGTAACTCCCCCAGGAAGAAGACGGCAGTCAACAGTGGCAGTCAGGTTCAAGATGACCTAAGATCATGGAAAAAGAAGAACATGCTGAAGGTACTGGATATTTTTCTATGCTTATTTCACCCTGAACATATTTTGATTTATTTTAGCCAAAATCAAAACACATGTCGTTTTCTTGAACTTACTTTAGAGCAGCAGAAATTTGACTCAGAGTTGTGAGCAGGAAGTAAGTCTACGCTCCCATCATCTCTTTACTTACACTCTTTTCCACTAGCTTACAGCCCCTCACAGTCTAATGCCTCGTTTCCAGTGAGCTGGCCGGTCTAAGAAGATATTTTGAGCATATCCACCATAAAATGGACCCATTAAAAACGGACCGGTTAGTGCAGAGCTACTGTTGAAACCCGTTGACTGGCGGAAGGTCATTACGACAAAAGAAGGGTGCCGTATTCTTATTCGCTGGCTGCAATCTCCTCTCCAACCACATTCATAGTTCGTACACTTTTTTAGCAGCCTTTTTCCAAAACTTTTCCAAAACTTTCACTAAATTTCCAAAACTTAAAGAGTAACCAAACAGGGAAATTTGAAAATCCAGTCAGAGGGGTGGGGCTTGGGGGCAGGACTGTTATCATTAATGGAGCTTGATGTTAGACTTAAAAGGTTTGACCAATCACAAAATTCAACTGTAATACCTAGATTCAACCTCTTGGGGGCAGCACAGAGACGGTTTTTACTATGTTTTCAATTTTATTGTAATTCATCAAAAATTTGGCAATGAACAACAGATAGCACTGTTAAAGCCCCATTTATAAAAGCCAAAAAGTGTTAGGTTTCCCTTTGAAATAAATACATTTAAGTGACACTTTTATAAATTTAAATTTAATCTAAATTTAATCAGAAGAATAAATCCCCATTGAGCTGAAAATTGCCTAAACCAACCACACTGCACTACTACCTAACTCGTGGGTCTCTCGACTTGCTGGAATATACCATTCCAGCAAGACGGGGGGGGGGGGGGGGGGGGGGGGGGACGAAACTTGTACACGATAAGCCCGAAGTTGAAGTTCTTTAACTATTTAAATGTGAATCTCATATTAAGCTATTTTTTTATGTTTTGGCAACTAAAATTTTACGATTTTTGCTAAACCTTACTTAAAATTTAATTTTTCTCAAACTTTTCAAGGACCTACAAATTGAATTTTCAATTTCTAAAGCGTTTCCAGGGTTTTTATGACCGTACAAACCCTGCATATTAAATGCTTTGCTAAAAATACCAAGAAAAATATTAGCAACTGGATGACCAGTCTTTTAAATTTTTTCGTCTGCTCCTAATTCACCATGATTGGAATAAAGAAATACCCAGAAATGCAGTTTAAAGCTTAAATTTCCTTCTATATGCCCTCCATCATGTTAAAAATACCATAATCATTGTAATGGGTCTTTACAGATTACTGAGTAAAGGTGTGGCTCCTCGTACCTGGTCTGGATCCAAACGTTCTCGATGCTCTGATGCAGCGAGTTTGTACTTCTTCTCATCCACTTCCAGAGTGTGCCGTCTGCGCTGAATAATTCTTTGTGCCACTGTGTGAGAGGGGTCATTGGATGGAAATCAGCCACAGTCTGGAAAGCATCCTGACTAAGCGGTTCTGCCACCGGCCGCCGCATTGACTTGCAACGAGTTAATCACTATCGACAGTAGATATATTGAAATACTTTATTCGCTTTATGTAAATGACGGCAGGAAAATCAATCAAAAATGCAGATTATGATGCATTTTCTGCTGCTCGCTATGAACTTGTAGCTACACGTAAAACATGGCATGCTTGAATTTGAATAATTAATCAAGAATAAGCCCCTTCCTTGAGCCCAACATGAACCCACTGACTTCCACTGTCCTCAAATGTAATGAGGGCAGATCCAGCTCTGTCTATGACGATGGAGTCTATTTCCCCCCCTCCATTCCTCTCTCTTAGAAAGTGGATGAATAACTTGTCTTTCAGCCTTTTATCTTCAATGTCTGTGGGGAGACTGCTCACCCTGATGGTTCTGCCTGGCTCTGCCATCTGCTGGGGAGAGACTAAACAGTAGAAAGTCAATCACAGCTGCTTAAGTAAGACAAACATTTGCAGGGTGTGGACACAAATAAAGTGGAATTTTGCAGATTGTAATGGTAGAAAAAAATCTGACATATGACACCTCTGAAAGAAACCCTTTAAGGTTACAAGACAGTAATAATAGAACCCCACCCTTAGAAACAGAAACAAAGCCGGTTTTCAGGATCTAGCTCCCTCTAGTGGATGTTTTGTGAAACTACATATTTTTACAATCTTAACATTTTTATCAGCTTTTTTATTGATATTATGTCACATTTGTGGTAGTTTATACATGTTTATGCGTAATTTAAAATAACTAATTTATGTTTTTTTATATTAGCAAGAAAAATGGGAATTTGTTCTGAAAAAATAATTTCGAGTGATTTTTTTTCACTGAGAAATGTTAGTTAAGAAATTTAGTATAAATACATTTATGTACATTGATGTGCATGAGGGAAACAGTAATGATAGATGAAGTAAATCTCCTCTACACCCATAAATAGTGGGATAAAGTTGTTTTCAGCTCTGACCAAAACCCTAAACGGCTTCATTTGCTTTAATGATTTAATATATTTCTAAAATAGATATAGTTTTTTTAGTTTCCAGAACACAGTTTTCATAGAAAAAAACACAAGTAGGAGTCTAGGACGTGTGTGTTTGAAACGACAGAGGAAGAAGCAGCTGCAGGCTCGAGAGTTACGGAAGTAAATAAATCAAGACGAATCAAGTCGCAAAAAGCAGCGACAAAAAAAATCTGACAAGAAAAGAAGCGCGAATTTCAATGAAAAGCTTTCGTTACCGACCTTACAAACGCTCCATGTTCGTTATAGTCTTCCCTCGTTGGCGTTCAAAGGTCGTCATTCTTTAGAAGAAGAAAGTGAAACTGATTTACATGCAACGCTGTTCCCGTGCGGTAGAGGGCGCTCGAGCGTCATATCAACGTGAGAAAGAGCACGTGGCTTTAAAGTTCAATAAACGTCCTTGACAGAATAAAACGAAAATAAGTCTGTTCATTTATTGTTTATTTTACTATAGATTGACTGAAATGAAAAAATGTTTTAAATAATTATGATTTATAATTATGTAATTACATAATTATGACTGATCTGTTCCATCATAAATCTTGTTTATCCCACTTTTAAATTGATACAGACAGGAACATTCTGGCAGTAAGTTGTAGAACCACAAATGTAAGTTTAAAAATGATCAATCAATCAATGTGAGCGAGTATTAAAACTTCAGAAGACAAATTTATTTACTTTTATGCTGCCAATAAAATATTTAAAAAAAATGTGTTTTTTATATTATGTTAAAAATGTTTTACTTTTTTCTGGCCCTGGCTGTCAAGCAAATGTAGCCCGAACCTTGAGCTGAACACTTTAAAAAAGTGTTTTAAATAACTTTTATGCCTATAATTGTTTAACTGTGTCATTAAAAAAAACCAAAATCACCAACATGACCATGTTATCCTCCCCTGTTTTTCTGCAACAATGGAATACTCCAGTCAATAGCAAGTTACAGAGTTGCCAGATTGGGCGGTTTTCTGCCCAATGGGTTGATTTGGATTCCAACTTTGGGGAAAAGTTTCATCGTACAGGTTGGTAGTTTTATGTTCCATATTAAATTATGTTCCACATATATATACTTTTTTGAATTTTTGTTTTTTATTTTAGCCATGTAATACACAAATATCAATGATAAACAAAACAGTGATGCAAAAAATCAGGTTTTGTACCGAATTGTGGAGAAAGTGAATAATTACATTCCTAGTGGAAATACATTTTTTGATAAATGCACCTCATTATTAGACAAATAGACTGTGTGGGTTGTGTTTTTCCAGCAATAATCATGTTTTCACAGGCCACAGTTCACTTTGACTTGCAACTATTAAAGCCACTGGAGAATTTAAAAGTCACAACAATATTAACTCAAGATTGTGGAATTGTTTTATCACCATAGTGGTGTTTTGAAGAGCAACATGTGAAAAAAGCAATTCAGCAAAACGTTCTAATAATAACAAAGATCCTTTCTGTTACAAATGGACTTTTTTCAATTAAAATTCAAGAAAATATTAAAATAGAAAACGAACAGAGAACATCCTTTTGACAGGAAGTGGCTTTCTGTTGAAAGCAAAAATGATTTATTTATTAGAGAATATTTGCTGAACAGGAGCCAAAGTGACTGAAAACAACAGTATTTAAGTTGCAGAAAAAATGAGAAGTTTGGCAGAAACAACTTACATCAAGTTACTGTTTAAATTCTAGCAAAGCATTGTGAAAGCAAGGTTTTATAGCTTTAGAAATGTTTTTTGAAACATTTCAGAGAATGAAACTTAAAGCTTTGGAGAACTTTCAAACAATAAATACACAAATGGGAAGTTTTAACTGTTTTAGTTTCATGTACACAGAAAGCACTTTTCTAAAACCTTAAACATCAATTTTCTCAAAAAATTTACAATTTTAAATATTAAAATAAATATCATAGAATACGTTTTTATTTTAAAAAATGAAAGTGAACAAACAACTACTGTCACAATTAAAAAATAAAATAAAAGTCATACTAAGTTAAAATGTATTTTCTGTGTTATAGAAAGTCTTGTTAAATAATGTTCACTTAATGATGTATAATTCAATCTATCCATGTCTAACTATATTTTATAAACGGTCTGAGGAAGCCTATTTTATGAATTTTCAAAAATGTATTATCCGTTTTCCCTTCTCTGTCACTTTAAACAAACCAGTAGGGGACGCTGTCGTGTTATGTTCTTCACAGAAGATCCGTAGAAGAAGACTGGTCGTTTCTGTCCAATCAGTGGCTTCGTTGCAACACCCTTGCGCATGCGCCGTAAAGCAGGCATTCCTTGTGCTCTACGTCGTGTCCGGTGGAGGTCACAGACATCCAAGAAAGCTGAGGTGAGTTATGACATACAGCATGATAACCTCACGGAAAACCTTTGACATTTTTACCTAAACCTTAGTTGATAAATTTTGAAACAGTAGCACTGAGTTGTTTGAATTGTAGCTTTTATTAAAATCCAGAAAAGATGTGCGGTAAACCAACGAGCAGCCCGGCTGCATGCATGCCCATCAACCTAAGCTAGCATGCGTACATGGCGCTCCGCTAGATTGTTTTGATTAAAAAAATAACTTTTAGATGCGTATTTTATGTAAACGTTCACGTGTCAAACTCAAATTATCGGCAAGGACCGCGCGCCCAATTACTTAACCGATAACCACGAAACTCATGTTAGCTTCCAAGCTAACGTAGCCACCATCTGCTGCTTTGGCATCAGTCAAGGCCACAAACAACCTTCACTGGATATATATTACTTTAAAAATCCACTTTGTTATGACAGTTATGGTTCAAATGACGTGTGTGAATCTGCACTGAAAAAGTTTGTTCATATAAATGTGTAATAATCTCATTTTGTGGCCTCCAGGCTGCTGCTGCCATGGCTAAATTGTTTGAGTCTATTGGAAAGTTGGGGCTCGCCCTTGCCATTGGAGGAGGTGTTGTCAATTCTGCTCTCTTTAATGGTGAGTCCAAACAAAGGGAAATAACGGACTTAAGGTAGAGATTGTTGATTTGAAATTCCCGCTTACTTGTTTGCATCCATTTAAATCCCAAAATGACTGTTGCCAGTAGAAACAAGTCATTGTAAAGTGTTTAAAATAATATCCCAGAATAATAAATAAACGCTGTTGTATATTGTCTATCAGCAACACTTCATATTTTTATTATTTTTGACTTGATTGACATCAGTTGAGGAGGTTTTCTTTACAGATTGCTGCATTGTTTCCCAACATGAGGAGAGAAATATTTTCTAAATGGTGTTTAAAAAAAAAAAACGCTTTCAAAATACAAAATTCGTTAGAAAATTATAGTAGCTGGTCTAGTAGTAACTTCTGTTTGAACGTTTCTGGACTTTAGCTGACTTACATTTATTCAAAATGTTAAAGCTGTGTTTTAAATATAACTTAATTGTATTTATGGATTTTCAACTAACAGACACTTGGAAAAATCATTAAACATTTAATTTAGTAGAAAAAAGTTTGGCAGAGCTTATTTCTTTATACTGGAAATGAAAGATACTGAGCCAAACTTTAAAAAATGCTTAAATTTGTGCTATCTAGTGTTTTATTATTATCATTATTATTTTGGTTAAAATAATGTTTTTTGATATTTGGACCAGAAGTACCAGATTAGTTTCACACTTCCTTTTATGGGGGAGAACTATAGATTTTACCATTATTATACTTGTTGTGAATCAATATAGTAATTTGTTGCTTTGTTACTCCATAAAAAATGTACAAAGAAATGTACACTGGTTTTATTTATGCTCCATTTGCAGCGAGAAAAGGGTTTTACATTTGTTACGATGTTCCTCACTATACATTTTTATCAGTGTATGGGTTTTGTTTTATGTTTAGGACCTTAAAACACAACCAGATATGACTTGTTTTGCCTCGTCAGTCTCACCATTTTGCCAATTCCCAAAAATAAAGTGAATTTAAACTAAAGGTGGATTTAAATTTGGGCACAGACAAAAGCAGCCAAGGTTGAATGCACCTGGGACACTGCTGCTAGGAAAGCCAAATCTCTGCTAATCTTAAGCTGAAATTCAAGAGGAACTAAAAGTAAGTAATCACTGGATGTTGGCACCTGAAACTACCTAACCCTTTAAGAGCTTTAGAAACAAATGCAATCTTTAGGTCAATCCTAAGACAAACAGGAAGTCTGTCCAGTCAGGGGGAGCTTTGGTTAAGGGGTCCACTGACACATCAAGGAAACATGTTTGGACTCGCTGCAGGTTAAAAATAAAGGTGACATGTCTAACGCCCATCACAGAGAGTTATAACAGTATAGAAAAGGGCTTGTAAAAGCCTGCAAAGTCTGAGAACGCTGTAAAGGGCTTATTCTGAAAAGTAGCCTTACGTGGAAAAAGCTTTCTCCAGTAACAGATATAATCTATTTGTCCTAATTAATGTCAAAGTCAATTTTACATGATTGTCACAAATTCAACTTTATTTATAAATCAGTTCAGTCTCCGCTGGGTCAAAAGTATCTATTTGACACTTTGTACCACAGAATTACTGAAGCTTTTCTAATGAACACAAAGGTTTTACTTTATTAAGTTACCATGGATGAATTATTAAACTGTTAGTCTTTATTTGAAAGAAATCCAACAATTTTTTTTTGTAAATAATAATAAATCTGTGTTCTTTTTTTAGTAGGAATTATTTTGTTAATTATTCTTAAATTAGCAAGATGAAGTATAATTTAACCAAAATAGTACATTAAACAAATTTTGTTATATTAACAATTCCTTAACTAAAAATAAAGTAGTATTTTCTACTGAAATGTACTAACGTTTGAAATGCCTGCCTGGTTTGTTTGCAGTTGACGCAGGGCACCGGGCCGTAATATTTGACCGCTTCAGAGGCGTGCAAGACGAAGTGGTCGGAGAAGGAACTCACTTTCTCATTCCCTGGGTTCAGAAGCCGGTCGTCTTTGACTGCCGCTCCCGTCCACGCAACGTGCCCGTCATCACAGGCAGCAAAGGTAAAAGTTCCTGTTTCCGTTGTTGCGTTCACACCGAATGCAGTCTGTGCGTCAGGGGCGTAAAGTTTCAATGTTACGTTTTTAAACCTTTGGAATAATCTGAACTCTTAAATCCATTTCCTCGTTTGAAAAATGTGGGGAGAAAAAAAAAAACGGTCAAAATCAAGCTTAGTTTTATAAACTGTTTTTAAAAAAAAGAGAGAAAAAAAGTGTAAATGAGGTGAAATGTAATATTATTTTGCTAAACATGTTTGTTCCTGTTGCATGATTATATTTTGGGGAAGGTGGTTAAATAAGACCAGCTAAGGTTTTCACACTCCTGCACAGATATATTTCAGTTGTTTTTGTCATCGTAATCCATACGATTGCATTTCATGTGTGTGAAAATGAAAAAAATGTAAAGAAGAAAAAGTCAATCTAAAGATGTGATGAGAAGACCTTATGGTGCATTTTGAGATTCGGGCAGCACATTTTGAACATCATGGAACAGTTTTTCCACTGTTCAAATGCTTAAACTTTAGCAAAGCTTTGCATCATGTAATTAGGAATTCAGCTTTGGTTGTGATGTGTTGATGATGTGAACAGCAGCTGGAGTCCAGAAACACCAGAGAGGAAACCTAAATGTTGCTATCAATTCTTTGTATCAGGGCAAAAACAAAAAAAAAAACCTCTGATTTTATTCCTATTATTCTCTCCTTGGACTTGGAGTAGAATACCAGTAAAAAGAGAAAGTGGAAATATTGTCATTTAAAAAAAACCAAAAAGCTGAAATCAGCTTCTGGAATCTCAAATATGCAATCATAAATGACCAGAAAAAAAAAAATTTATACTGCTTTACTGACACTTATTTAAAAAAAAGATTTGTTTAAATTTTATTCTGTATTTTTTTTTACTTTATTTTTTTTTATGAATTATTTACACACTAAACTGTTAAACTTTTTCTTAAACTGTTGTAGTTTTTCAATAAATATGTTTATATAACCTTTAAATGTACATCTGCTTTAAATTATTTCTGGTTAAAAGTGGTGTTTACTCATATACATTCTAATTAAAATGATTTTTTTGGAATGAAAACAAAGAAAATGCTTAAAAAAAAAAAGCTAGAATTAGTCAAAAGGCTCGTTTTCATATCTGGTCCCCTGATTTCACTGATGACAAGAAGCAGTTCCAATTGAAATTTAACAAATAAAAAAATATAATGACATTTACGTTAAAAGATAATAAAAAAAAATTAGATTGCCCAGTATCTATACAATAGAATGCAAATTAAATAAAATTACAAAGAACACGACATTAGTGTTTGTTAATATGCATTGTCCCTTTCAGAATAAAGTTAATTAACCTTAAAATAAGTCATCAAGCTGGGTCACAGAGAAAGGGAAGTACCGCTGAAAGCAGCCATCATTCAGATACCTGACCTCACCTCACTGTAGTGTGTTCCACACATTCATACACGATTGTGTATGAAATAAAATAAGTCAGATCTTTCAACATCATCCGTGTCTTCCGTGTAGAGCTGCCACAAACCATTATTTTAATCGTCGGATAACCAATTATTTTTTTCCAATTAGTCGACTAATTGGGTCATTCGCAATCTGGATGTAAAGCACACATCTTAACCATCAATAGCTTTAAACTAATTTAAAACTAGATATATAGCATTACCTACGATAATACTAGTGTGAGTGCTGTAGGCTGAAATTGATAGCTAAAAACACTGAAGCTGATAGCTGAAAACGCAGAAGCTGATAGCCAGCTAAAATTAGTTAAATGCGAAATTGGCCTAAAAAACTGAAAAAAAGCCTAGGTTAGCAAAAACAGCTAGCATGCAGCTGAAATATTAGCAAAGCTCCAAAATAGCATAAAAAACTGAAAAAAATCCTAAATTAGCCAAAATAGCTAGCATGTAGCGTAAATATTAGATAAACTTAAAAATCCTTAAAAAATGCCAAAATAATGTGAAAAACTAGCAGAATTCCATTATAACGTTTAACTTTACTACACTCTGACTTAATATAATATAAAGTAACAACTAATCTACTCTTAAATTCCTCGTTGATTATTTTAATAGTCGATTAGTCGACTCATCGCGGTAGCTCTACTTCCGTGTAGCAATGACTCTAAAAAATTTCAGACAGTAGCTCCTCCCACACATGGTAGAGGGGGTCGTTTTGGACCAACGTCCAGCAGCAAATTTGACTCTCATCAAAGCAGAAGTGTTGGACATGGATCACATTTGGTGTGAACAATATCTGTGTTTATTTTTTGCAACCAAAATAAAAATCAGTTTTATCCCCACATCACTCTTTTCTTTGATTTACTCTGCAGATCTGCAAAATGTCAACATCACACTGCGTATCCTGTTCCGGCCGGTGACGAATCAGCTGCCTCGCATCTTCACCAGCATCGGTGAGGACTACGACGAGAGGGTGCTGCCGTCCATCACCACTGAGGTCCTAAAGGCTGTGGTGGTGAGTGTGCAACCACAAATGGAGCCACTAGCTTTCTATCGTTGGATCTGTTGAACCATCTGAAGCTCCTGTCCGTTCATCCCTCCTCACAGGCCCGGTTTGACGCAGGTGAGCTCATCACTCAGAGAGAGCTCGTGTCCCGGCAGGTCAGTGAAGACCTCACAGAAAGGGCGTCCACCTTCGGCCTCATCTTGGATGATGTTTCGCTGGTATGAGGCCTGTTTCATACGTTGCAGCAGCGATGCATTCTGGGCTTTAGCTTGCATAAAGACGTCTATTGTTTTCACTTAGACACATTTGACCTTCGGCAAAGAATTCACAGAAGCTGTTGAGATGAAACAAGTGGCCCAACAGGAAGCTGAGAGGGCCCGCTTCGTCGTAGAAAAGGTATTGCGGCCTCCTTTGCTACACATTTATTAAAGACAAAACTTAACAGATGTTTTTTGTGTTTGTAGGCAGAACAACAGAAGCAGGCGGCCATCATCTCAGCAGAGGGAGATTCCCAAGCTGCCTTACTCATTGCCAACTCTCTGATGGAGGCGGGTGATGGTTTAGTAGAGCTGCGTAAGCTTGAGGCAGCGGAGGACATCGCCTTCCAGCTGTCGCGCTCCCGGAACGTCACATACCTGCCGTCCGGACAGGGCACGTTGCTCCAGCTGCCGCAGTGATAGCGTGCCGCTCCGGTTCCCCGCTCTAGCCGTCTCCAGCTGTTTTTACGGGCCATGGAGAGGGTGGTCGGTAGATTCGGTTTAGGGTCCTCTCGTTTCTTCGTGTACATTCCTCCCACTCTATCTCGAACCACCACTGGACTGGGAAATGCCGTACGGCTGCACTGTGGGAGGTAGAGTGAGAGGTTTGAGACGAATTTGTTCATGAAGTTAAATTGTTCTCTTAAATTGCCTATATTAAATAAATTCAGAAAGTTTCCGAATCAAAGCACTGCATATTTCAGAAGCAACAAATAAACTGTCAAATTTGATCAAATCGTCAAAGTTGAAATGTTCAGTTTCAGCCAAATGTGTCTCTTCACTAATATCATTACCACCAATTATTAAATTATAATGTGCCTGTCCGACAGTAGAGATGACGCTTTACTCCTTTCAATTGTTGCTGCGTCTTTGATCTTAAGGAAAACGTGTAAACCCAACACTTGAGAAAACGATTGAATAAAGTTATTTCTACCTCTCAGCTGGTCGCGTTGTTGGTTTGGGTTCAATTACTCAACATGAAATAAATGGCGTAAAATCCCCCAACTCACTAGCACATGGTACGATCCAAGAACATCAGCATTTAAATCAGACGTTTAACTAAAAAACTGAAAATAGAGGAACCATCCAAACTTGACATCAAATGAGATTTCTGGAAAGGGAGTGGAAGGAAGTAAATTTGTATAATCCCACCATTTAATTTAACCATTTTCATAATCCACGATCAGATGTTTTCATCTTTTCATTTATAACAGATTCAGGTCATTAAACATCCTGGAAATCACCCCTCATGATGTACCAGAATATTGTTTTCAATCCATCAAAAATGTAGTTAAGTAAAATAAAAAATATGAAAAAACACTTTAATGACGGATTATTAGAGGTGTAAACATTTAGTCTGTGTGCATACAATGATAAAGTAAAACATGTTTTCTGTATTTCTGATTAAAAAATAAGAAGGTAATAATGGATCTTACTTAACCCTAGAACAATTTCCCTATAAAAAGTTACATCATCACTTTGGCCGGGTAATTTTACCCAATTAAAAGTATTTCTTATAAAACATAGTTCCAAATATAATAACACATGATAAATTAGAGTAGTTATTTTTTTACATTTTTAAACGGTTTATGTAACTAAATTAAAAATAAAAACATAGGAAGATCCTAAAAACAGGCTTGAAAATTAGTAATTTACGAAGAAAAAAAATCCTAAAAAAAAATGATATTGTAAATTTTTTGGTCCACCGATTCCTGAGACGTGAGACTTTACTCACTGACCCATAACACTCAGAAAAATGCAACTTATTGAACATTATGTAAATACTTCTGCTCGGGTGAAAATCGCTCAGCGACAGTGCTCTAGGGTTGAGCCACAACAAAGAAATTGCTAAGCACTTCAACAAAACCCAAAGAAAACAAAGCTAAATATTTAAACACACAGTAAGGAGAACATTTACTAATTGGTTTCAAAGCCTTTTTGTTACGAGAATCACTTTTTTGTTTCATGTAGCAAACAAAATCATTTAAAAAAGATCTTAAAACTGTTTTTTTGCTTCCTGTTTGTGCATATGCAGATGTGGAATTTTGCCATTATTTACCCATTTTAAAACAAAGTCCCTATGAAGATAATCAATTACAAACTTGTTGAAGTTCTTTCTAGTGTGTGAACAAATCCAGAGGAGGAGCTGAACAAACTCTGGATAATCTTCAAAACAGGAACATCTCGCAGAAATGTCCATGTTGAATTTGGACATGAAATGGTTAATAGGATAAAACTTGAAGGAAACTTTCCCTAACTTAGTTTGTTATTAAATATCTATTAGGAATTACCCAAGTCTAAATCTGTAACCAAAAACCATTCCAACTTGAGGAACAGAAACAAACTCAATTGACTCAAGTGGACTTGAATCAACCTTGTTCACGTTAGATAGATTTTTGAAATTAAGGTTTGTTTTAATTCTTAATTTTCTTTTAGCTGTTTTATCTTGTGGTTTATCATGTGAATGTGGTCTACATTAATTGACTTGTTTTTTCTTTTTTGCGAATAGTGCTTCCAACTCCAGAACCTGGAGTGTTTGTTCTTTTTTAATTCACCTCTGAGTTGTGGGCGGGGCTTGGTGCTGAGTAAGCCTGCCCCTATTTCCCATCATCCCTCTGTTTGCTCACTCTCCTGCTAGCTTATAGCCCCTCACAACCCCAGCCTAACAATACCGGTGCCGTGTAGTTTTATGCCAGATACCAGCTTGGAAGAGGAAATCAAAGACATGTGCAAGTGGATGCATAGGCATCATTGACTATATAATAGAACTGGACCGAGTGAGTGTGATGTCACACATAGAAAATGCCTTTTTTCCATCCAGTGAAGTGAAGCCAACTTGGTCACCATTTTTCTGCGATATCGGTGAGTGTTCTGAGTTGCTGTTTCTATAGCAACAACAGTCACCAATGAGGTGTGAGCTTGTTCAAAGTCCACACCCCTTTCACAGAAAACGGGTTTAGGAAAATCTATCCATTAAATGTTCGAGATGGAGGCCAGAGGGGACCACACGCTTTTACTGAGGCATCTAATTGGTCAGTTTGAATAATAAGTGATAACAAAGAAATATATTTATTGAAAAAATTTAGGATTAGCAAGAATTCTGGGAAAAAGAATGACTGAAGGTGTGTCTGAGTTCACCTATAATCACTATATAGTGTGTTCACCATTTTTTTTTAGCGCTGTCCCAATCTACTCAATCCAAAATTGAATGAACTCGAGGATTCCCAGAAGTCTTTGCAAAAAACTACCGCACTTGGATGCTCACTAGGTTAGCGAAAATAGACCACAATGCATTGCGGTCGAATGCATTCTAACATGTTTTAATGTAATATTTGAATAAACCGTCCACATTTCACTATCAGAACACAGTGGAGTCCTAAATAAATGTCGGGAAATGTTCGTGAATTTGATGATGTCATATCCGGTGTTTAGAAAAAAAAAGTAGTGACCATTGTGTCTGAATTTCAATTAAAATCCAGAACGCTGTTTAGTTTTTTCGGGGAGGAATTTGGACACAATGTGAGTAATAGTAAGCGGGTACTTCCTGTTTGGAACGCCAGGTGGGAGGGATTTCTCAGTCCTGTTCTCTTATACAGTCAATGATCAGTAGCTTCTACGTCACAACTACAAACTTTTTCCAATTTTGTCTGCTCCTGATTCAAAACGATTTGAATAAAGAAATGCTCAGAAATTTAAATGCTTAATTTTCTTTTCTCATCAGTGGAAAAATGCCACAAGAACATGTCGCCAAAAACTTTTAGATCACTTTGGAGATTAATGAAACCTCACATTTTGTTTTCTTTAATACTTTGTAATATAAAATAATAAAGAGTTAACTAACATTTATAAGCAGGTGAAGCTTTAGCCGCGGGTGAGGGTGGGGGGCGGCGGCGGCGGGACCGACTGTCCTTTTTCAAAGACGCCTCACTTGACGGCAGTCGGGACGGCGGTGGCGCGCGCCACTTCTCTGAAGGGCCACGTAGCGGAGCGGAGGACGCCGGTTGTTGTCAGAGGATTGTAACGCACTTTAGCATGTACGATTTCGCCTTCCCCCTCCATTTTGTTAACAAACACAAATGACAGCACCGGCTTGTGTAATAAATCCACCATCGCAAATCTGGAGGGAGCGGAAAAAAAGTGCAACCCTGAAACTGTGCAACTCTGATTGCGCGGACGCCAGAGAAGGAGGTCGCTCTCTGATCGACGGAGGTAAGCCAGCAAAACCGACAACAAAAACAGCGCCGGGGCTGGTTCGTGTTCCACATTGAATGACACCTATGGCAGCTGCGGGGAGACGTCCGCGCGGGGCTCCGGCGTCCGAAGCAGCGCGAGCTCGCGCCGACTTTGCCACAGTGTCGAGTTGAGTGGGTTTGTCAGGAACAGCAGGCAGACAGGGGGGGTTTTGTTGGGACAGCGGCGCGCAGCAAGAGGGGTACAAACAAAACAAAGCATGACACGGGTCAGTCCATTTCGCCTCATGCGGACTCCGTAACTGTCATGCATTCTATTCCTTGTGCAGAATCGAAAATAAGCGTGACATTATTTGCTGTTTATTTGACGTTAGCTTAAAGCTAGCTAGCAACATTTCGGACGGTTGCTGGTTAAAAAAGTGAACGTACTCTTGTCGGGTGGAAGTTATTGCTCGTCAGCAGAGCAGTTCGTTTGAAGGGTTAGTCTGTGTCACTATTGTGCACCTAAAGTAACCTGCAGGCTGCATCACGAGCTAGCCAAGTTAGCTTGTCATGTGTATTCAGGGTATCTGAAGACAGTCGCTAGCTAGCTAAGTAGCTTGAGTTGACCAGGCCTGCTTATGCTATTCGCTGTACAGTGTTGCCTTTTAGTGTTAACCCTTTGCTTTCCTCTCTAAAACTGCAACTTCTATAAATTTATTTTAATAAATTTTTAAAGTATTTATTGCAATAATTGCTCATAGGTTCTACCTGTATTTAAACATGTATAATTGTTTTAGTCTTTTTGTATTTGGGGGTGAAATGTTCCTGTAATTGACCTGTGTGGGTTTTGACATGCTTAGCATAGTCCTGTGCAAGAATGAGACAAAAATAATGGGGGGAGGAGTTGACTCCTCAGCTTTTTTCGTAATACTCTAAACGATCTGCATGACCCAAGGTACTGCTCCATGACCCAATTAAGAGCTTAGGGGCCAAATACCAACAGAGAGGCCTGCAGTACCCCCGTGGTGCTCTGCACAGTCAACTGGTTAAGGTCTTATGAGTTTGGACAGAGCGAGGAATGTGCACCTTCACATGCTCCTCCACCAATTTTTGAAGGGTAAAGCTCTTTAGTGTCCAGACGAAGGAGGTTGTATAGATTTGATGGGTTAGGGACACAGAGTTAAAGATGAGAACATGTTGTTTTGACTTTTTTATCGTATATAATGTAAATTTAGCTAAAAATTATATTTCTTTGTTCAAATTGTTGTGAGTGGAGCAGACGGAAAAATGCTGTTTGCTAAAGAGCTTATTTGTGACGTAAAAAAATGAACTGAGCGGGGAACAAGCTCCCTGCTCTGCTCCATTCTGATGCTTCCACTTTTAGGCCCAATTCAAATTCTTCCCTTCTGAAATAGTATCACCTATTTCAGACGTCACTTTCCTTCAATGACGTCACCAAAAATTGCAGGTCCGCTAGCGTTAGCTTGAAGCTTCCAGCGCTTGAATATATATAACAGCGGTTTTCTAACTTTAAAAAGATCGTGCTACAACAAAATTTAATTACTTACTTGCATTGCTTACATCATTTAGTCAGCAATGTATTTTTTTGGTCAACCGAGCGTTAGCATTAGCCATTCTATGGGAAATCCTATTGAACGTTAGTATGACGCTAGTGGAATTTAGCTGTATGTGGTAAATTGATTTATATCTTTAAATCGATTCATCAATATTTTTTTTTTTTTCAACCCAGCCCTACTTTTTATTCCTCAGCTTCGAGGGTGAAATTTAAAAAAATAAATTATCCGGACATGACTTGCACTTAAACTGCCCCTTCAAATTTAGTCGATGGGAACAATTGGGATTGGACCCTTTATAGAAAACCAGATTCGTGTAGCGGGAAGGAGTGTAAACAGAGAACTCTCAGTAGTGGGTGATGGAAAGTGGGAAAAGGGTTGCTCAGTCCCGCCCACAATTTAAAGACGATTTAAATAAACTATTCCAGCTCTACAGATACTCTCTCCAAGAAAACTATTTTTTTTTTGCCTGTTATAAATATGTATTTATGTGTGTAAAATGTGTTCTCCACTGTTAACTCATCCCCTGGGGGAGTGGTGAGCTGCAGACACAGACGCACTCGGGAACCATTTGGACAACCATAATCCCAGCGTTAACCCTTCCTTCGGGTCCGTGCAGCCAAGAAACAAGTTCAGCCCTGGCCGCATGTATTTTATTACTTTATTAGTTTGACTAAAAACAGCATTGGCATAGTTAAAAGACCATTTAAAACACTTTGATAATAGTTCAAAAGAGGACCAGAATGGATCTAGAAAGATCTCAACTGCATTGCTGTTATGATAGCTGAAAAGTTGACTCAAAAGTATTGATTTTTGGGTTAAATAGTCTCCATAACACATTTACTAAACAAATCTAGCTTTGTGACTTATTTTCAATGAAATGAGTTTTGTTTTCTCAGCACATTTCTGAAAGTTTTGCTGAAAAAAAGTGTTTTCTCAACAGGTTTTATTTCTGCTGTCAGTGTTCATTGGATTAGTGAAATGGCCTGTCAGAGACTGTCATTTTCTTTGTGTGCCAGGATGCAACTTTAAGCCTTAAAGCAGTTTAAAATTAAGGGTTTTCTGGCTGTCGCTGCTTTCGGGAGCTCTGACCTCGAAATCTAACAAGTGCGCTAACCGTCATTGATATTGAGCGCTCTCTGCTTTTACAACATTCCCACATCAAAGGAGTGCAGCTTTTTCACACTGAGTGAAACCCAAAAATGACTCATCACTGGTGTTGATAACGGTTATTCAAGTGTAGCTAGTCTTACTCTGCTTTTTTTTTTTTTTTTTTTTAAATATTCATTACAGTTTTTGACAGCAGGTTGGTTGTGAGGAGCATTTTAAATAGATTTTTAAATCGTCTAAATATTATTCTGAGATGTCTGGGCTTGAAAGGAAGTGTAAACAGGCGATTGCTTGTGAACGCAGGCTCTTATTTTCTCGTGCAGTTTACATTGCTCTGTCATCTATACACAGGATAATCTGCTAGGCTTTGTGTCTAGGACAACCACGTGAGTTAAGTTGCTCTGTCAGTGGCGAGCTCTCTGTCCCCTGTGGTTCTAATGCTCCCATCAGTATTTTTCAGTTCTTAGAGGGAAGACTTTGAAGTCTGTGTGCACAAGATGGGAGTGCTTTTTTAATCTTTATTCACCATATTTAAAAAATAAAGTGAAGAAAAGATCAAACAGAAGAAATTATTATAGCTACTTCGTTTTTTGTTACCACTACAAAGTAAATCTTATGCTACTTTGGTGCAAAGTTTTACAACTTACCTTTGACTTTACCTAGGATTGAACCCTTGACCTTCTGCTTCCTTACCCTTCTCCCTTCCTTACAGCTCAGGGAAGTTTAAAAGTAACCTAAAACTTTAAAAAGTTTCACATTTCATTCTCATATCCAGACTGTTTTTATTCATTTCAGATCTAGAATAAAATATTTTATTTTTAGAGTCATATTTTCTGTACTTGATCATAAAATCCTGTTTTTTTTTCACTCTTCCACATTTTTTTTTTACACTTTTGTAATTTTTTTTCTCCACATATAAACGTTCAAAGTAGATGTTATCTGTTTTAGAGAATCAAACAGAACCCTCCTGTTGCTGTAAGTTTATATTTTTTTGCATCCAACCCCGATGGTTATTTAACATTGAAGCATAAGAAGTAGTTAGATGTATAAGAGAGGATGTTTGCTGTTTCCAAGAAAGGAAATGCGCCTTTTGTTTTCTGCTTAGAGAGGTTTTCTAGCAAAGCAACCGCCCTCCTGCACACGCCGAACGTTGGGCGGGCTGGCGGAGGTCAAGTTGACACCTTTGAGGGTAAATGCAGACAAAAACCATCATAGTACAAATGATCAAAAAGTTAAACACTATACAGATATTACATTTTGCGTTGTTATTTTTTCTTTTTTGTCTTATAGAATTACAATAATGCAGAATAAGTAGCACATAAGCTCTACTGTCAGGTAGACCTACAGTTTCCTGTGGTTGTATTTGCAATACAAGCTCCAGCATTGTGGTTACACTACGCTCTCTAACAGTCAATGGGAAACGTATGCATTTATGTTGTCTTTAGCAGACGTCTGCTTGATCAGTGCCTCTCCGGTTGAGCTTTTTTGAAAGCATTCTAAATAGTTTTAATCGTTGATTAAAGATGCATTTGAGAGACTTGAAGCAAATTTTCCATTGAGGTAAGTTTTTATAAGCAAAGGAGGATTCTGTTTCTGATTTAAATGCACTGATGGGTTTGTATTTAGAAAGTTCTCCAGCTTTAAGGTTTGTTTTTGTCTCAATAGTCGGCGATGAATTTCTGTAAACGTGCCAGCGATTTTCATTAGCTTAAATTGTGGTTTTTCATTTTAGAAATTAAAGAGTTTGTGTGTTGACTTTGGTCGTGGAGTGGTGCTTTTTTGTGGTTTAGCGATATTTAGAAAGCACTGTTGCTGAAATCGTATTCACTCACGTTTTCATTTATGAAAGCTTATAGAACTCCCACAGGCAGAACAGAAAGGTTTGTGGGTGGCTGCAGCAGTCACAGCGTGAAACCCGACAGTACGGCTACAGTTTCAGGTCACAGAATCGCAACTGAATCAAAAGAAGCGGAAGAGAATCTTCTAAAATCTCATCTTTAACCCTTCCTGTTTTTGTTTTTTTTTTTTTCTGTCATATTTTACAGGTAATTCACAGTAAATGGCTGTTCAAGCAAGACTGGGGTCCTTTCAGCAGCGTCCATCAGCTCACCTTTGCTCACTTTACAGTGCGAAGAATTTAAGGTTGTACCCAGCTGAAGAACTCAAAGGACTAAAAGGAGAATTCTAAGCAAATGGAGCAAGATTTGGGACATTTTTTATGTCTGTCCGACTGTTTTGCCTGCCCTGGACATCATGGATGCTCTTTTTGAATCCGGCTGACTGTCACTTGCCTCATCCCCTTCTTCCTGTCTCTACAGTAAGGGGGTGGGGGGTTGGCTCTGCATCCCCTTCCCCTCCTTGCAGACAAAGCTAGTCCCGTTTGGCATTATTTTTTTTTTTTTTTTTGCTCCCATCCACTTCTTTAGGTCTCCATGAAATCCTGCCAGAGCCTAAAGGAGGAGGTTTCTGTTCCCAGCCTTGGCGGGATGTCACAGGAGGAGGGACATAGGGCTCCGGTGTCCCAGACTTATTTTCATCCCTCCAGCCAAGACCTGGAGCTGACGGAAAAGGTGTATAAAAGGGAGGTCGGTGGCAAGCCCTATTCTGTGTTAGTGGACACAAAAATGGCCGCCAGGGGAGATCACGGGCTGGGCCAGTTGTCCTCGCAACACGGCCCCCCACAGCAGTACTTCAGAGAGGGACAGGAGGCGGGAACACAGGGGTCGCGTACGGGCAACGAAACGTCCTCTGATGACACCGACAATGAGGATGAAGACGATGGAGATGAGGAGGGCTACAAGCGCGAGCAGATCATTGTGGAGGTGAACCTGAACAACCAGACGCTCCACGTATCCAAAGGAGACAACAAAACTGGAACCTCAGCAGACGACTCGGAGAGGGCTGGAACTGACGAAGACGATGAAGGGGAAGAGGAAGAAGAAGATGACGACGAGGAGGATGATGACAGTCCTATCGAACAAGAAGACGACGAGGACGACGAGGAAGAGCTCGGAAGTGAAATAATACGGTCCAAAAGAACCCGCCGAAGTGCTGGCGGCTTGTCCGCCACCAACCAGCCGCGGAGGAAAAGCCTCCGAACGTCTCTGAGTGCTACCAGTGCCGGAATGACCACCAGGGGGCGACGGAAGCACATCGAAACTCCAAAGAGCAAGCGAAGGTCAGCCAGGGCGGCGCCCTCTCCTGCTGGTGCCGCAGCGGCAGGAGGTAAGACGGAAATGGAGGAGAAAGAGATGCTGGCCTGTGAGAAGTGTCCAAGAGTCTTCAACACGCGCTGGTACCTGGAGAAGCACATGAACGTCACACACAGGCGCATGCAGATCTGTGACAAGTGCGGCAAGAAGTTCGTCTTGGAGAGTGAGCTGGCACTTCATCAGCAGACGGACTGCGAGAAGAACATCCAGGTAATGCAAACCTCCATCACTCGTTTCACCCTCTGATGAAGAAGTGAATTACCAACATGAAGTATGTTACAAATACAGAAATAATCAAGTGAAAAGTTTTGAAATTGCTTTGATGCTTGCTTGTTCTCATGCATCTGTGGATTTTCTTCAGGAACTCCCACTTCTTTCCACTATCAAAAAAAGACTTCATAGGTTCATTAGTGTCTCCAAATTGTCCTGATGAGTCTCTCTCTCTCTCTCTCTCGATTTTTTTTTTTTTTTTTTTTAATTTTGCTCCTGACTTTGGTCACTTTTTGATGTTCATTTTATCAAAAAACATTAAAACTTCCAAAAAGCTTTTAGAGTAATAATTTCAAATAGAAAGTCATTTTCCTGAACCTGTTTTATTCCTTACGGCAGGGGTGTCAAACTCCATCCCACAGTGGGCCAAAATCCAAAACACACCTAGAACAGGAGAAACATTTATTAAGCACACTAAAACTACATTGGATAACTTTTTAACATGAACCGAACCTTTGGACACAGCTATTACCAGTACCGGTACTACTCTAGCCTGGTCCGTATCCAGAACCAGTACTGATCCGTGTCTGGTACTGGGTTAAGGTTAGGATACCGGTGCGGTCCACATTCCAGTACCAAACCAGTACCAGGTTGGGGAGCCTTGATTTAATTGGACATCAAAAAATGATGAGTTGGGGACTCCAAAAAGGTTCATTTTTGACACAGAGGAGTTCCTAAACATACATCAATGTGCTGCGATATGTTACCAGAGCAAGAGAACATCGGGCCGTCAATAACAACAATCTAAAATGATCTGGTGGGCCGGATATTATCACCCAGAGGGCCTGATCCAGACCCTGGCCGTTGACTGTGACACTTGCCATACACTTGCCCCACAGTAGCGTAACCCAGCTACTGTGGGGCAAAGGCGGGTACACCTTAGACCGGTTGCCTGTCCGTCACAGCACCACACTCACACCTAGAGACAATTTAGAGTCACCAATTTACTTATGAAACATGTTTTTGGACTGTGGGAGGAAGCTGGAGAAATCCCACGCATGCACCGGGAGAACACGCAAACTCCACACAAAAAAGATCCCAGCCGGGACTTGAAGCGGCCTTCTTGCTTTGAGACAATCGCGTTAACCACTGCACCACTGTACAGCCCAGAAAAACTAAAACTACTATCTAAACATGGCTGTAAAATGACTTTTAATGTCATATAAACAAACGCTGTTCTACAGTTATACTTTTCAAAGAAATTTTGATTATTATATATTATATATGTTTTCTTATTTGCTCATTTTTGTCCAAAAAAGTCTGAAATTTAAACTATTTTATTGCAATGTTTATTACTAAAGCTATTACATTTTTATTAAATGAAATACACTGCAACCTATAAAAATGCACTTTTTTATCGTCATATTTTACAAGCCATGTCTATTTTATCCAAGAATGACAAAACTATTATTTTATTGTGAGGGTTTTCTCAAAGGGAGAATAATGAAAGCACAGCTTTGAGGGAGACGCAGGTTTGATTTGAATGGAAATAGAAGGTTTAATTCAAAATGGAAAACAACTCATGGAATTGGTTATCCAGAAAAATATCGTAATAAAATAGTTTGACATCTATGAGGACAAAAATAACCTTTTTGACAATTATTGCAGCTTTTTTAATGATGACACAGATGTGTGTACTTATAAAAGTGTTGCTGTGTTTCATGAAACAGCTTTTCAGCAAGCCTTAATAGATCTTAGAGCTGCAAAGGGAGGATTTACATGTTAAATGTTCTGCAACAGGCTCAAAGTTTTAATGAATCTATTCAAGTATCGTTTTCATGTTCATTTGCACTAATCTTCACTCAGTTCAGAAATCCCAACTCTTTGTGATTCCTTTTACTCCCAGAAGAGGGCGCCAGAGTTTAATAACGTAACAGTTTTCATGATTGTTTCTACTGTATTCTGTTGTTTTCCAGTGTGTTTCCTGCAACAAGTCCTTCAAAAAGCTGTGGTCGCTGCACGAGCACATAAAAATTGTGCATGGTTATGCAGAAAAGAAGTTCTCATGTGAAATCTGTGAGAAGAAGTTTTACACAATGGCTCATGTCCGTAAGCACATGGTTGGTAAGTTGTGTATTTTTTGGCATTCCCATTCTCCTTCATGACCTTAATCCATGAGGAATAAGCCACCAGAGTTTCTAAGTCCTAACAACACAATATTCACAAAAACATGCCTCATAGTTTAACTTTAAGCATGGATTCTATTGATTTTTCTCTTGAACATGATGTACCTGTGGCCTTGTTCAAACATGTTTCATTTAAAAACCCAGATTGTTTTTCTGCCAGGTATCTGCTTCTCTTTGATCAGTCTCTTCCTCCATCTGCAGCTCACACAAAAGACATGCCATTCACCTGTGAGACGTGCGGGAAGTCATTTAAGCGCAGCATGTCTTTAAAAGTTCATTCTCTGCAGCACTCGGGGGAGAAACCCTTCCGCTGTGAGGTGAGGCGAGGCGCTCCCATCATGGTTTCTCTGTGTTTGTGGGTGGGTGGGCTTCAGATGTTCTAAACCAGCAGACACTCCAGATGTTTTCAACATGGAACAAACAGATCCTTGAAACCTTTTAAAGCCCTATTAAAATACAAAAAACCTTCTAAAACTATAAATATTTTAGGATAAAACCTAAACGAGCAGAAAAGTAGAAGTTTCTTAGATGGGACAAAATGAATATTTTCCTAACTTCGTGCTGCTCCGTGCTTTTTTTTGTTGCATTTATTTTAAAGACCCACTCCAATCATTTTTTTTAGTTTATTTTAATTATGGCTGTAATCAGATTGGAAGAATAATCTCGTCCAGTCTGAGTCTGCTTAATTTAGTCCAGATCGAGTCCTGAACCTTGTGTTTGGTCTGTATTCAAAGCGGCCATTCCTGTTTCAACCTAAAGATCTCTTCAGTCATTGGCCAGGAATTACAAGGCCGGGGCAAAGCAACTCAAGACAGAAATAATGGAAGTCCTGAGCTGTGCAATCCTCATTGGGATAGTTCACTGATTTTAAAATTTATATTTTGCTGATCAATTTTGAAGGTCGGTATGAGCGTCAGGTTCCTCCCTTTTTTATTGCTGCTTTGGTACAGTGGAGGTATGCTGCAAGACAGGATTTATGAAGGTGCGCCGATAAGTGTTTATGTCGGGAAACGGAGAGAAGAAATTAGTTTTAATGAACCTGCATTAATCTGATCACATTTCGTTGATTGACTGTGTCTCATTGCTGTTTTTAAGAGAATTATCACTGTTAAAGAGCAACAAAGTAGTTTTTAGGATGACTTCAGAGCAGCGCCGTGCAGCGTAACGAGGCGCAGAAAAGCTTGTAAGAAAGCTTGACCCTTTATCTGTCTGATCGAACAACAATCGTTGCTTTTCACTTGTCCACGGCTCACTGGTTCCATCATTCATAATCTGTTTGTATTACTGACGACCAAATGTAGAGCACTAGATAGTTGTGTTAGCCTAAAGGAAATAATTGTTCCAATTGTTTACTTTTTAGAACTTTTATTTTAACACTACTTAAAAACCTATAACTAGCTTTTCTGTGTCTCATTACGCGGCACGTGCGCGGGCTGCTGCCGTGACGTCATCTTAAAAGCTCTATTGTGGTTCCAACAGAATTCCCTTAAAAACAACGATGAGACACGGCCACTCATTAAGATGTAGTCGGCTGAATTCAGGCTCAATAAAACAACTTTTAACGTGATCTACATTGATTCTTCCGACAATCTAAATTTCACAAACACTTATTAGCGTGCATACCTGTAACCGTAGCGTCCCTAGTAACCGTCAAGCAGGATTCCTCCGCGGTACCAAACCAGCAGTAAAATTGTTGAACCTGCCCTTCATACGGAGGCTCAAAATCCATCAGCGAAATAAAAATTAGTGAAAAATCCTCGAAAGCATTTGCAACCTGCAGCGCACCCACCTTTCTCTTCTGTTTTGACCCACCTCCATAGCTGCTGGCCAATGACTGAAGAGATCTTTTGGGGTTTTGTTTACAAATTTTGGTCCGAAACAGAAATCTCTGGTAGACGCTAGTCTAAAAAAAGAAAGACCAAACACAAGATTCAGGACTCGGTCTGGACTAACGGACATTTCCAATCTGAAAACACCCTAAGATTATGTCGTTTTTAGCCAAAATGTTAAAAAGTTGCAGTGTTTCTGTAGGTCATTAGAAGTTCACCTCTGAATTGCTGAGAGCTCTTTTTTTACATGCTCTTCTGCTAGCTTTTAGCTCCTCACACCCCCAACCTAACATTAGTGGTGCTGCAAAAATGGTGAGCAATATCGGAGCTATCCATCCGTTCGGTTCTGAGCCAGACGCCAGGAAAACAAAGATCTAGTTTTCTACGAAGATGCATTGGAATACAAGAACATCATTTAAAAAAACTGTTTTTCATTGGAGTGAGTCTTTAAAATAAAATTAAAACGCAATGGAATACCTTTAAGATTATGAATACTTCAGGATGAAAAATAAACAGAAAAATATAAACTTCTTATGTACAAAAACAATTTATTACTTCTTGGTGCTCCTCTCTTTTGTTACATCTGAACCGTGTTAGAATTTAGTTCAAAATAGAAAAAAATCAAACATTTGCCTCCCAGAGCGATCCGATTTGTGCGTGGTACTTTTCCAGTGATTGTTGAGCTTAGCTCTTACTTCCTTTCAGAACAAGAAAAGACTTCTGTTCCTCAACTTTATAAATATGTTTGCGCTTTATAATCTGGTCTATCTTAACCATCTCTGAGTGGATGAGTGTTGATGAAGGGAGTGTTTTGCTCTTTCCACAGGCGTGTTTGATGTAGTGGAGAGAACATTTGAATGGGTGGAGTTCCTCTAATTAAATGTTTGAAGTTATCCCACACTCTATAATGTCAGGATGGGCTTTTTTAAGGGGTCTCTTAACATATAGCCCATTAATCTTTGTGGCCTTACCTTGACGTGCATGTGAGCTTTTTTTTTCTGTGTTTAATCAGGTGGTGCCACCGAGTTATAAATACCTCACCTCAGGAAAAAAAAAACAGACTGAGAAAGCTTTGCAGTTCAAACATTCAGTGTTTGTATGGTGTTTAAGTAGGCCAGTGGCATTATCAACGGTTGTTTAATAGTCCCTTGATAAGCTGTTATATAAAGAATACTTTTAAACAATGCTGGAAAGTTTTATTCCTAATATCCAAACGATGACGTAATTTTAAATATTCACGTCATTTTTCTTCTTGCCATGTATTTTTATATGATTATGCATCTGTGTTTGTAACAACTTCCTATCTTTCTATCAGAACTGTGACGAACGGTTCCAGTACAAGTACCAGCTGCGCTCCCACATGAGCATCCACATCGGACACAAGCAGTTCATGTGCCAGTGGTGTGGGAAGGACTTCAACATGAAGCAGTATTTCGACGAGCACATGAAAACACACACAGGTGAGAGCAGAGTTTGGCTTCCAGCTTCAAGCGGTGGAGCGGGCAGAATCAATATGTAATCTTTGGTAAATAAAGCCGCAACGCGGTCGGACCCAAAGAGCAGTGCTGATGCTTCTCTCCAGAACTGATGGGAGCGCGGCGTTGCTTCATACCAAAGATTTGAAGCCTGATGGTGACAGTTTTGAAATGGTGTTATTCCTATACTTATAGTGTTAATCACAATTAATTAATTAATTAAAGACAAATTAACTTGTTTTTTTTTTACTTTAAATCAAAAGGGCCATTGTTAAAACTTTCAATTCAATTTTATTTATAAAGCGCATTTCCTGGCTTGCGCCAGCCCAAGGCACTGAACATAACAACAAAAAAAACATTAAAAACAGTTACATGTTTAAAAAAATTGCCCCAGCAAAGCCTGCCCTAGCCTCACCCACCCAATATTGCAATGATCAACCCTCCATAAAATAATAAACAAGGATTAACAATAAGAAACAATAGAGAGTAAACAATATCTAGATACATAATAAAATTGTTATGAAATATTAGTTAATTTTGTGAACTCGTTTCAGACGATTCAATCCCTTAGGCTCCGCCTTTCGCTCCTTGTGGGTGCCGCCCATTTCTTGATGTCATTCTGAAAGTGTTTTGCTCATCATCGCTAGCTCAGTTTACAGAGAAGGTGTGTTTGTGTTAGCCTAGGGGCGGAGCTTGCACCTCTGACTCCTCCCGAAAGGTCCTGTTCTCTCTCGTCTACGTCACATTGTGAGGACCTGCTCGTTTTTTGTGGGTTGGAAGGGGCTGGTTCTCTGAGAGCAGTGTTTTAGAGGAAGGATCAGTGATGGTTTTTCGTGAGGAATCAACATTATGATGCACTTAAAAGCTCAAATAAGTGGATTTTGCATGATATAGGCCCTTTAATCTCTGACAAATGTCTGTTTACTTACATCAACATTTTATTTAAACTTTGCTAAAATGCATCCCACATCTCACTCGATGTGGTTCTTGGGGCCCCTTTAAACGTATGTTTTAAAGAAACCAGTGCAGTGATACAGAACATGTGGGCTATGTGACCAAAACTTCTTAAATCCACACCAAGCAGCCAATCAGAATCGAGTATTCACCCGAGGCACTTTTTAAACTGAAATAATGTATATTAACTTATACTGTATATTATATTATGGTATTAATAAGTAGTTTTTGGTCATTATTTTTTGGGATTGCTCAGAAAAGTGCTACAGCTGTTTTTTTTTTGTGTTAAATTAGAGCGCTCTGGACCGGATGTTTTGTTCTTGTTTTTTCACCCTAATTGTTTGTTATTGAATTTGAAAAAAAAACCCTTGTTGGAAGTTTTTATATTAATAAAATGTACAAAATACTCTTATATTTAGTTGTATTTTGATGTTTTACTGCGCCACAATTTCACAATTACCTTAAATTGAGGCTTTTTCACGGCAGTTATTAGGTTTGATTAAAAATAAATTGATTCATTAATTAATCCCATGACAGCACGAGTTATTCTTGTCATTTATGACTCTTTTATCAAGATAAATAAAATAAGCTGTGAATTTTTTTCCTTTTGGTAAGACAATAAGACGAATAATTTAATGCTTTGAAAACGGTTTCAAACTCTCTCACAGCCAGTCAGGCGCGTCCTATAAAAAGACGGGACTCTTTTCTCTCTTTTTTTGCAATGAGAAGGATGTTTTACATCAAAGAAGAGCTTTGCATATATTTCAGCTTTTAATGACTACCCAGTCACATGTAGTATTTTTTTCTTTTTTTTTTTTGGTCCTTCTGGCTTTCTGTCCACACTGCGCTGCTATTTCCAAGAACAAACTGAGCAGTGATGTCGTGGGTGGACACACACCACACTCACTTGGCCCCCTCAGTTATATTTGCGATGTGTAATTACGCTACCCTCTAGTCTTCTTACATTTACTGACAAATTTAGCCTCATCCAGGAGGAGACACACCCAGCCGTGCTCTGTAATAGACGGCATAAATGGTCGTCCAGCCGGAGTCTGGGTTACTGATGCTGGATTCTCATGAGTGAACGCAACAGTTCCAGACTCCGGAGCATTAGCTGTCACCTTTTTAAATTCACTTGGTGTGGAGGAGCTTCACACATAACATGCCAGAATAAGAGCCCTTCAGCAGACTGTTAATAGACGGCTGTGTGGGTGGTAACAGGCACATTCAGTGGCTCCATGGAGGGAGGTTAATGAGAGCGGCATTCCAACCGAGCTGCTGTTGTTCACTTTCACATCTTCTCTGCTCAAAGTGTGAATTGTAATGGCTTCCTGCGGGCTGAGTGGGTTGACAGTAAAGACCTTTAATTCAAGATGGCAGTGTATTTGCATTTTTACAACAGAACTGTAAAGGGAATATTTCTGAAAAGCTGATAATTTAAAGTTTGTCGATGACACATTGTATAGAAAAGGCGATGAAATCATGTTATTTTCTCTCTGTGCCTGATTATTCCTATTGTCTTTTTTAAAATTACCATATTTTCAGCACCTGAAAGCCTTCATTTTTTTTAAACTGCGTGCTTTTATATAAATTCATTCTGCACCAAACATGGTTTGGTGTTATTGTGAATATGCTAATGTCTTGCAGATTTTGCACGCTCATTTTGTTTCTTTTAAACAGTCCACTGTGTTCTGATTGGCATGCGTTCTGTTTTCATTCCATGAAACTGGACTTACTTTTCTATGAAGGTTTAAATTTTAAAAAGTGGAAAAATGTTCATGTCTGTGTAAGAAAAGCGTATAAATTGTGTAGTGAGGGGGTTTACAGCCTTAAAACATCTATAATCTAACTTGGCGGATGTCACCTATCACAGGTTACATTTTGAACATAACTCCTAAACGAGGGAAAACTCTACTTACAAGATTGAGACTTAACGCCATGACAGTTGCGTCTGATTTTTTTTTTTTTCTTTCATGTGTCGCAAACAATGTTAGGAGTTGCATGGACTGTCAACACTTCTAACACAACTAACATTTAGCGCTGGGGCGTTGAGTAATTTAGGCTAAAATGCTACGCTAGCCTGTTATCAATGTCTAAGATACGTAAAGAGCAACGCCATATTGGACATGTCGGTAAACAATGAGACACGATTTCCCTGGTTGAATCTGGCTCAAACTTGTACAACTAGATACCTCCAATACTGCTCGCCATTTTTGTTGCACCGCTAATGTTAGGTTGGGGTTTTGAGGGGCTGTAAGCTAGCAGGAGAGAGTCTAAACAAAGGGATCTTGGGAAATGAGTGTAGGCTTACTCCGAGCCAACAGTCCCGCCCGCAACTCGGAATTGAATTTCTTATGAAATACTGCTGCTCTGCAGAAACTGTCCTGAAAAAAAAACTCAGCTTTTTTTTTATTTTATTTTGGCTAAAAATGCCATAATTATGGATCACTAGGAACATTTTTACAAAGGATCAAAAGACGATTGGAGAGGTTCATAACACTAAATGACAGGTTTAGACAATGAGTGCTAGCCTGTTATCATTCTCCAAGATGCGTAAAGAGCAACACCATATTGGACATGTCAGTAAACAATGAGATACGACATGCAATAAAATTGCCATAAAATTCTTAACTTTGGTCTAAATTAAAAAGGAAATTTTGATTATCACCAAAATAAGAGGCCGGGGCTTATCAAGCAGGAACTGGTAGCGACACACTGCCGCGGGGCGAATGCTCAAGTAGATCCCGCCTAGCCTCTATCAAACGGACTTGGGAACCCGCACGACTTTTTGTACGCCATATGTCCCTGTCTGTCCACCGGACGGGGATTTGGTGAGCAGCTCTTCCCTCTTTGTTCGCCACTACTGAAGAAGACCTGGTTAGTTAGCCTGGTCAGCGGATCGTCTAGTCTGATCTGAGGTCGAACATGCAGACAAATACCACGGCCATCCTCCATAAAAAGAAAAAGGTTGGTGGTCCTGCCAGAAAACGTGGAAATAGTGCAAAGTATAAAGCTGCCATTAACTTTGAATAGACTACAAGATTAGCCTAAACGTTTTTTTTTTTTTTTTTTAAGAGTAAACTCACTCAAATCTTCCTGAAATGTTTCTTTAAGTTCTTTATCAGTTGACAGTAATAACTTGTGTGTGAAAAGTCACAGTCTTATGTTTCCAGCTGTAATTGTAGCACAGCAGTAAACAGGAATCTCGCCCTATTCAATATGGTGTCCAACTTTGCGTACAGATCAAGCTAGTATAGCAACTCCAGCCTATAGTGTGTTACAAACAAGTACTGGGGTTACTATAAATAAAGTTTCAAGTTGGCTCCACAATATGACAAAAACTTAAGATGTGTGAATTTAGAGATCAATATTGCAATGACAGTATAAAACATTTCATTGCAACAGTTTTTTGTAAATAAAAATAAACATAAATCATACTTCAAATGGCCCACATTGACAAGGGAGGTGGGCAGAAAAGGCTCCATATGATTGGTCAATTGTGTAAAGGGCTCTATTTAATTTGTAAAAGCTGCATCTGTTTGTGAACATTTAATGTAACCATTTATCGAAATTTACACTGTTTTTTTTTTTAAATATTTATATCACACTGGCTGATAATGCGATGACAAATGTGCAATTTATTCTGTGGGCCTCACTTGTGATCTGGTGCGCACCATTAGAATTCTGGACCAACATTTCCTGTTCTGTCTGCAGGGGAGAAGCCGTTCATTTGTGAGATCTGTGGGAAGAGCTTCACCAGCCGGCCCAACATGAAGCGCCATCGCCGCACTCACACGGGCGAGAAGCCGTATCCGTGCGACGTGTGCGGCCAGCGCTTCCGCTTCTCCAACATGCTCAAAGCGCACAAAGAGAAGTGTTTCCGGGTCACCAGCCCCGTGGTTCTGCAGACTAGTGGACCTCCCGTGCCTGTCCGCATCTTTACAAATGCCTTCTCTTCCTCCTCCTCGTCCTCCTCCGCCTCTGGCCCCGGGCCCTCCGCCGTCACCCCGCCCACCACCTCTGCATCTCTGGCTTTGGGTCTCAGCCCGTCGGGAGGATCCCTTCCGCCGCCGGGCGCCGTCGGACACGCGTTTTCCCACGTGCAGCTTCACTCGGCCCCCTCCCTCCATCATTCCCACCTGGCGACGACCCAGCAGCACCTGGCGAGCACGCCATCCCACCATCACCTGACCGTGCCCCCCGTCTCCCACCTGCCCCCGCCCCCGGCCCTGTTTAAGAGCGAGCCGCTGAATCACTGTGGGCACGAGGACAGCAGCTACCTGCATCACATGGCCCCTCACGACAAGGGTCCCGGAGCCCCACAGCACCACTAAGCTGCTCATCGGGCGGCGCCGACACTTCGCCTTGCTCAGCCCCTCTGTGTCCGACCTGCAGGATCCTCAACACCTGGAGAAGGATCTGGATGCAGACAGAGTCCAGTACTCTAACACTGTAGTGTTGAAGCTGAACTAGAAAGAACTAATTACTAAAGTAGTGATGTATCTATTCAGTCTGAGAAGGCTTTTTATTTGTCGACGCGCCTTTCTTCTGTCAAATAGCTAAAACAAATCTGTGAATGTTAAAAAGGTTCAAACTAATCCTCCCCCCGGTCCAGACGTTAAACCGCCATCTCCATCTGTCCGGACGGGTTTGAACGATCCATCATCAAAAGCTGCTGATAGGAGACGACGTACGTCATTGTTTAGCTCTTGTGAATTCAAAGGCCCGATCCGAATACTCGCCTTCTCCCCTCCACTTAGCCCTCCCCCTTCGTTTATCCCTCTGTAATTGCTCCGAACGGAGGATGAGGAAAAAAATAGTATCTAATATATCGGACGTGCGTTTCGTTCAATGACGTCATCAATATTGCTAGCTTTAGCGCGGAGCTTCGAGCGTTTGAAAAGGTCATGCTCCAACATAAACTGATTACTTTTATATGTAAACATAAAAGAAAACGCTTCTTAGCGTGGCGTGCTTTACTCTTGCAATAGCAGACTTTCTACCCCTCTGTTTGGAGTGTGAAACTTAAGAAATAATAATCCCGGACACGACTTCAACCTCATCAAATCGAGGCTAAAGGGAGAAGGGGAGGATTCGGATCGGGCCAAAGCTACACATTTAGTCAGAACTTGAAGTTTCCGTGCAGGTCCTTCCCATAGCAATATTTCCACCCGTCTTTCAGTTCTACCAAAAAACAAAACCTCTGGGCCCACAGAGAAGTGTCATGAATGTTGGGAGCAGGTTCTACCTGAGCCCTCTTCTGTCTGAACGCCGAGGCTTTCACTCAGAGGAGCAACAGCAGTAGTGCAAGATGCAGTGCCATAGGCTGGAGGGGGTGGACGGGAAAATAATGTAAATGTTCTTTTTATTTGAACCAAGACTGAGTTTGAGGTTCATGTGGTTAAAAGTGGTGCTTTCCATTCCAGTAGATAATATATTTCTTCCTTTTTGCTTTCACCTTTTGACTTTTTTAAAAAGTATGGAACTCTGGTTGCGCGGGATCCGTTGCGCAGGATCCGTTGCGGCTTTCCGTGCTGCAGTCGAGCGCCCCACGCAAACGCAACTTTAAGCACACAAGCAAAACCCAGACCGCAGAGCCGCTGACGCCCCCCTCCGCTGGGATCAGTGCCACCTCAAGCTTTCAGTACTGTTAGTTGTACAGTTACGGATGAGATACTGCCACTGTGAGGGGCCGGACACGTGTCCCCGTCAGGATTTTACCCCACCTCCCTTCGCTGCTGTTCAAATAATACGGGTTTCCATGCTAAAGGTCATCCCACACACACACACAGTCGACCCAACTGGGACCTTTTGTCTTTAAAAGCTCTTACTGGGAAATGGTGCATTTTCCTTTCAGCCTATATTCCATAGTTTGGGGAGTTTTTGACCCTCTCTGATCCCACAGAGGAGCACGTGTCTAAAGCTCTTGAATGTTGCCTAAGCGGGAACGTGTTCTCTGATTATTCACTCAGTTTGAAGCTATTGAGTGGCTCAGTTTGTTAGCACCTGATAGGAATCGTCAGGAAAGGAAGATTTGGGGGGGGGTCACATGTGATCAAAGCAGTCGTATGTATGGTTGCTTCCATTTGGTGTGAATGATTCACTCAGATTGGAAGAGTGTTTTAAGGAAATGTGTGTGTGTGTGTGTGTGTGTGTGTGTGTTATTTGCTCTTTCTACCAAAAGCTGCTTCTTTTCCATCATCGGGGACGAACATAACGGTAAATGGGCCTGACTAGTTTAGTCCTCACTAGTTTGCGATTCGAGAGCCGCGATTATCCTGCCAATTCTGTGGGTCTTAATGCTGCTGCAATACTCGCTGGTTCCAGTCCTCTGCTGTGATTCAGCATTTTGCAGTATGGATCTTTATTTTATTTTATTTTTTTAAAGCCTTTTCATTTGTGTGTATTCTCTGCACTTTACTTCTGCGTGGTTGGGGGCGCAGGGAAGGGGGGGGGTGTTAAACCATGCATTGTGGAGCAGAGTGGCTGCATGGGGAAGGGTGGAGGCGCTTACTTTTGAGTGGATGTTTTTAGGCGAGGAAGGAAGGAGAATCCCAGGTGGAGGTGGGTAGTGTGAAAGAGACCACAGCAAATGAAGGACATTTTCTTTTAGTTTTTTTTTCTTATATATTTCATAAATAATCCTTCAATCCAAATGAAAACGATGCTCCTCCTCCTGCTTTGGCTTCTTGACACTAGCCCCTCCTTGAAATGTCTTAAGGAACTATTTTTTTTCCCATCATGTCCCGTTTGGTCTCTGTCCACAGGATGATTCTCCTCCTCCTTTCTTTGTGATATAGAATGCACTTTCTACTAAAATCCTTAAGTAGTTAAGTAAAAAATAACATTGTATATTCTTTAAAGAGGTTTTAAAAAATCATTATACTTTCCCCTTTGTATTTTTAACCACTTAATGTAGCATTGTGTATTTTATTATTGTATCTGGTACAAAAAATGTGCAGCATTATAATGTCCTGGTTTGTCTTTTTTTTTTTTTTTTTTTGTATGTTCTTTGAAAACTGAGGAGAGAAGTGAAAAAGTTGGGCCTTTTTTTGATAATGTACATTTAACTGACTGCTAACTTTGAGAAGTAAACGAAAAGTAGCCATGATGATTGCATCTTGGAGTGTTTTTATTTATTTAAAGACGGGGGTTGAGCGCAGCGTGGGGTTGATTGTGGGTTGCATTTTGGAGGATTGTTGCAACATTTTAGCACAATTTACTTTAGTTTTTTGCTGCAATCTGATCGTTTAGACGTAAATATGTCCCTTTTTTATTTTTTTCAAACCATGAAGTTTCCTGAAATTGAAATGTATTCTCTCCTGTTGTCATGTGGAACTCCTCGGCCCACCTCCAATCCCGTAAGGTAGAGGATGCTGCCGGGTAACGCGGCAGAATGTGAGTCAGGCCTGGCGAGTGGGTGGTCAGGTACCAAGGCTCACTTCATGAGCCGGGGGAGATAATAACACACCGTCTGAACATCTCCATTCCCATTTGAGTTTGAAAATAGTCTGCTTCCCCAGCTGTTAGTCATTAAGCCGTGCGGCGTAGAGGAAGGAGGAGGCTTTGTCTGTCAGCGGGCAGATAAAGAGAGGAGGGCCTCACATCATGTTTTCAGTCAGAAGCTGCTGCACTTCGTTAATCAGTGAAGCTGCAACTTTCTGTGGTTGAATCAGTTTAAGGCATCCCTCAGATTAAAGCTGCACAAACTGCAAAGTAATCCTAAAAAAAAAAAAAAAAAAAAAAAGATCTTAATCTTTGAATAACAGAATGTTTTCTTAAATATGTTTAAAAATGTCTCTTACTTTCAGGATTGTAATTTTCCTTTAAGTACACATCAAGTGAACCAAAAACAGAACCATCTTTCTTGACATGCGCAGTAAGAGGTATAATCAGGAAACAGAATATTTGCTTTTCATACGCTCTCTCTCTCTCTGTGCTTCAGCTTCCTCCCACAGTGTCATTATTCTCCTGAAAGGCGTCGTGAACGCGCAGCCCCAGGCAGGCTGCTATTAAGTGGGTTGGCCTGGATGCGCGGGCACGCGGTCAAGGCGGTTTGGAGGCGCACATAAAAGTGCGTCAAACGCCGGCCGGTCCGCGGAATTCTACCTCCTTCTCTGAGACTGGACCGGACCTGATCGACACCGGGGAGCGGAACCAGAGCCGGTGATCCATTCATGCTCGGATTTCACGTTTATTTTAGGCTGCTAATCTAGATTAAGAGGCTGCTTTGAAAAATTAGAAATAAGTTAATGACAGTTAGATTAACCTGTTGACCAGCTGTTTTTAATGTATTGCTTTTGCTTTATTTAATAATCGATTTTGCGTCTTTACGCATTGAATTTAGGCTCCCCGGGTGGCTGCAGAACATCTCCATAGAGCTTCTGGCACATATATTTAATCTTAAATTCGCTTTAATACGAGTCTGTAACCGTGTAAGGATGGGTAAAATCGGCGTTTCAGACCTCTGCAGATCAACGCGTTTCGTTTTTACGCGCGACCTGGCTCAATTTTTACGCACCGCTTCCTTTTCCATAAATCCATCTTTAAGATGCTCAACCTTTCTAAAATGTTTTTACTTGTTTCTACGATACATGATCTGCGTTGCGCCCCTCATCCGTCGGCTCATTTACGCTCACAGTGGATGCACGTTTGGTGCGTAAAAGGCTTTTTTCCCAAGTCTTCTTTCCGCGTGTGGGATGCTCTGGGAAGTGTTTGATGTTTGGCAACAGGTGTGCATTACTCAGACATGCGGGTTTCAGTCTTTATAACTGCTGTTTTGTCCCACCTCACCCTCCAGGCGCAGAGGAGCCCTTTGGTCCACGCGCGCAGACATAATGGCCTCCCAAGGGCGCATCTGTCCTGACAAACGCTTCCTCATCTTCTTCGACTTCGATGAGACCATCGTGGATGAAACCAGCGATGACATGGTGGTCCAAGCCGCCCCGGGGCAGTACCTGCCCAGCTGGCTGAAGGACACCTACCAGCCCGGCCGCTACAACGAGTACATGCAGCGCGTGCTGGCTTACCTGGCGGAGCAGGGGGTCACCGAGTGCGACATACGTGGCGTGATGGAGAAGATCCCCGCCACCCCCGGCATGCCCACGCTCTTCCAGTTCCTCCGTAACCGCCCCCCGCAGGACTTTGAGGTGGTGCTCGTCTCCGACGCCAACACCTTCTTCATCGAGTCCTGGCTGCGGCGCGCCGGCGCGCGCCAGCTCTTCCACCGAATCTTCACCAACCCGGCCACCTTCAACAAGGACGGCCGGCTGGTGATGCGGCCCTTCCACTCCCACGACTGCCAGCGGTGTCCCGACAACATGTGCAAGCAGGTGGTCGTCAGGGACTACGTGGCGCGCAGGACGCAGGAGCGCGGCCGCCCGTTCCAGAGGGTCTTCTACGTGGGGGACGGAGCCAACGACTTCTGCCCGGCCCTCTCCCTTGGACCACGGGACGTGGCCTTCCCACGGAGGGACTTCCCAATGCACCGGCTCATCACGGAGACCCATGAAGCCATGCCCGGGGAGTTCAAGGCGGTCACGGTGCCGTGGGTCAGCGCAGAGGAGGTGGTGCAGCGGCTGAAGAAACTGGCCGCGGAGTAGGTCCGGAGGCAAATGAAACTTAAAGAAAATATTTTAAAAATATATATATTATTTAGAGCAATAACAACATAAAAAACGGTTTCTTTGAACGTATAAATTCATTTTTTTTCTGATTTTGATCATGCGTAATGGAAAAAGGGATTCTGATTTGTGCAGTCCAGAGAAAAATCTGAATAAAATAACTGGACAGAGCAAAAATAGACGAGTTGACAGGGTTTTTCTATGCAATAAGAATTAATAATCACCTCATAGTAAAGTTTTTTTTCTTATTTTCTGCATAAAATGACAAATGAAGGATTCCATTGACAATGGGCATTACAACCAATCAGTTTGTAATTTTCTGTGTTTAGTGTTTTGTCTTTACAGTGTAGGCTTTGCCTACTGAAAAATGCACCAGCGGGAATAAAGCCATAATGAAACACTGTCTGTGTCTGAATGATTACACCAACAGAATTAATGACATCATTAATGAAGCCATTAAAAGCACAATTAAGTTTGAGAACAGGAGGGGACTTTAATATTTATTTTTTTTTAATTTTGCTTGTCTGGAAGTCATGTAGGATATTACCTGCGTTTATCACAACCATAAAGTTTCCACGAGCTGTTGACTTTTATTTGGACAAGATGCTTTTTATAGTAGAATACCTGATGGTTAGGAAAGAAATTTATTAAAAATGTCATTAAGGTTGGCTGTCTATAAAACATGTTGAACAACATTTATCTACTGTAAAAATAGTTTTTATGAATTTACTTTTGATTTGCATAGCTGGTAATACATTTATAGGCACAATTTCAACCCTGTGTTTATGAAAATTTAACACACTGATACTTATTTCCATCTAGTGTTTGCTGAGGGAAACTACTCCCCCAGAAATGGCTCAGAAACCTTGAATAATGTCACCACAAAAAGGCGTAATATGAGGTAGCGATGGGTAACTCCAGGAGTTGGAATGTCTTCCATTTTTCCTTATCCTATTGTCGCCTGATTTCCCTGGAACAGGAAAATTATAACACGCCAGAAATTGGCGGGTTGAACAACAAACAGGACTGCGGCCCTCGGCCCCCACCCCTGATCTGGTGCTTTCTTTCATGTATCAGTCCCAAATCCATAGAATCAGATTTTAAACCAAATTCAAATCATTTGTGCAAAAAAATAAGTAAAATTACAAAACAAAAACATACCAGATTTTCCTAGAGTAGCAGTGGAAATTGGACAGTGGAAGAGTAGGAAGGTCTGTTTTAATGAGAGAGAAGACAGGAGTAAAGACTTGAATGTCAGGAAAATGACGCGAAAAACTAGAGACATGAAAGAAGCATCCTGTGTGTTGAAGAGATAGAAAGAGAGCAAGGGTTAAGGGTGGAAGAGGAACTCAGAAACTCTGACTATAACTCCAGGGATCCTACATTGTAACAAGTCATAGTATTGTGACACAAATTTGTATTTTTTAAGTTGTTAGGGAATTGTTTACCTTAAAAGCTTTCTCTCAGGCATTGCAAATAAAAACTTGATTTTCTGTTCATTTTTAATGTAGCCTAAGTTGTTTTTTTTCTATCTGTATATTTTATTTTCCTTTTTTTTATGTTTCTACTCAGTCAATAGAATACATGGAAAATTATAATTTGTGCAATATATAAAATTAAAATTACACAAAAATGAGGGAAATTTGTTTCTTTTTTGCAGTAAAGATCCATGAAAATAATTTTTTAGCAGTGAAAGAAATCCATTCAGAGCTCCAGAATCGGGATAGTTTACCAGGGAAGCGAGATCTCACCCCACACCATCATACTACCTACACCAACAGACGTTTCTATATTAGTGCAGCAAATCAGTAAAGTCTTCTCAGCAGCATCCCCCTACAACCGAACTGTCAGAATCTGAACCCACTGCTGAACTTAAACTTGTTTAGATTTCAGACACTTGAGGAGTTAAAAGAAAAGCAACTTGTGTTGGCGAAGAACTTTGGTGCTCCTCCCAAAAATGCATTCTACTTTCAAGTTTGGTAATGATGAAGATTATAACATTTAATTTCAGACATATAGTTTAAAAGGAAGAATAGGTTAACATTAAAAAAAATATAAGTGTGGTGAGTAGGACACGCCCACTAATTATGAAGCAGTAGGTTAGACCTGCTGATTGGGGGATGGTGCTTTAAAAGCCCGTCCCATTCGCTTCCTGGTATGAGCTTTTTCGGCCACCGTACAGCTACCAGGAAGTGGGAAGGCCGTGACACGGGCAGGTAAGCCGGGCTCCGTAGCACGCAGATTCAAATATGGGCTGGAAACTCATTAGATGACTTTCCAGTTCCTTGGTACGGTGCCTCGGCAGTGCGGCTACAGAACAGCGCCTGCAGGCTTGACGTGGACTTTTGCCTCGGCAGTGCGGCTGCAGAACAGCGTCTGCAGGGTGACGTGAGCTGTCACCCAAACCCACTTCCTCTCAGTGACCGGTATGTCTCGAGCCGTGATCCCCCTGCTTCTACTGAAGGTCCTGCATTTTAAAATGTTCTTTTTCCCCAGAAACTGTCTCTGGTTCCGCACGTGGCTTCCCTCCCCGCAATAGGGAGTTGCGTGCTGCTGCTTTGCCACTGTTTGTCTTTTAACTTTGTTTCGGATCGGGTCTCCCCTTTCCATCGTTACGTCGGGACGGAGTGGACGGAGGGACGGACCCCTGCAGCGACGGTGGAGGCCGTGTGTGCAGCGGCGTCGGCTGGACTGTGAATCTCCTAACACCTGTCGCTCGCCGTCGGGCTGTGTACCTGGCGCCCCGACGTGTACTCATTTTTTAATTGTTTTTTAATTGTGAAGATTTTTATTGTTTTATTCCTTCTGTTCCAGGAGGTTGGAGCTCAGGGTGGACGGCTACTTTGGTGACGGGTTCCTGTGTGCTGTGATTCTTCAATTAGGAGTGCAGTGCATCACACTTTTGGGTGTTTGTTTTGGTTTGGTTTTGTTGTAGTTCGAGCCACCTTGGTAAGCTCCTCCTCCTGAACATTTTAACTGGTTTAAATTAAAAGCATATTTTTATACTGCTTTTAATTGGAATATAATAAATTATATTTTAAACCAGACCACCGCCTCTGCCTTGTTCAAAGTACGACCTACACGGCTTTTCTCTTTTTTTCCTGGGGCATTGCACCCCCAGGTGGCGTTGTTGACAACCCCCATAACACGTGTTGCCACATAAGGAACATTCAAAAGGGAAAACAGCTAGCATATAGCTGAAATATTAGCTAAATGCCAAATTAGCCTTAAAAATTGGAAAAATTTCAAATTTAGCCAAAATGGCCAGCATAAATGCAGCTGACATGTTAGCTAAATGCCAAATTAGCCTAATAAACTGGGAAAATGTCTAATTTAGCCATTTAATAAAAGACTTACCACTGTGTGTGATTCATTAAGGCTAATTATTGCACACATTGTCTATAAGTCCAACATCTACATTTTCAAAACATGTTTGCATTTAAATTACCAAATTTATTACTGCTTTATTATAGATATATCATAATGTAGGCTGGAATCAGTATAAAGTTACTGAAGCGGGAAGTTCGATGAGTTGAATCCGCTTGCTTGGTGCATAAACATCCACACGCTAGAGGGCGCAACTGAGCGTTCCTCAAATGTTCTTACCTTTTAGTAGAAGAAGAAAGGCGGCAGTGGTTTGTCATGCGCATGGCGCTATCCGAACAATAATCTATATTAATTTCAAAAGTGTCTTTTATTTAGTTCAGAACAAGCCTTTTGTAGTATTTATATCTTTAATCAAAGGTAAGCTCACTCTTCTTCGTGTATGGTCTCAGCAACGTTTGTCTGCGTTTACGGCGTGACGTAACTCAGACGTTTATCCATTCATTTGTATGCAAGCTAGCTAGCTAGTTCGGTTACTTGTTTTTTGTTGTGTGCATCTAGAAAGCTCAATATTTTCCCTAAAAAATAAAAAATATATATTTGAAACCTTTAATCAATTGATGATTTTACTTATAAACTAAATGCTTAAATGTACAAATTCCGTTTTCTAGTGTTAGCATTAGCTTTTGTAACCGGGTCATTTAATAGTTATTTTTAATTAAAAAAAAAAAAAAAGATATATATGTTGCAAAGACATAAAAAATATATTTGAAATAGTTAAACCTAGTAAATATTTTTAATCCACTCACTAAGCTTTAAAATATCAATTCTACTCTGAAACACGATGATCTGCTTTTGTGTTCTGTTGTAAAACTTGTTTTTGATGATATTTAAATGTTTGTTGATGATACATTTATGAACTTTTTAAATTGTCCAGATATTTGAAGATGGAGGCTGATCTGTACGATGAGTTTGGAAACTACATCGGTCCAGAGCTGGATTCTGATGATGATGAAGATGACGTGGAGGCAGATGACAGAGATCTAGATGAGGTACCTTTTGGGTTTCATGGTTCTCTGAAATGTATGGATTGGTTTCCTGATTTATTTGTGTATCTGCCTGTGCAGCGTGATGAAGATGATGACGATGAGCCTGCAGACGCTGATGATGATGCTCCAGGGATGGAGGTGGTCCTCCACGAGGATAAGAAGTATTATCCGACTGCTGAAGAGGTTTATGGGCCGGAGGTGGAAACTATTGTCCAGGAGGAAGACACACAACCCCTAACTGGTAAGAGACTTTCAAAATAAACTTTCAGGATACTAAAAGGCTTTACTCACAAATTGTTGACTTCATCAGCTCCTATTTTTGCTTCATAATTAAAATTTTTAGGGATGAAGTGGGATATTGTGATCCCGATCCGATACAGAATCATTTGATTTTAAGTATCTGCTGATACACAGTCACGATCCAATAACTCTTTTAAAAAAATGAACACATTTATTAAACAAATCTAGGTTGTCCCCTGTTTTTACTTTATCAACCTTATTTTAGCATTTACCACTTTAACAGTGCGATTATGTGAGGATCTTGAACAATAAAGCAAAAGTTGTGCAACGAGAATAGTCTTCCGGACTAGCTCATATTAATGTAACTATTTGTTTTGGTCATTTTTGAGATATTATGGGTGTTTTTTATTGTCTTTTCCCAGAATATGTATTTTGTAGACGTCCCTTGGCAGCCAAAATCCTTTTTTCTTTTCTTTTTTTTTTTGAATGCTTTTGTGAAACAATTTCTGTCAGTTTTTTAATGTTCAATTAAAGAGTTTTTATGCCTTGAAGTCAGAATTTGTGAATATCTCGCTAACTTAACCAAACTGTTTTTGTGCTTTTCCTGCTCAAACCAATGCTGTATTCTGCTGTGCTTTACAAGACTAAAATGGCGTGATATTTTGATGATATGCAGACTTCTACTAAAGCATTTATTTGAAATAATAAGCTTGAAATGCATTTAGCTAATCATAATAATAATAAAATATTCGGTCTCTGATTGGGATGCAACAGATAATTCTGATCAAGTCTGAAACAATATGATTAGAATGGATTTCAAATCACAAGATATTATTTATTTATTTATTATTTTTTAAGGGTTGTCTTGAATTGTATTTTGACTTCAGTGACATCCAGTCCCTTATTGCTACTGAGGTCATCTTAGCTGGAAAACAAGACTAATGCATTTTATTTTGACTCTCAAACAAAATAACATTTTTGCCTTTTTTATTCTTTCTAGAACCGATCATCAAGCCTGTAAAACACAGGCGTTTTGCTTTGATGGAACAGGAGCTGCCAGCAACAGTTTATGACATGGAGTGAGTTTCTTCTGAAGAATCTCTGCTTTCATTTGAATGTTACTGCTAAAAGAATTTAATTATAGTTTATTTCTGTTGCATTTAAAGATTTTGTCCCTTTCTTCTCCATTTTTTGTAGATTTCTTGCAGATCTGATGGACGGTCCCGAACTGATCCGAAACGTCACCCTCTGTGGTCACCTTCATCACGGCAAGGTTTGAACGTGTTTTACACTCACTTCCATAGAGTTTTTGGATTTCTTTTTATAATAAGCTATTCTGTCAGTTTGAATTGTGCGTTTGGCTCAGAGAAATCTCATTTCTTCCTTTATAGACGTGTTTTGTAGATTGTCTGATTGAACAGACGCACCCAGAAATCAGGAAGAGGGATGATGTGGACGTACGTTTTTACTTTTCTTACAAAAGATATTTTAAATATTTTACTGAATTTTTATTTGTTCCATTTGAAGTTAACATGATTTTCTTCTTCTTCAGCTCCGGTACACAGACATCCTCTTTACAGAGCAGGAGGTGGGTTATGACATGGAAATAAATGCACAGCAGAAGACACTGAGTTTTTTTTATTTATGGACTTGAAATGTTTTTCTTACAGAGAGGAGTCGGCATCAAAAGCACCCCTGTCACGATGGTCCTGCCCGACTCCAGAGGAAAATCCTATTTGTTCAACATCATGGATACTCCAGGTGTTGCATTTTAGCTAAACTTTGTTTGACATGTGAACGTTTTGTCAAGAGAACACCCCCCAAAAAACCTGACTTTGTGTTTTCATCAAAGGTCACGTGAACTTCTCTGACGAGGTCACGTCAAGCATGAGGATCTCAGACGGCGTCGTCCTCTTCATCGATGCGGCAGAGGGAGTACGCTCCTCATTTTTATGGTTTTCACCTCATACCGCATGATGTCCTTGTTTTGAGTACTTGCTTTTTTGTGATTAAAAACCAACATCAAACTTTATTGACAACAATAAAGTTTCAGTTTATAGGAAGATAAAAAACAAGTAATGTAAATTATTATTAACTAAGTGGAATAGAAAAACAATTTTAAACAAATGTAAATGATAAACAAAAAATGTAAAACAAAAATCTAGAATTAATTATTCATTTATTTTTTTAACCTTTTCTTATCCAGGCAAGACAGATTAATAAAAAAAAAAATATTATTTTCAACTCCCAAAAAGAAAATAACTTTTGAGGAAGAATAAATAGAGTTACAGGAGATAAACTGAACAAAAATCAAGATAAAAAAACACAATCATTAAAATAATATTAAAATCATTAGAATAATAAAAAGAGATTAACATTTTTCTTTTAAAATGATCAATAAGATTCATTTTAAATCTGTAAGCGAAAACTAATAAACGAAAGAAAAGTTCTTGACTGTGTTGAATATTTTAAATTGAAATAATCTCAACTTCAAAACTTTGTGATATTTTGTGTATCTAGGAGGAATTTTTGGTCAGAAAAAGTACAAAACTGACTGGTTTGGAAATGTTTTTCTTCCATATTAAGTTTCAAAAATGTAATTTTCATTTTAACTATGTATTTTATAATGACAAAAATAACAGAAAATATGTGCGAGATATTTTTAGTGTTATTTCCTTTTTGAATTTGTTTTTTCTTCGTTTATTTTACATAATTTCGTATCAATTTTAAAGCTGTTTTTTTTGTTGAAATGTTGCTTGCATATAATAAATTATTTATCATTCTTAACTCATCAAATTATAGTCAAATTGGAGCAATGGGATTCCATGATTCCAATGCAAAATGTAAATTATTTTGCATGAAAAACATTTTCTGTATTTATTAGGATTCATGTTCCATGTTTAATCTGTAGTCAATGTTCTTATTAGTGCCGTCATGCTTTTAATTGCTTTTTTCTTTTTTTGAGCAATTTGGTTATTTCGACCAGTAATTACTCTAGTTGATCATTTTTTTTATCTTATTTCTGTCAAAGCTTCTATCTTGAAGTATTTTCATTTAAATTTGTGACTTTGTGGCACAGTTTTACAGCAAAAAGTGGCTTTATGAAGTTTTTTTTAAATTATTATTATAACAGACTACCAATCTTCACTTTACACCACCAAGAAGGATTTTTTTAAGAAAACAAAAACAAAACGTCAGGTCCAGACCGCTCGAATTAATTCATTGATAAAAACTGCTAGCATGAGCCGTGATTGCACCCACATCCGCCTGCCTTGTGTTTACATGATAAACTAAACTTGATCGGTTTCTGTGGTAAATAAATGCTGAAACAATAATGTTATTAAAAAAAGGACTTTCACACACACACAAAAAAAAAAATAATAATAATAATGCGCTCATTTTTTCAGTCATTCATTAATCGTAATACTTTGACAATCTGTCAGAATGTTGTCTGTATAAACTATGTTAAAGTTCCATGGCTGCTTTCTGTTTTTTCCGTTCAGGTGATGCTGAACACAGAGCGTCTGATCAAACACGCCGTTCAGGAGCGCATGGCCATCACCATCTGCATCAACAAGGTGGACCGACTCATCGTGGAGCTCAAACTGCCTCCCACTGATGCATATTATAAACTCCGTCACATTGTGGATGAGGTCAACGGTCTGCTCAGGTGATTCTTGCTGTTAAAGAACAAAGAATAACACATTTTTTTGCCTTTTTGTTGTATTCTGAGTGGCTAGATGCATGTGAACAGGCCTTTTTTAAAATTATTTTGTCGTCTATTCTCCTGTTTTCCAGTACGTATTCCACAGACGAGAACCTGGTGGTGTCCCCCCTCCTTGGAAATGTCTGCTTCGCCAGCTCTCAGTACAGCATTTGCTTCACTCTGGGATCCTTTGCGAAGATCTACTCTGACACATACGGTGAGATGATTTCCCATAAAACCCTCGTAAACGGCGCAGCTCCTCCACTGCCGGCTAACTCCTGGTTTTATGCTTGTAGGAGATATCAACTATAATGAATTTGCCAAGAGACTCTGGGGAGACATTTACTTCAATCCCAAAACGTCAGTAATCAGATTTAGTTGACTTCAGCACACAGGAAGCCGTCTTTGATTCATATTTCACTGATTTTTCTCTTCTCCTTTCAGTCGTAAGTTCACTAAGAAAGCTCCCAGCAGTAACTCTCAGCGCAGCTTTGTGGAGTTTATCCTGGAGCCTCTCTACAAGATCCTCTCACAGGTTAGACACATCTCGCCTTTTTTTTTTTTGATGAAGGCATCATAACCAGCTCAGTGCCGAGTGTGTAATCCTTTCCCAAATCCTCTTTGCTGTAGGTTGTCGGGGATGTGGACACGTCTCTGCCGCGAGTTCTGGATGAGCTGGGGATCCACCTGACGAAGGAGGAGCTGAAGCTGAACATCAGACCTCTGCTGAGGCTGGTCTGCAACCGCTTCTTCGGAGAATTCACCGGTGGGTTTCTCTTTCATTTATTCATTTAGTGTCGTTGTTGATGCTCTGTAGATAAATACAATTAGTGCTGAGCGATTTGGAAAAAAATTTTATGTCACGATATAAACTATTTTATATCACAAGAACGATGTATATTACAGTTTACCAAAACAATTTCAGTTATTCTCAAAAAAAAAAAAATGTTTTCTCTGACTTTATTTTCCAAGTAACTTGTAACTAAATTCTCACTTTTTATTTAAAGTGGACGACAGTTTCGAGTTTCTTAGTAGAAAAATACGTTTTTGCACAAAAGTTAAGCAACAAAAATGAACCAATAGAAATGATAGAAGAGAAATGGCACCATGTGCACTTTTCAATCGCACTAAATACAATCATTATTATTATTCAGACTTCGTCTGAGGGAACTGTTTAGATCTGGAGCGAGTATCCGAATACTTTGATAGATTTGGGATCTTCATGAATATAGGAAAAAAATGTAATTATTGCTCAAAAATGTAGAATAAAATTTGTTTTTAAGTATAGAAACTAATCATACCGCATGCATTACTTTCATTGGAAGTGAATACATTTTTAAAGTAAAGTTTTAAACAGTTCTCATTTTCAAAACAAAATTATCAAGTAATTTTTTTTGTAGATGAAAAAAATTAGGCAAAAATTTAGTTTTCTTAAATAGTTTTGGAAAAAATAGATTTTGTTTTAAATACAGATGAGAATTAAAATGAAATATATAATGAATATTTGATTATGAATATTCTAAAACATTTTCTGATCAAACACGTGATGTCATGTGACGGTCTACTAACATGGTGAAGTCGTACCAGAACATCTGCTAAATATTAATTTGAAGATTTTTTGTATTTTTCACTAAAAAATAAAAAAAAAATCTGTTTATAAAACATGTTTTCTGATGGAAATACTGCTGTCAGTTAACATGAAAGTTGCTGCTAAATGTGTTATTTTTCTGTCATCCGTCTATTTTAACCGATGGAGAAACTGCTTTAGGTTTTATTTTTCTAAAATGATACAAAGAAACAGTGACGTTTGTGTTTTTATTAAAAGTTAACACGTAAAAACGTTTGCGTGTGACATTGTTTTAAATTCAAAATATTATTTCTGTCTCTCACTTTTCATGTTTTTATCTGTTAATTTGCTTCTGATCTTGTGTTTTTAATAAGTTTAAATGCTGGTGATTAAATACATATTTTGATTTTCATGCACCCAGTAAATATCAACCCAGATAAAAGTTCATATTTAAGGTCATTTTTTGACTCTTCTCTGGCAGGTTTTGTGGATATGTGTGTGCAACATGTCCCATCTCCACAAGAGGGCGCTAGGACAAAGATAGAGCACACCTACACTGGCGGTCTGGATTCAGACCTGGGGGAGGCCATGGCAGAATGTGACCCTGAAGTGGGTAGAATTCATTTACCCTCTGACCCCCACCCCCCTCCTCCTGTAGCTGTTTTAAACGTGTTTACTAAAACCAATGAAATGAGTTGGAAAAACATTCGTCCCTTCTGATTTAGGGTCCTCTGATGTGCCACACCACTAAAATGTACAGCACCGAGGACGGAGTGCAGTTCCACGCCTTCGGACGGGTTCTGAGTGGTACCATTCAGGCGGGTCAGCCCGTTAAAGTTTTGGGGGAGAACTACTCACTGGAGGATGAGGAGGACTCTTCGGTCTGCACCGTCGGCCGCCTCTGGATTTCTGTTGCCAGGTTTGCCTCCAAGTTTAATGCAATTTTGGATTATTTGATCGTCTGCCCAGGACTGATTAAGAACCACCTTTGATGCTGTGAGCAGGAACTTGGCGTGGAACAAACCCCGTGGGTTCTCATCGAAGGCTGTGACCAGCCGATCGTGAAGACGGCCACGATCACGGAACCCAGAGGGAACGAAGAGGTGAGAGGTCAACGGGAAGCGTCACCTTCAGACGTTTGAGTCGCGTCGCAGTTTGCTCATCTACCTCCCCCTGCCAGGCTCAAATCTTCAGGCCGTTAAAGTTCAACACAGCATCGGTTATCAAGATCGCGGTGGAGCCGGTGAACCCGTCAGAGCTGCCGAAAATGCTGGACGGCCTGAGGAAGGTCAACAAGAGCTACCCCTCCCTGACCACAAAGGTGAGTTGGACGTGTTTATGGGTCATTCTCTGCTAAACACCTGAAACATCACCTGGTTATGTTTCAGGTGGAAGAGTCTGGAGAGCACGTCATCCTGGGAACTGGAGAACTGTACCTGGACTGTGTGATGCACGACCTGAGGAAGATGTACTCCGAGATCGACATCAAGGTAAGGACGTTTAAAGCCCACCCAGTCTGATGAAAATCATATTATTGGTGTTTTTAACATGTTTTTATAGCATTTTTTTTGAAGAAAATTAAACTTACAATAGCATTTCTGAGTATTTATTTATTCAAATCGTGAATCGGGAGCAAAAATATGCAGTTTGAAAAAGATTCTATTTGTACTGTAGGAACTGATGTGCAGACCACAAGCTGCTAGAACCGCTCCATTCTCATGCATTCATTTGTAGACAAACAGATCCCTGTTTATCTTCGTTTTCCTTGTCCGAGCGGCATCTGGCTCAAAACTATATAGCTGGAACGATTTTGAAATGGCTCATAAGAAGATCAGAGTGAGTCTGAGATGTCGCCTGCAACACCTAAACAACACACACTCTGTAACTCTTCCACAGTTTACGCATCAACATGAATCAGCTGATTCAGATGTGTACAAAAAAAGTGCCGAAGTGTCAACCTCAACTGCACAGATGATAACAATAACGTAAAAGGATCTTGTGGGCCGGATATAATTAAACTCCGGCCGGATGTGGCCCACGGCCGTGAGTTTGAGCATTGACTGTATATGACACCTGGACTGAGCGATTCCTCCCCCTTTCATTCCAAATAGGAAGTACAAGCTGAAATCCCTGAGAGTTCTCTAAAGAAATAAACCGCTATTACTATTCTCATTGCATTGGTCAGAATAACCACTCTTACATCTTTTTAACACATTCTTGCTAGTTCTATTTGTTTTAATGATATTTTTGCTGTAGTGAGACTTATTCTAGTCATAAACTGACCAATCAGGTGCCTCAGTAGAAGTAGGCGGCTTTGCGTCGAGCGTTTGGCAGATTCTCCACAGCTGCTGTCAGTAGAGGGAGTGTGACGTTCTTCCACGCTGACCGGAGAGAGTGGTTACCATAGAAACATAGACTAAGACCGAAACGGACCAATCACAGCGTACTGAGCACGTTTGAGGACATGGTGATGCACATATTGCAGAAAAAATTGCAACTGATTTGACTTGGGTGGTTGGAGCCAAAAGTAAGCCGTTTTCTAAGGGTTACGTCACACTCACAATGTCCAGTTCTCTATATACAGTCAACAAGTCTGACAACTGTAATGTGTTTCATATCAGCGCAATGCAGTAACCAGGTCCTGCTTTTTCCAGTTAAAACGTTTGGCCAGGATTAAGTCCTTCATTTCCAAGTCAAACCTTGAAATAGTGACCCACGCTTTTGTGTTGTCCAGGCTGAATTACTGTAGCTACTTATATGCCGGGTTACCCAAGGCCTCAATAGCCAGACTGCAGCTGGTGCGAAATGCAGCGGCCAGATTTATATGTGGTGCTAAAAAGTCTGATCACATAACCCCTGTTCTGGTCTCTTTGAACTGGCTGCCAGTGCAATATTTGATCTGCATGAAAATTCTTGTTTTTGCTTTTAAATCACTGGCAGGCACGGCACCATCTTACCTTTCTGATTTGATTTTAAAATATTCTCCCTCCAAGTCTTTGCATTCTGCGGACCAGTGTCTGTTACTGGTTCCGATAACTAATTGTAAGTTCCGGGGAGATCGTGCCTTTTCTGTACTGGCTCCTAAATTGTGGAACCAGTTGCCACAAGCTATTAGAGAAGTCACACTTTTGGAGAGTTTTAAAGCTCAACTGTTCCTCCACTATCGCGCTTTTGTATCTGCCTAGCTGCTTTTTATCATGTAAATTTTAATTAATTTATTTTTAAATACTGTAGGTTTTTACTTATTTATTTTTTAAATTGTTTTTATGATTCTCATGTATGGTATTTTCTTGTGTACAGCACTTTGGGCCTTCTTGGCTGGTGGTGAAAGGTGCTTTATAAATGAATAAATGAAATGAAAATGAATGACGCAAGATGGCACCAGAAACAATCTCGGAAATTTCCTAAACCCTTTTCAAAAATGATATTTTAAAAACTTTTCAGAACTATGAGCTTTTAAATGTGAATAAACTGTAACTAACAGTTTAATGTGCAATTTAGAACATTAATAGTTTTATTTCTTTCAAGTCAATATTAAAAAGTGTTCAAATTTGTATAAATACACTTGATTATCGGTGTAAAAGCCAGTGAAATGCTGCTTTTTCACGTTGAATCAGGTGATCAGAGCTGACGAAATGTCATTTTTCTCTGTGATAGAGTGTCACTGAAGACAAAGGTTGAAAAAAAGCTTAAAATGGGGGATCCGGGTGAGGACTTCCGGCCAACGATTTTGGGCACAAATGATATTTATGGCCGGCTTCAGCAGGCAGTGGGACTTCCAAATATTCATTTTCAAGCGCTATATTTTTTCTCTTAGGCCAGATTCTTTTGGGTTTTCTGCTTCAGTTTCTGCTGAAATAACGTTAACGGGTGCAGATTAACAGCAGTTGAAAGATTCCAGAGATTTTTGCTCTCTTTCTTAGTGCACAAAGTCTGGAGGATTTAATGATTTTTTATTAAGATTCTGTAAATCTTCTGTGTGACGGACGTTCACCTTTTCTTACAGGTTGCCGACCCAGTCGTGACGTTCTGTGAAACCGTCGTGGAGACGTCGTCTCTGAAGTGCTTTGCTGAGACGCCCAACAAAAAGTACGTCCGAACCCTCGACACGAACATAAAGCGTTTACACGCAGCCTCACGGCTCTGTTCCGAGCTCCTCCGAAGCATCCGTCTGCGTGTCGGAGCGCTCCGTCAGGACTCCTCTCGCTGTCCGGAGTCTGCGTCTCTCTGTCTTTCCCTCTGGCTCCCAGCCTCTGCAGGCTGAGTGACATCTGTGTGATGTGATTGACAGGAACAAGATCACCATGATTGCAGAGCCCTTGGAGAAGGGACTCGCCGAGGACATCGAGAACGAAGTGGTGCAGATCACGTGGAACAGGTAGGGGGTTTGAAGACGCCTCCATCGCAATCAAAGCCACTTCTTAATTAAACGCAAACCGCATAATGTCCCTTTTTATGGTCGATTTGCCCGCGTTACTTTGATGTCAGCACATTCACTTATCCATCATTTCCTTTTTGCTGGGTTATATAAGATTACATGTAAGACAATGATTTGGTTCTTTAATTACATTTTGTTATAGAAAAAAAAAATGGTAAAAGCTTTTTTCAAAAGAGTAATTATTGGATGTGGACATTGCTCTCGGATCCACGGGTTTGTCATTTCTGATGAGTTTCATTTAGAAGTTGCACATGGAGGTGACAGCCATATTTTTATTCATTAACATCAAAGTAATCATGGGTTTCTAAATTAATTCCTGCAGAAGTGCAGAAAAGGGAAAGCCCTCCGACGTGTCATGAAAAATCTGTCCTTCTTATGAAAGCTCACCTTGGCATATTGATCAGCCCCCGCCTCCCCCCCTCAGTAATTGAATTATGCACTAAGAGGCTGCATGAATTTCCCATCCTTCTCGCATGCTTGGATGCATATTCTGCTGCAGACAGGCTTCCTGTCTGAAGAGGCCATCTGGACCCAGCAGTACCGACCCGCAGCAGCAGCGCTACAGGAACACACCTCACTCCTTCTCTCCCATTAACCCCTCTGCCCCTCCATTCAGCCAATCTCCTTAATGTTCCGGCTCGCACGCCTCCTCCCAACGAGTGTTTGTTCTGTTTCCTCGCCACAGGAAGAAGCTGGGCGAGTTTTTCCAGACAAAGTACGACTGGGATCTGCTGGCCGCCAGGTCCATCTGGGCCTTCGGACCAGACACGACGGGACCCAACATCCTGGTGGACGACACGCTGCCGTCAGAGGTACGACGCTCGCTGGCTGCAGGGTTGAACTGCAGATTCAATCTGATCTAAGAACAGCAAGAAATGACCCTTTTTCCTCAGTTAGTTCATTTTTAACTCTTAACCAGTGATGAATTTAGCAGTTTGAGGCCCAAAGTGAGCAATAACATGCAATAATGGCGATTGTGTGAATAATTTTTGTACAAGTTCTATACGTAGGCAAAAATATCCATCAAATAACTTACTCACTTGTTCACTTTTAGACAGCATCACTGTTTTGATAAGCATCTAAAAACTGAAGTAAATTTTAAATGTTAAATGTAGGGCTTTCAGATTATCGCGTCAATTGCGATTACAGACATTTTAGTGCCACCATGTGGCAAACAAAATTGAAGTTTTGAGATCAAATTTTCCAAATTGCAAAAAAAAATATAAAGTGTTAAGAATGAAAGTTCATAATTTTCAAAAAGAAAGTTTAATCCTTGCTTTCAAAACTTTTTCCTGCTTTCAAGAAATATTTTTGCAATTTGACATTTTTCTTTTCGGCTTTTCAAAAAATATTTTTACGATTGGAATTTTTTTTTGATCTTTCAAATATTTTTGCAATTGCAATTTTTTTTTTTGCTTTTTCAGAAAATATTTCAGTGTATTTCAGTTTTCAGATGTGTTGTCCCTCATCTAGCTTTTACTCTTTCTTTGATTCTGCATTGATTTTTTTCAAGTCAATCTGTTTTTTTCCCCTTTCCTCTTTTTTCTGTCCTTTTTTCATTTTATGACTTTATTTTTGAGTTCATTTTCTTCTTCCTGTTTTGTCTTCCTTCCCTTTCTTGCTGTCTCTTGCCCTTATTTAACAGCCGCTCTGATAATTGTGCTTCATCTGACCGCTATTCTAAAAGAGAATCTCTTAAGTCTCCACCTGCCTGCTAACTTGCTGTAGATGGAATAGTCCATTGCTGCAGAGGGACGGGGGAGAACAAAGCACTGTCACTTGAGCAGTTGTGGTTATATTTTATGACAGTTATATAAAAGTAGGTGTGGAAATTATTTTATTAAGATTTTAGGTGGAAATTACCTACCTGTGCCTAATGCTAACTCCGCCTCTACTCCTAACCAGAAATATATATGAATGTTTCTCATTTAAATCCACTTTGAAGAACAAATGAGACCACAGCCGGTGTTAAAACTCCCATTTTTTCATATCACCCCTGTAGCTCTTTAGTTCTCGTTCATCCTTGTTAAAGAATTTTAGTGCGTCCTGTTAGTGTCCAGCTGTTGTGGCAAATTAGCCTTTTTGTCCCAGCTTGTATTGATTCAGCAGGTCAATACAGCGGCTCGTGCAGCAGAGGAAATGTCACCAGCTGGTTCGTCTCAGGAGGAACATTTCAGGCGGCAGAAACTAACGCCATAACAAAAATAATTGCCGAACTGCCGGTTGTTAAAATTGCTGATAAATACCAGAAAAAGCGGCAGTGGAAAATTTCAATTTGGTGATGAATCTGTTAACTAGACTCCAAGTTAAAGTCATTGGAGCCGCACACAGAGCTCCAGACCATCAGGAAACTCTGAGAAAGCCCAGATGTTGTTGCTGTCTTGTTATATTTTCTAATTGCTTGTCTGAATGAGCTCAATCTGCTGCAGAGAGCAGATAGTTGACTTAATGTGGATGTACTTTGTCTGCATAAACACTGGATTATAACAAACTTTTATTATTTCCTGTTGTCGGAACAATAAAGAAATAATCTTGAGTCAAATCTGCACAAATGCAGCTTTAAATCCACTGTGCATAAATTATTTAATCCAAACGTAAAATGATATAATGGATTGTTCCAACAGTTGAGATTTAGACATAATTGAAGCTGTAATGATTGAAGGATCAACTGTTTTTTTTTTTTTTTTTTTTTTAAGGTGGACAAGGCACTGCTCGGCTCGGTTAAAGACAGCATCGTTCAGGGGTTTCAGTGGGGAACCAGGGAGGGCCCTCTGTGTGACGAACGTAAGTCTTCTTTTTTTTTTTTTTTTATGCTCCCCCCACAGACAAACAAAAAATAAACTCTTTTGTCTTTGTGATGCTTGCAGCCATCAGGAACGTCAAGTTTAAGATCCTGGATGCTGTGATCGCTCAGGAGCCTCTGCACAGAGGAGGAGGTCAGGTCATCCCCACAGCCAGGAGGGTGGTGTACTCTGCCTTCCTCATGGTGAGCTCGGACTGAGGCTCCTCCCGTCTTCTATTATCTTGATTACAGTTAGATTTTTCCCTTGTTGTCTCTCATCCGTAGCTTTTTTTCATGGTTCTGTCATCAGCATTACATAAGAAAGTTTGCTGTGTTTTCAGGCGACGCCGAGGCTGATGGAGCCGTACTACTTTGTGGAGGTTCAGGCTCCAGCAGACTGCGTTTCTGCTGTCTACACAGTTTTGGCCCGAAGAAGGTCGGTCCATTGATTTGAAGCAAAAACAACCTAAATTCCTCTCTTTTTATGGTTTGATTTAATTGCTTTGTTCTAGGGGCCATGTCACCCAAGATGCTCCGATTCCTGGCTCCCCTCTCTACACGATCAAGGCTTTCATTCCCGCCATCGACTCGTTCGGCTTTGAGACGGACCTCCGCACTCACACGCAGGGCCAGGCCTTTGCCCTGTCTGTGTTCCACCACTGGCAGGTAACCACCGCTGTAAACTAGGGCTGGGTATTAACAACAATTTCCAGAATCGATTCAATTCACCAGACCCCGGGTTGATATGTTTCCAGGTTTTTTTTATGATCCTCGTAATTCAATTCATTAAAATTCAATTTTGAGTTCACATGGTTTAAACATTTAGGCACATTTCTTTAGAAATGCATTAATAATAGGGCTGGGTTTCAAAAAATCGATCAATCGAATTGATTTAAGCTTAATAGTTCAAGAATCGAGCCACAAAAGATGTAAATCAATTAAGCACACAAAACTAAAGTCTGCTAGCTTGATGCTAAATTTTAATGGAATTCCCCATAGGACAGCTAATGCTAACGCTCGGTCGGCCTAAAAATGCATTTCTGACTAAATGAAGAATCTTTATAAATTCACAGGAATTACATTTCCAAACTCTTTTAACTAAATATTTTTAAAAGAGACTATTTGTGGTCCAGAACATTGTATTTTTCCCTTATACTGTCGTCGTCTTCTTTAAAAAAGCGTGCTGCTTTAGCGCGATCGCCACCGAGTGGCCAAACTGAAATGATCCAGAAGAAGCACCATGGTATGAAAAATGACATTGTTAATATCATACAGTGTTACACGGATTTTCAAATGGAAAACTTTCAACGATTGTCCTGCTTCTCCTGGAGGGCGTTTCAGTTTGGCCACTAGGTGGCGATCGCGCTGTAGAATTCAACTTTATTCCAGAAGAAAAAGAAAGTATGAGCGAAAAAACACTACGTCAGCCCAGAAATGGTTACTTAAAAGAGTTTAGGAAATTCATTCCTGTGAGTTTATAAAGATGTTCATCTAAACACTGAGAATACATTAGCATCAAGCTAGCGGATTTTTGCAATATGAGTTGGATCAATCTGTCCTTTTATGGATTGATTGTTGGTCTATTAAGCTCAGATTTATCCAGATCGACTAATCAATTTTATCAACCCAGCCCTACTGTAAACTACAGCATCCACCTCGTTTTACAGATTTATTTCTGTGCAAATGAAACATTTTTTCAGCATCCTGATTGGCTAGTTGGCTGTAGACCAATCAAATTTACAAAGATTTTCAACTGATACCAGATTATTGGTTTTAGCCTATGAGCTGTATTTATTTTTTTTATGAAAGTTTGAACTTTTAAAGTAGAGTGTATTAATAAAAAACTTAAATTCCCACTCCGATCATCTTTTGATCTACTTTAAAAATGTTCCCAGCAGTCTTTTATTTATTTTTGTCATTTTTGGCCCAAAAAAAAAAAACTATTTCTGCAGAAAAATGGGCGGAGCAACTCTTCCCTTCAACGTTTTGGGAGTTTGTGGCCCGTCCAGGGTACATTCTTCATCACAAATATGCTGTTTCACTCCAATTTATATATATAAGTACTCATAAATGGGATTTTAAGCTTAGTTTGATTCATATATGTTCTCCATAATCAGAAAATTCCAACAAGAACATGTTAAAAACAAAGTTTTCACCAGAGTGGGTCTTAAAACCGAAAGTTTCTAGACTGTGGTTCACTTTCAAACTCCTAAAAACAGTCATTTTTAACATCACAAACCCGTCTTTCATTGTGGCTGAGCCGCTCCGATGCCGACCACAGCAGTGTTGAGTCACGACTTCCTAAGTATTATGTCTGTCTGTGCGTGACATGTGTTTGTGACGGTGCTCAGCAGAGCTGTGTCAGTGAAAATTAACTCCACTTAAGGAAGATTAATACTTCCCTGCAAACTCATTCATCTGTGGGGCTCCGAGAGGGCCGTGCACACTCGGATATTTCATGTCATCGAAATGAATATTTTATCCTGGAGAGGTGACACACCAAGCTCCTGAAAAAGAAAGCTACTACTGAATTATTAATGCATACAAACACTAGAAAAACAGATTGATCATAGCTGCAATAATCAAATGAGGACATGTATATTTAATGAAAAACAACAATGACGGATTTGTTGTTATACTGAAGTTTGAGAGGTTTTTTTTTTTGTTTTCCAAGTCTGATTTTTTCCTGTAATCAATTCTTGAAGTCATGTAAACGAGTTTAGCATATCATCTTCTAAATTTTCTGACCTGTAATCTGAAAAAAAAACTTTTACTTAACTTTCCTGGAGTTATAAACCAATCCTTCACTACTCACGATATAATGCGTTTGCCATTTTCTAGTGCTGTCTGGATCTGCAATTCCAAACTCGAGTGCCCTAGAAATTTCCCAGAAATCTTTGCTAAAAACCAGTGTGCATAGATGCTCACTACATTAGCAAATATAGACCACAATGCACTGCGTTTGAACAATTTTTGCAAAAAAAAAGGATTGAATGTCATTTTTAAATAAACCATCCACATTTTTATCATCAGAACACAGTGGCATCATAAATGGACATTGTAAAATGCTCGTATTGATTTGATTTTCACCTCATAGAATCAGTGACTGCGTATTTGCTGTTTAAAAAAAAAAAGTCGTGAACATGATGTTCAAATTGGTTATAAAATCCACTAGGTTTTTAGTAGTTACAGATTAGGGTGGGAATTCAGACATAGCCATAGTGTCTTCAAATTTGGACTTTACTAACCCTTGATGAGGTCATCAGTAGTTGCCAGTGTGGTGGAAAAATAGCTGGATCCGATGGAATAAAGAAATGTTGTCAAAACGGTTTTAAGAATGTTTATTAAAACAGCAGAGAAAAGTACACATCTTGCAAGCATGGAGGAGAGGTCTGCAGAGCCCTGCCTGTGATGAAGGACATTCGGATTTTATAGAGCCATACAAACAACTTTAATCAGAAACTTAGGATAGGAACGTAAGCGCCATATCTAATATGGACAATAATACATTTTTTTAATAATACATTTTATTTATATAGGGCTTTTAAAAGATACTCAAACACGCTTACAGACAAGTTACATTAAAAACAGTCGTAAGAAGAATAAAAATAATACAAATAACAATAACAATAAGAACAAGATGTTCTAATGAAGTCAAAATGTTTATACACTTTGATCAAGGCGTCCTGACAATAAGAAAATAAAGCTTGTGGCCTCAAAGCTGTGCACAAAGGTTAGACTTATTTAACTGTGAAACCATCTTCATGTAGTGAAGAATCAAAGGATGAAACATAAACGTATAATTTCCGTGACAACAGTCATATATATTAGCGCTTGGAAAATACATAATAACATTAGTTTTATATCTTTAAGAAGTGGTGTTAAAACAAAAAACAAAAAGTCATTAATTGCATTTAAATGTAAACCTTTGTGCTTCAGAGCACACTAATGTGAAGAAATGTGTTAGGGATACACAGCTTTAATTCACTACAGCTCCCCCTTAAAAAAAAAAAAAAACAATTTTGGACCCCACTATAGCTTCAAATTGGAAGGGTAGGGGTAGAATTCTATTCTGAGTTTAATGCGGATTTGGCCTTAGAGTGTAGTCACTTTTGTCAGTAATGAGCCAGTATGCGCTCCTAAATAACAACTAGAGTGCTTCCAAAAAAGTCAAAACCTCAAATTATTCTTACACATTCTTCATCATACAATTACCACATGTACTGCAATTATACGTTGCATTTTTATGACATCCTGTAAGGTGGCTTCACAAGCCTTAAGACACACCTCTGCTCTGCTTAAAGACCAACTCTTCTGGGGGAAAAAAAAAAGTATTTTAAACATGTTCTTGCAGCATTTTTCTGATAATGGAGGTCATATTTTAGGAGAATTAAGCAAAAAATTTAATTTCAGAGTATTTCTTTATTCAAATTGTTTTAAATCAGAAGCAGACGGGGGGAAAAACATTTGAAAAATATCTCATTTGTGATGTTGCAAGTACCCTGGGCGGGCCACAAGCTTCCTGTTCTGCTCCACCATGGGGAGGAGAAGGGGCATCAACAGTCCTGCCCACAACTCTGGACTGAATTGAAATGGTTTATTTCAAGCTATCAAACAAGAATGCATGTGAATTATAAACAGAGTTATACATCCATAAAAAGATGTCAGGATAACTAAGTATCAGATTATAGATTACTTGAAAGGGAGGAAGCGAACTTATATAATTCTCCTCAGCTCGACCATACCATTTCCTTTACGTGAATTATTATTTTCCAGTTCATAACTTCTGATCAGACATTTCTGATGAACTACTGCCAGTCTTTATAAATTATGAGACTTTTTTGGATTTTGGTTAAAACCTGAATAATTATAATTAAAAGACTACTGGGAATGCTTTAGCAATAGATCAAAAAGATAATCGGAGTGGGACTTTAGGGTGTGGCTGTTCCTGTCTACGACCCTCCACGGGTCTGGGCAACCCAAAAATCTGCAGCACATACAACCAAGCCTTACAAAGATTGTACCTGATTCAATCAACGCTCTGGATCTTCCTCTGGTCAGACAGAGAAATGATTCCTGTATCGACTCACGCCGCCCCAGATATTAGGAGCGACACAGGAGTTCCTGAATCGCAGTCTTTGCCCCATTAAACTCCAGGCGATTCTATGTCCTATTAGTTTGATCATGCGCTGCCATTATCGGCATGCTAAAAGCAGCGTTGAGTTGCTGTTCTTCACAGAGCTCATCCATCTGTTGATTGGGCTTCACCCGCTCCATTGATTCTCCCATCTCCTCCCTCCAGTTTAAATCTCTCCCTGAGGCTTCTTCCACCGCTTCTCTTCTGATACAAACATTCCTCACAAATCTTCCTTTTCGCTCCCCACGCCAAGTACAGAATGTATTTTCTATTTATGATGATGAAATCTGTGAAAGTCCGATTGAATGGGCGGATTTAGTGGAACTCCTAACTCAAGCGGCGACTGCGGCGTTGTTGCTGTGCTGGTCACATTTGAAGGAGTGACAGTGCGTGCTCGTTCCATCATGTTGATGGACGCCGTCCTGACTCAGTAGCAGCAGGACAGGCCTGCAGCTGAATCATGTTTTAAATGAAAGCTTGACGCCACTTTTAGAAATGTCCACTCAGCTTGTTGGCCCCTGAACTTTGAAGCGTGGCGTGTCGGATCCTTTCTGATTGTTCTGAACACTCCCCCCCCCAGATCGTACCCGGAGACCCTCTGGACAAAAGTATCGTGATCCGGCCTCTGGAGCCTCAGCCTGCCCCCCATCTGGCCCGAGAGTTCATGATCAAGACCCGAAGACGCAAGGTGAGTCCATGGTGGATCAGTTTTTCAAAATCTTTCTTTTTTTTTTAATCACTAACGTTGTTTCTGTGAATCTTAAAGGGTCTAAGTGAAGATGTGAGTATCAGTAAGTTCTTTGATGACCCCATGTTGTTGGAGCTGGCCAAACAAGACGTGGTGCTCAACTACCCCATGTGAGATCCCAGCTGGCCCCCACCTGCACTAGTGGATCCCACTTCTTCAAAAGGATGCTGGAGGAGAAACATCACCACCAGCAGCAGCATCTTCTTATTTGTTTCTTCTATTTTTATATGTACAAATTCTTTTTTTTGTAGTAAAAGTTTTGAATTGAAACATTTTTGAATGTCTGTGTTTCCTGTCTGAATAAAAGATGATTGTTACTCAGAGTTGTTTCACTTGAGTTTGACGCCACGATATATTTTGATGTGAGCCGTTTCTTCAGAGCAAGATGAAAGACTGAAAAAGGTAAAGGGAACTTCTTTAATTTGTAATAAATAGCCTTTTACTTTATTGAAAACTTACAGTATCAAGACTTTTAAATCGACATATGTGCCTATGTACCAGATTTGATTATCTGTAATTATTATAAAATTCAAATGGTTGAGTTATCTTTAATAAGGTCACTGAATATTTTTGAAAAGATTTGTTTTATGTGTGTTTAGAGTTAAAAGTTCCTCAGTGAGGCGGGAGTGTAGCTGGAATTCAAAGCGTATGTTTTTTTTCTCCAGAATATTTCCTCTCTTTTGACTTTAAAGTTCCTTAAATGACTAAGTTCAAGTCTTCAAATGTCCATGAAAACCTTTGATCGCCAAACTGTTTTACTGATTGTTTTTTCAGATGCGTCTTAATGTGATTGGAGTCCAGCTGTTCAGTTATCTGGAGATGATTTGGGGAGACGCACACCTGTGAGCTCCTAAAGCAGACAGTTCAAGTCAGAGTACAAACCGTCCATCTCAAGGGACTGTCTGCAGACAAGCTGTACGGTCAGAGGAGGAAACTGACCGGAGAATAAAGCCTGCAAGATGAGATCATTTGAGTTGAAAGCCTTTGACACTTCCTAGATTCTCTGGATTATTTTCTGACTTTTGTAACACCTTGGAAAGACTTTGAGGAGTTGCTCCTCCATCACTTGTCACCGGCAATCCTGGAGGTGGTGGAGATGGCAAAGGTTAGAGTGCAAACAGCAAATGATTTGAGCAACTTTTGACATTTGGTCTGAATGTCAGTCCTGTCCAGAGAGACGAGAGATTTTTTTTTTTTTTTTTTTCCTCCTTCAGCGGACGTGGGTAGATGGTGAAGTTCTGCCCTTTTCAAAAGCTACAGGGAAGGAGAAATGAACAGGAACTCTTGAATCCACCTATTAGGAGTTGGAGGAGTAGAGTGACGGCTGCTGTCGGTGCTGCATCCGCTCCAGCAGAATATGATCAACTCTGCAGCACATGGCTGAAGTAAGTCTGCACTCGTACATGTTCGTGTCACCCCTCCCTTGTGCTGGCATGGCCAGGGATCGTGCCTGGCCCCGGGCACTGAAATGGATGGCAGCAGTTCTTGCCGGTCTGAACACAAGGCCCTGAAGCATTTGTTACAATCTGTGGTCTCTATGCTAAATATAGAAGGAGCAAGCTGTGGTTCATGCAAATCTCCATCTCCTGTGCAGCTCCATGTGCTCCTAAACGCCTCGCCTGACACCTTCCTCCTTAAAAGATTTGAGTTTTGCTCAAATTGTCCGAGTGTGTGCCTCTACGCACCCTCCTGCTCTGTTTGTGAGTCAGTCACACTTGTCTCTTCGTGCTAGTGTCAGGAGCAAATCTTTCCCTCCAGAATCTCCTGCTATCCGAGTTGAGTTGGGCTGTTTCCTGCGAGCTGCCTGCTAATAGCAAAAACATGACCATGGATCATTAATAGATCTGCAGACTGGATGAAGATGATGAAGGTTGAGTCGGCCTCCGAACAATGTCATGACTACAACACTGATGCAAAGACGCTGAAAATAAAGCCTTGCAGCTTAGAAGGAAATTGGGGGAAACCTCTCTACTCTGTAAAAGACCGGTGCAATTTAAACATTGACAACAATGAGATTACGGAGTAGCAGCAGCTTATTTAAAAATGTTCATAATTTAAAGTCTGATTCCCATCATCTTTTTCTCTATTTTCAAAACGTTCCCAAGTGGACTCTTAACAAGGAATATGCCCTTTTAAGACTAAATTATGAAAGATTTTGGGTTTTCTAGATCATAATTTCTGCAGTATTCATTAGACATTTGCTTCTGAGTTGTGGGTGGGACTGCTGGCATGGAGTAAGCCCACCCCCACTTCCCGTCATCCATCTGTTTATGCACTGTCCTGATATCTTAGAGCCCATCAAGCTAACATTATTGGTACAACAAAAATGATGTCAACTCAGACGAAGACATACATGGATCTACAGTATATGTCTACAAGTGGATGGATCAGAATGGAAAGGAGCAGGGAGCTTGTGGGCTGCCGATTGTAGCGTCTACGAGCTTTGTCTGCTCTTGATTCACAACGATTTGAATAAAGAAATGCTCAGAGATGCAACTTTAAGCTGAATTTCTTTTATTCTCCATCAGAAAATTGCCACAAGAACATAAAAACATATTTCTTATTGAAGTGGGTCTTGAATGTGTTACAATAAGAGCATTGTATTAAAAAGTGAACAACACTTGTTTGAAAATTTTTTTAATTTTTTTTAACAGTCGCAATCTGGATGTCTTTAATCTTCCAAAAGTTCTCAAATGTGTTGCATAGTACTCTAAAATGTCACTTCCACCATGTTTGTTGATCCGAGACCTGGTGAGGTCGAGATGGTTAACAGGCAAACAAAAGGACAACACTTACTGTGACCCTTTCATTCTTTGTGTCACATGTTCCATCAGGCTTTCTTTTTTTTTTGGCCTCATCGTTCTGGATTTGTGTGGCTGGATGCAAAGAAAGACGGTACAGCTTCTGCTGTTTGACGCTTTCTGCTGCCGCAGACTGAAACTTTACAGAGCTGGTGACAAATGGAAAAGCATCTTCCTTCCATTGAAGTGTCAGCAAGAAACCATGTTTGTTGTGAGAGATTAGAGACACAGAGTTCTCCTCAACGCTTCAACCTACATGAAATATGCCTTTTATCTGGAAATTTATCATTGTTTTTGTAGGATTTTTTTCTGGTTTTTGTTTGTTTTTCTCACCATCCAATGCTGTAAAAATGATCAATTCCACTTTTTACAATAACTTTATCACCTCCACAGTAAGCAGGAATTACTCAAAAATAGTAAAAACTTATTAAAAGGCAATGTCATTTCTAGTTACGTGTAGCCAAAAACCGATCAGACAAACAATCAGAAGCTTTTATCTGGTAACTATTATTTATTTGGGAAAAATTAGGCATAAGTTATGAATGTGTCCCCATTTCTTTTGCAGGGCTTGAGAGGTGAAGTTGGAGCAAGGAGCAGATGCAAATATAAGGAGAATCTTCAGAGAATCTACGGTTTGGTGGTATGTAGCAAAGAATGAAGAAATTTTTCATTTCTAAAATTAAAAATTGCTGTTTTTTTTTCACTAGAGAAATACTGTACATTCAAAGAAATTACTACAAAATGTAATTTGAAGTAAACGTTCTAGCAATTTCATTCACTGAGTGGATCGTAGTGGTCACAAAAACAAAGAAATTCTTCAAATTACACTTCATAAAAAGTAAAGACATCTAAGATTTTAATGGATTAAAATATCAAAGTTGCTCCTCTGTGAATAAAAATTACAAGAAAGCCAAGCATGGCAGTGGAATTTTGCTGGGATTTCTGAAAAACGACTAAATTTTGGCTAAAATCTTTGCAAGTAGCAATATAATTTAAGGCAGGGCAACAAATTGAAGTCAGAATCCACAAAAAGTAGTCAGATCTTCACTGAACTTCCATCTGTGATTAGCTCATTTATTTATTGTCCTATTTGGGTCATAAACAGTATATTACTAAAAGTATTGGCTCAGCTTTCCAAATGATGAGAATCGGGTGTCCTAATCACTTGAAATCCAGCCATTTGTGAAAGAATGATCCACTCTCAATTGCTCAAAGAATTCATAGGATGCTACCTGTGGAACAAATCCAGTCGAGAAATTTCCTAAATATACCAAGTGGTCGGCCACGTAAACTGACGGAGAGAGGTCGGCGGATGCTGAGGCTCATAGTGCAGAGGTTGCAGACTTTCTGCACAGTCAATTATCACAGAGCTCTGACCCTCAGATTACCCCAGCTCCAGGACGCAGAGAGCTTCATGGAATGGGTTTCCAGCTGCATCCAAGCCACACAACTGCAATGCAAACCGTTGGATGCAGTGGTGTAAAGCACGCCGCCACTGGACTCCAGAGAAGGTGTCTCCACTGCTCTAGAGTGTTGAATCGCGCTTTTCCGTCTGGAAAACAAGATCGGACCAGTCTGGATTTGGAGGTTGCAGGAGAACGGTACATTTCAGACTATATTGTGTGAAATTTGGTGAAGGAGGAATGAAGTTGCCCTCAGGGCGTCGATTGGAAAACCAATCGTTTTTTGCAGTCTTTTGTGCCCTCAGCAATTAAATTGTTGAACTTGGATAAAAGTATTTTCTGAGGCTATTGCTGATGTGACATTGTTTTACATTGTTGTAATGGAGCCAAGGAAGACTATTTCAAACTACGATGGTCTGACACATTAATGGGATCGTGTGTGTGAAACTGCTCTGGAAATGCTGCAAATGAATTTTCCTCCGGGACTTCTGTTTTTCAGAAGTTGGGCTTTGGCCCCTTTGTTCCAGTGAAAGGAACTTCAGGATACCAAAACATTTCGGACAATTCCATGCTCTGTTAGAACAGTCTTCCTCTTCCAACATGACTGTGCATCGGAGCACACAACAAGGTCCATGAACACATGGAGGACAGAGTCTGGTGGGGGGGAACTTGACTACTCAGAGTCCTGACCTGAACCCGTTAGAACACCTTTGGGATGAATTAGACCGGAGATTGAGAGCCAGGCAACATCGGTGTGTGACCCGATCAATGCGCTTTTGGAAGAATGGTCACAAAATTCGCAGAAACACACTGCTCAACCTCGTAGTAAGCCTTCCCAGAAGAGTTGAAGCTGCAAAAGGTGGACGATGATATGGGTTAGGAATGGGATGGCACGTCGGTTCACATGTGAGTTGAGGCAGGTGAGTTAATGCAGTAAGTTTAAAAGTGACGATATGCTAAAAAAACATAAAATAATGCATTAAATAAACCAATTGTGTACATGCCAAGCAAGAAAAAAGTGTTTTTTAATTTGAATTTAAAAGTATTCAACCATGCAGAAATTCAGATCCTCAGGTTTCCAGAGGTGAGGTTAAGGAACTGGAAAGAAGTTTCATCAAGGTGTCAATAAAAGAGGAGGATCTGAGACCTGTATATTTTCTCAGGTGATCAAATACTTAATTGAAGCAGTAGTATATAAAATTCTGAGTCATTTCCTGTTTTTCATTTTTTTTTTTAGATTATATCTCTGACAGTAGACATGCACCTAAAATGAACAATTCAGACCCATCCATGATTTCTAACTGGGAGAACGAGCATAATATATGTATTTTTGATTATTTTTGTATTAACTTTTGTCCGTGAAAATATGTTTAGTTGCATATATATGTTTTCAAGTTATTATTAGTAAAGTGTGTTGTTTTCATCCTTTCATTTGAACATAATTGGCATAAAAATTGTAAGTGGGTCCAGCAAGGTCAACCATTCTGACAAGAGTTTATTTAAAAATCAGATTCAACAAACTCATAAGATTATTATTATTTGATGTCTTTTGATGTATAAGGTCAATGCATTTGCTGTGCAGATGTTTATGGACCCGCGCGGTGTGTGACCTGTCGGTTGCGCGCACTGTCAAAGCCGCGCGCGCGCGCGCAGCATCCTGCCTCCCCGCTCCCCGCAAAGACGCTCTCCGGGCTTTCACCGAGACAATCCAGCTGTCACTCACCGACATTCCTGCTCAGCTGGAGGCGGGCCGCGCGGTTCGGCGTCCAGGAGCCAGAAACGACTCAAGGGCACCGCTGGAGCACCGAGCGGACCTCCGCTGATCAACAGATTCTCCTAAAGAAGAAAGAAAGGAAGGGAGACAAGCGCGCGAGCTGATCCACACGTGACATATTTACGAGCTCCGTCTGAGAGATGGGCAGAACGGCGCGCAAGATTCGGTTCTGATCCGCGGGTTCAGCTGCTCGAGGCGCCGGAGGGGCTTCGATCCGTGCCACAATGTCCAGACTATTGTCTCTCATCTCTTTAACGGAATGGGCCCGGAGGAATTTTGGCACCGGCTTTACGCAGCAGACCACATAGTTTCCTCGCCGTGCGGCTCAGACGAGGACGGAGCACATGGACTCAGACCCGCGTCCACGTCCCGGAGACATGCTGTGAGTCCAAACTGAAATCAGCACCGCTGGTTTCCCCCAGAGAAGAGCAGCAGCAGCAGCCCAGACATTCAAGTTTGGACATCACCAAGTCCAAAACGACCTTCCCTTCCCAAACAAAGAACCATCTTACATCTTAAAGCTTCTTCACAGACTCGCAAAGCGGTAAGAAAGTCTCCGGTTTCTCCTAATTCGGTACAATCTTTGTTTATGAATCCGGATGACCTCAGTGAGAGTTTACGGCGGGGTTCACAAACGCACCACATGGCACCGGAACGCACAGGCGACGCGTGCATGAATATACACCATAGTCCCTACCCCTCCTTTTTTGATTTTCTAAATATCTGACCGCTTTTCAGAACAAAAGAGTTTGGATTTCAGTTTTTAAATGAACATTTCTGATGTCCAGCTAAAAGGGGGGCTTCATGGATTCAATCCTGATGTAAAAACAGAGCTTTTACTCACTTTTTGCACACATTTGTTTCATAAATGATGCAAAAAAATAATCAAAAGTGCTGGAACGCTTTTAATAATTTGATTTTATTTAAGCAGAATGTTGACATTTATGTTGACCTTTTTTGACAAAATTATGCTTTAAACAGGGGCGGATTTACCATTAGGCAAAGGTGGGCGTCCCCCCAAACCAAAAGGGGCCCACGTCGTAAAAACTTTACTATTTGTAAAATAAAAATATTTGTACAACTCATCGTGAAAGTGTTTCAAGCTGCTCTGCAGCAATGGAACATTCCATCAACAGCAAGTTAACAACAAACTCTTTAAAGAGATGTGTTCAAATGGATATTCAAGTGGCAGTAAATTCAATGCAAGTTAAGCAACAACAAAAGTAATGCGCAGGAAGATGAACAAAACAGGAAAAAGAACTGAATCAAAGGAACAAGATAAAGAAAGTCAAGAATGAGAAAAGGGAAGGAAAAGAAGAGAAAGGGGAAAAAGATATTTCTCCTTACTTGACCTGCTGCAGAAGACCCTGTGTTATTGTTCGCCTGGGGCCATCAAACTGCTGATTTGAAATAATTATACCTCCAGGATTTCACTCTGTCCAGGTTGCTGGGACAGTCCCCCCATATTTCTCCCAAATCAGTGATTATGTCATCTCCTCAGAACTAACCCACTCCCACCACTCAGAGCCATTAACCTGAGGAGCAGCCAGCACCCGGGATTATTCACCCCGCCGAGAAACCGCCCCAGGTTATCTCTGAAATATGCCACATCGGTGGAACATTCGTCAATGCCACCGCAGCCACAGCAGCTCCAATCCCAGCGATCATAATGAGTTCCTCCCCTGCGCTTCAGAAAGTGATCGCTATGCACGTGAAGTCATGGTGATGGATTTGGGGTATTAGCAGTTCAAGCTTTGTGCTCAGTGAGTGGTTGCTCTCAACGTATGGGTGCTGTGTGTTTGTTCAGAATTTATGTTTCTGGTAGGCAGCCAGCCGCGGCATAACCTCTATTTGCCCTCTTTGTTTGCCATCAAATGAATTCACTTTTGACATTTTGCAGCCCAGCGTGCTGTGGGTGAAATGAATATTTTCTGGGTATGGAACCACCTGCAGTCCATCACTCGGTGACTCTCCTCCCACCTGGATACCGCGGTAACCACTTTGACCATTCCTTCAGTTTCTGCATTGTAGAATCGGTTTGCTACACCAGAGAGATGAGGAGCGGATTCAATCTGGCAGTGAAAAATGCTTCGCGATTTTACAACTTTCTGTATGTTTCCTGCTCTAGAAAAGGGGACGAAGTGGCATATTTGAATGATAAATTGCACATGGATTTTTATTGAATGATCAAAGGACAGCCTAGAAAAGTCAAAGGATTGATGTATAGCCTCTGAGCTGTCTGCTGAGCTGATGGATATCCAAAGTGTCTTCAAAATGGAGAAAGTAGTTAAGGGTTTTTCTAAATCAATTCATCCACAAAAAGGGGGAAAAAATGTTAGTTAGCAGCTTGATTATGAATTATTTTATTGATTACTGGATTACATGATAAAATCAGGAGACAAGACAAAATGAAAAAAAAAGAGTTTTAACCAAAACGAAAGAAAATGAAAAAAATGCACAATTTACTGGATTTCTAGATAAAATGATAAATATCTAGAAATAATAAAAAAGTTATTTAAAAAAAAAAGGAATTTTAAACACTGCAACATATTTAATGAATTCAGTGATAATAATGTGGACATTTTTTAGATGAAAAATAAACATACATTTTATATAATTCTTTCAAAATGACCAAAAATGTAATGGTTTTCTTTATAAAATAATGGAAATCTGAAAATAATACAATAGAAAACATAGGAGTTGAAATTAAAAAAATTAAGAGAATAAAAAAAATGTAAACAATTTAATAGATTTCTAGATTAAATGATAAAAATCTGAAATGTACACAAGACTAAAAATAAAAAGCAGAGTTTTAACAAAAAACAATTCAAGATGTTGTTTATTAAATTACCAAAAATGTAATGGTTTTACTGATTAAAAAAGAAAATCTGGAAATAATGCACACTAAAAATAAAAAACGTGAGTTTTAATGAAAAAGAAATCAAGAGAATAATTAAAAACAAAAAAACTTTTTTTTTTTATTTTTAGATTAAATGATACAAATCTGGATAAGATAAAAATAAAAAAATAGTTTTAATGAAAATAAGGAATTCAATATTTAAAATATCGTATGCTGAAAGGTGATAAAAGTCGTTAAGTTTTTTATTTTTTATTTTGCATGTTTTGTTTTAAAAATTTGGAGTCTTGTTGAAAAAAAAATGTAAATACAATTCAAACCACAATAATAGCCCACAGATAGTCATATTTCACCACCCTTCATTAGGTGCACAGAATGACGTCCCATCTCTGAGGGCTCAGGCTCTCCTGCTGCTTTTTAACATGTTTAAGTATTCACTCAGCCCCACGCCGCTCACAAAGCTCCACGTGGCTTCGGCTTAATTGCTCCACTGTTGAATTCATAATGACCTATTGTATATGGAAAATCAATATTGCTGTAAATTGTGGGATTCATTAGCCGGCTTCTCATTTCATTGACGGCTCAAAGCTAGAAAAAAAAATTCTGAGGTGGTAATCTGCGGCTGCACGTTGAATCGAAGGCGTCTTTGTGCAGCTGGTGGAATACGTTTTTCTGTTTCATTTGTAGATTTAGAAGAAAAAAACACATAAAATGTCACAATTAATACATTCTCAGGCATATGTTGGCATGAATTCTATCAGCCAAAGATATTGTTTTATATTTAAAATGACTAATTTCTTGTTTTCATTCATTTCCCCTGTTGCTGTTGCTTGTTATCTTAGTCATTTAATAGAGCTGTTAATCAATTTATTTCCCTACAATACAACCAGATCCATCTGTCTGAAGCAAGTTGCTTATGTAATCGACTTATCCTATTAAATATCCTTTCAAAATAAGATAAATTCATTGAATTAATGTTGGAAATACCATTTGGTTCTAACATTTTATTTGTATTATTTAGGTGTGGACAAACAACAGTGGGCTGAACTTTATGAAGCTTAAACTTGAATGACATTAATTTTGTTTACTTGTTTGTTTGAACACATTTAATTTACACTTGATCATCTTGCAGGAAATCTAGTAAACTTCACCTGTACTGTTAAATACGGTGGCCCTGAAGTACAAATCCCATCATTATGTTTTATTTAATGGAAATTACCTTTGTTTGCTGAAATGTTTTTTTTTTTTTCCTTTTACAAATATCAGAAACATTGGGTATAATGGGACATCGCTAATTTGATGATAATGTTTGTCCATTATAAATAATAACTAAAAGTTATTTGACATGAAGCAATAGCGAAGCCATACTACCTAGTTTTTCTGATCTCTCATTGTTTTTCGTTTTTTGCTAATATTTAATTTTGTTTTCTAGAAATTACTTTTGTTTTCCAAACTGTTTTTTTATGTTTTGGTTTCTGGAGTAATTTTTGTTTTCTAAACTGTAATTTTTATATATATATATATATTTATGTATTGCTTTTTAAATTTTTGTTGTGATCATAAAAATTGGTCCTTTTGTTGATGTTGTGCACTCCAGGGCGCCCGTAGTTTAGTACTCAGGTATTTATTTCTGAGTCACACTGGTTGCATTTTTGGCTAAAGTAGCCCTGAATCGATTTTAGGTCTGTGAATCGTATCGTTCAAAATGAACTAATGTGACTCTAAAATGTATCGTCAACCACAAATTATGAATCGAATCATTTAAAGTTGTTCATGCTTTCTTAACAGTTGTGTAATTTGATCTGCTGCATCAGAAGTTCTTCCATAGAGGAGAATCATCTTCTGCGATGGAATAACTGGTGTTGATAAGTGAGTTTGTGAGCAGGACAGGAGATCCTTGGCTTGTGCAGCATCAACCAACTTGCTTTTCACAACATGAAACATCAAGGTATTATGACTATATCTTGTTTAGCAGACGTGAGCACACTGCCAGACTTAATCCTCAGAGCTCGGCTCGCTGAGGGAAAAGTGCGTTTTTAAGCCTGCCAACAAGTCTGGATTCCCTCTGCTTTGACACTGTGCACTCGGCTCTGCATTTTCTGGTTGCCAGTTCCTGTAAGCCACTTAAAAGCAACAGCGGAGGGAAGGTGTTTTGCTCCCTTTCCGTGTAATTACCAAGTGATTAGAGTTGTTAGAGGTCATCAGATGTAAATGATAGATTCAGTGGTGTGTGTTTCCTGCAGTCTTACTCTGGAAATGAATACCCTCTTCAAACTTGGTCAGAAAGACATTTATAGATTTGGATGAAAAGGCATGTATTTCTAGACTCACCATATGGTCATTTTCAAGAGGAGATTGACAGATCTTGGAATCATGGGTTTCCATAAGATCAATAGTAAATAATTAGCAACAGATATACACCAAGACTAATATAGATTACACGTGAAACGATAAAGCTCTTGACCTTCCATGTAGCGGTTTCTGATGTTGCAGTGGGGACGTTGGAAAAACGCAGGTGACTTGGTGTCTGTTATGTTTGAGCGAGGAGGATTGTGGGAGCTCTCCGTGAGTCAGAATGACTCCTCAGGAAAACGAGCCCTACAGTCGGCCCTGACCCCTCACAAACAGGCGTGCTGCCATTTGCGTGGGCACACGTGTCGCCATGCATATCTTAGTCCTGACCAAAAAAAAACAGGGGAAGAGTTTAGTTTTGTCACACACAGGGAATCTCAAAATCATTTTAATTTAATCTGATTAGTGTTAAATGTTAAGTGCTAATTTTTGCATGAGACCTTTTGAGTGAAATCTTCAAGATGTACAAGAAAACATTAATATATTAGTCTAAAATAAGGAACTTGTACATTTCAGACACAATTGCATTCATAAGGAAATAAAGATTTTCCCAATGTGCTTAAAATTATTATATGTAATTGAGGAATACAGTACATAAACAAATACATTAAATAGAAAATACAAAAAAATAAAATCTGTAACCCCTTCCGTTCTCCTTAGCTTGTTTACATTAAAAGTGGGGTCATCTGGACACCACAGGACAGTGCGTTGAACTTTTTTTTTTCACTGATTTCGGAGTTTCACTAATGTCCATGGCAGACATAAAATCCTGTCCCCCTTCGTCCACATTTGTCATGGAAGAAATCGCATAACAATATGTGGTTGGAGCCATCTGGACCCCAAGGAGAGCGGAAGGGTTAAACTGTAAAATATGTACATTCACTGTTACTGAAGGATAATAGTGGTGACCATCGAGGGATGTAGAATTGCACTTTTGATCAATAAATAACCTACAATTCACCTTATCTAATACTATAAATTATATAAACAAAGTACTTTTGAGTACAAAAGAAAATTTTTTTTATCTTTGCAGGTTATTTTGTTGAAAAGTATTGAATGTACTGTATTTTCCGGAGTATAAGTCTCACTAGAGTATAAGTCGCAGGAGTAAAAAAAAAGATCATATTAATGAAGAAAAATACAGAAATAAACAACTCTAGGCTATAAATCGCACTTTCGGGCCAAAAGTAAACAAATATGCCAAGCTTGGCGTAATTATGCGTTCACACCGAATGCAGTTCGCGGATCAAATTTGAAGCGCGGTACTCCAGTGTCTCTGTAACCCAGGTTGATGACTAGATGCCCCGCATTAGTCAGAGGAAGGAAAAAAAAATAAAAACAAGGCTAATATTGTCTCAATGCAAATTACAGGAAAAATATAAACTTCGAAGGAAGGAAGAACGATCACATCTACAGTAGTTTATATATATATATATATATATATATATATCTTTGTATATAAATAAAAATCGCATATAAATCCCCGCTGACTATAAGTCGTATCTCCAGCCGAACTATGCTGAAAACTGCAACTTGTACTCCTGAAAAATAAACTGATCAGCAAAAATGTTTTTTTTTTTTTTTTTTTTTTTTTTTTTGAAGAATCTCCGGAACACCGAATAGGAATCTATTAAGGATCTGCGTGCTCAAATAAAAATACATTGCATCATTAATGCCCAAATAGATTTCTGTAAATGTCCTTTGGAGCAGCAAATAATCTAAGCGTCTGTACGTTTTCAGCTGAACAGAGAGAAGCAGTAAATCCTGCCCGTAACAGGTACAGAACAGCAGACTTGTGTAACAGGAGAAAAGATGTGTGCAGACAGAGAGAAGCCCAACTGAGTGTAGATGAAATCAGATGTCACTTCCACGTCGCCTGTACTCCTGAAGGGATACGGGCAGTCTAACAAACGACAACAGTCATGAGCCTCCTTCCCACTGGGAATGTCACTGTAACATTCCAGGAGCTGGCTGCTCGGGCACACACGCATGGAAGCCAGGATGCAGATGAGCAGAGTCCCGCATGCAGGGATGTTTATGCCGCCGCGGTCACAGCCGCACATGCATATTCAAACTGATATGTCAGGCTCGCGAATCTGCACATGCTGACACATTTACATATGAACACTGCTGTCGTGGTCCGGGCTGTAATTCGGGGTGACAGGTCTTATGCCACTGCCCCCCCGGGTCAGAAGAAGGGGCGGAGCCAAAACGTGACAGCCACGAGGACGGAGAGATGAATTTTAGTTGACCGTCACTGTCCCGTCACACAGCTGTCCTCCGCTCAGTTCACTGGGTTTGACATTTACGAGGCCACGTCAGGGCTCCTGCGCAGGGACTTTTCTCACCAGACCTGTTGTTATTGTGGAGCTTTAGCTTGCGTTGTCATTTGAGCTTATTTGAATTTTCTGCTGTAGTCGCATGTTTTGCTTTAAATTGACCTCTGTTTTTATTCAGTCTTTGAAGCATTAAATGGAAAAAAAACACTTAAAAAAAGGAAAAAACCTTTGATGAAACGTCGATAATCGTTAAAAATCAGCATAAAGAAAAGGACTTCTACTATCACGTACATGTTTTTTCTGTTACTGAGGAGTTTTAATCCTTCACAAAATAACAAATTAATGACTTAACACATTTCATTATTTTATTTTATTATTTTAAATCTGCATTTTGAGTTTTTTATAAAACAAAAATAACTAGAAAATACCATTAAATTAGTAAGAATGACACACTTTTAGTTGATATCTCACTTTAACGTTTCTTCAGGTTGTTTTGTCTCAAATGTTAGAAAATGCTCACAAAAATATGAGCTAACAAGGTTCTGAGAATCTCACTTGATACTAAACTGACTGGATTTTCTTTTTTAAATTCAATTATCATCTTTAAACAGAGATTCAGACATTTCTGAGCTGAGTTTAAATGTTTTATGACCAAGAAAGTTAGCATTTTGCTAAACTTGTGAAGAAAACAAAAAAGCAAAATCAGAGTTGAACTAAGGAGACAGGAGGAGAAGTTTGACTTTTTTGTGTGTGCATTTATTTACAGTACATCAGGAGAGCCAAATATGTCAATTGATTGTGAAGTAGATCAAGGGCCATCAAAAATAACTGCTAAAATTAAAATATATTGATTTTTATATATAGATGCTTTCCAAAAATGGGTCATAAATCTATACTCATTATGGAAATTAATACACTTTTGTACAATTTTCTAATTTTTTGGAAAGGGGCTGTACACATATATAAATATATAATATAGATAATTTGGAGTTAGTTGTTTTAAAAGTAGCTTTCGTGCCAAAAAGTGTGGGCATGATGATTTAGATGTTTAGTTACACTGCACGGTAGGTGGCTGCTGTCATTGAATTCCCTCCTTCCTGCAGGATTTTCCCCGCTAAAATGTGTTCCACGTTGCCTGTAGAGATTATCTAGCGTGCGTGCATTTCAAATGCATCCAAAAAGGTGATTTGCAACAATCTGTTACCCAGTTTCTATCGCTTCATAGCTAAGCCGAGTAGAGGAGAGCATTTCCAGCTACCTGTCATTCAAATGTGGCATTTTTACAGTAAATTTTAATTGGGAATTCATCTTTCCGTAATGGTGGACAGTTCTGACCAAAAGTGAGAGGTAACCTCCTGCCAGCTTTTATTAAGATTTTTCCAATAAATGCCTCTGACAATGATAAAAATAGATGTGTAAATGTTTCCTTTAATTTGCGCTGGCAGACCTGATATTTTTAGATTGTTAGGTGTTGCTGAGTCACTCCAATAAAAAAATGTGCTCACACTTAAATTTGCAGCTATAAAATTAATTGAAATGTTGATGTTTTCTCTCTTTTAGCCCAAGATAAAACCAGAGAAGTTTTAGTTTAACTTTTTTTCTTAGCACTTTTCCTTAACTTGGGTTAAATCAGCATTTAGATGAAGGGAATCTAGTAGGAGAGGATGCTGAGGCTGCAATGTGCTTGAGCTGTGATATTGATCTGCAGAGTAATTTTAAAAATATAAAAAAGCCTACTTAAAATGCAGTGATATGAGATGCTTTTCTCATATATTTTTTTATTTCAGTGTTCAATAAATCTGACTCTATCAAATGACTATAGCAGTATATAAAATATTTGAAAAGTGTAAAGAAAAATCCATTCTGCTCTGCATCTCCCAAATGCTCTCATGTTTATTTACATCAATCTAAGTCAGTGACTGCACGGAGAGAAAAAAATTGAATACCTCTTTGAATATTGCAGCTGCAAGGAATTGTGGGGCAGAATTATCTCCTTTCCTTTCATAACAGTTTTTCCTGTGCCGAGGGAGATGATAAAGGAGCTTCTTACTGTATGTGTGATGCTCTTATCCAGACCCCGAGGATGTGGAGCTGTTAAAAAAATCGCTTTATTTCTAAGTTTTTGTTTGCATGGATCATAACTGAAACATAACAGCTCAAATGTATGTCCTTGCAGTCCTTGAGGTTGCATATAAAGTTATCTCAAACGCGCAAGTTGCACAAACACGTGGCTGAGGTTTCTCGTGGTCGGATCCGGTCCAGCTGAGGAGGAAGCTTTTGTTTTGTTTTACGAGCGACGTGCCCACTCTGGAGAGCTTATTAGGATCTATAAGGGATCTGTGCAGTGGCGCTCCTCGTGGCAGAAGGCATGACCGCGAGCGTTCGCGCCTGATTGGCCCGACTGGGGCAGCCACGGCTGGGCAATGTCCCCCTCGCTCTCTGTCACAGGCAGAGCTGAGCAGAGCAGCCAGGTTCACAGACCGCGGTCGACACCCTGTCACAGCCGTGCCCGGCACACTCCGCCACACTCTGAGGCAGACGCACACGAACACTGCCATGTGCAGCAGCGACGAGAAGACTTGAGTGGAGCACGCAACGAAGAAAAACATACCAAAACTGTATCAAGTCGAATTAGAAATGCATCTCTGGGAGGAATCCTCTCATTTGACATTTTTGTTGCTTCCAAGTAGAACTGATTCATCAGAACTACAAGCAAATGAACATATTACTTCAATTTCATCAGCGGCTCCTCGAAAGCTGCATCATCAGGCCAACAAAGGTCATTTTCACGCCGATCTTTGACTTTCTTTAGCATTATGGGATTATTTTATTGATTCTCTGCATAAACCTTCTCTGCCTAGACTCTTTCATAAAACTCTGCCATGCTTAGAAGCAGAATGGAAGCCCTTTGACTGTCTTAGAAATTAATTTCATTCAATTGAGCAACTACAAAGGCATTAAAGTGAGTCAAAGAAAGAATCAAGGCGACACTTGGGTTATTTTTAGCCGCTGCTACATACACAACATGCTGCTCCAGACGTGAAGATGCTCCAGGGTCAGAGTCACTGTTTACACAGACCACTATGGAGACTTCATAACATGGGAGTGCATTTGAAAATAATTTTCTTTAGGCCTTTTCACGTAACTGTGGATTATATTTAAATTTGATTAATATTTTTAAGAGCAGAATTATTTTAAAGAGCAAGTTTAATCTGTTTAATAGGTCTGTGTTCCGTTTTTGTTGACATGGTGTCCGTCTGATGACAGAAGTCTTACTTTTTTTCTAGATTATTTTTATTCCAAGATAAATAAAAGTAACACAGAACATAATATTTTAGACTTAAGCCAAAACCTGGGAAAAAAGGTTTATTTGACAAACTTTGGGATTTAATATTTTTCAATACAAATGTAAATTTAGATAAATACTTAAACACTGGTGAAAAATTTTATTTTAAGTGTTTTTGTCACACTTTTCTCATGATTGAACGCACATATGAAGAGAATTAAGCTTAGGGTTGCCATTTTTTAGTCACATTTTTGTAAATCGGGAGCCGACAAAAACAAAGAACACTCAAAAAGAGCGTTTTTGTGATGTAGAAAATTACGGTGGGTGGGCCACACGCTTCCGCTCCATTCTGATGCATCAACCTGTAGGCAAATAGATCCATGAACGTCTTTGTTTTCCTCGTCTTAACTTGCTCAAAACTGTACGGCTGGACAGCTCCAATATTGCTCACTATTGTTGTTGCGCTACTTTTGTTAGGTTAGGGGTGTTAGGGGCTGTAAGCTCGTGGGAGTGCAGTGTTTCCCCATGTATTTGCGTTTCTTTATTCGCGGTTCAACATATTTGGAGATTTTTTTTTTTTTCCCAGTCACGTGACCTTTGCGGTTTGTCACAAAAACAACTCAAGACCCTTGTATGAATTTTTTCGTCCGAAGGTGGGGCTGCGGTATCTTCACTCAGCGGAGCACCCATCGGCTGAACCGGTAACTGACATATTTCGGCCACGGTGGGTTCTCCGGATTCAGCGTATTCAAGGGTGTTTCCGGTCCCCTACCTCTGCAAATAAGGGGAGATTACTGTAGACGGAGAGCTCTCAGTTGTAGGTCATGGATAGTGGTGGGGGTTGCTCATATAGAATGAAAGACAACTTCCTGATCCAAAAACTGACTTTTTTTTTTTGGTGCGAATGTGATCCCATACCAACCAGGGTATATAAGTATGTGTATGTATATATATATATATATATGTATGTATGCATATATATTATATTTTTTAAACTGAATCAGATGCACTGTTAACAGTGTTGGGGGTATCGCATTACAATGTAACCAAATACTGTAATTTAATAACTTTTGTCTTAAGTAATGAATTACAGGTCAAATTTTGGTCATTAAATTACAATTACTTGACTACATAAACCCTCATTATTATTTCGTTATTCACATTTTGATCCAGTGAAACCATAGGTGACTAACTAAACAAATACATTTGTGTAAACAGTTGGCTATGACACTGTCCCTTTGTTAAATGATACATATACTAATTTTTGAAAAAACTACTGACACATACGTGATAATGCAGAGTTGAAGTTACTTTTTAAATTGGCGAATGAGTAAAGTCATTTGATTACATTTTCATCCAGTCAGTAATCATGACATCAGCCTTGTTTATTGCAGGAGCTAGGCTACATTCTGAAAATAACATGAGATAGATAAAATCCATAAAGTAAGATTATAGATGTTCTAAGGCTACAAAACTTTTTACGTCTCATTTTAAACACTTTTCTCAGAAAAACATTAAAGACCCACTCAAACAAAAGTTGTGTTTTTAACATTTTTCTGGCATTTTTCTTATGGTGGAGGTCATATATATTAAATATTAAAAATATTTTGTTTAAAAAATACAGTAAAATATATGTTAAAAATTTGTTTTTTTCTGATTGTGTAAATCAGGAGCAGACAAAAAAGAAAATTCAGTTCGAAAAGTAATTTATTTGTATATGGCATTGTATTTGAATAAGTATGCTGGGTGGGCCTCAAGCTCCCTGTGCCGCACCAAGAGGGAAGGGAAGAGGGGTGGGGGTTCCTTGCCTTCAATTTCTAGAGAACTAGAGAAAAAAATATATATTTTATTAGACCATTGGATAGGTTTTTTAAAAGCTCCAATGATGATTTGAGTCTATTATTAATCTTTAATTAATACATATGTGTGTTTCCTTTCTATGAATGAAATCTTTGTTTATTCTGGTTACTGACCGATCATCAGTTCATGAGGAAAACACCAGTCTCGACCCGCCGGGGTCTCCAGTAGATCCATGGATGAAAACAGCGCTACATCATGTCTGTTTCTCCTCCGTTACGTCACATGATGCGTCTCCCAGGACAGCCCTGACCTGTCCTGTCCTCTCCTCTCAGCTTCTGCTCCTGAAGTCCTGTTTAAGCAAACTAACATTCATACATGACTGGGTTTCCATGACCGCTCGGCCTCAGGGCGGTCTGAGCCCGCCAATTGGGTGATGGGAAGGAAAAAGCCCAAAGGCGTGCACAGATGCTCCTGCGCTGCAAGTCTAGCCTCTGTGATGGCCTTACGGGCGAACATTTCCAGACTAAAACTAAAAAGAAAAAAAAAAAACAGATTCACTTGACAGAGTGCTTAAGGCCCAACTTTAAATAGCTCTGTGCTGTTTCCCTTTTCTCTCTGTTCTGTTTTATTGGTTTGGGCCTCTGCTGCACAAGTTTGTCTTAAAATCACAGAGGAGAAGAGGAAAGGGAGACTTTGGGATGTGACGAGCCTTAGGACAGACTGTTTACAGGAAGATTTACTCATTTGGGGGAGTGTGTTAGTTCGAAAAATGATAATGTGTGTGCCGAAGGAGAGAGCAGCAGCACCTCGACGGGATGGGCGTTGTTCTTTCAGGAGAGATAACGGATTGTTAAGTTCCGCATCTTTTTCAAAACTATAAAGCTCCTTAACAAAGTTTTCCCCGTTTTTCTCGGCACATGGAGCTTTTCATCTAACGGCTCATTACGGCTGCTCATTCATGCCCCTGTGCTCCTTTTGCAGAGCATAAAAGTGATGAATGTTCCGCTCGCTGAAAAAGAAAAAAATATGTGCTTGATTTCTTTTGGATTATAAAAAAAAAAAAAAAAACTGAAGCCACTAAGCCAGAGGTTGAATCGATTTAATGTGAAGAAGCATCATTAGAGAGCTGCGGAAAGATTTGTTGGTTATCTTAACATTTCCTACAATTGTTCTATTTAAAAATGTTTTTTTTAATCTATAAAATGTTCCTATAATCTTGCAAAATCAAAAGAAAAAAAGTGCCAAAAAAGACCCTGTAAAGAAATGTTAAAAAGCTTGAAAAATGCCAAAAATCTTTTAAAAGAAATAAAGCAAATCAGTTTAAACTCATAAATATCTGTTATGAACATACTTGACAGTGACTGCAACAAATCCAACCTGTACAGAAACAGGTTGGATTTTTTTTTCAAAACAAAGTTTCCAAGTTTTGATATTTAAGTGTGCAAAAGCACAAAAATCTACTCAAAACTGTCGGGTGACTTTATTTATTTGTTTATTTATAAGAAAAGTTCCTGTGTTGGATCGTCTGCATACAATAGGATTTTTTTTGTGAAAAAGGACGTTTCCAGTCATAGAACCTACTTTAGATATAGAAGAATGTTATTATAGTAATGTGAAAAAAAATTAAGAAAAATGTTAGGAAGAAGCTAATTTTCTTAAACAAAACCTAGTAATGCCTATTTTCAAAATAAGTTAGTTTTTTCAGTATTTAAATTCTCGAAATAGCAAAGTTTTTTTTTTTGGTCATCACAAGACATATTTCTTGCAAACAAAAAAATGTTATAAAAGTATTTAAGTTTTTTTTTTTTTAATAAAGAGAGCTTTTTCAACAAAACCAGGGAATTTAATATGACTTAATTGTTTTGTTTTGTTTTTTTAATAGAAAATTGTCTTTTTTGGAGTTTTCTATACTCAAAATTTCTTAAGTACCTACAAGTTTTGTTTTTTTTTTAAAAAGGAAACAAATGAAGTTCTTCAGTAAAACTAATAATAAAATAACATTTTTTCTTATTTAAGTTTGCAAAGTCGCAAAATCCTATTAAATTCTGTTGTTAGACTAATTATTTGAAAATATTTTTTTTGGGGTGGTCTGCACACGACAACATTTTTGCAAGGAAAGTTTCCACTCATAGAATGTTATTAAAGTTAAAAAAAAAAAAAAAACAGCAGTGAAGGAACTTTATATTACAGTGCATCTGTCTACATTAATGTGCAGGAAGGTCATACGAATGTAATGCAGCAGAATGGCGCTAAAACCCACGGATGAAAACCTTGTACTTTTGAGAAGAAAACCCAAAATGATAATGACAAACATTGCTTGTGTTCATCCCAAAGTATTTTATTCGGAGACAGTGGAAGACTTTAATCAGTTTGCTGTGAAATTGGTCCTGTTTGGTCTTTAACCCTTTGACGTCAACTGAAGACCCGCTCCTATGAAACTTGTTCTTGTAGTGTTTTTTAATGAATAAATAAAATTAAGATTAAATTAAAAAAAAAATGTTTCCTATTAAAATTACTGTAAATCCGTTTGAAAAAGCTTGTAGTTTCTATGTACAAACTAGAATTGGTAAGCTCCTCCGCTCCATTCTGATGCATCCACTTGCTGATAAGTAGATCCATGAACGTCTTTGTTTTCCTCATTTGACTCAAAATTGTACAGCTGGATAGCTCCAATGTTTTTTCGCCATTTTTGTTGCACCGCCTAATGTTAGCTTAGGGTTGTGAGAGGCTGTAAACACCTGGTCGAGAGTGTAAGGGCTGATGGGAAACGAGCGCCGACTATTATGGCCAATAATTCCGGCCAAAATTTAGAGGCGAATGTTCGGATTAATTCTTGCAGAATGTCCCAAATTTATATCCCAAAAATGGACAATTAAAAAAAAAGTGGCAGAAAAAGGGTATAATCCTAATTGAATGACTACTGAGAACACTTCTGCAATAGATCAAATAGATGTTTGGAGTTGGACTTTAACTATAAACTTAATTCATTTGAAAGCAAGAACATGAGTAAAAAAATTTTTTTCCTTATTGAAAATATATTCGTGCTTCAAATCGTTGGAGGCTCTTGTGTCCAGTCGATGATTTTTCCATGAGGTTTACTTCTCTGATTTAATACTTGAGGAAAAACATTATTTACGTTTTATGTTAGCAAATGCTTTATGTCATAGATACGAAAAAGATGTTTAAACATGACTTCTTATTCCATTTTAATGGTAATTTAAATCTCTTTTTTTTCGTGTCATCACTTTTTTATGCTTGTTGGAACATTTGTGGTTGTAATGCCTCCAGTCTGCACTGATGAGTATGTGATTCTGATTACTTTCATTTCTGGGGCTTAGATCCATTATCAGAATAAGCCAAAACTATTTCTGCAAGTCTGTCAGTCAATGTGGAATCGCCTGATTTGATGATTAAAATTGCATTGGAACAAGTTTGACTGCAGGCAAGAACATATTGCAGCATTAGGGCTCCTTTTGTGCTCCTTTCACGAGTTATGTCTCCATGGCAGCGTGCCCCCCCGCCCCGCCTCTCTGCATCCTTTAAGAGTTTTGTCGAAAATTTGAGCGCTCATTTCCGTTTACTTTCACCCGCCATCTGCTGACTCTGGCTGCAGCTCTGAATCAATTCTTGATGTTGGCAGCGTTGCGTTCATTAGCCTCCTCTCTTTTGTGTTTTTTTTTCCCCATCCTCCCCTGATCTTTGCCATGTTTTGATCTTTAAGCAAGAATCCAAACTGCTCTCAGTTGATGAAAATTCAGAGGCATTTTTTTTTTTTTGAAAGCTCAGGTTGACAGCATATTTTCCTCTTAAAATTTTTTAGAAGTGATGATGCAGCATGAACCATTTCAATTTTTAATTTTGGACTGGCTTTTGTCTCATAGAAATATTGTAACTGACCTTCCCCCGCCCTTGCCCCTCCCTTTTGACCCAAATTGTATGAAACTGTTTAACAATTGCCAAATTTCACATTTTGGCGCAAATTGTCCACTGAGTTGTAAGTAATATAGCCATCCCATAATTATTTTAAACTACTTTTGGATATCTCCGACATGTATTTCGGTTTTGATTCTTGATTTAGATTTTTCTTTAAACCCCATAATAGATTTGATGTCATCTTTTTATTGGAGTCCACTATGCCCAAAATAGATTTTCGTTGGGTACTTGGTGCGTACAAGTTTTGGTGAGTTTTTGAATATGTGGCAGGGGCACATTTTCACTCTATGAATCATATTAATAAGACTGTCCTTACAGTCCAGAACTGCATAACTGACATAAAAAATGCTTCATTTATAACCTCAGATGGACATATATCTGAGGTAAACGATACCCAAAAACCTCCCGTGGTTGATCGGAAGTTGGTTGTCTTAAAACAACTTTCTTTACCTGAAATCAAAAAATCCTGCCCACTTTCATCAATTTGTCTCTCGAGTCTCATCAGTGATCTGTTGTTTACAACAAACTGTCATTCTCTGTACTGTGGCTCAACTGGAGACGTTTTTCAGGCTGAACTTTGGTTCAACTTTGTCGGCTGCCAGTTGACAAACCTTGGCCTGTGCTGCTGCCGCTGCACCTTCAGGCAGGTACAGTGAGAGTGGTGTCCATGATGCCGTCAGATGAAAGTTATCGATGGCTGAAGGATGCATTGAAACAGACTTATTACCGGGATATTGAAGTATAATACCTTTGGAAATCTTTCTGGTGTCCCACCTATGGACTGATGTAAATATGAATGATGTCCTATGGGTTTGTTGGCAGAGGCAGGGTCAGGGCTGTCGTCTGCCAACACATTTGTTCTTGAGCGTTCCTCCGATCTGCTCACGTAGCCTTGAGCACAGCAGTTAACCCCGACAGCTCCGACTGCGGGGAGAATTGCTCAAAGCAGTAATCGTGAAAAAATGGAGAAAAACGTGAGAGAAAAAAGCGTCGTTTTTAACCACAGTTACACAACCTGAGCCATCAGTCATCTCCTCATCCCTCAGTCACCATGATGACAACGATGTCTCCACTGATCTGGAGTAAACAAACTCTGCTGCTGCTGGCAGGGATGCTTGGCCTCTGTGTGCTCTCCTTTATGGGAGCGTGAGCACGAGCAGCGTCTGCAGCTTCAGCTGCACAAGAGCCGGAAGTTGACGGCCGCTCCGCCAAAATGTCTGATTCAAATGGCAGCACGCCGTGGGGCCAAAGCCACTTTCCATTATGCAATAATGATAATTTCTGCCAGAGGGCACGCGTGTTTGTAACTGACTCATTGTGGCACTCTGAGTTGATTAGACCTTGTGACTTCACAGCTCCCGATTCTCTAACTGGTAATTTTATGCTATTAGCAACAGTTGAAGGTGACATATTACATGTTAGGATAGATGCAGCTTTTAATCAATAGAGGTCCAATGCCGCTTTGTGACCTATGTTTGACGACTACCATGCAGGGAGACAAATGGGGAACCTGCCCCCCAGCTGACAGCTCTTTGGTCTGTTCTGTCCCCCGACAATGAGCCGCGCGGTGGATCCAGGCTTCCAAATCCAGCCCTGTCCTCCCTCAACTCCTTCCCACTTAACCTTGCTCAGCCGATTTGTCTTCCCGCCCTGCAGTCCTGCCTTCCCTCCTCTGAGGTCCATCTAACCGAGCTCAGAGAAGCACTCACTCACGGCCGGTCGTAAATCACCCCTCCAATCAGCTCCCGAGCACATCAGCCAGCAGGGAAGCGCCCCTAAGCAGCAGATATCATCAATAAGTGGAAGAAGTAAGCGTTTTTGTGGATGTGTGTGCAGTAACTTGTGTAGAAGTCACTTAATCTTTTTGCTCCGTGGGAGCTTCTCCCTGCCTTCTGCTGCTTGTTAGTGGCTTGTTTCACATCACTGAAAGCACACAAAACCCCAGTGTGTACAGAAGTGACAGTTATTCTGAACAGGGACTCAAACCCACAAACTACAATGTTTCACATCTGCAGCTGGTTGACTTTGTGACATAGAGATGCAATTAAAGTAAGACGACTGTTTCTTTTCTTCTTTTTTGTGTGTGGAGTTAAAAGCTTCTGGCCAGAATCCACACGATTGGAACCGGAGAGTTTTAAAACTTGACAATGATGTGTGACTTTGAGACTTAATATTCTCTAATTACGGAATTATTTTTAAAAGCAGCCCCTAGCACACATCCAATGGACTAAATCCAGTTAATTACATTAAGTAGATTTATGGAAAAAACTTTACCATCTCAGTTTTGATTTGAAAATGAAAATGTGAGTTTAAGGGGGCTAAGATTGAATTAATTCAATCATAACTTTAGTAAAATCAACATCAAATAACAGATTTGAAGAATTTTGAACTGAAAAATCCCACAATAATTGTAATAATTTTTTGAACCTGACAACAAATAACTTTCAATCTTCACTGTTAGCAGGACCTTGCAGACAGATTCATTTCTTCAAACATAATATAGTATGACAGGATCTCATCACTGCTCCTCACAAAGAATGATTAAAAAGGTTCCAGGTGAGTAATTGCTTGATTGAATATCTTCCCCAGGCTGTCAATCATTAAAAATGTAAAAGAAAAATTGATTTAAAGCATCAACATAATGTTCTAACTACAGATACAAAAAGCAAAAATGTACAGTAAAGCACAAATCAAACACACTCATCTGTTAATCTTAAGATTATTAAGGTCATAGAATTTATGCGACACGTATCTTGAGACGTTCTTGCATGAGTGACATTTAGGTGCAATCAGGCATGAAGGTGCAAGCTGTTAAATGTAACTTAACATTAGGTTAAAGTGGCCTCTTACACAACTTTCACAGAAAAGCCTTTCCTGGAATTTTGTCTTTACAGAACTTTTGAAACTATTTTTTTCTGCTCCAACAAGACTTTATAGAAATTGTCTTCAAGATTGTGTAGCTTTGTGACTGCCAGGAAACAGTGAAAACAACCACAAAACGGAAAGACCCTCTTCCATGAAAATGGTTTTTTTCACATGTTCTTGTGGCATTTTTTTCTGATCATTAGAGGACATGTATGAAGTAAAAATTTCATTTCTAAATATAACTTAATCCAAATCATTGTGAATCAGGAGCAGATGAAAAATGCAGTTTGATAAAGAGCGTATTTGTGATGTAGAAAACATGCTAGGCGGGCCACAGGCTCCCTGCTCTGAGGTCTCTGCAATGTTAAGGGGGGGCGGGGTTGATCCGTGCCACAACTCAGATGCCAATTTTTAATGAACTGCTGCTGCTCTGTAAAAATCTGTCCTTAAAAACTAAACTGTTGTTTTAATTTTTACTTTTGGCGAAAAACAGCATAATCAAAATCATAAGACCAGTAGGAACACTTTTGGAATAGATCAAAAGATGAGTCATTGCTAAGACATATTAGTAGTTTCTGCAGAGTGGCAGGAATTCATCAGAAATGTGCGTGTGAGGTTTCACCTCTGCATGTTCGTTGATGAGCGAAGAAAGCAACCAAGAAACTCAATTAAAATGTAGTCGTTTTAATAAAAAATTGGATCAAACTCGTACGGAGTACTCTGGATTGTCGTCATGACAGACCATGCCCTGTAAAATGGATTTCATAGATTTACCTCTGAGGTTCCACCCCCCCATGGTCCTTAATACCTTATCAGTTGGTGTATGTGCCTCTGCTCTTGCTGACAAGACAATTTAAAGTTTTGTTTTTCAGTGGAAAAGTACTGTTTATTTTTATTTCTTGAAACTTCCCCTAACTGGTTTAAACTGGTCTGAAGCTCCATGTGGGTTAATGCAACAATGCATTCATCACTGTGTCAATAAAAAAGTATAAAAGTATTAAATCTAACTTAATTTAGAATTTAAAACCTTCAGTTGTGGGCGGGCCTACACTTATTTCCCATCACCCCTTTGCTTACACTCTCTCCTGCTAGCTTAAAGCCACTCGCAACCCCAAGCTAACATTAGAGGGGAAGCAGAAACATTTGGCAATGTTGGAACTATCCCGTTTCTGGCGATGTGCCAACTTGGACAAGGAAAACAACGACGTTACTGGATATGTTTGTCAGAATGGAGTGGTGCAGGTAGACTTTGGCCTGCCCATCACTGGGCAAAGTCACAACTGTGAGCTTTTTTAAACTACATTTTTTTAAATTTTCTCCTGATTCACCACGATAAGCTTAAATTCTTTAGTATATGTCCTTCATTGTGAGGAAACTGCAACAAGAATAAGTTAAAAACACCAAAAGTGGATTTTCATTAGGTCATCAACAAATACTGCATGGGGTAAATTAATGTCAGTCAACAAAGAACACAGAAAAGACAAAACCTTTATTTTTCAATTGAAAAAGAACCAAAAAGTACATAAATAAGATAAATAACCAATCAACAGAAGTCTATTGTTTCACCTCTGGGAGGTATATATATTGTATAAATGGTGTCTGCCCAATTGCCTGAAGGCCTCTCTCAGCTGTGCTGAACCTCAGCCAGCGACCAGCATCATCCCCAGCACTGGCAAACTAGGTGTGGCAGTGTATGCCGCCTTCACAATGCTCTTCCCAAAAAGTTGTATTTATCTTTTTGTGTCCCTGTGTAGAACTGGTGATCTGTCCGGGGCTTACCCCGCTTTTGCCTGACAGTAGGTAGGATAAGCACCAGCAACCTCCTGACCCCAAAAGGGATTAAGCAGGTTTAGAAAAAGAATGGGTAGATGGGATTCCTTTTGTGTTGTGGAAGATTGAAACTGATACTTTCCAGACCGTTCCTCACTATCTGCTGAAACTAAGCTGATAGAAAAGTATTCTTTGGTGTTTTTTGTGTTATTTTGTGCAGGAAGTAACCTTGGTAACTATAATAACTCCAAAACAGTAGTGAGAGTGCATTGCTATACATGTAAAGATGGAGTTGTCTGTTTTGGTACATGATGGATGATGAGGAGGAAGGGAAGGTTTGGCAGAGGGGGATGGGGGACAAAGAATAGCAGCAGAAAGTGGGAGGCTAGTGGATTGGAGAGATTGAGCCTGGAATTGTGGAGGAGGGGATGAAGAGCAAGGGGTCACCACAACACTTTTCAGGCAAACTGGAAACAGCACAGAATGAACTTCATTTTCTGCCCTCCATGCCCGCGCATGAATGGGGAGTTGCGTGAGTGCTTTGTCTGCTTGGCACTCCGTGCCATTGGCTGAAACAGGGAACCCATTCATGCACTCTGTAATTTTACCTCATTAGACTGTGGGTCCCATGTAACTGTTTACGTGCACATGTGTTTGCTTCTAAGACTGATTGCAGCGCTTGCAGGGCTTTTCTTTGTAGAATCTCTATGCGTGAACATCTAGCCATCCTTTTCTTTTAAATAGAGAAAGTTCTTTCCAAACTTGGAATTTTCCATCCCTCTGGGTCAGGAGTTGTGACACTGACCCACACTGTCATGGCTGGATTACCTTTTGGATCCCTTCGCTAAGAATCTTACCTAAAGGCTCCTTAATTTGGAGCGAATCTTGACCCAGAAAGATGGCTTTTGTTTTCAACTTTTGCAAATTGCTAAAGCAGAAGAAAGAGCGCACGTTGAAACGTATCCCGCGCGTTATCCTCTGAGCCATCTTTCATCACCATTCGGCTCTTTGTATCCATCAGTCTTTCAGTCAGCAGAATGGCCCCTACAGTGTGGATGCGGGCTGCGAGCTGCAGCTGCTGCTGCACGCCGAGCAGAGGCGAGGGACCGCACTCCCCCCTGCTACACACACAGACATGCACGTGTAGCCGCTCCTCCCTGTTTGTCTGATGTTTTTCTTTGCTTTAATAGCAAGACCGATGCCATTTAAATCTTTTGCTTCAATTCACTCAATGCAAATCCAGCTGCAGAAATGGGTTAGCGAAGTCCTTCAGTGACACATGGAGAAAAGAGTCGGGCTCCTGCTGACAGATAATTTAACAAAAAAACTGTTTTCCATATAAATGACATTCCAAATATTGTTTTTCTCTTTAATAAAACACTTACACTGGTTTGTTTACAACACGGGTCATCACATCTAAATACATTGGATGAGGTGGTTGAAGCTGACGAGTTTAATCCTCACTTTAGGTGGGATTTAAATATTGCATACGTGTTCAAAATAAAAAAACGTTTTCTTTATTAAAATCTATTAGTCTATGACATTATCATCTTTTCGTGTTCTTCAAGCTCTCGTTATGGTCTGTAATAGTCCTAGACTAGAAGGGCAACGAGATTTTTTTTGTCAGTCTTCTTTCTTTAAGCGAAAATTCACTAAAATTTACATGCCTTTACCTGGTGAAAATGACTTTTTTGCAGAGTGAACGCCCCTCCAAGAAAATTATGGCAGCACTGCAGGAGAAAACTTAAAAACATTATAAAAATAGTTATTGGGGTTAAAAAAATAATTCAGAATCAACAAGCTAAACCAAAACAAATGTCTCAGTCATAATTATTATGGGATGGCCATTATACCTACGGCTTTGCGGTCGTATTGTGGGGAAGTTTGACTATTTTCATATTTGCGTACAATGCTGCAAAAGAAAACTAGTTGGAATTAAGTAAAGTCCACAACTGAAGCTTTGTTGACCTTTGACCTCAGATAGAGGCAGCCATCTTGAATCCAAAAGAAATAATGATAACAATATTCTAAACAGAATATTGTGAAAATTTGGTTCATAGGATGTGGTTAACTAATAACTTCCGTTGCCAAGTAAATTAAAAAATTTACTTTGGCCGATTTTCCTAAAATGACATAGATCTGTTCATCACACCCAGGCGACAAAAAAATAAAATGGTTGCTATGGTGATAAAGCGAACAGGATGACGTCATTTAAAAAGAAGTGATCAGGATAGCGTATGATGTTGGGTCAAAAGAGGGCAGAGATTGGCAGTGCCTGTGGAATGTACAACTGTAATTTTACTTTTTCAATTTTTTTTATTTTTGTCTGAATTCCGTAATAATTATTCATTGTTGTTTTTATGTTTATAAATATGGTAATTTTTGCATACATTGTATTGAATCATATTTAGTATGAGGTTAAACATAAACATTTAGCATTTTTCATACAAATTTATTTTTAAATTACTGTATTTTGAATTTTGTGTGTGTAGTATTTTGTGTTTTATTCTAATATTTTTTATTTTTGTCTCATTTTTATCTTTTCCTTTCAGTTTCTTAATTTAAGGTAAGGTACTTTTTATGTTTTACAGTTACAGAATTCTTGTAGCTAATGCTCAAAAGACTTGTGTAATAAAGAAGTATTTTCATTTCACAAGTCAACATAATTTCAAAACCTCTTAAAAAAAAACTTGTGGGGACGTTTTTCACTAATATACAATAATTATGATTTTAAAAAGCTGCATTTTCGGTCAAATAAGCATAGATCATTGCCTTGTTTAGGGCCCCACCCTAAATGATTTCTCATTTTTTGCAAATCTGAGCAACTCCCTGCCCTAAAAAATAAAAGTTCCTTGTGAAGCACATAATATATTTTTACTTTCTCCTTTATATGTCCTTTTTGATTTAAAAGTTAGTTGATTTTTTTTATTTTGTTTACCCTTATACCTCATGTCTGCAAATATTACGACCTTTCTAAAAGTCGGTTTAAATCTTTTATAATCAAATTCCAAGTCTTTCAAAGACAAATAAAGCAAACAAAACTGTTTTTTAATGCATAAACAGATCATCCTTTGATTTCCAAGCATGAGCAGATTTTTAAGTGAGCCTGTCCTGTCATTCAAAGACACTGCCTGCCTTTCTTTTGCTGTAACATTAAAGATATAGGCTGAATTAAATGAAGTCATCCCTAATCCTGCATGTGCTTGCCCCCCTGACAAAGATTCATCAAGGTGAAAGCGCTGCATGATTTGCTGTGTATTATTAGCATAGTAATAGGGTTTGAGGAGACACCGTATGGGAAGGAGTGGCTGTGCATCCAGGTGTGTGATATTTAGCGGCGGCGGCAGTCGCCTCCGGACAAGATTTGTCAGAGAAGTGAACTTGCTATGTGAGGAAAGGTTGTCCACTTCTGCAGAGTGTAAATAATATGAATAACGCACGTGTACAGTACATTACATTCAGAATTTGTGCAAACACACATTCCTTCAGCCATCCTAGCTCCACCAACAGCTAAAGGAGCTCTGGATGTTCACACGCACGCACGCACAGAGTAAACATGCTTCATCCACGCCTGAGGACACAACAAGAAACATCTCATTCTGATTCATTCGGAGTCTGACTCACCAACAACCACGGAAGCTTCTTCTTCTAATGAAGCACCTTTAGTTCTACTCATTTTTGATTCTAATATAACATATAATTTCAAACATTAGCTGCACATGTTAGTTCTCTTTTTCCAGGCCTTCTTTCCTCAGCTCCTTTCGCTTTCTGCCCATCATCCTCGTCTAATGAGGGGTTTGCAGGTGCTTGAGCCTGAGGACAGCACATTCACATCAGAGTGAGTGCCTAAATTTGGTCCACTCCTCTCCTCAAGATTAATCGCAGACCAGGATCTAACCTCAAGATGTTGATTAGAATGAAGCTTTTCAAGGCAAAGTCAGAGTTAGAAGGAACCTCATACAGATGATGAAGACTTACAGACCTGGAGGGTGATGTGAAAGCTGGGTTGTGAGGTTTTTCATTTGGTCAGACTACTTCTGGAATCAGAAAACAGCAAAAATTAAAGCTGTGAGCAGGTAGTATCCTCCCTCGCTGTCCCTTTTTGACCCACCCTCACTAACTGACTTAGATCATTGCTCAAGTGATCAGATTCGATTCACGAATCAAGCTCAACGATTCACAGATCCAACCAAGATTCTTATTTTTTTAATATAATATGTTTGACAATTAATGTCTTTTTACTGGATATATAAATTAAATTTATATGTATTAAATCACCATCATGTATTTGTTTTTATTTAGAACAGATCAGAATCAACAAAACTGAAAAAAACACAAAGATTTAGACAGAAAGAAATGCTGATTGTCACTTTAAACAAGTTATTTTTCTCACATCAGCTTTCTGGTTAACTTAAGTAAACAAAACCCAAAAATCCCTGTTGTTTTGGATCGTTTAGCAATAAATCCGGGAAATGTTCTCCACGGTTTTTGTCCTCAAAGTTCTGCAACACTTTACGTTTGAAGCATTGTGTTTTGGTTCAAAGCCGTTAGGAAAAGCCGCTGTTCTCCGGTGCAGAATCAGCCGATTCACAATGATTATGTCATCAATTTGCTCCTGTGCAGAGCTGCATATCAGAGCAAGGCTGCTTTTCTCTGCTTCAAAATAAGATGGAAATATGTTAACTGTTACCAGAGTTACCGGAATCAAAAGAATAGAGCTAAGACTCCGGTGTTAAAGCAAATTTGTTTTTCCAGAAATTGTGTCAGTAAATGGAACTTCATTCTAATTTTTTCAGCTACAAAAAAAAAAACACTTGCTAGATTTACTTTGAAAATTGAAAGCTTCACTGAGACTTTATTTTGAAGATTTGTTTACTTTCTGTGACAGTAGTTTAGATTTTTTTTTTATATCTATCAACTTAAAATCCAGCATTATTCTGCATTTCAGAGGAAAAATAAAATACATTGTTCACAAATTGTATATATATACACACTAAAATGGTGGTTTTTCTGTTAATTTTATCTCCGTAGCAGCCTTTTTTTGGTCGTTTCAGTACATGAACTTGGCTTTCATTTTTGTTTTTCTTTTAAGACGCAGTACATTTTTTGACAAAGGTAAACTTTTGGATTTCCTTGGACGTATGTTCTTTTGTGTCATTTATAATTTGCTCATATTATATTGCTTCATTTAGCTTGAGCCAAGGGTTAATGTAATACATTTTCACAACTAACTTCATTGAACATTTACAACTTCTACATTCAATATTTGTTAAATTTTTTATTTAATTTGTAGTTGGTTCAAATAGATTTTTTTTTTACATTTTAAGATGATAGCCTATTCTCAAGGTCAAAGGTCACCAACACTTCAGTTGTGGTTGGAGACTTAAATTGGTGGTGTGTTTTTGAATTTTAATGAAAATCGCTCAAATAATGTTTTTTGCAAAAATGTGAAAATCAGCAAATTTTATAATATACTACAATATGGCCGTCAAGTTGCTAGTCATATTGTATTAGAATTTGAAAACTTCTTTTGAATTTCCTTAACATGTTTTTTTTTTCTTTTTTGCTTTGTTTGTGGATTTTGAAATATTCTTTTTAGGCGCCATGACAGATTTTATCTGTTTTTCTTTTCTTTTTCTATCAAAATTTTCTCCCACTGTAATGTTATCATTTTTTGGTTGAGGGGGGAGGGGTCATTCATTATTCACTTTCACTGGTGGTTTTTGAGTACGTGGTGGGGTCGATGCTTTTGCTCAAAGGCACAGTAAGAAAGAAGAATCGCAGAAACACCCTGCAGTGTAGGACTGCTGCGGAACATAATGAACGTGCATACAGTCATGGTTCTCCAGCTCCTTCTGCTCCTGCAAAGATTAACCACAAACTGTGCAAAAATGTTCACATTTGCAAATTTCGGCCATCCACAGTTTATTTGAAAAAATGTAGGTAAACTGATCAAATAAAATGCTGTGTTCTTGATATGCCAAATGGTAAAATCTTTCCGGATTATAGTCGTTAGATCTGAAATGAAACACGATTAGCATAAATCTGTAATATTACTGCGGACAACAAAGGCTGCAAATGTCCAGCCCTCTACTACAGTACTTACTAGCCCCCCTTTATGCACTTTGGAAATGATCAGTCTGTCGCTTCAGGTCTGTTTGATTGTGATTGTCCCCAACAGAGCCAAACCGGCAGCCTGAGTCAAGAAGACAACTCCTTTTGGAGCCGTCAGTGTGCACCAGGCCAAATGTTTGCTCACTCGTGATCCTCTGAACGTCGCAGCCACATGTTTGTGTATGATAATGAACATGTGCACGTACCCTCCATTCACCTTCTGTTAATTAATTTGCTCCACGCAGCAGATAAACATCAAACAAAAGTTTCTCTATTTGGGAGAGCTTCATTGCTGCTCAGGGTGGAATAATGGATTTAAATATTTCTGCTGCCGCCCATTGGAGGCATTAACCTCACAGTGAACTCACATGCATGATGTGTAATAATAGGATATTACTATAGGATCCAAATTAGTTAATATAAATGTAGTCTTTCTAAATCTAATTTAGAGCTTGATGAAAAAAAGTATTAAAGAAGTATGAATTTATTTTTAACAGCTGATCATGTAATATTTTTTACTTGTGACTTTTAAGTTAACTGTAAAAAAAAATCTATTTTTACAAAAAATTCCAACAACTTTACCGGCGCACTGTAAATATTTAAAATTTAGAAAATAAATTAGCTGTATTTCCATTGACTATGAAATTGCGCAAATTGGATTAGCGATGATACATTTTCCTCATGGAAAAAAACAATTCATCGAAAAAAGAGGAGGTTGTTCTTGAGATGTATCGAAATTAACATATATCTAGTAAAACTAAAATAGGAAACACTTTTTTCCAAACTAAATGAGTCACGTGACTAACAGCGGGCGCCGCAAGAGGTCACACAGCTCATTAAAAGTTGTGTGTGTCAGGCGGAATTGTTGAATCCACAGCTTCTCTGTAAAATCACCATCCATGATTTCCCAAAATCGATTCATCCGCAGCCGCTTCACGGCCTGAATCAGATGCCGACGTCTCCTTTGATAGATGATGAGCGCTTGTGACGTGTCAGAAATTGGAATGTTTTTGCTGTAAATTCAAAGTTTTGTTCACATCCGTCGCCGTATTTTTGAATGACTTATTCCAGGAGTTGGTTTGTATAATTATGATTTAATGGAAACAGTTTAATTGCAAAATTATGTTTTTGACATTTCTAAAATTTTAATAGTTTTTTTTTCGCATATGGAAAGGCAGGTACAGTCATTAAAAAATATGTTTTTTGGTAAAATCTACAGATCATTTTTGTAAATTTGCTGTGATATTCTGTTATTATAACAGTCATATATTGTAGAACATGCAGAATTTGAAGGTGAATTTGACCAAAACTTTATGTAAATATTATATATTTAGTCAAGGCCTGATATAGACATAAGCAAGTGCCATGACTGCTCCCTAAATGTGATAGCTTGCCAATATCAACTGAAGAAATTAAAAAAAAAAAAAAATTTAATAAAAGACAAAAAATATAAGGATGGACAAATGGACAAAAACATAAACATAGAATGAAAAAAAAATAAGAGTAAATGCACCCTCAACAGAACACAAACCAGTGTCCTGCTTGTGCCTGTCCCCAGCCCGGTAGATGCAGATGTTAGTGTCAGAAATATTATTCATCATAAAAATTTTAAGAAATATCAAATAGATCAAAGGAAAATAAAGATTATATGGACAGATGAGCTATAATGATGATAGCACTTTATGGGCTTGAAAGGATATGACACCCCCAACTCTCAGTATACCCAGACTTGCCCCACCAACAGTCTACCTGCACCCATCATAGGGCTGGCTAAATCTGGGCCTGTATCTAGTATAAGATAATATACATATATATAATATACACAATACAGTAATATACATTTTTTTAAAGTATTTTTTTTATGATTTAATTGACAGCTTTCAGCATTGTGCTGTAAATTTGACAGATTTTTCTTACATTTAACTAGAAATATTACCGGTAAATTGTGATATTTAAATATGAGACATACATATTGTATTTTAAGTTCATACATCAGTAATGTGGATATTGCTGGGGGTGCAGGAATGACTTCATTTGCTTCTCTGTTGCTCTACCTCGCATTTACCTGATAAAGTTAGCAGGTGAAACTTCTTTTAGGCTGTGATAATTCTATTGAGAATCTCCTCTCTTCTTTTAGGAAAACATTTCTATTATTCTGCATTCAGGCCATGAATAATATTAGATAGAGCGGGAAATGACAATGGCTTGAAAAGCGCATTAAAAACAATGATAAAGGTTTACTCTGAATCAACGTCTCCGTATAACACATCAGTGAATTTCAAATAGGATAATTCAATTCCATGGTTGCCCTCTGTCATAGTGGAGTTTGCAACAGAGGATTTGACCTTCGAAGGACTTATTTTTCATAACACAGAGAGCAAAAACCCTCAAGGAGTCTTACGACAGAGACGGAACAAATTATGGAAAATCGGAACGGAAAGTGTATTTTTTAAAACAGAGCAAAAATAATAGGTTTTAATAAGTGTGTTTGCTATGGTTCCTCTATTGGAAGAGAGTGTCGGCTGCACATTTTAAAGGAAAAAAGGATGTTGGAATTTTAGCCGTCCCATTTGAATTTAAATGACAAGGTTCCTTAGTTCTTCTTTTCTTACATTCATGTCTGTGTGGATGAAAAAGTCTTTAGCAGATCCTGGGAGAAGTTTTCTTTCATCTCTGGGAGAGGGGCTGGAATCCCCGGAACAAAACACAGACTGACCCTGAGATTGAAAACCGCTGGCATGTAACGCAGGACATGGTGTAACATTTCCTCTGCAGGTGACAAACTGGGTTTCAGCCTGTCTGCAGATCTCCATTTCAGGCAAACACAGCAGTGACGAGAAGAATTGGAGACACATTGTTTAACTTTCTGCAGCTTTTGCTAAGCAGAATGCTTTCATTACTGTATTATGTGATTGATGACATCTTAAAGAAAAAAAAAAACATCTTGTAGAACATTGTGTTTCTGCGATGTGTCAAATCTGCAGTAAAATGTCTTTCATCTAATTTTTCTGTTCATTTTAGTCCTAAATAGAAGTGCTATGCATGACTAATACACAAGATTATACAGTTAATAAATGCTTCATATTTTAAATCAATTCTTGTCCTATAAGTTTTATCAAATTCTACAATTAAGGGCTTTATGTAACAGAGCATGAAATGTTAATTAACTACAAAGGCAAGTACAGATTTTACAGAAAATAAAAAAACTATCTTCGAGATAATAACAGTTTTTTAATCTGCCTGTGGGTTTTGTCATTTTATGGATGTTTGAAAACTTTTTATGAACTTCTAATGATATCTACGCTCTGCCACATTTAGACCTATTATATCTGAGTAATTAAATGATTATATCAAAGTTTTAGTGAGCGAGATGAGATGTCCTGAACATGTAAACATGAGAGGCAGCAGGGGTGGCCAAAGTTAAACAGAAGCTCCGCGGCGTCCAGTGAGATTCCTCATCAAAGTGGAAATGCAAACAGTCGCTCCAACGGGGAGCTTTCACTTTCTTTCAGAGTCTGCCTTCATAAGCAGCTCCGGCATAATGTGCTTGTAATTACTTTGATGAACGTAATGAACGCTAAAATATACAATCATGTTTTATAATTAGCTTGTTGTGGTGGCGAGAGCCCAAGAGGTTCACAAACGATTAGACCAAATGCTTGATTCTGTTTTCTGTCTGGAAGCTCATCCAATATTTTATGTTGTGGACATTGACTATATGTATGAGAACTGGACCCAGTGAGTGTGACATGAACCGTAGAAAACGTCAATTCAAACTAGAAAAGTTGCATTACCTGCGAAAATGCTAGTGCGAATGCTTTTTGCTGAAAGTAGTTGCTAAAGATGCTGAAAATGGTGAAAAAATGTACTTTAATTGCTGAAAGTATTTGCTGAAAATGTAAAAGCTATTTGCAAAATGTTAAATTTGCTAAAAGACTGGACATTTTGTTATGAAATAGCTCTGAAGTTGACCTAAATTTCTTTAAAATTTGTAGTAAAATTGCTTAAAAATTTCAAATACATGCAAATTTTGCAAAAAATATTTAATGTGTTGCTAAAATATAAACTAAACCCCAAATTAGCCCAAAAAATTTTAGTAGATGCAAAATTAGCCAAAAAAACTATCTTAGTTACTAGCTAAATTCGAAAATAGCCTAAGATTCCTCAGTAAACTAAATTAGCCAAAAATGTTAGTCTGCTGCTAAAATAGAAGCTAAACTCTAAATTAGCCTAAAAAATACCAGTAGATTACAAATTAGCCAAAAACATTAGCATGTTGCTAAAATATTAGGTAAAGTCCAAAATAGTATAAAAAACACCCCCTTAGATCCCAATTTAGCTAGTATAATGCTAATATAAGAGCTCAAAAGGCATTTTTTTTTCATTCAAACAATCAGGGATTAGTAAGTCTGAGTCGACGTTTTAATGATAACAACAGTCCAGTCCTTGCTACTGTCAAACATTTCAACGTTGTACATGAGACCACCTACTTTTATCAAGGCATCTGATTGGTCGCTTGAATAACTTGCACTACAGAAAAAGGATCATGAGTATCGAGAACATGTAAAAAAAGAAAAAAAGTATCAGAGCAAGAATGGTTACTCTGATGAACCCAGACTGAGTCACATCTGTTTATCTCAGAAGTCTATGGGATTTTGGCCTATTGGAGCTTGCAGGTGCTTCCTGTTTGGAACACCAGAGTGGGATGGGGTGGGGGGTGGGGGGGGTCAGTCTGTCCAGTTCTTATACAGTCAATGGTTGTGGAACAATTCAAAACAGTTTCTTCCATTTTAAACTATGATATTTCCTCAATACATTGAAGTTTTTAGATTATTTCTCTTGTCTAGTCAAATTCATTTGTATAGCACATTGCATGTACAAAGATAATTCAAAGTGCCTTACAAAAAACATTGAAAGAAACCATCAAAAGAAATAGTAAAGGTGTGATAATTAAAATAAGATTAAAAGTAAGAACTAAATTTAGAACAAGCATAGATAAACAGTATGGATGTAAACTTTTGAATACATACTAGTCAAATGCAGCTGAAAACAGGTGGGTCTTTAACCTTGATTTAAATTCACCAAATCTTTCAGCTGATCTAAGGTTTCAGGAAGTCTATTCCAGATCTCTGGAGCATAGAAGCTGAACACAGCTTCTCCATGTTAGTTTTGACTCTAGGAACTGATAACAGACCAGATCTGGATGACCGGAGAGGATACTTTGATTATTAGGGCTGTAACGAGTATCCGAGTACTCAGATACTCGGGATCTGCCCCTGAAAACTGCAATGTCCAAGATTGCTGATTTGTGATCTTTATAAATATAATAGTGTGTAGTAAAAATACAGTTCAGGCACAATGTATTTATTTCTCTGAAATGCAGAATAATGTTGGATTTTTAAGTTTTGAAAATAAAAATAAAGTCAAACACACAGTGCTACTGTCAGTGGAAGTAAAACAAATCATCAAAATAAAGTGTCTCTGAAGTTTCCCATTTTCAAAGTAAAACAATCAGGTGTTTTTTTTTTAGTTAAAAAAAAATAGACTGAGATTGCATTTACTGAAAGAAAAACGACTTTACTTTAACCCTTTAACACTGGAATTTTAGTTTTAGTGTTTACATTATTTTCTCTTGGGTAACTCCTCAACCAATGACACAGTTGATGTAATTCAAGCAGATTTTCAAGTGGAGAAAAGCAGTCTTGCAGGGATATGCAGCTCTGCAGAGCAGTGAAGTGCTTTGCACCAATATGCAATACTTTAGAATGTAAAGTGTTGCATAGAGGTGCCAAGAGGCTGATTTATGGTGAACAGTCAAGGATTTACGATGTGTCAAAGAGTATTTGTTAAGACTTAAATATAGTCGACAACTTGAATAAAAATATAACACAAAAAAATTAAGAATATTACAAAAACCTTTTAATTAATAATGTGACGTCATGTGACTGCAAGCACGTAGGAGAAGCTGTATCGGAAGATGTCTTTATAATCTTCATCAAAAGTTGTAATATGATCAGAAATATGATAAAAAAAAAACGTAAGTTTTGTTGATTCTGATCTTCTGTTCTAAATAAAGGTGTAAGTGATGGTGGTTTAACACATAACATTTTCATTTTCATACATCCAGTAAAGAGACAAACATAAAGAAACTCAAAATATATTAAATGGTAAAAATTATCAAAAACAAATTGTCATGCTTGAATTACAAAACGAATCGGATTGCCGCCTAAGTAACGATCCACAAATTTCGTCAAATTATTGTGAAACTGATAACAAAAAGTAAAAGCATAAATGTTCGTTAATCGTCAGGCAGACTGCTGGGATTACACAAGTCGAGCCGCTCCAATCCTCGATCCATCCTCGACTGGTGCCTGTTTTGACAGGCACGCGCTCACTTTTTCTGAAGGCTGCTTATTGTGTGCCATTGGAATTTAAAATGCAAGCAGATTTACAAAACTGCAGCGTTGATAAGTTGCTTCCTGCGCTGAGCCTCAAAGCTGTTGCTGCTTTGTTGTGGTGTAAAATGAAAAATGAACACAGCATGACATAATCCTCATGACTCCAAACCGACTGCGACTGCAAGAATTTGTATGGATGAGATACATGTATATCATCTGGCTCGTGTGGTGGATTGCTCTGAATATTTTTTTTTTTTTTTTTTTGCATGAAGCGCTGATACAGATTTTTCAGGCGGTGCATTGATGAAGATTTCCACCCCAGGAAAAAATATTAGTGGTTTTTATGTCATGTGTGATAGATTATTATGTATATAATATTATTACAAATGTTTAACTGTAACTCAGATATTCTGCTCAGGAAATTCCTTTAGCTAGTACGACAGGATGTAGTCTGCTGTCAAATGTAGAAAAGATGACTAAAAACTGTATATTTTTATCAAATCAAATCAAACTTTATTTATAAAAAAGCGCTTACTTCGCGCAGCTCGAAGCACGTTACATTAAAAACAAAAACATATACAATAAAAGCCAACCCCCCCACCTTCTATCAACACATACAACCCATGATCCCACACGCAATGAATACAATGAAAAATGACTTCTAAAGGAAAATTGTAAAACAATTATGGGCGCATCGAGATTTTAACTGGGGAGTTCTTGAGCTTTACCTTTAAGGTTCGCCCACATATTGTTTTTTTAACTGTTTATCACTGTTGATGGTAAAATAAAAGTTATATAAAATGAATAAATAAATCATTTTAAGAGATAGCTGTTACTAACTTTGATGGATAACTAATCACATAATATCTCTACATTTTTATTTTTTTATGGTAGATTTTGTTTTTTCTATTTGTCATAAAGCATTCAGTACACATTTTAGAACCATCAAACGCAGCCTTTTATTTGTTTAAATGACTTTTTTGACATTTAGGTTGTGGGATAAAAAAAAAAGTCAATCATAATTAAAACACTACTGAGAATGTTTTCTTAAAATAAAAAAAATCGTTATAGAGAGACTTAAAATACACTATCTATAAAACCTTTGATTTTAGGAGCCTCATCAATCTGTTTAAGATTGAGCTCGAACTTTTGATTGACACCTTAGCAGTGAATTCTCAGCGCTAATGTGTTCCAACAACTGTTAGGCTTGTTTGTGCCTCTTATCATTGTGTTGAAAAGGTCAGCAACCCCGACCATCACAAACCTGAAATCTGGCTTCAGATTAGCCCCTCGAAAACCAAATGATGAAACCTTCTTTTCTTCTGTGTACATTCATCAGACATAACTAACAAAGACATAAAAAAACAGTTTGAAGAACTGTGGTCAAACACTGACTAATTCCCTCTTTAAACATTGAGCTATCACTGCTGATTCACAGGGCGCCGACTGACTGACTGACTGATTATTGCGATTAGTGTCAACACCACCAACAGGTCTCATTAAAAATTCTTCACAAAAGCGTTTACATCAGATGAGAAAAACAGCACGTCAAGCCATTAACACCCAGAAAACTCGTTTCACAGCTTCTCAACTTAGAAATGAACGTCCAAACATTTGATAGCCGACGTTAAAGACGACATTTTGAACTCTGCACGACGTGACGTGTACTTTAATAGGATTTATTGGCGGATTTCTCAGTGTGTGACAGTCAAACGGGGTGATGACAGACAGAGGAAAGAGACGAGAAAAGAGGCAGAGTTCAGTCCTAATTTGAGGAAGCACCTCTGGTGAGTGGATTTGGAGGATATCAAAATGAACATCTGTATTGTTCAAAGTGTTATGAGATGGCGAGGGAGTGAAGAGGGCAGAAAGGGATGAGGATTATGATGGAGGAGTGCCTCAGAGTTCACGCCATCTTTCCATGGATTCCTGCAGACATTTCTCCCTTTAAGACTTATATTCACTCCAGTTGCTTTTTGACAGACAGAACAAAGATGACCTAAGAGTCTGCTTAAAATTATTTTGCAACAACCACAAGAGGCTTTTGCAGTAACAATTTAATTTAAAATTTAACATTTTTTCACTATTGCTACAATACTGTTCTTCCAAAGATCTACTGTAGATGCTGACTGCAAAATGGTGGTGGGCGTATCAATCTGATTGTTGCTAGTATCATTAGGAAGTATTGATACTATGAGATCAATACTTTTGATGCTTTTGTTGCAGTTTTTCTATGATGCATCCAAAAAAGAGCTTGAATTTACTTACGAAGTTCATGCAAGTGTAGCTTCCATCCGTCTGCAATGTTGCCTGATTGGGTAAAAAATTGCCCAATTTGAGTAATTATTTTCACTAGTGACTTTGATATTTTATTACTCCCTTAAAAAAAAAAAAAAACCATTTGTGGGGCTGTTATACTTTCATTTTTGTGACATTTTTTTTTTTCAAATTTTGCACTAGTTTCTGGGTTTTTATGATTATTTCTGTATTATGTCATTATCGATATACAGTACATGTTCAGTATTTGATGTATTTTCAGTTATGATTGTTGTTATTAGTTAATTAACATTTATATTTGCTACAAATGTCTGTTCTGTTTTTTATTATGCGCTTAATTGACAAAAAAATGTGTGTATTTCCGAAATTATTCTGTATTCAAACATTTCAAGAAAAAAAGTATGTGGATGGATTTCAGCAATACTGACCCTGTAATTACTTGGTATCGGACCGATACCCTAATTCCCAGTATTGCTCCCCCCTACTACAAAATAGATATTTCTATAAGAGAGATGTCAAGAACGTGAGCTATTTGTGGTATAGAAAATTGTACATGAAATGAGTCATTAATCTATGACGGTTTGACTCTGGGTCAATGGCGTCTTGTGTGCTTGGGACAAACTCAGACCAGTAATGTAAAAACCTCAGAGAGTAGTCGCTGACGGTGGGTAGAGACCAGACCATTCCAAAGCATCACTCCAGGTGGAGTACAGGGGTTGGAAGATGCCCAGCAAACCTTCTAGAATGCAGAGAGACAACTGTTCATAAATTTAAAGGCAAAAATATTGTAGCGTTGGGTTCCGCAAATGTTCTAAATTCTGGAGGTCAGTGAACGCACCAGGCAGAGACACTGCTTGGCCTTGGTTTCTGTCGTTTTCCGTGTTCTCAGGGTTTTGGAGCGATTAGGTTCAGTTATTGGTTGAATATGGGAAATGGGAGGTTTGGTCCTAGATTTTTTTTATTTAAGGAAAGTTTCAGGGCAAGCTGTACGGCGTTGGTTACGGCCTACAGTAACCACCATATAAAAAAGTTTGCATGTCAGGGATGCTACAACATGATTCTGATTGGCTAAGAAGAAAGGCCATTGGTTCAAAGTGAAGTCCTCATTGATAATGTCATACAGTGTGACATAATAACCCAAAGCACCTGTAAATAAGGTAGATCTTCCTTATTGAAACTGTGCCAAAGTTTTACTCTGCAGAACTCCTCAGGCAGATATGCTAGCATTAATTCACTAAGAAACATAATCCAACCATGCTTCTGCAACTTTGAACTAAAAAAACAGCTTGTTTGTTGGTTTTAAAGCAAAATACAAAAACTTAACTTTGACTCTGAATTAATTCAACTATCTGTAGCAAAAACCTTTGAATAAAAAAAAACAAGAACATAACATTCTTTGGACTCAATTTTTAAAAATCATTTGATGAGCTTCACCAAAATGTAATATTTTGTCGTAAAGTGCTCTCTTGTTTACCGTGGGCGATACTTTCCGTAAATAACTCATAATAGGTAAAATTTGTGAATCCATCACAGAACACTTTATATACTTTTCTCAGTCTGACATGAACATATTTATACTTTCTCTCTTTGAGTTAAAAACTCAAAAGTTCAAATCTTTCCCCCCAAAAATCCAGCATTATAGAATGAAATTAAAGATCTGCCCATAATAGAAGATTTATGTAAATGAGACAAACTGAACACATACTGTACAGGAGACAGGCGAGATTGATTGACAACATCTACACCCAATCAGAAGGTAGGACACAATGCACCGTTAAACAAAAAAACAAATAAAAAATGTGAAGGCTGCCAAAGGTGAACGGCAATATTGCGAGGGAACACTGTGATAAAAGAGCATCAGTGCATTTTTATCCTTGCACTGTGCTTGTAAATAATTTTCGTTTTATGGAGTCTTTTTTTCCCCCCTATTTTTTTTAATCAAATTCAAAAACCAGTTTTTTATGGAAAATTGTCTTTTGGAAAATTTTTTTTTAAAAACAAATGAAAACAAATCATCCTCCTCCTGAGACTGCAGAAGTTTTCCATTAAATGAGATCAGATTTCAAAAGCAAAACTGCAGCAATTAGCTTGACAAGTGTCACTACTGGGGAGGCAATGATGCAACCCAGAAGCAAGCATGCCCCCCTGTTTCGACGATGTTTCACATACATAAATTGAAAATGAGCCTTTATTTTTCTAAGAGTAGCGGTTTTACTATTTGATAAGTTACTGTTTGCAGAGAAATATTTGGTTTAGCATCAAATCTGGTGTCATTTTTGAAGAAAAAGCGATATCTAGAAAATCTTTTTGACTTGTAGTGAGTCATTTTTAACTTTCAGTTCTTACTTTTTGACTAAAAAGAGGGAATATTGAAAGCAAGTTCCAATAAACAAAACTTTGAAATCACAACATTTCCATCCTTTTCTGAGGTTTGTGTCATCCTCTCCTCCCATCAGGAGGTTTCTCCGTTCACCACCTCCAAAACCAATAGATCTTTCTCCTCCCGCGCTATCGCTGTCTCTCAGTCCCCGACTCTTCCTCCTTTCACTCCGCCGACGGGCTATAAAATCCCACCACCTCTCTTCATCATCACCACCCCCAACCATGACCCAGTTGCCAGGGGATGAGAGGGTGAGGACTATTGCGAGTACCACAGGGAGGGAGGCAAGATGCTCAGCCTCCCCTGCCCGTCTCCCTTTCAGGCGAGGCTCACACTTGGTTAAGCACAGACACTGACGCTCTTCATAAGCGAGCGGCCGGCGCCGTATTCTGAGTTTTTTGTTGTTGGGATGTTGATTTTTAGGTCAGGGCTAATTGATGTCATATAAGGTTACCAGTATGTGAAAAGGGGGCGGAGATGGGGTTGGGCTCATATTAGGAGGGAAGGGACCCAGGCTCCAACACCTGGAGGAGGAGCAGAGTAAGTATGCTTCTTCTTTAATTCTGTAAGTTCCGTCCTTTTAAAACATTTTTGATGGAAAGCAGCGAAACAACAAATTTTACGAGATTCCATCATTAAAAATTTTCAGGTTTTTCTTCTAGGAATTAAGCTAAATTTAAGGCACAGATGCTTACAAAGAGGCATCGCCTTCCTCACAGATTCCTCCTGTAACATATGGAACCAGTTTTTTACTTGCGTTTCTGCCCTTCGGACACCATTAATGAGGGACTCTGCACTTCCCTGTGTAGAGAAAGGCATTCTCATTGAAAAAAGTGCCTTTCTGAAGAAGCAGAAGAGCGTCTCTCTTAGCCTTCGTCTTCACCAGACAAGCTCACAGGCCGGGAATCTTTTTGATCACTGCTCAAAAAAATGTTTTATTCTTCTGTACTGAGATGTTTTCATTATGTCTTGTGATGGAGCTTTTTCAAATCCAGAGGCCCGAACTGGGGTGCACTGTCTCAACTCTTTGGAATTTATAGTTTATTTATCTTTCGTGGCTGTGCGCATTCATACCCCTCACAAGTAAGTTTAAAACGTTTTTTGTACGAAAGCTTGCAGTCTGGTAAAGATTAGTGCATGAAACAATAAACATGTCTGATAAATCTTTGTGGGTGGACTCGATGCAAAGTCAGTCAAAGTTTCTGCTCAGAAAGAAAATGTTGATAAGCGCTCCGTATGCGGCTGCCTGGGGTTTGTACATGATTAGAACATCTCTGCGCGAAGCAAATCCAATGTTTTAGACAAGAGTATGACAGTATGAAACTCGTGAAGTAGCGGCTGGTCCTCCTTTCTGAACTAGAAGAGTCGAGTTAGCTGACTTTGTGTAAAATTTCTCAAACATTTTTTTATGCTCTCCTATTTCAAGCAGGAAGAATTCGGATTTGTATCTGCATGTTACGATCCAGAGGCTTGTAACGGACAGATGTTTGTGTGTGTGAAGAACATCAGCGAGAACGCCACTGGCAGAACAGACGGAGGAGAGCTCGTGTACTCCTCTGAAACATTCAGTAGAACTTTTATTAACTCTTTAACACCGGAGTGCCAGTGTTTATTTTCTTTCATTTACTGTAAATAGGAGAAAAACGTGAGCCGCTTTTCTCCTTCAGAATCTGGAATTACGTTGATTGACGGTTTAAAAGTTACAGTATGTTAAAGATTTTGTGTTTAAGGTGTTCAGGTGCTACAGAACTGCAAAAACTGACTCTTAAGAAAGTGGAAAGATCATTTTTACAAGTAAAATTGTCTTATTTTCTACATTGCAAGAACAATGATCTAATCATTGAAGTTTTTCATAAGAAAAAAGAATCTTGGTTTGAGTTTCCTGACTGGAAGATAAGAATTCTTGGTAAAATCTGTTTCTCTTACCCTATTGGTAGATTCTAAATCTTATTATAAGAACATCTACCAATTTAGTACACTGTAAAAAGTGAAATAGTGGATCAATTAACAAATGTTCTGTCATGTAACATGACTGAGGACTTCATCACCACTCGTCTCTCAGCTCTATCTGAATGAACTCTATTTAAATACGTTGTTGTAGAAGCTAATTTTTCTTTAACAGTTCTGGTATCGCCTGTTCGTCCTGGGATAGGATCTCTCCTTCATGTGGGCATCCCTAAGGTTTCTTCTTTTTTCCCGACTCAGTTTTTTTTAGGAGTTTTTCTTACCGGGAGGGAGGGTCTAAGGGCAAGAGAACCAGTTTTATTTAGTCTTTGTCTTTGGCTATTGTTCTTATTTTATGACTTATTTTCTGCATCTGTAAAATTACCTGCATGAAGCCCAATGAGGCAAATTTTCTTTGTGATGTTGAGCTATATGAATAAAATTGAATTGAATTTTTGTATCAAAAATACATTTTAAGATGAGTAAAGTTTTAACTTGATTAAAACAAATTAATTTAAACAGAGCTTTTGTGAATTGATTCAATGTTTCACTTTTTTGTGTAGTAACTTTTTAAGTATTTCTATGGGGCATGTTTTTGCAGTTTATAACAGTGCCGTAAGAATTAGTTTAATCACATTTAGAAGAAGATAGAAGTCTATCACTGTAGTCTTCTATATTTTTAACTATCTGTACAAATATACAAGAATATGAAATTCTCCTGTTAATTATGACTTTCTCAAGTTTCATTTGTTACTGTTTTGTTTGTGTTATGCATATTTCACTGAAAGCTCATAAAACCTAATTTCTGAAAGTAAAATACGCAAAATATTTCAACATGACTTAAAATATTACTAAAACACTCTTGAGAACTTTTCCTTTTTTTTCGTCCTCTAAAGATTAGAAATCTGGGATCATTTTTAATCATAATCAAATCAGATCAAAATATATTCAATTTATATGCCTCCTTAACATAACATCAGCCAAACAAGGTGTATTAAAACTAATAGGAGAAAACTATTAAAAAATAAAATATGAAAAAATATGTAAAATAATTGGAATAGTAAAATAATAATAATGAAAATAGTGAAAACCCCAAGTAGACATCCTCAGAGCAGAATCTCATTTCTGTGTCAAAAACTTGGTTATAAAAATTAGTTTTTAGAAGTTTAAAAAAACACCCAGTTAAATAAATTCATAAATATTAATTTACAGTCAATTTTCCGTGTCCTTAAGGTTTTTTTTTAGCATAAAATAGAGTTCACGATTACAAATTAGATTAAAAAAAACATGAATATTACACAGAAATTCTGCTTTTTTGCAGCCCCCAGTGATGATTTTTAATTCTTATAAAAGTCTTATTTTTTTTTTACATACTGGTTTTTCCTTAGAATAAATAAGATTCTTAATATATGCCTTGAATTCTTTACCCTACAACAACAAAAGTATCCCTAATTAACCGGTTTAAAATGTATTTCTTAAAAGTTCTCAAAAAATAAAAAAAGACTATATTAAAAAAAACAACAACTTTTTTTTAAATTAAACAATCTTTGTTTTCACAGGAAATATCTGTTTGTATCAATCAGAAAAATCTGCCAACCACAGGAGAAAACCTCAATCGTATAAAAGTAAATGAGGAGTGTTTTGGAGGCATCGGTCCAACAGCGCATCAGTATGAGCGGTGACTGAATCAATCTTGGCTGAAGAAGGTGCTGACGTGCTCTTTCACTGGATCGGCTTCACATTCTTTACCATCCGTCTCTAAATATAGAGCAATAGGTTTCATAACATCATGGATGCAAAAAGAAGCTACGATAAATTTAATCAGTCTGCAAATATAGATATTTGTATGCCTCACTTGACTCAACTTCAACTTGGGGCAATTAAATCCATTAGACTTGCATGCATTCATCATAGTCCTATTTTTTTTTTTCTTATTTACAGTACATTTAGTTTTCCAGTTGCCCTTAGCCTGTTCCTTCTGACATGAACAAAGCTCTGTGTGTGCATGTCTGCTTGTGTGGATGCCTTCAAATACCAACCGGGGCTACATTAGCGTTTATGTGGACGATTAAGTGCAAAGAACATAAGGTTCTTTATTTCCAGGCGGTCACGATGATGACCTCTGATCTCCATTAGTCATATTTTTTTAGTTTTCTTTTTTCAGGCTTTTACTATCAAAACATATGTATGGCTGGTAACAAAAACTCATCAAATGGGATTAAAACTCAGTAAAATCTCAATTTTTTTTGTTGTAAAATCGGAGTAAAAAATACAGGATAAACTTGGAAAATTGGACCTTAATCTGTAGCAGCATAGAAGTCTCCTTGATGACAAAAAACTCAAGTTGGGGTTATGTAATTGTGTCCTAACATACCTGCAGTCACACAGATCAGCGATTGTCTCATCACAACTGCACTCTCCAGGTGTTGCCACACGTGCGTGTAACCCTGCAGCCGGAGCGCCATGTCCTCCTCATGAGTCACCGCGGTGAATGAGGAGCGCCTAAACTAACCCTGACTTCCTCCTCCTCCTCCTGTTGAAGAAGGGAGATTGCGGCTTCGGCCTTCGTGCTTGCTGAGGTTCCTGCACATGTCAGGAGTGAGAGTGGATTGTCCCATCTGGGAGTCTGTCTGTGAACTACATCTGGCGGCGACTCTCTGTGGGTCCTGAGGGATGAAGCCCAGCGAACGAGGGGATTCCCGCAGTCATGCTGACTGTCATCGGAGCGTTGTCTGTTTGACTCAGTGCGTGAGATCCTGATGTGGAGATTTTCCCCCTCAGCAGTTCATCTTATTGCCCTTCAACCCTGTACAGTTTGTGTTTGAGCTCAGCTGTATGAGGACGACTTGACGGCCTGTTACTGCCCACTGCATTGCACTGAGAGCGCAGTTTTCTTTTCAACATCCAGTCTGATTATTGCTTTGATCTTTTTTAAAAAAGACTTTTACAGTAGTTATGATTATGTTGTTGGTGAGAGCTCTCTGTTTACATCCTCTTCTGCTAGCTTACAGACCCTCACAACCCCAATAATATTACCGGTGCGACAGAAATGGCGACCATTATTAGAGCTAATGTACAGTTTTGAGCCAGCTCAAACAAGGAAAACAAAAATGTGCATGGATCTAGTCGTCTTCAAGTGGATGGATGAGAATGGAGAGGAGAAAGGGGCTTGTAACCCATCCTATGTAACAAATACCTATTTATTTATATATCAAAGCATATTCATTTGTCTGCTCCTGATTCATAACAACTTGAGTTGAGGAAAAATCTAATTAATTTTTCTATACCGTATCTTTCTGAGTGTTTTCTGCATGGTTTGACTAGGGGTGCGACTTAGGGCTGGGTTGAAAAGAAGACCCATTAGCTTGATGCTAACCTTCGATAGAATTTCCCATAGGGCGGCTAAGTAACTAACGTTGGGTTGACCAAAAAAATGCATTGACGACTAAATGACGATCTTTATTTATTTATAGGCATTAATTTCCCAAACTTTTTGGAGGAAATATTTTTTTTAGTAACTATTTGTAATCTAAAACTTATTTTTTCCTCTTACTGTTGTCTTCTTCTTGAATTAGGTGCACTTTTATAGCACGATCGCCACCTAGTGGCCGAACTGTAACGTCTTCCAGGAGAAGCAGAACAATGTTTATAATGTTAGTGATCTGAACGTTTTTGTTAGAACTTCTCCTTTTGAGAATCCATGTAACACTGTATGATATTAACAATCTCAGTATTTTACTAATACATTTTACAATATGTGAACTGTATCAGATTAATATGAATATATTCTATAAATTGTAGATTTTGAATGTATTTCTAAACAAATGTGTATAAATTTGTAAACTTTAAATTGAATTGAAGAATTGGAAAAAATCGAATCGATTCAGGCTCTTGTGAATCAAATCGAATCGTTTCTGGAAATTATAATCGATACCCAACCCTGGTGTGACTTATATGTGATTTTTTTATGGTTCAGTATTTGGTAGAATTGTGTCCCAAAGGATGAATAATTCAACAGATTTTTTTATTTAAAGTGATATAAAAAGTTAACTTTTTAGCATTTCCTTCGTGATTTGGTTGCCTGAATGAATATTTATATGTTGTGTTAATTTACTAGATTCCTCCAGTGTTTCATGAAGCTAAATTAGCATAAATCTGTTAGGGTAGTGAAGTGTACATACATTCAGTCTATTTTTATTTTTTTTTCATGTAATTTATTGTGTCAGATATTACATGCATTACAACAAACATCAGCACATTTCTTGACAAAGGATTGATATATTAGTTGTTTCCTAGCTAAATGGTTGCATCAGGTCCATCTATGCGTGAATAAGTCTATTTTTATTTGGAGTTTTGCAGTTAGCTGCTCTGTAATATAAACTAGTTTAAGGGTCTCCATTCATTTCTTGTTGAAGAAGTGGGTTTCCTTCATTTACCGATTATGCATTTCTGTGCATCAAGCAAAATAATGTGTGGTATATGTTGGTGATATTGGTCACCCAATGCATAAAACAAATAGTAATGTATATGCTGAAAGTTTAAAGAGTGAAAAAATTTTATTTTTTTGCGTCGTACAGAGAAACAAAGTCTATTTTGCGTCACACATCACAATAGCTCCATGTGCTAGAATTAGTTCCTTACTTTCCAGACTTTTAGCTCCTACAGCCCATCATGCCACAGTTTCTCCAACATAGTGAGGAAATGGTTTTATAGACTAATGAACTTTTCAATGGCGTTCTGAAATATTTCATTTTAATCTTCCAGTCAAATTCCTTCCATAAATTAATATTGATACACGTGAAGTCTGTTATTTTTATATCTATTCTGTTTTTATGATTCGCCTTTCAAGACTAAATGTCCATTTAATGTTGTTGGAGGGACTGATGGCACAGAAGTCAGCCTGCGCTAATTTTCCATAAACCCTTTGTGTACACTCTCTCCCGTTAGCTTATAGCGCCTCACATCCTCAAGCTAACATTAGCGTAGCAAAAAAAACCCCATCAAGCAATATCGGAGCTATCCATGTCAAGTTATCCTGCCAGAAAACATGGAAATAGAGTAAAAACTAAAAATACCATTAACTTTGAATTGACTACAAGATCAGCCGAAACGTTCTCTATTGGAAGTAAAGTCACTCAGATCTTCTTAAAATGTTCCACTCTTGTTTTTCCAGCTATAATTGTAGCACAGCGGTAAACAGGCATATTGACATATCCAAAATGGCGTCCAACTTTGTAACAAGCTAGCGTAAGTTTGGCACTCTTTCCACAAATCTGCTGTTCATTCTTCATATTGACGTAGCAGACAGAGCGGCCTGCGTGCTGTGTCTGTGAGATGCTGTTCAGAAGTGACTCATATTGGAAAGTTAATGCACAGAGTCAGCTTCTTACCCCAAACTGCCCCACCAGCTCCCACAGACATAAATAGGATGAGAAGGCACAATGCCAGACTATATGTTACTGAGAAAGCAGGTGCATTAAAGCGCCAGTTTGGAGGGAAAATAAAGTCCAAACTACCCAAGAGGCAACAAGGTTTCCCCCAAAACGGAGATGGAGCGACTTAAATAATTGTTTCTATAAATCAAGTTACATTACATAACATTATTTAGATAAATATAGCCTTTCTTTTCTTTTTTTATTGTCAACTTGACTTTACTTTGTACTGAGAGACTTTATTCAGAATTAATGATGGTCAAATCAATTCTATCAAGAACCTTTGACTGGATTGACCTGTGACTTATATATAAATGATTGACTTTATAGGCTGGATTTTTAAGGATTTATGTTTACTATTAATGTAAATGTGTGTAATTATTATGCATATTACCTTAATAACTAGGGGCTGGTTAGTATGAATTTGAATTTAACTTCCGTTTACATTAAGGTGAAGAATATTGTTTTCCATTATGGTATTGTTTGCGGTCATATTGAGTAGATTATCACCTGGTGGATCATATGTTTGTGGGCGGAGACTTTTTTTTTTTTTGGATTATAACTCACCTGTTGATTTGAGTAAGAGGGTAGAAAGTGAGCTGGGTTTACACATATTTTGTTTATTGCTTTTTGTGCGTCATAATAAGCCAGAGTCATCTTAAATTGATTTAATTACCTTCTTTGTCATTAATAAAAGGTTCAAAGAATGACTTAATTCAAGTCCCGTCGTTTAACGCGTCACACAATAACCATTTATTTTTTGCTATAGTTGCTACAGATGAACTTCAGTGAAAATTGTGTTTTTAATATGTTCTATTGAACATCTATAAAAGATTAAGATTAAAACAGCATTTCTGAGTATTTTTTTTTAAAATAATTGTGAATCAGGAGCAGACAAAAAAAATGCAGTTAAAAAAGCTTACGAACAAATTATAATCGGCAGGCTCTAAGCTCCCTGCTCCGCTCCATTCCAATGCATCCACTTGCAGCCAAATAGATCCATGAACGTCTTCTGCTCAGAACTCAGGGGGTGTTTTCTGATAAAGTAGCACCGCTTTGCAGAAACTATGTCCTCAAAAAATTACGTTTATTTTAGAATTTTGCCTTAAAACGTTATAATCGTAAATAAAAACTACTTGGATTGCTTTTAAAAAGGTTCAACAAATGATTGCTGTTGGAGTCAGAACGTAGAAACTATCAAGAATTTTTTGTTTTGCATTTGATGTTGAGGCATTATCAAGAACAGCTATGGAGCCCATGAGGAGTTGTGAAGCCAGAGACGTGCGATGATGTAACGTGGGAAACTCAGGAGGAGCTGGGCTACGAAGAGGCGCTGCTGTGGCTCACGCTTTCGGGGACCTCTGTGTTTGCTCTGGCCATGTGCTGCTTACTCATACGTGTCGGTCACAGACACAGTCAGAGCCGCTCTCGCAAGGACTTCACTGCACACTCGTTTTTGCCAGATTGCACTCAGTTAAGGCTGCTGCGCGGTCACATGCTCGAGCAAGCATGCTCCCTCAGAATTCCTCACATCTACCTTCTCAGGCATGTCCTTTTATGGTCAAAGGGATCAATACTTGTGTTAGACTGCAAGTGCTATTTAAAACACTCTGCTAGCAGAGACACAAAGCAGGAGGCTGGGAGGTTCTGCTGCAAATAGATTTCCCCTTTGATTGTATTCCTTAGCTCAAAATCCAAAGCTAACGTTCTTAGTGTAATTTAACAAAAAACTCACAGTGTCTTTGTGAGGAGCAAAGTTCTGTGGGGGTGCCATATTTATCCCCAAAGCTGCCCCGAGGGACAGCCGGATCTGGGTTCAGCTCCACTGCCTGAGCTAATGTGGCTCTGCTGTCTGCAATCCTGCTTGAACGCTTTGTGCCCGGCCACCTGCTGATTCTGCTGGTGTGGTTGGACTGCCGGGAGCCAAGACCTAACCTACATAGGCAACACGTCCCTCCTCCAAAGAGCTGCGCGAGCTCACAGCGGACGGAGCACATGGCCGTTCACCTCCCAACCAGAACAAACCAGCGGAAGTTACCACAATCCTGAAAACTGCACCTCACACAGAAGAAGAAGGCTCACTAAGAGGATTTATTTCCCCTAAAAGAGATAGGCTGTTAAATAAAATGAGTGTGTGTGTTTGGTGATAGCAAATTCCCCCATTTGGATTATTTCGCCTCCTTCTCCGTGCGGCTTGATGGTATTTTTTTTTAATACTGATATCCTCTTTCAAGCCTGTTTGCTCTTCTAATTCCCTAAAAAGCCCAAAGTTGACAGCAACCTCACTCAGTTATGAGCTGATTTCAGCTTCAGCTGCATGGAGCAACGGAGCAAATTACGGACCTATCGATTGGCTCGACTTAAAGAGCAACATTTTAATTAAAAGAGTCTTTGTGTCACTCTCTTTTACATCTTCTCTCTGAACTTGCAGAACTGTGTCTGTTTCCAGTGGGATTAAAGTCTTACTGAGGAACATTTGGATAAGTCTTTCTGAGCCAAAATGTTTCCAGTAATGGAAATGAAGTCTCATTCTTTGTTCTTCTTTCTTTGCAGAGTCTGTGAGCAGGTGACAGAGGGACACTGTCTGCCCCACTGTCCAGCGACACCATGAGCTGGAGCTTCCTCACGCGGCTGCTGGAGGAGATCCACAACCACTCCACCTTCGTGGGGAAGCTGTGGCTCACTGTGCTCATCGTCTTCCGCATTGTTCTCACCGCCGTCGGAGGGGAGTCCATCTACTACGACGAACAGAGCAAGTTTGTCTGCAACTCGGGCCAGCCGGGCTGTGAGAATGTCTGCTACGACGCCTTCGCCCCCCTGTCTCACGTTCGTTTCTGGGTCTTTCAAATCATCCTGGTGGCGATGCCTTCTCTCATGTACATGGGCTACGCCATCAACAAAATCGCGCGGTTAGAAGAAGCGAAAGGGGGATCGGCAGCGGTCAGAACTGGAGGTGGAGGCTACACGCACAGAAAACCCAGGAAAATCTGCTTTGGAGCGAATCAGCACAGAGGCATTGAGGAGACGGAGGGAGATCAGGAGGATGATCCCATGATCTATGAGGTGCCAGAGATCGAGCCGCCGAAACGGCCACGGGATCCGCTGCAGCCCACACCCAGACCCAAAATCCGGCACGATGGGCGTAAGCGCATTCGTGACGAAGGGCTGATGCGGGTCTACGTGCTGCAGCTGGTGACGCGAACTGTGCTGGAGGCCGGCTTCCTCACAGGTCAATACCTGCTGTATGGCTTCCGTGTTAAACCCGTGTTTGTGTGCTCGGGGAAGCCTTGTCCGCACAGCGTTGACTGCTTTGTGTCGCGGCCTACGGAGAAAACCATCTTCCTGCGCATCATGTATGGCGTCACCGTCCTTTGCCTCACTCTAAACGTCTGGGAGATGCTCCACTTAGGGATCGGCTCCATTTATGATATTCTTCGGCGGAGGCGTTGTCCTCCTCAGGAAGATGAGTACCAGCTGGGCTTGTTGGGAACAAATGGTGCTGGGGAGGGCTCCGTTGTTGGGACAGGGCCTGAGGCAGGATCTGAGGAAGGAGTGGGCGGCGAGGGCGCAGCCGATTACGTTGGCTACCCCTTCTCGTGGAACACGCCGTCGGCTCCACCGGGCTACAACATCGTCGTGAAGCCCGAGCAGATGCCGTACACGGACTTGAGCAACGCCAAGATGGCGTGCAAGCAGAACAGGGCTAACATTGCTCAGGAGGAGCAGCAGCAGTTCGGTAGCAACGAGGACAATTTCCCCACGGGGGGAGAAGCTCGCGTGGCTCTCAACAAGGACATGATCCAACAGGCTCACGAACAACTGGAAGCAGCGATCCAAGCCTACAGTCAACAGCACCGAGCGGAGGAGCAGCTCGGAGACAACCAAGACGACAAGCCCCAGAGTAACATTATCCAGGCTCAACCGCAGCCGCATTCTCAGCCTCAGAAAGAACGTAAGCATAGAGTCAAGCATGCGAAAGGAGGCAGCAGTGGAGGAGGCAGCAGCAGCAACAGCAGCAGCAGCAAATCAGTGGAGGGAAAACCCTCTGTATGGATTTAACCCCGAAACGTAGAAGGATTGAGGGGCTGGGATAGCACCACTGTGCCTTAAAGAATCCTGCAGGCTGGAGAAGATGTGAAAAAAGGTGTGTAACAACATGAACATGTGATGCAGCAGCTGACAAGCTCTTTGTCTGGGCTATCACTGTCTAACTTGAAAAAAAAATCACACCGATGATGTTAGTCTAGAGTCTGTCGTTTACATGTCTTGTCTGTTGAAGACCTCAAGTAGATCACTGACATCCTTTGTCTTCTTGTTACGCATTTCCTAGTTAATCAGCTTTGGAAAAATAAGGAGGTTTCTAGAAATTAGATTGAACCCAAATCTGACTTTTCCTTTCCTAATTGTCTTGACAAATAAAATACAAACAAAAAAAGTGGTCCCTAATGATGAGCTGAAGCAATGATTGCATCGTGAAATTCTACTATTGTAAAGACGGGAAGTGCAGTTTGATGGCTGTGTGTGACTTTCTGCTTCGCAGAGAGCATCATCGTCTTTTGTCGGTTCTGTTTCTGCTTTTCCACAGCACCTTTACAACCGAAACTGCATTTTTCCGATGACACCAGCTGCTACTCAGGAACCGCTGAGTACGGCGGGTGGATCTCAAAACAATTCCCAGAAACATTTTTAGGAGCAAAGTTTGTATACATTTTTATTATTCAACTGCTCAGTTCCTCTTTGGCTCCTTGTGGCTCTGGGACTTGAGGAATCAGTGCTCCATCTGCCTTGCCGTTGACTGCCCCCTGGTGGTTTCTTCATTGTCCGCGGAGTAGATGCCAATACTACCTACATCCTTAACCAGCTGAACCCTAATTCTTCTTTTTCTAATGACTATGTCTCGCCTATGTCTTCCCAAGCTTGGTGTTAGACTCGCACGGTGTCACGTCGCCACCTTGTGATGGAAGCGGTTCCATATCACTCTGCTATAACAAAGTGAGACCAAACACTGTTTGTGAGATGCAAGCGTCAGTGCCAAGATTTTACACCAGGCTGCTATTGAAGCTTGGTTGTTTGCAGCTTTGGAATAATGTGGCCATCTTACTCCAGCCATGGAACTATGCCTACGTGAGACAAACGGTTTTGTAAAAACCTTTTTTTAATGACAAGTGTTGCTTTTTTTGGAATGGGATTTTCAATTTAAAAAAAGAAGAACTCCAAAATGGAGTCGGTTTTTACGTTCGAATCAGTGTTTTGTATAAAAGCACTGTTTTTGAATTTTTGTAAAGTGAAGTAGCGATCTTTGAAACATTGAGTTACCTGTATGTGTATTTATAGTAGTTGTGATTTGAATTGCCTTCCATTTGTTTAAAAAGGGAATTATTTTTATAACGTGTGGGGGGAAAATGTCCTTCTTTTCCTTGTTTGTTCAAGTATGTTTGTTCAATAATTGATGTGAGTGGAAGATTCACCATAAAGAAGAGTCTGATTAAAATCACATTTGTGAGGTTTTTTTTTTTTTTTTTTTTTTTTTTTAGGGCGTGAGGCTGGTGTAAAAACCCAGAGAGGCCGCCAGCAGCAGGCAGGCGTAAATCACCTGCAGTGGTTTATATAGCTGTCACCAAACCGCAGATTGACACTCATTATACAGATGTCACTATGATTTCTACAGGCCACAAGTTATTTTACGGTTGTTTGCTCAAACATTGTCACTCTTTTTTCCCCGAGAGGCCAATCAATCCTTATTAACGTCTTCCCCATAAAGTGAAGTATCTGTTTTAGTGGAAGGACTACAGGAAGACGTCGAACTCGTGTTGCCAAAAATTTGAATGATTCCTTGTTATGATAAAAATAAGGGTTTTTTGAAGGAAAGAAAGGCATGGTTTTGTACTTTTATGGCATGTTCTCCGAAAACAAAAAGAAAGCATACTGAACTTGTGGTATTAATATGGGTCAAATCAGTTTTTTAAATTTCTTTTTTTTTTTCTGGCAAAAAAAAAAAAAAAAACAACCAGAATCATGTCATGTTGTCTGCTACGTATCTGTTCTTGTTTGAGGATTTTATAATGGGATGCCGATTGGAATATTTCCAAATCTACAGATTTATCACTTTATGATGTGTACTCTGTTTGAGTTTGACAGGTGTTTGCGAGGAAAGTCAAATTTGCTGAGTATATGAGACCTGCCTGGTTATTAGCTTTTTGTTATTTTGTGAAGATTTGCAAATTTACAGAAACCATAAGAAGTAATGGAGACGTTTTTGGGAAATGATGTAAAAATGTTACGTTGATGGATATGAATGTAGGAGAAAAGGCCAATGTAGACTGTAGGATTCAAATGTTTCCAGATCCACTTCCTGAAGAGAAGGCTGTGATGTTTCGTTTTTTCCTAAACCCTTGAACACAACAAATATAAAACAATTGCTTTGGGATTAAACTATTGACTAAACATGAGAGCTGGACTGAGTGACCCCTCCTCCTTGGCGTTCCAAAAAGGAAGTATCTGCTAGCTCCAAGACGTTGAAATCCCCATAGACTTCTATAGAGAAATAAACGGCTTTTATTCAGTCATTCTATTGGTCAGATTCCTTAACTAGGGCTCAGTATTGATGATAATTATCAGATTTGATTAAATTTACCAGAGTCTAGATTGATTTCAATCAACTCAATTCATTTTTCAGTTTACACATTTAGACACATTTGTTTAGAAATTTTAATCTATATGTTTTGAATGTATCTGTATTATTATTACACAGTTCACAGACTGTAAAATGTATTAGTGAAACAATGAGATTGTTAATAGCATACAGTGTTACATGACTTCTGACAGGAGAAGCTCTAACTAAAATGTTTAGATCATTTACATTGGAAACATTGTTCTGCCTCTCCTGGAGGGCGTTCGAAGTTTGGCCACTAGGTGGAGCTTTCACTATAGCAGGACACTTTTTTTTTTCAAGAAGAATAAACTAAGAATGCACCACAAAAGGTAACTTAAAATAGTTTCCTTAAGAGTTTGAAAAATTCATGCCAGTGAGTTTATAAAGATGTTCATTTAGTCATCAATATATGTTTACTTCGACTGGGGGTTAGCATCAAGCTAGCGGAGGTTAGCTTTTTGTGCAAGATCAAACTCAATTTTTTTGGATTGATTATTGATCTATTAAGCTTAAATTGATTCCAGTCGATAAATTGATTTTATCAACCCAGCCCTACTTTAATCATGTTCTTGCTAATGTTAATATTTTACAATATTTTTTTCTGTAGTGTAAGTTAATGAAGTTATAAACTGGCGAATCAGAAGCTTCAATAAAAGCTCCAAACGTCTCCAGAGCCCACTTTCGAGTGGTAAGGGTGTGGACTTCCCTCATTCTCACTCCTGATTGGTGAGAGTGGTTGGCATAGAAACGCTGACTCATGCCGACTCTGACCGGTGTCGTCCGGCTCCAACATGGGGGTGTCCATACCGCAGAGAAATGTGAAAGAAATCTCGAAGCAAAACGTTTTTTTTAGATGACATTACACAAACTCGCTCCAGTTCTCATATACAGTCGATGGATTAAATGTTTGCCTTCTTTCAAGCTCACCTGATGTGGTACAAGTCACACTGTGACACTAGGGGAAGCCACAGGAAGCAGATCTTTTTGACTGAGTGGAGAACACTTCATATATATGTCAAAACAGATGGCAAAAATTGAAACTTCTCTAATATTTCTGATTCTGTGACTTAAATAAAAGACAAGTAGTTTGGTCATTTTCTCAAGAACAACCTTTTGCCAACACAATGTGACTGAATGACAACATTGTGCAGGGCAGGAATCAACATTTTGCACAGCTCCATTTTTGCAAACATTATTGCACAACGTATTGTACTTCTGTGATTTTTCTTTGAACCGTTCATGGAGGATGACTACCATCCTCAGCATCTGTCCGTCCCGTTAGAACAGTGTCTGTGTTCAGGTGTGAGACCGCAGCCAAGCTGTGATGTTTCCCTACATGTTTCCTGTAGCCAGTCATGTGGAATGTGACAAAAAAAAAACAGTTACAAATAGCAACTCTTGAGTCATTCTTGTACTCGTTGGTTTGTGTGTCTTTCTATGCCTTTTGTAAAAAAAAAAAAAAAACATACATTTCTTTGAGTGCCGTTCTGGTATCATCTGGCCAAGATTTTTTCATATTCTCTAATGAGTACAACAGATTTGCATGTGAAAAAGGAAGTATTTTCCTACAAAAATAAATAAAAATGCGTTCGCAATGAAGAAGTCTCAGGAGTTTTCATTTTTTTCTGCCAATGAAAAAATAAAATTAAAGTCTTTTTAGCTTTTGTCCGCATAATAAACTTAACTAGGTTTGATTGACGGAAGAACTTGGTTTGCTGTTTCACTTTGCAAAAGGTCACAATAATGTGGGAAAAAACCCTCATAGTATCAGCAAAATAAAGCTCTGTTTGTCCTTCTTTTGTCCAGTCTTCTTGAAGATCACATCCAAACCGCCTGGAGAATTTCAAACAAAAGTGAACACACGCACAGAGAGTTTCTTTAGGAAAAAAAAAAAAAAAGCTCTACAGACAGATACGCCTGTGGGAACAACTGGAGTGCTGCAGCTGAATGTACAAAGGGTCACTACTGGTATGAGAGAACTTCCAGAAGCAAAATCTGAGATGAAAACCTGTGGCAGCTACATTTTTAGAGAATGCCTGCCTCCAAAAAGAGACGAGCGTTCATCCAGTATATCTACTCATAATGCACTGACCCCATGAGAGGAGCTTTTATGCACACAGGGAGTCATTATAAGCCGACAGATAGAGCACTATAGCTGTGAACAGAATCCATACAGTTTACAAAAGTAACACGTAACTGTACATATAGCTGCACTTGAAGAAAAAAAAGACAAAAATATCTTCTGAAAACTTTCTTTGCAAAAAAGATCTGCCCATAAAAATTTTTTATGATAAAAAAAACCCACTCTGATGATAATTGTGTTTTTGGTGTTTTTAATGTGTTCTTGTGGCATTTTTATGTTTATGGAGGACATATGTAAAAAACTTAAAGCTCCAAATTGCATTTTTAAGTATTTCTGAATTCAAATTGTTGTTCAAATATTGTTTGATAAAGAGCTAATTTGTTAAGTAGAAAATACACTCCCTGCTGCTCTCCATTCTGATGAATTCACTTGTAGATCCATATATGTCTTCATTTTTCTCATCTGAAAAATTAGAAGAAAAAAAAACGGCACCCATAATGTATGTTTGGGGGCTGTAAGCTTGCAGGAGAGTGTGTAAACTGAGAGCTCTCACTTACTGGTGTATATTTATATAAACTAGTGGTGTGTAATTTTTCCCTCTCTTACCATTCATCTCAATACATGGTCCACAAATCGATATATATCTGTGGTTTTCAAAGGATACTGCAGTTGCTCGATCAATTTTCAAAATGTATCTATTTTTTACATCCTTAACCATTACTGCTATTACTCCCACTACCTGATTGATTTTTCGATACGTATCTAATATCTTTTACATCCCCTAGTATAAACCCCTTCTCCATTTGAGGTTAAACTTTATTTATTTTAACCCTTTAACACCTGAGGCGTCGCCGGTGACGATTGAATCCAAAATCTTTAGCACGATCAACACAATTCCAGTAGATTCAGAATCTACTGGAATTGTTTTAATCGTATTAAAGGTTGAAAAATCACATTAAATCAAAGAATGTAAACACTGGAGCTCCAGTCTTAAATTGTTAACTATGTTTTGTATAAATTTTTTGTCGGACCAGACGAATAAAATGAAGGGAGAAGGAGAGAGTGGGATGTTAGAGATGGCGGGGATAAGAATCTGCATATCCTTCGTTCATCCGTTCTTCTATTTAAAATCAAAAACGAAAAACAATTTGTTTTTCAACTTAAAATCCAAAATGAAAAGAACAAACCGTTTTTCATTTTTTGATTTTATTTTGAAAAACGACTGATATCCACGGATAGAATTCGTTTTTCTCATTTTTTTTATTTGAAGTTGAAAACAAAAAAAAAACAATCATTATTCTTTTTTTTTTTTGTTTGTTCTCTGATTTTAATGAATGATACATGGATTGATAAGGGTATGAGGGGGGGGATTAAAGAATTTAGAGGGGCCAGCATAACAAAGCAACAAGTTTCCAGAAGCTAATAATCATTACAGTCAGGTGTAGATGTTGTTTAAAAAAGTTGGGCCGGTCCACAGGCATATTGAAATATTACAAACATACCTGTCGGCTCCATAAATCTTCACGCGCATGTCGACACGCATACAAACAAACACGTCAGTCATATCAGTCTAACATGCATATTATTTGTGTAAATTAGAGTTGGCACCTGTGATCAGGTGAGTGTTTTACTGTGGTGGAAGATGAAATGTAAAAAAGAAGGGGGTTACCTCCCCCCTCCACCACCAAGACCCCTGCTGAAAGAGAGCACCTGGCTGCACGGGATAGCTATCCCGTGCAGCCAGGTTAAGCTAGATTAACCCTTTAACTGCCTGCTCTACCAAACGGTGGGGCACATTTGGAAGAGATGTTTTTAAAAATAATGATTGAGTGTATTACTTCCCAAGGTACGGAGCCCCTAAAGGGACATTAAAAAAAAAGAGAAGTCAACTTTTTTTTTCTTTCAAAAATTGAAGAAAATAATTGTAGTTACCAACTGGTGCACACCAGTTAGTGACTAAACTTTTTTTACTTTAATTTTAGATTTTTTTTTCAGTTACCATCTAATGCGTATCAGTTACTAGCCAGAACATTTTTATTTTATTAAAAAATTAAGTTTAAAAAAGAAATTTGGGTCAGTATCCGATGTGCACAAAGAATAACATTTTATTTTTCTAAGAAATACAGTAATTCAAAAAAAAAAATTCCAGATATTAACTGGTGTGCATCAGTAACTAACCAGAACATTTTATTTTTCTAAAAATTAATGTTTAGAAGAAAAAAAAATTTCTGGTTAGTAACTGATGCGCCCATGAAATAAAGTTAAACAAAAAAATTCTGGATAGTAGTTGGTACACACCAGTTACCAACCAGAACATTTAATTTTCTTAAAATTGAAGTAAAAAAAGAAACAAATTCTGTATAGTGACTGGTGCGCACCAGTTATTAACCAGAATGTATTTAGTCTTACTTCAATTTTTAATGGACCCCCATGTATTTTTAGAAAAATTACATATATTTCAAGTTCCTTTTTTTTTTTTTGTCTCTTTGGGGGCTCCGTACAAAGGCAATAATCAGCAGTAAGCAGAAGAAAAATTAAGTATTTATTTTTTGGTGACTAAAGGGTTAAAGAAATCCACCCACAGCCATCCAGACCAGGAATGGATCACCACAGGGGCCCCCAGCGCCAGAGAGCAAGGCGGTACAGGAGAATACCTTCACCAGCCCTGTATGAAAGAAGTCCTCCTGCCGTGCCAGGGGGCCCAGCACTGGGAAAAATATGTTGAAGAGGCCCCAAGCCCCAGACAACCACCAGGGAGTCCTGAGCATCCCCCCACCTCAATCTTAGGCAACTTTCTAATGATCTACTGCAGAAAGTTTTTTTTTTTAAGAATTATTTTGGCAAAGAAACGGCATAATCATAATTAAAAGATGACTTTGAACACTTTTAAAAATGGATCAACAGATCATCAAAGTTGCTCTCTGAGCTCCCAGACAAAACCTGCAGAAATGTGCTTTTAAAGGGCAACATTCTTTAGACCGGCTTCTGGGCACCGAATGGAGACACTGAATCTTTCAATCTTTGACATCTGAGAGAAGCTTTAGCAGCCAAACAACTTTTTTTCTCCTCATTCTTTATTCCTTCATTTCCCCCCTTACATCAAAATATACACAGAAACCCAAATCCTAGAACATGTGTACAGTTACCTCAAAACGTCGATAAGCTTGGTCATTGAAGGTATTTCTATAAAAGTCAGTTTAGTAATGCAAATATGACTACAAATATTTATGTGCAACAACTTTCCCAGTAAGTGCATAGTTTACGAAAATTGTCCCCTAGATGGGATTGTTTCTGAGTCTCGGTGAGGTGTGATAAGACAGCTCTTTGACACCCTTCAGAAGAGGCGACGTGGAGTTCAGGGTCGGCCTCAGGTTTGTCAGTGCAGAGATCACCAGCTCTCAGGGATTTCAGCAGGTTTACATACAAAATAACAGTGTTCAAACACATCTCCCTTAAGAAAAAAACAAAAGAGGCTTTTACATTCTTACATTCAGTGTGCTAATGTTTTCATGACGGCCCTTACAGCCAGACTGCCTGCACAAACAGGAGGTATTTTGATACGAAATACATTCATTTTCAGTTTAAAAATTAATAGCAATTCATTAGTATAAGGCACTGCATCAAGACAGACTCACAAACACATACCAGAACAATCAAAACCGCTCCCTCTGACTTAGACAGGAACATTTTTTGGTAATAAATAGCGTTGTGGACACACTTCACAAGCTTAGACTTATTGTCCATCCTTCTTAGTGCAGGTTTTGTCTTCATTCTGAAGAGTTACAGCAAATTCTGCAAAACCAAATATTTATCTTAAATCATGTCGAATTGTCTCATTTACGACAGAGTATCAGGGCCACCAAAAAAAATTAAAAAGGAATATTACGAGATTAAAATTGTAAATTTATTAGCTTTTTCTAGTAAATAAGCAAGATTAGGACCACAAAAACGAATCATGAGATTAAAGTTGAAATTAATCTAGAGTCAAGCAGGACCTTCTGTAGAGGCCCGGTTTTCAGCATACTCTTTTCAGTTTTTATGCAAACAGTAATTGGATTTTGAGTTGCTAAAATGTCCAGAATGTCTTTGTTTTTAAAACCTATCCGGAAATAAAGCTTCACGAAATGCTTTACGTCTTTCGTCTTCGAGCACGGCTCAGATGAACAGAAAAGTTTGGTGTTTTTTCTCGTTAATTTGTCTTTTTTTTCTCAATAATTTCACATATTTTAGAGTCGTAGGTTTGCTACATTTAAAGTCGTAAACTTTAAAAGCGATTCGTTTTACGAAAAAAGGTCAGAAATTTAGCCTATGACTTTTGAAGTCACAATAGACATTTTAATTCTTGTCATTTAACAGTAACGACATTTTTCTAGTAAATTTAAGACTTTAAAGTCGTAATAAAATAAATTATTTCTTTGTTGTAAACTGGCCCTAATACTCTGCCGTACTTATTACAGTGGATATCAGGTAATGTATTTATGGTTTCGTATTACAGAGATAGTCTTCTTCTTAAAGAAAATATGTCCTCAAAATAGCTACATTTTCACTGGTTTGGTGGATTTATTTGTCTTTTTTAACTTCTATTTTTTTTTCTATCGCCATGCTTCTCTTGTCTGTAACAAAAAAGGACATATTTTCTGAAAACCCATTATTTTTTCCAGACAAAATGTTACCTGCTAGTCCAAAATCCAGTTTCACATTTTCATTTGACTAGAAATAATACAAAAATACAAAAAGAGTTTTGTTTTTTTTTGCAGAGAAACCACTTTTTCTTCTTAACCGATCAGATCACTTTTCATCTGGTTGACATTCCCCCAGATGGAGTCTGAGCACCCCCTGCCTGTGCAGCTGCAACAAGAGGTTAAACTCCGTTGGCATGGCGTGGAACTTGTTTTTTGCCCTTCTGTCATCATAATAGTGGTTCGTGAGGGCTTGGGAGCTGTAAGGGTGGATGTCAAAAGGCCAGAATCCATACAGGTGCACCTCTGAGCAGATCTCAAGTGCTATGCTCGCCATCATTATCCCGGTGCTGAGTCGTGTGGACTTCAGGCCCTTGGCGCGCCAGAAGATGGCCAGATTCCTCAGATACTGGGGGTTGAAGTAGACCGCCCTGGCAGAGCTTCTGAAGTCGTCTATGGTGTAAAACGCCCTCAAAGACAGAGCCGTGTTGTGACTGAAGGAGAAGGCAGGAAGCAGCACCAACGCCTTCCCGTAGCTGCGCAGGGCCTCTGCAAACGGACGCCGACGTCGCATCAGAGAGAAATACCTGCAATTAAACAGCTTAAATGAAGAAACATCCTCCACAGACTGTTAATAGAAACAACACGGGATTGTTTGTTCGCTGACTTCTCAATGAGGATGCTGGGATTTGCGGTGACGATGTCAGTCTTGTTGCCAACGTGCTTCTCAAACCCATTAAGCAAAGGAGGTAGGTTGCATCTGAAATGAATAAAAAAAAAAAGACGTTTTATGTTTAATTTCAGTAAAAAAAAATAAGTTGTGGATTGAACTATTTTTTTCAGCTTCCTCACCTGATGACATACTGAGCGGAATCAATCGTTCTTCCACAGCTGCTATTGGCCAGAATCCCGCCATTCCCAACGACGGCGCAGGTGCCCCATGTTTTATTTGGGAAAGGATTTTCCTGAATGATACATAAAGTTAATCAGCATTTTTTTATCTTTTTTTTTTTAATTTAATGTCGTAGTTTTTTAATCCTGGGTTTTCTGTTTCTGAGCAGCTGTGACTTCTCTTGGAGAAGGTCACAGCTGCTTTGAAGTATTTCATTTGTTTGCATTATTCAACCCTTCCGCTCTCCATTATATTGGCTTTATATTGGCTATTTAAATTAATTATTTAAAAAAAATTTTCCCCAATATTGATTTGGCTCAGTCAAAAAAAGAGGGCGTTCAGCTGCCACGTTTGGCGGTGTCTCTTTTGAAACAGAGCAGCCACGGCTCGCCTGCTCTGCTCCTGAAACGGAAACTGCAGCGCCTCTCGGCTCGAAACTGTCATGTTGAGCAAACACACTCCTAAAATTAGACTCCTGAAGCAGAACTCAACCCTAAAGAGGAGTCTAACGAAACTCAGATTGTTAGTTTTATTTCAGAGATAAAAGACGGAGTACATGGCCCTCTTTTTTTTAAAGAACAGTGCAGTTTTCTTGTTTTATTACTACATGTGGTATTGATACAGAAGTAACATAAATGTACCCATAAATCTAACGAGCTGTAAAGCAATAGAGACGAGTAAATACCTGCTGATGCTCATAAAAGTCTTCAGATTCTGAGCGCTATAGCAGCGATAGAGGAGCCCATCTTTTCCAGAAATGTGGTCACTGTAAATGTTTGCCGAAACACGGCCACACCCCCCTGCACTTCATCTGTCACAGCATCCTTTGGCCTTCAGGATTAGTACACAGCCGGATGAGGTTCCTGTTCTCATAGCATATTTTATAACCGTGGTTGTCACCGTGACAGATGTCAAACATCTCCCACAAGTTTTCATCAGGTTTTCCCTGCAGCTGCCATTTTGGTCCATTCTGCCATGCAGATCTTCTCAAGAGCTGTGATGTTTTGGGGCTGTTGCTGACTTTAACTCTCTCCACAGATTCTCTCAGAACCTTTAAACGCTTTTACGTAGCCACTCCTTGATTGCCATGGCGATGTGTGATCCTCAGTCCTTTCACGGATGGAATCTCACAATACTTTCCCCCCATTCGTTTTTGATCTATTGCAGACCCTGTCCTGTCCTCTTTGAAGAAAAGCAGCCCCAAACCATGATGTTTTCTACCCCTTGTGGTTTGAATGGAGTTCTTGGGATACAATTTATCATTTTTCCTCCTCTTAACACAATATTATTTATATATGTAAGCATTTCATGTTTGTCTTATTCATAGTCGTCCTCAGGATCATCCAGATGGTCTCTAGAGAGCTTCAGGTGAGTCTGGATATTTGCTTTTGCTCACGCAGGGCGACCTTTGGAGCTTTGCGGGATTTGAATAAACACAAATATACTATTGTTACTGCTGTCTCAGCATTGACCAGTTCTGTCATGCAGTTCTAGTTCATTTGTGCCTCACCGGTTAAGAGCTCCATATTAAGGGTTATTGTCAATTTGTCTACTAATTGCTCCAACAGTTGACCTCTTCTATAAGCTGCTTGTATATTGTAGATTGGTTTACTCTAGTCTCAATCAGGTCTCTGATGTCCTTTGACAGCTCTTTGGTCTTGGTCATGATAAAGTAGTTGCTGTCAAACTATTTAAGGGTGTATCTTTTGTAGCAGTTCAATAGAAGAGCTTCTTTAAGAAGAAAAAAATCTTCTTTTTGTCAGAGCTAAATTCTTATGTTTTGCTCCATTATACTAATCAAATCTTTATAAATCTGGATTTTATTTTTTATTTTGAAGGGTTGTTGAAGGGTTTATCAATGATTAACATAGGAGATTGTCATCTTTTATCTTTTTAAGTGCAACGACTTGTAGAATCTGTACTTGACAAATACTTTTCGTTCCGCTGTTTCCAGCTTTGACTCGCACGTAATTTTAATTATTTAAAAATATAATTAATCCGTCAAACACTTAAAACACATATAAAAACTAAACATTGTTCTTGGTAAATACTGAGACATCAATTTAAGTAAGGCCGGGCCTTCCCATCGAACAGTTTCTTCATCCAATTCCAACATTTGCAGGAAAGTTTGATTTTTTTCTGTCAATTGTCATTTTTTCATTTCTTTACTTGAAATGTAGCTCATTAAATCAAACTAGAAAATGTTTTATTTGCAGTCAGTTGCTTTACTCGTGTCATATTATTTCATCTTTGATAATTCTACATAGTAAATGATATTATACGCAGCATATTTTTATTTCTTTTAATTATGTATGTTCAAAAACTGTGGCCAGTTCATTTGAAAGGGACTTCATTTTAGAGCTGATTCAGAAAGGTTGCAGTCCACAACAGCATTGAATTTTATTATATCCTACTGTTTCCAAAGTTAATTTCATCCTATGATGCCGTCTATCATTTTATTACCCATGTAGCGCAATCAAAGGTGAAGGTAAGTCTATAAAAAAGCTCTTGTTCAATATGGTTACCTGTAAATCATTTCCTTATTAAACAGAAAAAGTTTGGCATGAGACGCTGCCAACTCTCGTACACTTTCCAGACCTGAAATGTATCCTTTTGCTGAAAGAGCTGATAGATTTAATTAAAACAAAATGATTGAAAAAAAAAAGATTTATGAATCAGAACTTAGGAAAAAACAATGGAGAACCTCAGATATTTTTGTCAGTAAAAATGAAATATCTATGGTTTCAATCTGACATAGTCAGACATATGACTATGTAACTTGGTACAGATGTCTGTTTGCCCAAATACTTTATCATGACCTTAATGGTACACTGAATGAGCCAGATATCTGCCACCTGTTATGAACTAAAGATGCAGCATTGACAAAAGATTATCCATCTCTCTTGATAGAGCAAACTCTATTAATTATCAGCTTCAACCATAAAAAGATCAGGAACATGTTTAATCATTTCCCACTTGGACAATAAAACCACTTTTTATCTTATCAATCATTTTTAGTGTTTTCATGAAAAGAAAACCAAATTTTAACTACAATTCCCACAATTTCTCTCTCTCTCTTTTTTTTTTTTTTGCAATGACACAAGATAAAACATATTTTTGAACAAAGAATAGAGATTTTTTTTGCCAATACTGGATTTGAATGGACTTACATAACCTTTATGTTCAGTTTTTGAGAACAAACTATTGGTGGAATTGTGACAATTCATTTTCAATTTTTTTTTAATGTGCAACCCTTATTTTTTTTGCCAAGTTCCTGATCTTGTTTTTCTCTATTTTAATCCAACAAGTTCTACCAGTTTGGTCTGAAAACAAACCAGAAAAACTTTTTGCTTTTAACGGCCAGATGATCAGCCGTCAGACGTGTCTCTGGCTGGTTTTAAAAAACGTAACCCTGAAGGTATTACAATCCAATTGTTTTGTTTTTAATGAAAAGAAAAAACAAATTGCCAAAAACTGTTTAATATTTTTGATTGCATATGCATTACTGGGAGAGATCAATCTTTTAAACTCTTTAAGATTGTTTTTAAAAGATATAATCTTTTCCTCCCTGTTTGAGTCAATGGAGTGGAACAAAACTGTCAGAGCAGTTGACAAATCAAATGGAAAAAAAAGAGCTTTTTTGCAAAATGTTTGCATAAACTTTCTCATAAAAAACAAAAAAGCTGCACAAGTGATGAGGAAAACAGCTTTAGAGGGAAAAATGAAGCATCAAGACCAACACTTTTATAAATTTAGAACTTAATTTTTTTTAAAGAGGAAAATAATGACATCTTTTAATTTATGTGGTCTGTTCTTATTTTCCTGCGGTACAGGAAATGGTAGATAGTGACAAAGAATTTGACTGCACATGTACAGATTTAATCTCAGCTAGAAGTGCCTCCAGCCAGCAACAGGAAATGCTGATGTTAAACACGTGCAAAGTTTCACTGGCTGTAAAAAATTTCTACTTTTTTCCACGTGGTCTTTTTCTCATGATATCAAAACTATAAGTGCCGCTTGCTGACAGCCCAGAACTTCTCAAGATTACTTTGTTTCTTGTCACCTTCAGGTTGTAAATGCAGCAAATGCACTGAAAATATTGACTTTTTTTTTTTAGCAATTTTTTTTCTAGATTTCCCTTTTTTAAATTTTTTTTATATCTACCCGGACATTAATGTAATGTTTGGAATACTGCACTGAACATTTTATAAAATTTAATAAGTAGCATTGACTAATCAAAATTTAAAAAAAAACTTTTTAAATTAAATTATATGACTTTCAAATTTGACAAGAATGATTAACTTATTGCCAAACTTTCTGTTTGAGCAACAGCATATATATTTTGTAAATATAATTTATTTTTTCACTACTGAACGACTCAAAAGTGACTCCTTTATTCTGTGTTCTTAATTAAAAAAAAAAATAAAATGCATGACTGCATGATAGCATAACGCCCGGTTCACGCCAGACACGTAGCATTTCTGCTCAGCTGTGGTTATCTAGAGCTTTTTCGGTCCACTTCATTGATCTGTGTGTTTCTGTTTGTTTTTTTGTGTGTATTTTTTTCATCTCTACAGTCTGTTTAGATACAAAAATATGGTTGCATTTGTCAATCGAAGTATTTTATTTTTGAAAAATTTGTTATATTTTGCAAATTGATTGGATTTTCTCGTGTTTCTTTGTGTAACTTCCTGCCATAATTAACGCGGATCACTCATGACTCAGTCAAAAATAGTAATTAGAAGAAAAAAAAAACACGCCACTTTTGTGACAATACAAGATGGCGTAATTTACGTGCTACTGTTAAAACTTGTGTTTAAAACTGAGTTTTTTTTTTACGGCGCTTTCCTGCCGATTATTGACCCCTTTGGCTTGCCGTAACCAGGCGCCGAAATGATCGCTGCATTCCGCGTGCGCTGGGAACCTGGCGTAAATGTTGGTCTTAAATCAGGTGGCTTTCAGAAAACGGAATTGCAGTGACCAGAAGGGTTGTTTGTGATGAAGCAGCTGGTGAGATCATTTTGATTATCTGTTAAGCCCCAAAGCAAGTCTAACTAAAGTTTTTTTTTACATTTCTAAAGTTTTTATTTAGAAAGGTTTTTAAAATAAATGACAATAATGTCTAAAATAAATATGTTTGTACTTTAAATATCAGTTAAAGAAGTTAATTTCTTCACAAGAACTTACATTTATCAATTAGCTGCTTTTATCAACCAGAAATGTTCATATACAAATAAATAAAAAAAATAGAATATTCTTTAATAAATCATAAAAACGTTATTTATTCTTTCAGATGAAAGTGTCACTACCACTTTTCTTGAATCAAAGGGATAATCAATGTACCAGGATTTTTTTTTAATCGTTTAATTTTTCTTTCTTATTTTGCAAATGACTATAACTTTTAGAAAACAGCTGTGGTCTTGTTAATCGTTATGCTGTTTGGACACGTTTGCTTTCTGAAACGGAATCCAGGAAACTCCACTCAGGGCCTCATGTAATGCCAGAAGAACCTGAAATGTTGCTCAACAGCTAAATGGCAATTTCAGTTAATAAACAACTGGAAGTAATCCCAGTTATGATCTTTGAGTTTCTAAACTGTGATTATCATCACCCGACGAAATAAATGTGGTTTAAAAAGACAAAAGGAAGATTTTAGCCTTTTTTAAAACACTTGTTTATTTTTGTTGCACCATTTTAAATGCCAAAAAAGTCAAGTTCTTTGGAGCTGCTCACGTTTACTTAAGGAGTTTTAAATGATTTGAATTTGTCTTAAAGAGTTTTAGCACAAAACAAAATCAATTTTGTTTGCCTGTTGTTTTTCTCTGAAATATATATGGTTATTTTTTTTTATTGAGTGGATGCAGCTCTTGTTTCACCCATAATTAAGTTGACAGAAGTGGTTAAACATACCAAAAACTGATCTAATTAGTTAAAATGATAGTTGTAAACAAATAGATTTTCTTGGGCATTTAAGTTAAACAGTTGGTTAAACAGTTAAAAACTAAATTAGCTAAAGAGAGTCCAAATTTTCTAAAAAAAAAAAAGTTAATAATTGTCAAGTGTACTAAAATGTCAAGCAAATTTGATCTGAAAATTGTAAAATAAGGTTAGAAAAAGTTTAATTGATGTTTGAAAATAAATAAAATAAAAGTCCAAATGTTTGCAAAAGTGCATAAAACTCACACCATTCTTAACAAAGACTATTTTCAAATTCCTGTTGGCTATAGTTCTGGACTATCTAGTTCCCGAAAAATTTGAAAGTATTTGGTCACGATTGTTATTTAAAAAAAAAAAAAAAAAAAAAGTTTTTTGAAGTAAAAGCCTAATAAATATATTTTACACATCAATATATTTTACACATCAAACCCATATGGCCTGATAATGGAAGATTGGAATAGAGCTAAATGTATATAAAAAATAATAAAATACACATTTTTTTCAATGACAAATTGTTCAGATACAATGCATTTTGGTCTATATTTGCCAATCTTATGAGGATCTATGCTCACTTGATTGGATACCCCGACATAATGACCTACAGTGTGGAAGTGTGGGGAAATACTTATCCAACATACACTAATAAAATTACTATAATCCAAAAGTGAGCTATGCGAATTGTTAACAAAGCCTCTTGTAGGGCACATACCAACGATTTATTTATCCAAAAAAACACACTGAAATTTAAGGATCTGGTAGATCACAGAACGGCACAGTTTATGTACAAAATCCAGAACAAACAGTAACAAAACCTGTTTAAAAAATGAGACACTACATACAACCAGAGGGAAAAATGTGTTAAAAAAACCATGTATTAGAACAGATGTAACACAACATTGCATTTCAACAGCTGGAGTAAATATTTGGAACAGGCTAGATGAAGACATTAAAGATTGTAGAACGTTGAATAGTTTCAAACATATGTATAAAAAGAAAATCATAAAATTATACAGCGAATTTGAATATTTTTGGTAAAAATCTTTAGTGAAATTATGTTTAAATTATCAGGAATGTAGCAGCTCCCTAAGATTAGTATAAAGGGGGTAGCCGTTATTAGCTTTGGCTTCTGTCTACTCCTTTTCAGACTTTTCCATTATTTCATGTTTTGTTTGCTTTTGTTATTGTTGAATTGAAACTGTTGCATAATGCCTGGAAATGTCTGGAAATAAAAAATAAACTATAGTGCTGTGACGAGTGAGGGAATTCAGACACAAGCAATGACAATTAACAACAGTTAAAAACATTCACAACTATTCTCACCAGCTCCCCAGTAAACACCCCTCGCTCTCTCTCAGCTGTCATAATGAAAAGGGACTTCATCCATCTCATCCACCACATCCAGCAGTTAAACTTACAGTGCATCATATCTGGACCCGCACCTGCACGTTACAGAGATGTAAAATTCTCTTGAATCAGTCAGCTCCATATCTGGTTAAAAAGTTACTGTCACTCTTTAATTGACAATTTTACCACATTTAGCAAAATATCAAACCTTTTCAAATCAGACATCTCCACAGGATGAATATAGGACTCACCCTTCACTCCTGCTCTGCAACTTCCAGCTGACGGTTCGACCAAATCACTCCCCACCCCTCCGTATCGATATCTTCTTTTCCAGTACACATCACTAACAGGTATCACAATCATCCACTGTCATACGTTCCTTCTGCCAAATGTTTCCAGTATATACTGTACATACAGTATCTCACAGAAGTGAGTACACCCCTCACTTTTATTACCAAGTTTTTGGCTATTTAACACCTCTATTATGATTTATTTTGCAGAAAAAAAACAACTTGACTACTTTTCATTTAGTCAAAAATTCATTTTGGCCGTGTTGTCCCATGAAAAAAGGTATAAATAAATATCTGCAAAAATGTAAGGGGTGTACTCACTTTTGTGAGATATTGTACATCACCAAATACAAAAAACTAAATTAAATACAAAGTAATCATTGGATTCAGCTGCTACACTGAACATGGCTCTTTTAAACGTCAGATCTTTTTCAAATAAGTCTTTTATAATTAATGATTAATCTCCTGTCTAATTGGGGCGGCTGGTATGTAAAGCTCTTAAACGTACATTTAACTGATGCTGATAGGAAAATAAAGTAACCAATAGAAGTACAAATGACCCTGAGGAGTCAAACATGAGTGGTTTCATGACAAATTTCTGATGGACGACACATAAAAGGTCTACTTTTTAATCATAGTTAAGGATGTGACAAAGCTGCTATTTTATATAAATATATATGTATTTAATTGTTTTTCTTACGGTAGAGGTTTGCTGTAATAATTGTAAGGAATTTCTGTTCTCTTTTTATTCTGTAACAGCCTCATTTTTAGATAACTCGTGCATAAGACAACAAAAGATATTCCTGGACCTTCAAAAATGTAGAACTAAAAAAGAAAATGTTCACTCTGCCACAAGAAATATGAGCAATAAATGTTGTTACATGGTTTCAGGTCATAATCGACACACAAAAGTCCAAACTTCCTCCCGCTCTGAGGAAACAAAGACATCCCCACCGGACACCCCCAGATACAAACGCTCACAAACAATAGCTTAACAAGGCGTAGAAAAGTAACCGCCTAAAATAACAGACCTGTTCGGAAGTGAGGATGAACACATTTTTAAATAATCATCATTGGAGGATCTATTTAATGAAACTAAAACGGTTTTGAAAGTCAAAAGATGTTATCTCTGATCAGGAAATACAGGCCTCAAGCATGAAGAAACATGTTGTACTGGTTCAAGATTATAGTTGCATGAGCATATGTGAATAAAAGTTATGCAATCCCTTTTATTTAAAATTATTTTTATCAAGAAAACACTGCAATTTTTCGTAAATTGAATTAAAAATTAGATTTTAACACACAACTTTTTATCAATATAGATTCACTTCTCTTAACCCCAACTTTGAGTTTTTAAGGTTGTACATTTTATTTTCCATTAGTTTTGTCTTTTTTTCCAAAAGAACACCTCCAGTTAAAATAAACCCACTTCTTATTTAAGTGACAAAAAATGTGTTTTTAATATGTTCTTCCCAGGAGAAAAACCAGCCAACTGAGGAACAACGTTTTTTTTCCAGGGCTGTGTCCTTATTTAACTCTGCCCCACCCTGATTCTCTGCTCCATTCATTGTAGCAGATTTGCTGACACAGAGTTATTTTTGCAAACTATATCTGTGAAGTCATACCTGGATATTGTGTAAAAAAAAAAAACTATTTATATAATCAACAATTTGGACTGCATGTCCCTATTTTTCTCTATTGAACTTTACTGCTTAATGCACTCTTGCTGGTTCCAAACTGCGTTTCATTGCCATGTACTTGTACAATGCAATGACAATAAAGTTAATTTAATCTAATATATAAAGAAAATAGAACTCACTATGGCATTTCTATGTATTTATTTATTTAAATTGTTGTTAAACAGGAGCAGATGAAAATGTTGTCTGAAAAATTAAAATTAAATGCATTGATTAATGATAATTATACTGATTTTGTCTATAGATAGAAATACACTGGTGGAGAAAACTAATAATGGTCTTGTAGTAAAGAGAAACATTTCTAAAAGACAAAAGATTGCTTTGGTTTTGTTATTTTGTGCTTGTCTTTCCTGTTTGTGCTTCTTTACCTGGTAGCCTAGCATACCTGCTTCTCGTGATTATTTCCGTTTTTTTTTTTTTTTTTTCAAAATCCTTTCCTTGGTTCCTCCCACCTGCCAGATTATTTCCTCACAGTTTGGCCTTTTCCTAGTTCCAGTTAAGCATTTGTTGGCCAAGCTCCGTGCCTCCGCTACCAGTCTGTTTTTTTTTTTTTTTTTTTGTGAGGGAAATAAACTGTCTACTCTCCTAACAATCTGGGATACGTTGATAATTGTTTGACAATTGAATCGTTTCATAATCGGATCGCGAGGTGCCTCTAGATTCCCACCTCTGCTCTGCTCCATTCTGATGCATCCATGTGCGTCTTTGTTTTCCTCATCTGAGCTGACGTCTGGATCAAACAATATGTTGTGCAATTTCTGCAACATTAATCATATCCACAGTGCATTTGCTTTCTCTTCTCATTTTTCTTCTTTGTATTTTATCTCCGCACTATAACTTTGTTCTCCTTGTAAATACGTAAATTGTCTAATTTTTCTATCTGTAATGGTGCCGTAACCCTGAAATTTCCACTCCGTGGGACAAATAAAGGACTATCTTATCTTATCTTAAACTGTGCAGCTGGATAACTGCTATTGATGGCCATTTTTGTTGCACTGCTAGCAGGGGAGCGTGTAAACCAGGGGTTTCAAACTCTCGCCATGGGGCCACTGAAGTGACTGCTAGCAGTTCTGTCTGCGATTTATGCTAACAATGTTTTCAAATAACCTCAAAGCCAGATTGGGGGGAAAAAAAATCCTGCATCTCTGACCGTGGTTTGGGGACCCCCGCGCAGACGGCTAGCATGTCACTGCGTCATTGTAGTGCAACAACTAGAAAAGCAACAACAATGACGGTAATTCCGGTTACTCCTCTTTTATTTGCCCTAATTTTTGTACGTCATGTATTCCAGGAATTTAATGTTGTTTGAAAGAAAGTTGCGGGAAGCTAAGAAGAATACCACCGTGAAGAGGAAAATGGGAATGCTAGCTTAGCGCTATATTGTTGCTTTCTAATGTTGTCATCACTTTCTGTCAATCAACAGGTGGCTACAGCTTACATGTTCAGTGGAAATGAGAATTTAGTCCTTAATTTAGTCCTTAGTCCGGGGTTTTTAGGTTTGGCGAAAAACAGCGTCATCTGGAACGCTTTTTTAAATAGATCAAAGGATGATTGGATTGGTTGTTTCGTCGCGGCTACCTTTAGATGAACCCACCGTTGAAACGCAGAAATAAAAGACCTATAATTGAGTCTTGATTTTCCGATGTCAACCCCAGTTTGTCGTGAAAAGAAGTTGTTCCCTTGGTTGTTTTGGAGTAGTGATAATTCTGGATGTATCTATGCTCGCATTAGTGTTGAAACCTGAGACACTTTTACATGGCAAACACTAGAAAAACTAACCTGCAGGCCAGTTATGAAAACCGAAAAATTTCAATATAAGGAAAATCCTTATAGTTATAAAAGCCCAACTGAGGAGGTCTTAACAAGTCTGTCTGAAAGAACACTGTTCCTATTCCTGTTTGTCATTTTTAGCCGGCAGTTTCTATAAAAATCTGACTTAGTCATTGTTTATTTGGTTTGTTTGACCACTTAAGTCACAATTTTGCAGTTTTTATTTTATTTCAGGACTGGCCTAAAGTGAATTCTATCGAGGAGATATGTTTCAGATCAGACGGCCACATGAGTCCCATGAGGCTTTAGTGTTTTTGCATGAGACAAACAGGAGTTATAGAGCAAGCATTTACAGCCCGGAGGCGCGCCATAACCATACGAGACAGAAAGAGACGTTCTGGTACCTGAACTGGTTGTAGTTGTCCTCCTGCTTCTTCCAGGGTTCAGAATACAGCTCAAAAGCTTTTTTAACAGTCGCGCTGTGACACAAACGTGGAAATACACAGATTTTTTTTAAACAGTTTCACGCAGAAGGAGGTCACCAAAGGAAAAACTGGTGGCGTGTTCTCACTCGCAGTTTTTGCAGGGCTCTGGCAACTTCGGAGGGCTTTTCTTCAGAGGAGGCAGTTGGCGAGGTTGCACATTACTGTGGCGTGACAAAAAAAAACAGGCTAAAATGAGAAATCAGGTGTTTTAAGACATCTTGGCTCATCAAATGAATACTTTTTCCAGTTTTGCTGCATCAATAGATCTCTTGTAGGTATTCTTTTACTGTAAAAGCGTGCACACATGTTGCACACAAGTAGTGGTACGACTTTGGATGGCTTCCTCTTCCTGTTTTTAGATCTCTAGAGGAGCAAAACCTAACAATATCAACAGAACTGAAACTTTAATTTTAGTCACGTAGGACAAAATAAAAAAAAAGGTACAGTTTAAAGAATATTCCAGAAACGGAAATCACTCAAATGTGTTTATTTTAAGGCTACAAGTCTAATGTCAAACGTTTATTTACCATGAAATTTACCTGATTTCAGATGCCACGGTTGATGCCGAGCAAGCACGTTTGCACATCCACAGCTCTTTCAATTCTATTTAAACTTTATTTATAAATCGATTTTCGTGCAGCAGCAGGTTTAAAACAGTTAGACATAGCCCAACAAATAAAAGAGACAAAAAAATGTCACGAATAAAACTCAAAGTGTGGACAGAAACAGGAGAAAATGCAGACAATGTGGAAAAGTTTGATTACTTTTATCCATTCACAGGCGGGATCAAACTGGCTGCACTTTTACTTTTTAATCTATCTTTCGTGGAGTGTCGGGGAGGGTGTGTAAGTCTGTGGTTTGATAACAAACACAGAGCTACCGGGTCCCACTGCTGCTTAAAAAGACACAGTACCTTCATTCAACCAGCAAAGCAGCCATTCAGGAGGAAACTTACTTGCTGTCCACCATGTACCAGCCCAGACTGGTCAGCAGGCTCCCCACAAAGAGCAGAGTGATCATCATGGATAAGAGTTCCCTCAGGAGATATCCCCTCATGCCTCTCTCCGCCTGCAAATGTCCCAGTTCGGCCCCCTGACCTTGGATTTTTCTGTCTGCCCTCCTCACAGCCCTGGATTTCTGTCTGTGCTGTTGGCTGAGAGTTCAGATTTCACCTCCCCTCCTTTTCACTCTAACACCAGAGTGCGGCTCTCTGGCTGTTCTTTTTTTTTTTAAAGCGACTCCTTTGCTTTACCCTCATTCCATCTCTTCCTGATGTTATTTCAGTCTTTACCTCTGGAAGAGCGAGGCCAAGCTTTCCCAGTCATTCTTTCCAACCCTGACTCTCTTTGTCTCTTCCTGCTTGGATCAACAGCAGCTGAGCTCAAACCTGAATCAATCCTCCTCCGTCTGGCCCATCTTCCTCTCTCGCCTTTCTTTTTATCATGTGGTTACAAACTCGCAGCTCTGCTTATTGCCGCCGTCCAACGCCTGGAGCTCTTTCTGCTCTCCGCCCCATTACCGAGCCCCAACCCTCTTTCTCTTTCTCTCTGTCTCTGCTCTGCCCTCCCTTTTTTTCAGCTCCAGTCCTCCGCCCACAACCCCCTGAGCCCCTCTTCCCTCTGCGCAGAAAGCAGGCGGTAACATGAGTGCCCAGTATGGAATTAGCCCCCAGTTTGTCTCTGAGTGTGTCAGAGAGCACATTGACAGATTGAGGCTTCCTGTTCAGTCAGAGAAACCTCGATGTGCTCTCTGACACACACCGACTCTTCTCTACTGAAGTTGATAAATCCGATTGCTAAACTCAGAACTCTGGCACAAGTGGAAAAGATCCAGAAGGAAAAACCAGAACCAAACTCTCCAACATCTGGTTTTTCATTAATAAGCTCCCCTGAGATCCGTGGACACTTGTGCGTGCGCTTCCGCTGGAAAACTCCTCGCTGTGCTTTGGTCCAACAAAAGTGACTGCATGCTGAACAGGCGAGGCTGTACCCCAGCAACTCGCCACCCCGCACCAAAACATCCCAACAAACCAGCCCACGGAAAGTTTTTGCCAACCGTTTCACTGGAAAACTCTTAGAGAGGTGCATCTAGAAGACGGAAATAATCTACACCAAGTAATGTTGAAAGGATATAGAAGAAGCAAATTTTTTCATTTGCATGATTTGTTGCATCAAAACCCCCCAGAATGTGTTGAAGAATTCAACACTTTATGCAAATCTTTAACAAAACTGAAGAGTGTTAAAAGTTCAAATGATGTGTTTATGTCAAAGGCTCACTCTCTTTTCTGCTAAAAACAAATAAAGCCATATTAGTTATTTCTTTGGATAAGTTGTGCAGCTTTTGCAGTTGGAAAATAGCAGATTTAACCAAAATTTCCTGAAATGTTTTCATTTTATTTGTCTTTTGGAACTCAAAAACAGTCTAAAAGTTGAGCCTGTTTTTGACAGAAGGTCTGAAAGCAGGACGCCTCATGCGAGACGCATTTCAATATCTAACATTAAAGGAACCGAAGTTTCACTAAACCAGACAAACTTCCTGTCGTTCTTCATGAAGCAAGTCCTCCTGCAAAGAAGCCGCTTTGTCTGGAACCTCGTGATGCAACTGAAGCAGGAAACGTGACATAAAGAGGAACCCTTTTTCTCTGCATGTGTTGGGAATTTTACTTTAAGAAAAGTCATTAGTTATAGTTGCATTACCCAAAAAGTAATTGAATTAGTAACTTAGTTACTGCAACGTTACACACCAAAGTCATACATTTTTGTTAATATATGGTAAGAAATTTCATATTTTTTCTTAGCTTCCTAATAATAATTTAATGAAAGTGACACTTCCAGTATTCTAGTATAGTTCAACCAATGAAATGATGCTGTTTGTAGTTACAATAGAGCAATGAAGTGCAGAAAATTAAATATTTATCAGAATAATTACATAAAAACACTGCAACAAAAATAAAGTTTATTATTAACTTCAAATAAAGAAAACAACAAATTACGCGCAAAAATAAATGTAAGTTTTTAAAAATACAAACATTTTTAAAGTATTCTAATTTTAGTTGAAGTAAACTAAACTTAAGTGAATTAAAAAACTACAGAAAGCAAATATAAATATAGTATTAGCAAAAAAAAAAACAAAGTTTGCATATTAAATAAATAAGTAGAAGTTTTAACTCATTTCAATTATGCTATGAACTGACACCTTTAGCTGTTTATTAATTTTTATGACCAGTATTCTATGAATGCTATGAATGTTTTATGGACTGGAGGGGAGATACTGTCTCTTTAACAACTATAATTCACCAGTAGATTGCGAGACGTGTATTCCACTGCATACGTGCAATAATTCTGTTCAGTTCTGTACAAATTCTTTGACTAAAATATTCAGTTTGTCGTGCTTTAATGATCTGTTTTGTCACAGTAGCACAGGGGTCACCGACCTTTCTGAAACTAAGAGCGAATTCATGGGTATTGAGTGTAGGGCTACCAGTTTGAAATAACGAATTTGCTTTGTTTGCCTTTAGCAAACAAAGCAACTTGACTTTTAGCCTTTAACTTGAAACTTAGTTATACATTATTAAATACAGATATATACTCCTCACAAGATGAAAAAGAATTCTCAGCAAAATATATAACAATATGACAAACTAAGAAAAAGATATCAATATTCAGCCCTTTATTCATTTCAGTAATTGTTACTTACATCACTACATTTAATGAGGAAAATGTTCCATTTTAACTATGTTGTATAGTGTTTATCAATTATTCAATGTTAAAGAAAAATCAAAGTACACATTTTGTCACATTTTTGAACTGACCAAATCTGAAGCATTTTTAACAAAATTAATGATCTTTGAACTGGAGTAGGTCTGAGGTCACCCAAATTTATCTGAAGTTTATATTTTATACATTTTTTATTACAAAAACAATGCGACTATATATATATATATATATATATATATAATATATATATATATATTTTATTAGCTTTACATAAAGAAAAAAACAAACTTAGCATAACCATGAATATTATTATTAATATTTCAAGTATTTGAATTTATTTTTAAGTCTTTAAATAGTCAAAAAAGATTCTACTACAATAACAAAGAGGAGAAATCGAAATTTAAAACCATTAACAGGAATAATTAGCAACAATAAATTAAGAAGTTCAGTAATTCCTTCTTATTCTGCACTTTAAACTGAAATGTGATTTTCTGAATTATCACATTACAAAACCACAGGAACCAAAATATAAATATAATATTAACTGATCATAGGGAGAAAATAAACTTTCCATAAATATTAAATAAGTAGAGTTATTATTTAATTTAATCTATTAACGTCTTTAGCAGTGTATTCATTTTTGTGATCTGTCATCGATGTACTTTAAAAGTGTTCCAGCACAGAGGAGACAGACCGGCTCTACTGGATATTTGACTAACATTAGTTCACCAGAAGTCTTGTAAAGGACATATATCCCTCCACATACTCTGTGACAATTATGCATATTTCTCTAGAAATTCTTTGGCTGTAACATGCCGTTTTTCTTGTCATAATGGTCTGTTTTGTCACAGAAGCACATGCTAGCTGAAGCAGCATCTGCAGCAAGGGATGCTGGAGCCTGTCCCAGCTACTGTTGGACGAAGGGAGGTCACACTCGGTACAGATGGCTGGTATGTCGCAGGACACACAATCAATCCCAGACACACTCACGCATGCACACCTAGAGGGACACTTTAGAGCAGCAACATTTAAGACATTAGGTGTCAATTTGAAATGTTCTCCTTAACATCAGTACCAGCTTTATACTGAACTCTAATACGAAGAAATATCAAAAAATATATTTTTTAAATTGTATTTAATTCACAAATATTGTGGTAATTTGGCATTAGCTCAAAAAGCTGCTTCAGAACAATATTGTTATTATGTCTGTTTGAAAGAAAATGTACTGAATTTGTGGTATGTCAAAACGAAATACCATTAATGTTTCTGAGAACGTCACAAAAAAAACAAAAGTGAATGCTTTTGGCTTATTCATCTCTTGTTACATTATGAGACATGACCTGAGTGACTTTATGTAAGTTCATTCTGTTATGGTGTTTTTATTGCATGTAAAATTTACTTTTTTGCTACTTTACTAATCACAGTAATGTGAATTTTCCGCAATTGGACAGCATTATTCTTTTTGGAGTAGCTATAATTTTATAACTTGTTTAATAAATTTGGCAGAGCAGAGAAAGTCTGGGTATAATCTGACCTTGTTGGGTCATTATTGACCAGATTGAACTAATCAATCAAGCTTTATTTATCAAAAAGCGCTTTTCATGCTTGCAGCTCCAAGCTTTTTACAATAAAAAAAAAACAGCATTCAAAAAGGAAAAGAAAATTTAAACCAACTCCCCTTTTGCCTCCTCCCCATCTCACATGCCCACAGATAATGGCATAAGGCACAGAAATAAATGAAACCATAGACTCTCTAATCAGCAGACCTACCAGCCTGGCTCTACTGTGAGTAAACAAGGAGCCACAGGAGATCATCACAGCTCCCACACCACACCGGACATCAACAGGGTCCACTCTACAGGCGTGAGGCTGCGATGTTAGCAAGGGCGAGCACTGCGGTAATAAACACCGATCGAACCAGCAAGTCCCGGTGCACAAGATCTTAAGATTGAAACACAGCTTCATAAAAGTTAATACTGAAATGTTTAAATGTAATTTTTGGATTTACTGTTATGGTTATTCTCCGCATCGGCTCTGGGGTTCTGTCCTCTATTCTCATTTCCTCTCCTCTCTTCTACTCTTCATTCTTTATTGTATTTAGTTCTCCATGCTTTTGTTGGTGCAGTTCGATTCACATGTTGTTCTTCTCTCTCTCTCCCCTCTGGGGAGCGGGAGAGATTTCAGATCCCAGGTGGATCGCCCACGCTGCTGCTCCTGCACTTCTGCTTTGTCTGACTGAGGACTTCATCACCGCTCGTCTCTCAGCTCTATCTGCAGCTCTATCTGAATGAACTCTATTCAAATACGTAGTTGTAGAAGCTCATTTTTCTTTACCAGTTCTGGTATCACCTGTTCGTCCTGGGATAGGGTCTCTCCCTCATGTGGGCATCCCTAAGGTTTCTTCATTTTTCCTTACCGAGAGGGAGGGTCTAAGGGCAGGGATATCCAGTTTATTTAGTCTGTTTAGTCTTTAGCTATTTCTTCATGTTTCACGACTATTTTCTGCATCTGTAAAATTACCTGCATGAAGCCCAATGAGGCAAATTTCTTTGTGATTTAGGGCTATATAAATAAAATTGAATTGAAAAGTCAGCCGCAAAAACATAATTTAAAAAAAACAGCTACGCAGTCATAAACGTGTGGGACAGCTCACAGATCAGTTTTGTGCTTTCTCCATTCACGCACATGCTCAGATTGCATCACTGGCGTTCTTATCGCCCCTCCTGTCACAACGTAATTACTGCAACGTTTTAATTTCACCGTGGCAATTTTATTTATTGATTAATTTTTTTCGGTGCTGTTATTTGCACGTGGGCCTATTTACATGCGACCAGCACAAAAACTGATGGAAATTCGTGTCACACGTGCAGCCATGATGATCATTGGCAGTGATTTAAGTGCATTCAAGGCTAAATGTTGTTTTTGGTCGCACGTTTGCAACGTTAATGTTAAAGTCCCAGTAGCATCACGCGCCGAGGTGTGTGAAACTTGTTCTTTGTGGTTGACTCATTTAGCTATGTGTTTTCCTGGCCAGTGCATCCTGGGAGCAGGGCTTCACATGGACATGAAGGTATCTGGTACAATGGTGCAGTACTGACTGTTCTTCAGTAATGTGACAATGTAATCGTCCCCTTGAGGCCTCATCACTCCTCTTTGTGCAGTCAAGAAGGTGTGGTGGAGTCAACCTGTGTTGAGAATCTTACCTTTAAAAAGTAATTTATTACTAATGCTTTGACTGTTATATCACCCAAAAAGTAATTTAATTATAGTTACTGCATATTGTGTCCTGTGTTGAGAATCTTACTTTTAAAAAAAATTAATTATTACTAATACTATTACAGTTACATCACCCAAAAAGGAGCTAAATTAGTAGCTGTATCTTAAAAGTAATTTGTTACTCAACAAAGTAACTCCAGTCATACATTTTGTTCAAATACAGTAATAAAGGTTATATTTTTTTCTCAGCTGCCCCTCAATAATGTAATGAAAGAAACACCTCCAGTATTCTACTATAGTTCTGCAAATGACATTATTTTGTTTAACTATAATAGAGATAGAATTGAAGAGTAGAAATGTAATAATTTATCAGAATCATTACATAAAAACACTGCAACAAGCTATATATATTTATATTAGTAAATTCACATAAAGAAGAGAATAAATTGTGCACAAAAATGAACTTACAGATTTCACATAAACATTTTCCAAGCATCTTATTTTAGTATAAATTGTCAAAAAAGAGAAATAGAAATGTAAAACCATCAAGAGGAATAATTAGCAACAATAAAGTAATAAGTTAAGCAATTCACTCTTATATTGCACTTTAATACGAAATTTAACGTTGTCATCCTGAATTATCACATTATAAAACTATAAGCACAACATAAATATACTATTGATCTTACATAGGGAGAAAAACAAACTTTCCATATCAAATAAATAGATAGAACTTAATTTATGCTATGAAATGACTTCTTTAGTTGTGTATTTTTGTGATCTGTCATGAAGAAAGACTGGAGAATGACTCTAGTTCACCAGAAGTCATGTGTACTTTGCGATAATTATGGATATTTCTTTAGAAATTCTTTGGCCGTAACATGCAGTTTGTCTTGTTTTAATGGGCTGCTTTGTCACAGTAGCTAGCTGCAGCTAGCATGTGCAGCTAAGGATGCTGGAGCCTATTTCAGAGAAAAAACAGAAAATCTACTCACCAAAAAGCAGCTCTATCCAGGTTGATAAGATAAGATTAATTTTGGAAATACTAGATTAATCTGAGCTTGTAAATGAAAATGGTTTTGATTCTACATTTCTAAAACGCCTTTGGCTGTCTTGAACTTAAATTAATTTATTGAGCTTTTGAAAATTCTGGTTTTGGACAATTTGGACAATTCTTTATTAGAGCTGTTAAGACACTTTATTACACAATATGTTTCCTAAATTCTAGTTATTTAGAGGGGTACTCCAATGAAAGTTATCCAGAAATGTTCAAATGTATCAGGCCTCAAACTTATTATATAGTACAAGTAAATCAGAAGTAAACTGGGGTTTTTATTACAAAAATGAAACTTTGATCCCATTACTAAGAAAAAAGAAAAAAAATCAACAGCTGGCTTTAAAGGGTAACCAAACCAGGAAGTTGGAGGCTGACTCCACCCACAGCTAATATTAGCAAATCCAGTCAGAGGGGTGGGGCTTGGGGGCAGGACTGTTATCTTTACTGGAGCTGCAGATCATGATGTAAGACTTCAGAAACCAATCGCAAAATTCAACCGTCTTATGTGACCCATCAAACCTCAGGACGTTTGCTTCAAACTTCTTCACAGATGCTAAGTAGACAAAAGCTGCACCTTCTGCAAACTAGACAATGAAACAACTTCTTATCTTTTCTAGAAAATGTTCTTTTATTTCCACCTCCTGGAAGGAAGTTTCATTATTTGTGTGACATACAGCTCTCACAAGAAAAAGACTATTTTAAATTATGAATCGATTTATAATAATAGCGATTTATAATAAATTGATGCATAATAATAATTATAATAATATTTCAAATTCACAAATGTAAAAAAAAAATATTTTGTATAAATTGAAATAAAAACTATATTGAATCTGTGAAATTTTCTTCAGAGCTGTCAAGACTATTTAAGAATATTTTTTTGAGTTTTTTGGACTTATACATCTATAATTTAAGGCTTTTATTTTATTTGGTAGATGGTTTTACAGTATAGAAAGTTTTTTACTCTTATCTCTAGTACATCCTCCTGGTAAAAATGTTTGTTTGTTTGATAATGTATTTTTAATCCTCTGTAATGGTATTTTTTTTAGAAGTGATGCACTCAGGGCTGATAAAACCACATCAATAAACTGTAAAGTAATATGCAGTGATTTCTAAAATAATCAGTGAATAAAAGTAATGATTTAGAAAACTTAACCTAAAATGCCATTAGTAACACTGTTAGAGTTGAACGCCGTTACACTGGTCACAGTTAGAATCCTTACGTTTCTCTGTCACCATGGAGACTGAACCAGCATGACCACTGATTGTTTGGGAAACATAGTTTTCCAATCATGCTCCCACACTCTTTGTCGTGCGTATTCATTCTGAACTTTCAATAAAGTTACTTAAAACAATAAACTTTCAACGTAATTCAGTGAATGACAGGCGACCAGAAGCTGATAAAGATGAGTGTCCAGTTTAGAAATCTGAGTTCAGATCGACGGCGGTGATTCATTGCATTCTGCATTTCCTGTTAGTTTGGCCGCACGTGCAGTAAAGACTCCAAAACTCCAGAGGAAGGTATTAATGGACAGAGCGTGAGTCACAACATGATGGCTCTGGCATTCTAATGAGCAACTGACTGAATATTCTGGAGAAGATCCTTGAATCCAGTCTCTCTGCTTCTCGGTTACAGTGAGAGTAAACGTAATATCCTGACATAAGCTGCACGTTAGAACATCTTCCTGTCATGGATAAGTGAGAAACCTCTTTCTAATACTGCTCACAAAAATTAAAGGAACACTTTCTTTATTGGGCTTGGTATGAATTGAATTAAACCTGTCTGATCATTTTCTTGTTAATTAATCAGCTGAGGGCCACGTTCATGGAATTAACAACAGGTGCACTTCAGTGGCAACAATTAGAAAACCCTCCAAACAGGACTGCTGTTACATGTGGAGGTCATTCCAAGTTTCTCCCTCTTGATCTTTTTTGGCTGGTTTTCCACTCGTGCTGATTTTGCCTTGTGTAATTCTCTCTAGTGGCAGTATGAGGAGATTCCTTAACCCTACAGAAGTTGCACAGGTTGTCCAACTTCTCCAGGATGGCACATTCACACGTGCTGCAGCAAGAAGGTTTAATGTGTCTCCCAGCACAATCTCCAGAACATGGAGGAGATTTCAGGAGACTGGTGGTTATTCTGGGAGAGCTGGACAGGGCCGTAGAAGGTCCTCAACCCCTCAGCAGGACCCATACCTGCTCCTTTGTACAAGGAGGAACAGGCTGAGCACTGCTGGTGCCCTACAGAATGACCTCCAGAGGGCCACTGGTGTGATATAAAACAAATAAGGTGATTGATTGATTCATAGGCAATGCTTTATTCCCACCGTGCACTGGAAACTTTCGACATCTCTTTTTGTTGACAGTAAACAGACAACGTTAGAGTTTTGAATCGCTCAGATTTATTTTGCGCGACTCCACCAACATCTAAAAAGATTTTTTAAATGATCGTAGCGATGATAGATCATGATGCTCTGCTTTTAAATTCAGAAATGTCTGGTTTATACTTTGATCTGTCCGAAGTTATTTAAATCTATGAAGCTCTGCACTGAACACCTAAGGTTTTTTTGTTTTTTTTATCATAAGCCACCTGAATCCCTGATCTGCTGCAGCTAGTATGTGCTACTGTGACAAAATATCTCATTAAAACATGAAAAACTGCATTTTAGAGTTAAAGAATTTGTACAGAACAGAACGTAACTACTGCAAAATATGTGGAGGAATAGGTTTCACTGTCTACTGATAAATTACAGGTGTTAAAGAGCTGGTGTTTCCTCTGCCGACCGTAAAACTTTCAAAGTACACGAATGACAGGTCATAAAAATAAATACACACCTAAAGGATAATTGAAGTAAGTTGAAACTTCTGCCTATTTATTGCTAATTTTGTTTTTCTGCCAATATTATTATATTTATATTTTGCTTGCTGTAGTTTTATAATGTGATTGTTCAGAATGACAATATTACATTTCAGGTTTAAAGAGCAAAATAAGAGTGAATTACTTATTACTTTATTGTTGCTAATTATTCCAGTTGATTGTTTTACATTTGTATTTCTCCTCTTTTGTTATTATGGTAGAGTCATTTTTGATTAATTAAACTAAAATTAGAATACTTGGAATATGTTGATTTGATTGTATTCATTTTCATGCAAAGTTTGTTTTTTCCTTTATGTGAATTTAATAATATAATTATATATAGCTTGTTATTATGGAATAGTTCTGATACATATTTTTAAATTTCTGCACTTCAATCTTCTTTTGATTCAAATAAAATATAATTTCATACTATTTATTTATTTACTATTTAAATTATTGTCATATATTAACAAAAAAAGCTAATTTTCTGAGTAACAAATTACTTTTTAGATGTAGTACTTCTTGAGCAACTAGTGATGGTATTAGTGAAAATTAATTGCTTTTTAAAAGTAAGATTCTCAAAATGGACTTCATCGCACCTTGGCTGCACAAAGAGGTGTGATGAAGCCTCAAGGGGACGATTACATTGTTATGTGACTGAAGAACAGTCATACCCACTGCATTCCACGGCTGCTCACCGTTGTACCAGATACCTTCATGTCCGTGTGAAGTACTATTCCCAGCATGCACTGGTCATAACTAAAACACAAAGCAAACATGTGGGGGAACAAAAAGAGACACAGTAAACTGTAGACTGGTTTCAGTCGGATTCCCTTGTAGCACCAATGCATAATTAATACTTCCTGCACTAACTGTAATGGACACGAGAGCCCTCCATTTAAACATGATGATAAATCAATCCTTAATGTCTGGACTAAAACAGATTGGTTTCATTTATGTATGATAGACAAGCAGAATATAAAATGTAAATAGAGATAAAGAGCTTCCTGTTTGGTCACAGACGGGGATGGAGCGTTTACCAGATTCATTTACTTAGCTTCATCTCCTAAATCTGATAAATCTCTATGTAGGGTGACACATGAGCATTAGCACCTTTAGAAATGTAATGTGAAAACACAGAAGGAGTTGTACTTGTATGTTTTCTGCATTGAAAAACTAAACAAAAAAACTATTTCTTTTACAGAGATTTTATAATTTGATATACCAGCCACAACCACAAGATGGCGCCAAACTCAGTGTTTATTCTGTGACAATACTGGAGATATTTTGTATAACAATTAGGCCAAAAAATGCAATTACAAAGTTTGATTTCCAATTTTAATGTATTTTTTTCTTTCTCCCTTTACTACAAATGATAGCAAATATTTAAGAACTGTTTGAACATTTTCTTTGGGAATTTGCCAGAACCTAATGAAGTACACGCTGTGAAAATGTTTGTAAAGCATTACAGCAGGTGGTTTGTAAGCTGCTCTTAAAGAAAAACACTTCTTGCACTCGACAGTCTCTGGACCAAATTCATCGTACTCCCACTTCGGTAGAAACAGCCTTCAAACAGATTTTGTAGCCGGTGGTTTGTTGCGCCGAGTCTGGAGTTGCACTAATCGAACCAGTTTTATAGAACTGAAGAAACTGTTTCTGTTTAGGGGGAAAAAAAGCTCCTCTTTGCTAGATGGCATTTAAATGCTTCGTCATAGCAAGAAACGGGTGGAGTGATCTTCTAATGAAGCCCAAGAAGGCAGACTGCTGGGAAAATTAGAATTTATTGATAAAATCCATTTATCGCCTATGCCTATTAATGATAACCGGGAAATACATCTGTAGTTTTTCGATCTGTTGATACTTTATTTATTAATTTGAATGTTTTGCCAACTATTTATTTGACTGAAATTTGTGAAAAATCTACAGTCAAAGTAAAAAAAACAAAAAAACTAAACCTAATCACTCCAAGAGAGCATTTGGAGGTGTTTAAAAACAAGCACAAGAGACTGTTGGTGTCTTTATGTACACTTTTATTGTCAGCCCTTCACAGGAGGCATCAAAGGCAGAGAGACCCAGATCACTTCTTGACCTCCTCATCCTTGGACAAGTTCTTGATGATCTCCTCCTTTTTGGCCAGGAGACGCTCCTCTCTGCGCTTGCGGGCCTCTTTCGTCTTGGTACGGCGAGCCTCCGCCTGGTCACTGCACGCCAAGGAGAAAAAAAAAAAAAAAAGTTCATCCAACATTCAAACATCAAATTCTGCCTTTTCTATAAAGACCCACTCCAAGGAAAATCGCGTTTTTAACATGTTTTGGTGGCAAAAGTGCAATACTTTCTTCAAATTGTTGAATTTCAGGAGCAAACAAAAGAAGCTGTTTGACAATAAGCCTTATTGTGATATAAAAACCATGATAGGCGGTCCACAATCTCTGGTCCACAACAGGAAAAGATAAGGAGGGCGGTGTTGCATGGACCCACTCACAACCCGTGCAAATTTCAATTCAAATATTGGTGCTTTGCAGAAACTACGACGTAGAAAAATGTTGGTTTTTTTTTTAAAACAATAATAAAAACCCACTGGGAATGCTTTAAAAATAGCTAAAAAAAAATAATCCGAGTGGGTCTTTAAACATAAAACCCCTTCAAAATATGAAATATCTGTGTACTTCATTAAATATTTATATAAAAAACACAATTTATTCTTTAAAAACAAAAAGGTGACACACATCTTGATTGTACTGAATACTTACGCCAGGAGCTTCTTGCGGGCTTTATCGGCCTTCAGCTTGTGAATGTGCTCCATAAGGATGCGCTTGTTCTTGAAGACGTTACCCTTGGCCCTCAGGTAAAGGCTGTGGTACCTGAGACATGAGTGGAAGAAACATACATGGTTGAATCCTCAAGACACAAACAATTACAACAGATAACAGGACTGTAACGTACATGTGCCTGTCAATCTTCTTGGACTCCCTGTAGCGGCGCAGCAAACGACGCAGGATCCTCATGCGGCGCATCCAGGACAGCTTCTCCGGCATGCGGGCGTTGGCCGTACCCTTTCTCTTACCTGGTCAAGGGGGTTAAAACCATTTCACGTTTTGACAGTTTTGTTGTTCTCTCTCTGTGACTCTCAGCTTCAGCGTACCCGTTCCCATGTGTCTTCCCTTGCGACGCGCCAGTGTGTTCTTGCGGCAGCGGGCCCGGGAGTGGACTGTAACGGGTTTGCGGATGATGAGGCCATCCTTCACCAGTTTGCGGATCTGCTGACCTGTAGTATAGATAAATGTGATCTGGATCAGAAAATTACACCACAAACCAATGAATGGTAAGAATATAAAACATGCATCCTTTTTCTTCAGGGGAGTCAATGAAGTTTAGCATGAAATGTCATCCTTACAACAACTTAATAACATAGGCTGTTTCGATTGGCTCCTTTAATAGCTTACGGGAGTTGGCGTTGGCGATCTCATTGGTTTCGTTGGGGTCCAGCCAGACCTTCTTCTTGCCGCAGCGCAGGACGCTGGAAGCCAGCCGCTTCTGGAGCCTGAGCATGCTGCAAAGAAAGCTCCAATTCAGGCCTAAAAAAAATAACGATATGCTTCCAAAGTGACTTATAAACCCCGAATTTACAAATCAACAAATATGATGAGTGCTTGCTTCAAAGCTAACAGCCGGCTAGCCGGATGCCAACATGGCCTCTCCGTCAGCTACATCGTGCTCCTCAGAAAAATCAGGTTTATTTGTGTATTTGGGCTTTGAATGAATGCATGAAGTGTTAATACTTAATAAAGGGGGATATACGTTTCATACGAAGTTTATGAATTCACAGGCAGTCCATTTTGACTGCTGAATTGTTGTTTTAATCGAGCCCTGGACAACATCTCTAATATTCTACTTCATGGATGCTAACTTCCAACGGGAAAGGAACGGCACAACAGTGCAAGACCGGAATTTTGACGCATTTTGGAATGAAGGCATGTTTATATGAAACAAACCATTTAGGCACTAACGATGGTCTGAATTCACAATTCGAGAAACAAAATTTTGACAGGATATCACACTGATAGATACTTTGATGAAACATAAAAACAAGACCTTATTTTAACTGTTTATTTCTATAGCAGTCAACCCCTCTAATAATGGTACCAACCAAAACAGGTAGATCGAAATTGACTATTTTAGGGGAGGCCATTTGACATGAATGAAGCATTTAGGCACTACCAATAACTAGAATTTAAAATTATAGAAACAAAATGCTGAAACATATTACACTGAAAGATACTTGGACGAAACATTAAAAAAAAATCTTATTTTTACGGTTCACTTTGAAAGCTGTCAACCCCCGTAATAATGGTACCAACCAAAACGGTGCATTGTGGGAGTAACAGAAAATGACTGATCATTTTGCTGTTTCAACACAAGAGGGCAGTGTTGAAGCCCAATAAATAAAGTTTAGTATGGTTTTAAAGCCATACTAAATCATTATTCATCATTAAACAATATTTTAAGTTGTTTTAGGTGCAAAATAAATGAAAATAATTATGAATAGTTAAAATAAAATTATAATGCATGAATGTGTTTAATTATATAAATGTAAAAATTAAAAGAAACACATTTTTTATTTTAAAAACTTGCAGTATCCTGTAATTATTGCACATTTTTTGCACAAATTGAGTAGTAGTGGTGCTTTTAATAGAAAACTAGGAGATTTTGCACACAGTTATAAAGTAGCACAGTTTCATATAAATTTTTATTTTATCTCTTAACTCCCAAAAAAAGTAAATACCATACTAGTTTATCATATAAACCATTTTTTCTCTTTAAAATATACTCACTGAAATGATTTAAAAGTTCACTGTATTTAACAGGAAAAATGCAACAATGATTTATTTTAATCTGCCCACTGATAGTTGCATAATTTTAGTTAGCCGCATTTCAGAGTTTACCTTTTTGGGTTTGCAAAAATTAAATTAACATGACTTACTTTGTTCTTTGCAATACCATATTTTTCCATACAGTTTCTTGATACCAGTTTTACATGAATAAGCTACACATTTTGAATGGAAAACATGCAGTACAAAAAAAGATTAGAAAGAAAAAAAAACGTGAATTCATTTGTTTTTTGGTAAGTAAATACAATTTGGGATTACAACAGCATCAGAGGACTTGTAAAAAAAAAGTCAAGTAATGCCTAAAAAAACCCAACCAATTGTTCAAAAGCAGGTCTTTGAATCCAGTAGAGAATATTTGGAATATTTTAGTGGACGCAGTTTTGGTGTGGTGGGTGGACACTCATGAAGATTCTCACAAAAATAGCCGATTGGTGGGTTACAACTTGATCAGCTACTCGTTGACGTTGCTGCATCCTCGACCCCATTAAGTATGATACTCGTCACCATGGTGACGCAGTATTCTCACAGTGTGGGTGCATGAGGACCACTTGTAGGACTTTTTTTTTTCTTCAGGTAATCCAGAATTTTAAATATAGATGTCATTACACGATAAAGGATTGAATCTTTGATAGCGTTTGCTCAGGAAAAGCTCAGAAAACTCTAAAAGTATGATGTTTTTATAAATTTCCTTTTGGATATATTTTTGGTTGCAAACTTTGTGTTCAAATGAAAGCACATTACATCATATGCAGAGGTTTTTCTAGGAGGTGGAAGAAGATTTCCTCTTAACAGACTGTGAGCTGCAATCTAATAAGTATTTTAATTGTGAGCACAAGCTGCCAATAAACTGTCAAGTCATTGCAAACTATTCCCAAACCAGATCAATTTGGTGATTGCATAATGCCCATCACAAAGGAGAGCAACAGTTAACAGCCCAATAAAAGAGTCAATGAGTAATCTATCCTTCCTCCACTTTTGTAATAATTATTCGTCAACAAATTCACATTATAAGATTTCATAGCAGAGAAAGACAATTTTGGATGTGTATGACGGCTTAAAAGAGTAATGCAGACACATGCCACAATCTTGGTTGTATTTTAATTTTTTTATTAAACATATCTTAACTCGTCCTCAAAAATGACTTTACCTTCTGGTATCCAAAGAATGGTATTTTACTGTTTTTTCTAACATTTTTTAATTATTATTTTCTTATATTTTCTAATTAAAGACAAACCAATTTAATGTTTCTGTTCTTTATAATACAAATTGCACCAGTACAGCTTTAATTCCCACTCCAATCATCTTTTGATCTATTTTAAAATTGTTTCCAGTGGTATTTTAATTAAAATTATGCTGTTTTTAGCCTAAATATGTAAAAAAAAATGTGTTTTCCAGGACTTTTTTGAGTTCGTTAGAAAATTGACTCTGAGTTTGACATGGAGCAATCCCGCCTCCCTTCCCCTCCCTGTTGCTGAGAGTTCAGTGTACTCGCCTTACAGCCTCTATAACTTAGAAATTCCAAGTTGTGGATGGGAGCATTGTTGTGGAGTAAGCCTGTCCCCATTTCCCATCATCCCTTTTTTTGCTTGATCCCATCCTGCTGGGCTACAGCCCCAACCTAAAGTTACAGTGCAACAGAAATGGCGAGCAATATTCCCAATTCGGAGGCAGATCCTGTATGGATCTATTTGTATCTAAGTGGCTGCATCAGGATGAAACGGAGCGGATAGATTGTGGCCGGTCGTTGTTCGTCATTTGTCACATCTACATCCTTTATCCAACTTCACTTCACAATTTGAGTAAAAAAAAAAATACTCAGAAATTCAATTTTAAGCTTAATGTTCTATATCCATGTCCTCCATCTTGGGAAAAATGCCACTAGAGCATCAGATGAATTAAGTGGGTCAAAAAGCTCCTAGATAAATGCTGGAAGCATCCGAATTCCTGCAATAGTTGAGAGTTTTCTTTATTTATTCCACAAACCAGATAAAGATCATTGAGAAATCCCTGAAATCAAACAGCCTAAGAGAACACATGTGTAGTGGGGGGTGTTAACACTTTGAGAGGGGCGGGGGGTATCTTTGATCAGTGCAAGCAGATCTAATAAAGAGCCTCATCTACAGCGTAAACACCAATAGGCCCGTCGAGTGCCGAAGACAGCAACCGCTGACTCACTCCGCTCAGTTACCTCGGGCAACGAGAGATGAAACAGAAACAAACGACCTGAAACTCTTTCCTCTCTGTGGATTTCTGGGAAGGGAAGCTGTTGGAGAGGAGACTGGTGACAGAATTTAAACTTATTTTAAAAAAGAACTGAGCTGCTGCTGCAGCCGAGGAAGATCCTGATAGACCTGCAGCATCAGTTCAGTCCCAGCGTCACACCGACAACTCTCTGCATGAACTGTGTGGGTAATCTTTGCTGTGAGTGAGTCATAGAGAGGAGAAGAAATCAGCTTTTCTATCGATCTTCATTAAAATGACATCATTGTCCACTCAGCATGGGATCATGTCAGTTATCTTGTTTGAATTGATAATTATGAATCCTCAATATATCAACACTTTTACACATTAAACAGATTTTAATTATTTGACTACAAATGTATACATTTGATATAAATTCATGTAGGATTAATGTACCGAGTCGCCCAGTCAGTCTTGTCATAGCATGAAAAAAACGACACTGTTTGATTGGGATAATGTGAGTTTTAGATCACAAAGTGCTCCCCCCTCCGATCCTCTTTTCATCTATTTTAAAGGCAAATCCAACAACCTGTGTCGTTTTCTAGAACATAGTTAATGCATAGTAGGAGTTTATTAATGTAGAGAACCCCGCCCCCTCTTCCCAGTTGCTGAGAGCTCTCTGTTTGCAGGCTAGTTTCAAGCTCCTCACAACCCCTAACCGAACATTAGCACTGCATTAAAAATGGCGACCAATATCGGAGCTATCCAGCCAAACAGTTAAGGTATGTGGGTCTAGTTTAAGTGGAAGCATCGGAATGGAGCGGAGCAGGGAGCTTGAGGCCCACCCAACGGTGAGTTTACCCCCTACATTTCATTTTATGTCTTTTCATGGGACAACACTGCCGAAATTAATTTGTGACACAATAAAAAGTAGCCCATGTCCATCCTTTATTGCAGGGGTCCCCAAACTTTTTCTTGTGAGGGCCACATAACTGTTTTCTTCTCTGATGGGGGGCCGAGGTCGGTTTGTAGGCTAACAGAAAAAGTTCAAATATCACAGCCTAAATCTAAAGATTTATGATTTTACAGAAAACCAAACATAGTTCAAGTTTAAATAATTCATTGCTGTAATCTTCACAGTGACATGTTCTGTGTGTTTAGTTCATTTTTCTCTGTTCTGTTTTGTGCAGTCTTCTGTGGCTCCTCCTTGCTGCCCCACCCACTTCCTGTGCTTCTTCCTGGAGGAGTTCACAGCTGCGACCTTTCAGTTCATTTAGTTGTTTGCCTATTTAAGTTCTCTTGGTTCATCTCTCTGTGTTGGAGCATTTTGTGAGTTTTTTTGGTTTTTGTTGTCATGTAATTCTGTAGTTTTTCTTTAATCAGCTTTCCCCCTTATTTCCCCATCCACAATGGTGGTTTATTTGTTAAAAAGAAGATTAAATGACTGTTTTATCTTTCTGCATCCAAGCCTGCTCTGCATTTTGGTTCTTGAGCTCTAGCTGTAACACACATAAAAAAAATCATACTAAAACATTTTTAAAAACTAGATATATGGCATTACCTACGATAGATTAATAGTTGAAGATGCTTAAATTGACAGCTGAAAACGCTGAACCTGAGATAGCTAGCTAAAATATTAGCAAAGTGCCAAATTAGCTATAAAAACTCAATTCTAAATTAGCCAAAACAGCTAGCATGTAGCTGAAATATTAGCTAAATGCAAAATTAGCCTAAAAAATTGAAAAATGTCTAATTTAGCCAAGGGTAAAATATTAGCTAAACTCCAAATTAGCCTTTACATGAAAAAGGGACAAAAGCCTAAATCAATCAAAACAGCTAGCACGTAGCTAAATGCCAAATCAGCTTAAAAAAACGGGAAAAATGTGTACTTCATTTAATACAGCTAGCTTAAAGCTAAAATATTAGATAAACTCCAAATTAGCCTTAAAAATCAACAAAAGCCTAAATTAGTCAAAACAGTTAGCACGTAGCTAAAATATTAACTATACCCCAAATTAGCCTAATAAACTGGAAAAAATGTCTGATTGAGCCAAACAGTTTGGGGGGCCGGGCCAAATGTGGAGGAGGGCAACATTCGGCCCGCGGGCCGTAGTTTGCCCAGTCTCTCACCTTTACCCTCAGTCTCTTTAGCAAGGCAGTGTTCATCTTGGAGGTGTGTTTGGGGTCTTTATCATGCTGGAATTCTGCCAGGTTTCTAGAGGAAAGAATCATCTTCACATTACGTGTTAGCATTCGTGTTTCCCTCAATGAACCGCAGCTAATTCCCGGTGTTTACATTAGTTCGACTAGCATAATCTCTTGCCCAATTGACATAATTCCAGTGGATTCTGCCGTAAGCATTTTTGTGCCGATACGCAACACTTCACAGTAATGAAGTGTAACACAATCGATGTAAATCAGCTGATTCTGTTGTGGAGAAACGCGGCTTTGCTTTGCTGTGCAACCTTTACGTCAGTAATATGTTCCATATTGGTGCATTAAAAGAGATTTTTTTTTTTCTCGTTAATAATCAACGGAATCACTTTGACTGCATAATTGGTCAAAAAAAAAAAAATTAGAGGGTGTTTTATTTTGGGATTAAAACCGGACAAAATAAAAGCAACCCCGTATCATTATACTTCCTCCTCAATCTGTTGTTTTTAATTTGAAGAACTTCAAATCCTTCTGTCACGCCAAAATTAAATACTTTTGCTATTATATTTTTTCTGAAACATTTTTATTCACTGGATTTTAATAATACTAATGCAGTTTCTTTGAAAGCGTCTTTCAAATCACTCAAGGAAAATTTACAAAGTAGAAAAATAAAATAAATATAAAAAAACAATTACGTCCCTTTAAAAATACATATATGTCAAAAAGTGAGGTTACAGATGAAGGAAAGTTATGAGTTTGGGAAAGCAGATTTTAAACTTTTATTTACAAATGTTTACTTTTTTTTAAAAGGCTGCATTTTAGAATTGTTTCAATATTTTAAATCATTTAATTTTTTTTTATTTATTGTATTTTAAGTAATGTTTTACCTCATTAATGCATGCTTGTATCTAGTTTTAATGGTGTAATTTTTAGTATAATTGAACTGAATTTGTGATAAATAAATTCCTCACTACTCCCCTTTATTTGTATCCATTTTCCCAGTTATTTCTTGTTCCAGTTCCACTTTTGAAGTCGGCGTGTCTTCATTTCCACATGGTTGTTTTGAGCACAAGTTTCTGCTCACAGCAGTGGAGAGCGGGAAACTGATGCCAGCTGATTTATCCGATAGTCCTCCACTCCGGCTCACAGGGTTTGATCCGGCTGCTGCTTGGAGGGACATTGTTTCCTGCATAGTACAGCAGGAGATTAGCCGGTCTTATTGTTCACGATTCAGTGAGCCGGTGCTCAAAAAGAACCAAAGAGACTATAAACTCAAGAAATGCTTGAAGTTTATTAAAGGTAAACTTTAAGACTTTAGAAAATTGTAACAGTTTTGGAGAAAACAAACAGCTTTCAGAGGAACAGGCCGTCTGGCTGGAACAGAAGTGATGAAGCGACAGTGGAAATCATTCATGACGGGTTGAGGATGAGGCTCAGGTGTGGAGCTGGCACCGCCGCGCCCCCCCCTCTGAAGGCCTGCTTCCACTGACGGCAGGAGGGAAACAAAAACAAGACATGAATGTTTAACGTTCTATGAAAAGCCTTTTCGTTCACACTCGAAAGCACAAAACGGCACGGAGAAAAGTGAAAACCAGGAAATCATTGTCAGTTTGGAGGTTGAAATCAACAGGTGTGCATGTTGTTTGGTTGTTGGGTTTTTGATAAACAAAAACCTGAAGATGAGCGGACTCCTGGTCCCTTGGATGAGCAGCAGGCAGCTCCCTCATCACTCAGTAGGGGAAGGTGGGGTCTATCCATCGGGGCGTGGACCGTGACTACCAGCTGGAGTCTGCTGAGGAAAAAAAGGATTCAGAGATGATGTCAAGTCAGATGAAAACCTCAGGAACACACAGGAAGTGGGAATGTGCTACCTTCAAAATAAAGGCATGCAGGATAGCTTGTAATGTAAAACTGATTCTCACCAGCAGCAACCAGTATTTTTTTTTTATCATATTCCATGCAAATTTATATATATATATATATATATATATATATATATATTTATATATATATATATATATATATATATGTGTGTGTTAAGATAAATAGAGTTGAACAAAAATAGTTGGTTGCTGCAACTGAAAATATGGAAGAAATTAGATAAAAATAATTTGTAAACAGCAGTAAAAGTCAAAATCTCAATAAATCTTTTCACAAATGTCCTTTTTCCCTGCAGAGATATTCCATCTGAACATTCACAAGTTGGTTCAGACACCTGATTTTTCCAATTAGTGATGAAACGGCTTTAAAAATAAAACACAATGAGTCAATTTATGATCTGCTGGGAATTTAATACTCATGAAAATATGAAAAGTTCACCTGAAAGCAGATTTTTGACTCTATTGTTTACCAAATAAATGTGTTTTTTTTATCAAATTGAATCCTCAGAATTAGACTTTCTTCTCAGCAGAAATGACCAAAACTCGTAAACTTCTAACCTGCAGAGTTAAAAATGTTCAAACATTGATTTAATGAATCTGCGTCCCATGACAGCCCCAGATTGAAACCGGTCCAGGGTGCACAGGATAGGCTCCAACAACCCCTTGACCCTTAGAGGGATTCAGGGTTTGAAAATACATGGAAAGGTTTTCACATAAGAGAAAAATGAATGAAGTGAAAATCCTTTTAAGGGTTCCCTTTATTTTACTGTGCAAGTTTATAGCAATTTTAATAAAGAGCATGTATGTGTAGTGCAGAAAGTATATAAACTGAAAGCTTCTTTAGACCAAATTGGATTATTTTTTTGGTTTAATATTTATATAGATAGCTCTCTGTTGTAGTACAGACCAAGTAAACTTATAGGACAATTTAATAGACTAATTTTTTGCTAGTGTTGCCACAGTAAATCACTCGGCGGTCTGTGATTGTCATATTTAATTTATCTTAAGGGTTATGTTGAATGATCCATTCCTCTGCACCAGTAAAAAAAAAAAAAAAAAAGAAGTGAATTGTACAACCTTATAGTTGCAATAAAGAACTTTTGCATTAAACCAAAAAAAAAAAAGACTTAAAACAAAATCAAGCAACAATAGAATTTGTCCTAATCTGGAAGAAAAAGCTTCTAATCTGAATAAAATAAAATAAAAAAAATTGATTTAAATGGAATTTAAATAAATAAATAACGAATAGGATACATGTAGTATATCAGAAATATATTTCAAAAAGTTCTTCATCTGGGATCTATCAAGAGTTTTTATTATTATTATCATCATCATTGTTATTTTATTATTCGAATTTAAACTCAGAACATCACATTATTTTGGGACAAACATAGTCACTGTTTTGCAATAAAATAAAATAAAATAAAATAAAAATTTTACACAAACCCCGATTTCTTTTTCTAAAGGACTTTATTTTTTGACCACCGGGCTGCGCGTTTGCGTCATGACGCACACTTGACAAACGTGCCAAAGCTCGGTGCGCCAGTGTGTAATGCTATAGGCTGGAGGGAGGCAGCTGTTGCCATTATTTTATCCGCCAGCTCAGATCCATCAGCGGCTTCACCCTCCCTGAACAGGAAAAGAGAGAAAAAAAAAAAAGAAGATGAGACTTTCAGGTTCATCGTAAACACACACAGCACTGAGAGAAATTTATTTGGGAAAAAAGTGATATCAAATGGTACAGAAAAGTAGTATGTCCAGGACGCCTTCGACCTCAACCCAGGAGATCCAAATGGACATGTTTGACCATCATCCACACACGCAGGTAAGACCACAAGATCGAGAAAACGAATCAAGAAAAATATTCAGAATTTTAATGGTGATTGAAATAATAGAAATGTGTATTTTGACGTCAAGACGTCGGTTTTAACTTCTGGAGATTAACAGGTTGTTCTGCTGGGAAGTATGAAACGACGGAAGCTGCGCGTCAGGCTTTAAAAATGTGGGAAAATAACATTTTTGGCTAATTTTTTTCTTCTGAATGTAATTTTCTGCGAGGATTTTCCATCAAGGTCCGATCAGCGCTTAGCCACACCTTTGTTTAATTAACCTACAATTAAAGCGCTTCCGCCCTGTGATGGAGAAGAGTTCAAATGATATTTTTAGAAGCAACATTTGACGGTTTAAGCCTTATTATTGTTAAATTGTTAGTTTTAGACAATTTTACACACTGAAAACTTTATAAAAATACTTTAAAATATCCTGTAAATACTTGTTTGTCCTCTTTCCCACATTAGAATGCATCATGTTGTGTTCACTCATAGCATCCAGTAAATATCTAGAACAAACATGCCCACGCTCAGCTCAGTCATTGTCTCTCTAGAGAAGAAAAAGAATGGGAAAAACAACAAAAAAACACCTCACACAGACGAGCGTTGCTTCAAATCATGCCAAGTCCTGCTCTCTCCTCTTTACTCCCACTCCTTCCAGCTCCCTCTCATCTTTTTCTTGCTCTCTGAGCGTCCCGCTCTGTTCATTCTCTGCATCTCACCTCGCCGTGTCTGTTTTTAGACATCTTTTTCTGCGGTGGGAAACAGAAGGACGGATCTGTGTGTTCTGATCAATCAAAGACAAACTTGGAGATTTGTTGCATTTAGGAGACAGAACCTGCTGCAAGAAAAGAGTCGAGGATCCTCCCCAATTCAGCGCTTGAGGGTAACTTAGATTAAAGATGATGTCTGCTGACTGAGATCCGTTTTGACCTGTACAACGTAGAAGGTTCAGAACATTTCTAAGTTGCCGTGCCACCCACTGCCTTCTCAGTTTGGCCCCCCCTCCTCTGCTGACACACCCTCTTTAATTAAACTCTTAATCTGGGAGGATGTTTACCAACAGGAAGCCTCCCTTCCTTACTTCCTGTGGCATTTCTCTGCCCTTTGGTGACAGGAACCAGCTCCAAACGGGGCCACAGATCCCCCCGAAACGGCTGCGCTTGCTCCTCCACTGCAAACATTCTTTAAATATTTACCTTTTAAACATTTACTTATTGGATCTTAACACTTCAACCGCCGGCTCAACCAAATGGTGGGGAACATTCAGAAAACATGTTTTTAAAAGTACCGATTGTGTTTATGAATCCCCGAAGTACGGAGCCCCTTAAAAGAAGAAAAAAAAACAACTATTTTTTTTTCTTTTTTACCTACAAATTGAAGTAGAAGAAGTTACAGACTGATGTGCACTAGTTAGTATTTTTGTAGAATTTTTTTTTCTTCACTTTAAAAAAAGAAAACACACATTTTTTTAAGGTACTATCTGGGGCACACCAGTTACTAACCAGAGCATTATTTTTTTCTTCTAAAAATTTAAGTTTAAAAAATCTAGTTACTGACTGATGTGCAACAGATAGTAACTGGTGCGCACCAGTTAGTATTTTATTTTTTTTAACAATTAAAAAAAAAAACAACATTTTTTTTCCAGTTATTTTCTGGTGCGCACCAGATACTAACCAGAACATTCTTCCTTTCTAAAATTTGAAGTTAAAAAACAAATTTTGGATAACTGTCCATGTATTTTTAGGCGAAAAAAAAAAAGTTTGACCTGAATTTCTATTTTAATTTGCTGTCTCTTTAGGAGCTACATGCCAAGGTAATAAGCAGTGGGAAAAAAAAACCTCTTTTAGTGATTTTTTTTTTTTTTTTTTTTTGGATAGTTAAAGGGTTCATGGATCTTAAAATCAGAGTGAGCAAATCTGTTCTAAAATTATAGAATTACAACCATTTGACTTGAGTCTCTTTTTATTCTCCCAACATTGATGCTGCATTTGTGAAATGAGTTTTATTTGTTAAAAGTATCAATTTCATAAAAAAAACATTTAGAGAATAAAAATGTACTTTAAACTCATTAATGGAATGATCTGTTTTGTTTGCAGTAGAGAGAATATTCTGGTTTTCATGGACACCACATGTCCTGCATTAATCTAAATAAGAATAATAATTGGGGGAAAAAAGGAAATGTCTGTTCTTTGAGGAGGTTAGGGTTAAATACGGGCGGGCAATGAAACAAAATGCATTTTGGCTGTACGTGTCGCTTGTAGCCACAATGAATTTCCATCGGTTTTTGTGCACGGTCCAATGTAGATATGTGCGAATGACATCCACCAAAATAAACAATACATTTCAAACTTTAGATTTTTTTAATGTTTGCATTTGAAATTGGCTTAAAAATAGAAGCGAATAAATAAATGTGGCAAATCCAAGATAAATTGCCCCAAACTGAAAATGTCCATCTGAAGAAGCAAAAGATCAAATACTAAAAACAAATAATTTAAAGAGAACAGCATTCTAATACTAACAATATGAAATCAAAAGTCAAAGGAATAAAGGTGTCACTTGGAATATTTGGTCCTCTTTCAGCATTCTTTTTTCAGATCACAGAAGTCGAACGTGATTGTCTGCGGTGGGATTTCCTCTCACACTTTTAAAGTTGTGTAAATACAGCGGCGCTCGCATCGGAGACGCAACGCTAGCCGTTTGAGCCGGGGTCAAGGGTGTATTTAGACTGGTTTGTTTAAAGTCAACCAGCGTTCGTTCCGGAACAAGTTTTCAGTGTGAATTCACCCAGGTGGACCCCGTCAAGAACCATCTTTCCAGGTGATCTGTCTGTTTTCAATCAGACTGAACTCCATTTCACTCTGAGTTTCCTCAGTCTGAATAGGCTCCATGCTCGGAGCTGAACAACTGGACCAAAAGGACCACCGTCTCGCATCATGCCTCCAGAGGAGCAGTAAAAAGTGTTAACGTTGATACAGACGTTAAAAATTGGTCGGCGAAGTATGAATGATTGCAAAGCCCCGCCCTCGTAATTTCTGGCCAATGACCAAAGAGATCTTTAGTCATGTGATTTTGTTTACAAGATTCGAAACTGAAACGTTTGTCTGAATACAGACCAAACTAAAGGTTCAGGACTCTATTTGAACCATCTTAATTTTTGCAGTTACAGAAGAAAATGTGGGTAAACGAACTATAAAGGTAAAGGTACATTCAAGCAGGAAGTGAAGCTCAATTTACAGTTGAGCAGACAGTCGTTTACTGAGGGAGAAACAAAAGGCTTAATACAGAAAGATAACTGGAGGGAGACAAATTGAAGGTGATGATGCATCAAAAATCCCAGAAAAGGTGAAGGAACAGAAATATTCCTTAGCATCAACCATGCACGCTTAAGCTTTTGCTTGTGTAAAGTCTGTATTTTAAGCTGTTCCGGTGATTCTACACACGTTTGTTTATTTTTTTCCAACTTCAAATCAGAAAGATTTGGATCAAGCAGCATCTATAGAATCTATAGCAGTGCAAGAGAAACCCATCGGTTTCAATTTCAGACCTAAAGATGACAAAACGATTCATCCGTAAAATGTTCTGTTGGAGAAGCTCTCCATGCAGGAGATGAAGAGTGTTTTCAAAGATCGTTGGACACCTTTTTCAGTCGGTGTAGGTGGACAGATTTGCAACAGAGATGTCATGCTCTATTTTCGTATCCGGGCAGTAGAAAGTACAGTTGCCCGTGAGCATGTTTGACAATGTATCATCGCCTCATTCTGTCCAATGTTAACCAAACCTGCAAGAAAACAGTTTCTGCTGAGGGATGTGAGAGTTATTTTATTAATTTATATTCTTTTTTTTTTTTTTTTTTTTTTACAGCAAAAGGTGATTGAAAGTAATTTTCTGAATTCTCGAGTTTTCAGATGAATGGATGTTTGTTTAAATGTATGTGGGGCGGACACAGAGCGTCACATGATGTAAAGAAAAAAAACAGAGTCCAGGATAAATGAAAGGATTTGACTATTTGAACCATTTTTTCTGCTGTAATCTGGTCTGTATATTACATGAAAAATGTATTTTTAATTTTTTTTTGCCAGCAATTCTCTTCTCACCTGCTTACTGCCAGCAAATTTGATTATTAGATATTTTGTAACCATGACGATGTGGGCTCATAATGCAATGTGGGACTCTGCCCAGTGTGGATGGATGAGCCATTTGCCTGAGGTCTGCCAATCAGATTACAACGTCCCAGTTTGCATCGGGACATGAAAAATGACGATGTTCACGGACACAGTGGGCGCATTTTCTCTGATCCACTTCCTGTGTGGTCTGGCTCCGTCTCCGGCTCGATCCGACGGCCGTTCGCGCTGAAAAGAAGTGCTTTTCTCCAGAGATGGAGATGTCAGAAATATGTTGGTGAAAATTTACAACTTTGAACTCAGTTTTTTTGTTCTTTGTCTTTCCTCTAACTTCCAGGGAAAGTACGCCAAGAGAAAGAGTCGGTTCAAGCGCTCCGATGGCAGCACCTCCTCTGACACCACCTCCAACAGCTTTGTGCGACAGGTACCAAAAAAAGGAAAAAACTTTTAAATGTTTTTAGTTTTTTTACAGTTTACATTACAATTTTGAAATGTTCAACTCATTTTTTGCATTCCGTTAACCCTTCCACTCTCCTAGGCTAGGGTGGGGTCATCTGGACCCCATAAGAGAGCACGAGGGTTAAAATGAACATCACAAGTGGTGTTTTGATTAAAAAATAAAAATGAAAAACTGAATAAATATAACAGATGTCTGAGAAATTACTATTCAGATTTACAGCGTATAGTAAATTGATTTTAAAGTCCCACTCTGATCATCTGTTGATCCATTTTCAAACTGTTCTTAGTCGTGCCCTTTCAATTTTTATTATTTTTTGCCCAAATAAAAAAAAAAAAAGTTTTCTAGAACATAGTTTTTACAGAGTGGTGGCAGTTTATTAGAAATTTGCCTCTGAATTGTGGGAGAGACTGTAGGTGTGGGGCAACCCTGACATCCTTCACCTCCTCGCTGCTGAGAGCTCTCTGTTTACAGCAATGGTGTCCAAATCTAAGTCTCCCGCTGGTTTTCTAGAAACCCCGCCTCATTGGCTGTTGATCACCTAGGTCAGGTGTGTTTAGCCAATAAGGAGCTTCAATGGGCAATTTTGACTTTTATTGGATTTTTTTTATTTTACTGATTTTTTTTTTTTTTTTTTTTAACTAACTTCTGCATCTGGAAATTTGCATGAAGCCCAATGAGGCAAATAATCTTTGTGATTTTGGGCTATATAAATAAAATTGAATTGTATTTATAAATGTGCATTTATGTATATTTTATTGATCGGAGCAACAGTTTTAGCATCCTTTTAAATCCCAACCAAACCCATAAACCTTAAGTTTTTATATTCTAATAAAAGTTCAGCTTAAATCATGAAGCTGAAGTTCAGAGGGAGAAAATTGGGATACAGTTCAAAAACCTCCACTGTTACATCAGTTAATTTTGGTGTAAAATGGCTAAAAATGCATTTAAGGTCAGACAGAATTGTACTTGTGCTTGTTTTTTTTTTCCCCGCATAGATATTTAGTTTTTACATCAGCTTTGGTCAAAACTGCTGTATATTTATTTATAAGTTTTTATTTTTTATAGAATATTACTGGTAAACCATTGAAACATTCAGATTATTGCAGGTTTTATGAGTCTCAAACAGTCCAAAAAGTTTGAAAAATCATGTAAATTTCTCTTTTTAGATCTCACATTTCCTTTATTTTGTTATCCTGACTACAAAAGCATTTTGTTGTTCTGTCTTTTGAAATAGAAAAGACACCTGTCGGCGTCTTCCACAGACTAAACACATTTCAACTGCTTTGATAGCATCACTATAGTGAACCCCCGGTGACCTCACCAGCGCGGCTTCATTGTAAAAGTGTTGGAGCTGCGCTACATGAGGAGAGATTTCCCCAGGGCCAATGATGAACATCACTCATTAGGTGCCAGCTTCGCCGCTCGCTAATCTCCTCCGACCTTGAATCGCGTCTTTTAGTCAATATTTTTGATTTTTTTTTTTGTAAAATCTGCAGAGATTTAGATTTTCCTCCTCGTATAAGGGAATGACGCCACGGCAGTGGTCGTCTGGACGTGATATTTCTCCGGCCACGCCGTCCGCCTCCTTCCAGATGACCTCTTCATTTGCAGGAGGAAATGATGTGCCCCGTGCTGAATGTCATTTATTTGTTCAGCCCTGGTCTTGCTGTTGGTGAAAGCCTCCCATCTCTGCGGCGAACACGGGGAGCTGAACTTTCCTGTGGTTTCTAAAGGTTAGCCGTGTTCTCGCTCCCACTGCCTCGTCCTTCATTACCTCTGCGACTCAGGGTGGAGAAGGAACCACATGCGCCGAATCCGGCAGGTGGAGAGCGTTTATAATCCCCCACACTGTTTAAGCAGCAGATTACACACGGTCAGAATGGAAAATACTTCCTTAAATTGTGCTTTTTTTTTTTTTTTTTTTTGAACTATATTGTCTAATAGTAATGTGGGGGGGAGTCGTATAGGTTCATGTACATCCAGCAGGTATTCACCGAAACAACTGAAAGCAGAGCCCTGTAGAGGCTTTACAGTCTCACACACGCCCACACAAGCGTGCGCACACACACGCACACAAGCGCGCCACAGTCAACCAACGGCGGAGCCGGCTGGTACACTCGGCCTGGTTTCTATGGTAACCGGGCTGCTGAATCTCATCCCCCTGCACGCAGGCGAAGTGGGATGGAGAAAAAAAAAAAAAGCAGAGGCCGTTTAGATGGAATTGTGTTTGCTTTTGTTTGTTTGCGTCCATGTTGGTGGGGGTGGGGGTGGTGGTGGGGGGCTTTTGTGGTTGCGTTCGTCTTCAGTGTGTCTGCTACTGCTGCAGCGGCGTGCACCAGGCAGCCCGTTTCCTGTTGATCTTTTCTTTTTTGCCATGGCGTTGTGAAAGAGGCAAACGATGAAGAAGCAATCAGACACAGGTCTAATGCTGCTCTTTCTCAGCTAATAAGACAACCCAGACTGAAAGAAAACGGCACTAATGGTCTGCTTCACCATCAGAGAACAGAATACCACGATCATTAATAATCTTTCTGCAGAGGAGAAAAGGAAAGTTCAATGATGTCCATCCACTTTTACTCACTTGCAGGGGTTATTTTTTAAGGAAAGTGTGCAGCCAACTTAGATTCTTCTTACTGTACATCTATTATCAGAACCATAGAAGTGGGTCCAGGCTTGGCTGCCTCACACAGCAGATGCTTGGAGTTCAGATAACAGTCCTGAATCCCAGCAGAGACCCAGATGCTGCTACGTCTGAAGACAGAAGGAGCCAGCTTGTAGATCTCTCCGGTCTGTCATCTCTTTTTTTGCTGGTTGCAAATAAAAAGGGAAGTTTTTTTTTTTTTTTTGGGGGGTGTCAGAAGTCGCCCTCTAGTGGAGGGTCCATTACCGCCACCACTGCTCTCTCAGCTACTACTCACTTACTGCACGTCTGCTGCCACAGACAATTATTTTAATAGTCGATTAATCACCGATTATTTTTCCCGATTAGTCGACTTATCGGGTCATCCACAAACTGGATGTAAAGCACACATCTTAACCCTCGTTAGCTTTAAACGAACTAAAAACTAAATCTAAAGCATTACTGACGATAATGCCAGTGTGAATGCTGTAAGCTGAATTTGGCAGCTGAAGATGCTAATCATGATAGCTGAATATACTAATATTGATAGCTGAAAATTCTGAAGTTGATAGCTGAGAACGCTGAAGCTAAAATATTAGCTAAACTCCAAAAAAGCCTTAATTAGCCAAAATAGCTGGCATACAGCTGAAATATTAGCCCAACTCCAAAATAAGCTAAAAAAGCCTCAATAAATGTCAGCCAAAAAGCTAGCAGAATGCTATTATAACTGTCAACTTTACTACACGCTGATTCCATCTCATGTATAGTAACGACTAATCAACTATTAAATTAGTTACTATTTTAATGGTCAATTAGTCGACTAATCGTCGCAGGCCTAGACTCGTTTGGCTTTTTAAAGTTTCTCCCCAAAGAAGAAGAAGATGACGAGAGTTTGAGCTGCCGGCCTCAACAGGTTCCAGTCATCAGCGCCGACCCGCTTTTCTTCACGCCAGAACAGAGGACGGGACCGGACCAAAGAAAAAACACAGAGGAGGGGGGTTTCCTTGGGCACTGCCCTCCTCCTCTCCCACGTCAGCTGGGGCATTGAATGGCTGCATACCGAGCCCTCTCTTGGTCTCAGTGTGTTCACGTCCCTGTTTCTGCCCGGCCGGGGCTAAATATATTTCCCCAGATTGCAAATGTAGCACAAGTACTGCAATCTGACCCCCCCGGCCAGCTCCAGCTCCTTCCCTTTACACGAGGTTCACGTTCCTCTGGGTTGTGGAGGTTGGCGGTGGGGGGTGGAGGCTTTGGGAGAGTGCTCTCTTAGTTTCACACATACGGCACCCTCTTTAAGCTTCCTCCCTTATCATACATGCTACATGCACACACACACATGCACTGGTTTAGCTAGCGGGCAGATATCTGTCGCATACTTTCACACACAGCCATAACTCTGTCTGTGGAGCCTGGCGTTGCCCCTTTGGTTTGCCGTGGTGCGGCCAGCTTGGCGAACGAGGTATGGAGAGGACCGAGAGGATTCCAAGGCCTGTAATGGTAAGAAGGAGAAATCCACAACCTCTGCATGTTTTCGGACTAACCTGGGAGCCGGTTATGAGTGCGTTTCTCGTACCCATAAAAGGATCGGCTTATGACGGCTCGGCTGTGAGAGTGGACGCTGGAACTTTTTCTCCCGGTTTTTGTCCCTCTCCTTTGCCGCCGCCGCTCTTCCGGCTGGACTTTCCATTTTGGTCCGGGCCGCAGCTGCTGGGAAGGCGCTGTGTTTTTAATTAGACTTCCAGTCCCGCTGGATGCCTGCGCTGCCATGCACCCTGGCCGTCCAGCCGGGCCGGCACTGTGGCCATTTCAGGGGGGGGGGGGGGGGGGACTGAGAAGCTCTAGAAGTTAAATCAAGAGGACTTCTAAGAATTCTTGCTATTCTTTAATACGTTTCTAGCACTTAAAGTACTCTTTAGCATAACTTTACAATAAATAAAGTGACCTCAAACATATTTTTTTAAGTGTCATATTTTTAAAGTTTTTAACTTTGTGTTCTACAATTAAAACGTTCAAACTTTGAACGTGAAATATGGTGTTTTTCACACATCTTGAAAAATAAGGAACATTCTCCACTCAGCTGGACACTCAAGAACTGTCTGTCATATTAAATCATAAATCTTAGTTCTTTCAGGAGATCCACAAACCCATATATGAATAAAACACGTTAATGTTATCAAGTGGCTGTTTTCTCCTCTTAAAATAGCAATTAACTGATTTTCTTGGATTCCCTCCTCTTTGTAAAAATGGGAGTTTCTGCTCAGTTCAGTCCGTGACTCATCTTTCTGGTCATTACCGCTCTGCCCTGGCGGTTGCCATGACGCTGGTGTGGCAGAGAAAAGGAACACGGACCTTTACAGCCACCAGCTCAGAGCTTCAGGAAGCGTATCTGTCCTTCTTGTACATGCAGCTGTGCTGCAGGGCGTCCGTTCCGTTTCCCTCTTTTTCCTCATCCCGTCCGGACTGAGCTCATTTCACTCTGTATGTGACGGGAATACACAGCCAGCCTTCCAGTTGGCTCTCACAGAGATGTCGCGTTCTTCTCTGGAAGTGTGAGAAGACGGCAGAAAAAAAAAAAAATTATGTTTTCACTTTCTTTTTTAATTTTCACAGCCTTCTTTATGTGTGAAGTGTGAAGATATTTTTACCGGTTTAATTATCAGGGCTGGAGTTGTTAGCTTGCTGATGGAAATCACTTCTTAGTCATGCGCTCTGAAGCCTGACAACATCTGCTGGTGGAAGTTTAAACTTTGTTCTGTGACTTTAACACAAGAACCGCTGTGTGGTTGTCATGTTGGTGAAGACGATCTTAATGAAATCCATTAGTTACGGGGTGTATTCTTTGAGATTTCACAGGCAAAATTAGTATCAATGCTCCAAAAAATAAATTTTAATCAGTTTTAATCATTTAGTTCAACGTTTTTTAGGCGTTCACACCGCTCTCGGTTCATCCAAACGCTTCCAAAGAAAAGTCTAATGCATCTTTCAGGCTTCCACTTTCAAAACTCTTGCATTCACGTGCAACTTTGCAAGTATCTCTCGGCCTAAAGCAGTAATAAAAGTTCAACCTGGTGGAACTTTGACCCATCAGAGACTTAGATTTGGTTGTGATGAATGGATGGTGTCCCCTCTAATTCACGTAACTGTTTGGTAATTGATCAAAAATCAGAAAAGAGCTGTAAACCTGGAGCAAGATTTTGCACTCTTTTGACATTTTACACCAACCCTCTTCCAACTGTTGGTTGTGGTCATACGCTGGTAAACGGTAAAGAAGAAGCCCATCCCTGTCTGACTAGTGTGAACACCATGGGGTAAAAACCCATGCTCCAAAACCCGTGTTTAGTGCATTCTTGAACATACAACACTTTAATTTTTTAGAGTTGGCCACATCAAGCCTTTTTCAACAGATTTGGGCCATGACTGCAGCAACAAGAAAATGTCCCATGAGAATCATGTCATGGTAGATGTTCTCTTAGTCTCATGGTTGTTGTTCCCCGGTTCAATGGCACCTATACAACTCAGTTAAAACTAAAATAGGCAGATTGTTGAAGAATGTTCATTTTTACTGCCTCATATAGTAAAATTAAGCAGTGTTGGAAATGTATTGCACTTTATTTTAATTTTTAATTGTATGTAACCAAACCAACCATATTTTTTCTTTTATAAAATAGTTTCCAGTGATTATTTTATTTTTTTATTAATTTTTTTATTTGTTTTTTTTAAATTTATTTTTTAATTATGGTTGTGTTTTTTGCCAAAATCAAAAAGACGTTAAAACATATTTAATGCCCTGCAGCAGTAGCTAATTAGAAATACAATTCTGACTCTTGGCTCGGAGCAATGCTGCCCCTCTCCCCGTCGCCGAGAGCTCTCTTCGTGCTCACAGCCCAGAGCTAACATTAGCGACGCAAAGATGGCGGCGAGCACCGTTGGATCTCTCCAGCCGTGCAGTTTTGAGCCAGCTTGGACGAGCACGTGAGCGTGGATCGTCGCTCGTGAGCATCTCCTCGCTGCCTACGCTGAGCGGGAGGGGGGGTGCTCAGGGGGCGGGGGAGACTTTGGCACGCCCGTTTCAGTTGCTGTTCCTCAGACTGAGCTTTTTCTAATATCCGGTTTTCTGATCCAGCACAATTTGAATTATAGGAATACCCAGAAATGCAGTTTTAATCGTAAATTTATTTTGCAAAGATGATTTTCATTGGAGCGGGTCTTTAAAGAACCTTATTAGTTAATTATCTTTTGATCTATTTTAAGCATTCTCAGGAGTCTTTAAATTATGTTAATGCCATTTTTAACTAAAATAAAAAGGTGTTTTCTGGAATGTAGTATCTGCAGTAGAAATTACAGCTCCTCACATTACTGGCTTGACAAAAATTGTGAGCTTTCCCGTTGTACAGTTCTGATTCAGATGAGGAAAACAGAGACAGACTTATATCTGTCTACAAGTGGATGCATCAGAATGGGGCGGAGCCAAGGAGCTTGTGTGTTTTTTACTTCACAAATAAACTCTTTTTTTTGAACAGCATATTTTTTCATCTGTTCCTGATTCAGTGAGAGGAATAAAAAACTCAGAAATGCAATTTTAACCTTAATTCTATTAATAAGTCATTAAAAATATGTCATAAGAACATGTTAAGCTTTTTTTTATTCTGACAATCCAACAATTAGTTTTGACATTTTTCATAACTTATCAAAATAAAAGCACTTGGATTTTATTTTGGTTTAAAAAAAAAAGTGCATGTGAGATCCAGTTGCTTTCTGATTCAATTTTTCAAATGTTGCACATGTAAAAAGTGTTTTATTTTTTTAAGTTCCAATGCCAATTAAATCTCTAATTTACATTTTAAATGGACTCTCACTCAGCCTCTTGACTTCTCTGGTTTCTTTGAATAACTCACTTCCTTCTTATGAACTTTAACTGATTTCTTCCCTTGAGGTCGACTCCTTTCTGTCCTCATTATTCAAAGCTCTTGCCATTCTGCCCTCTCGCCTTATTGCATCCCTCCATCCTCTTATTCTTTTCCAGCGCTCAGAGCCATAAATTCATCACTGTGGCAGCTGCAGTTGAGAAAATGGAGGAAAACCATTTTTGAGAATGTCTCCTAAAAAGCTCTTTTTGCAGCAGCCGTGTGGTTTTCAACAAGGCCTCCCACTTGTGGAGACATTATCAATCCGTCTCCTGTGAGAAAGCTTTTATGCAGTCACCTTTTTTTTATGTTATTGAATATTGATTTCTGTGTGTTCTTTCCGTCTCCGCGGAGCCCTTGCTGGCAATCTGTAACAAGCTGCAGCGATGGTTACTATGACACTCCGGGGTCTCAGCTGTGGCCAGGCCAATAGGAGAATGCTTTTGCCATCAGGTGGCCTGAAGCTATTTTAAACAGGAGCTGTATGTGAAATGAAGCAAGCAGCTAATTTAGAGACGCTACCTAATGACATCAGAGGGAAGACGGGATGAGGAAAGTGTCAGAAATCAAATGAACGGCAGCATCTTCTCGCCGTTTCTCAGCTTCTGAGGGTTACCCTGTTGTTTTCTATTCTTTGACAAGCGAGTATTGACTTCTGGGTTGCTCTCTTACTTTTTTTTTCTTCTGGTTTTTGCGTGTGATGTGAGTCAGTTGGACAGGTGACTCAGAGACACAACCGTACGCACACAAACCGCCATCGCAGCTCCCTCCCACTCCCTATTGCCGCATAAGTGACCTGTAGTGGTAAACGGGTTAGTTCAAGGAGGTTTCTGACGTCGTTGGTGCCTCTTTTTTTCTGTTAACATTCCTGTGAGTTCCCCGTCAACCTTCTCTTAGTCAGGGCTCCATGTTAGTATGCACCTGTGTGTTCCTAAGATGATTCAGACACACACAAGCGTGGGCGGCTGTCCTCATTAGATGCTTCTGACAGTATCATTCTTCTTACCTGAGTGGGATGCTGGCACAGAGAGTTTAAGTAAACAAAACAGGAAGTGTGACTGAGGTAGCGCGGATCCGAACAACAGGTGGAACTGCTAGAATTTACTTTGCTGCTTGTCGATTCATGTTAGACATAGAAAGAAACCACGAAAAGAGAGAAATTCTTCTCGTATACGATATCCGTACCTGACGTCAGTGTTTAGCACAAGAGATGAAGGCTGTCATTCAGAGGGCTGATGGGTAAATTGAAATAAGTAAAACCAAAAAGGGCTGCTGGATTTCAATAGTGTAAAAAAATTTTTTATTTGCCAAAATATTTCATTCAACTTAAAGAAACACTGAAAATGGCGTCTTAACATGTTTTTGTGGCATTTTTTTAACCATATATTGAGGAGATTAAACTTAAAATTGCAAATGTGAGGATTTCTTCATTCAAACAAACTCCCTGCTCCGCTCCACAACATGGTAAGGGGAAGAGGGGCGGCGTTGCTCTGCACCAACGGTCCCGCCCACAACTATGAGGAGAATTTCTGGCAAACTGTGTCCTAAAATGAAACATTTGAGGAACCTTTCAATCCCATTTGATTATGAAACGATTATCAATACATCTCGGATCTGATTTTTTATTTTTTATTTTTTTAGAAATGTTTCTTTATTACAAAACACTAAACCAATATGATTCACTTTTCGCCACCATAGTGAATTTTAAAGTAACTACACGATCAGTACAATTGTTTAATTTTTACTGAGAGCATAAAATTCTGACATGAAAAATATTATTAATTAATTTATTTCTTTTTTTGTAAATTTTAACTTGTCCTGTCCAACAGCTGAGCAAACAGATACGGGCTGAGAGCCTCTTGTGTTGGGCCCCTAGCAGTGGAAGAAAAATCTACAGGATAGAATCAACCTTTGTATAAGCCACATGAATCAAAACCTAGGAAAAAAGTAGCGGCTTATAGTCCAGAAAATACGATATATTCATCATGGTTTTTTTTTTTTTTTTTGACATGAAAATATTTAACGGCATTAAAAGGGAAAAATGTTTCCTGAACTTAACAAACTCAAATAAGATAATGTTACCTTTTATCATTAGGTCAGCTTTAGTGAAACGCTCTTTCACGTCAAACTAAACAGCATCTAGCTAGCTGCACATTGTGATTTCATAAATTAATGACTTTTATCCAAATGACCCTCAACACTATGAAAGTCAGAATGCTTCCAACCGTCGCTTTAAGCGAAGTCTGGGCCGGTCAGATGACAAGATCTGGAAGGTCACCCATGATTTCTTGCTCTTTAAAAACATTGGTGAAAAAGGCTTTGCGTTTAGTTCCTCTTGTTACTTTTACTTTAAAGCATATACATTTTCGGATAATTTTAAAATACTTAAAAAGGATTCAGAATAAATTTTTTTTTTCCCTCCACCATCACTTGAAACACTTTCAAAATGGATCAAAAGATGATCAGAGTGAGACTTTGAAGCAAAAAAAGAATACTTTCCATGCAGGTTTTAGTAATATAGATTTATTTGACACAAATTGCTTGCACAGAGAGGAAACTTAAGAAGTAACGGAAGATAAATGTCGTGCAATAAGGTGCTCTAACTTAAATTTCCCTTCTGGGATCGCTAAAAGTGACTTTCTATTGAATTTCATTCTAAAATGATATGACTGGACAGCCTTGAAATAAGTAAACTCAAACTAAAAGATTAGTCAGAGCTGTCAGTTTTCTAAAACATCACTTACATTTGCCTAAACTTTCTTTTTTTCTGTTTTCTTTGTCTTTAGTTCCTGAAAACTGTCTTAGTTATAACATGCTTTAAAAGCTGAAACTGTATGTATTTGAGGAACAAATAGTCTTTCTGAAACGGGATAATGCTCGCTTACTTTTTAGCAGTTGATTTTCAAAAAGAATATATACAATATCTATCAAAACTTTATTGAAAATGTCTACAAATGGTCCTGAAATGATGCGAACTTTAACAAAAACAATGAAATTATAATTTGACAGATTTTCAGTTTTTGACATAACCTTTTAAAGTCCTGATCTGATCAACTTTAGATCTTTTTTAAAGGTTCTCTGTGGTCTTTTAATTATGATTATGCCGTTTCTTGCCAAAAAAACAAAAAAACAAAACTAATTTTCTTGGACATAGTTTCTGCAGAGCGGCAGTAGTTCATTAGAGAGTCACCTCAAAGTTGTGGGCTGGACCATTTGAGCAGAGCAACTCCGCTCCCTTTCCCATCACCTAAAACATCTCCAGGTCGTTATCGTAAATAAGAACTTGTTGTTAATAGCTTACCTGGTTAAATAAAGGCTTAATAACTTAGCTTAATGTTTTCACGCTCTACCGCTAGTTTTACAACCTCCTCACACCTTCAATCTAACATAATTAGTGCATCAAAATTTTCAAGCAGTGTTAATTTGTACATTTTTGAACGAGGTGTAAGCTCAGACGAGAAAAAACAGACGTTCAAGAATGAAGTGGAGCAGATCGTTTAGTTAACACGCAATAAATGAGCTTGTTTTTTTTTCATCTGCTCCTGATTCACAACGATCTGAACATAGAAATACTCAGAAATATTTTGAGTTTAATTTTCTGTCCTCCATGATCAGAAAAATGCCACAAGAACATGTTAAAAAACACAATTATCATCAGAGTGAGTTCTGTAAGTGCAGGCCTTTTTGTACAGTGTTCTTCTTTGCACGTCAAGCTGCTTTTATCCTAAAAGAAGACGTAAAAGTATGCAGAATAAATATTTTCACACACTTTCTTCTTGCTTCAAATCCTTTTGCTCAACATTTTGTTTTAACTTTTATTCAGCTTGAATAAATTTAAGTGAAGTGTTACAAAAATAAACTGTGAAGTGGCAGAACTGAAGCAACTATGTATTTATAGATTCTAAAACTATATATTATTCCAGAACATTTGATTCCTGTTTAAACAGTGGACTTCATTTCTTAAGAATCTATATTATCGTTGAGGGAACTCTAACGTCTGTTCATTAATCTGGAAGAATCTACAGCTCATTCATTTACTGTGACTTCATCAGCGTTGGGGAATTTTTAATCAACATTGCATATGCTGTTTGTCATCTTTGTACATTCTCACCTTTTTTTTTTTTTTTTTTTTTTTTTTAATCCTACGTCAAGTGAGTCACATCTTCTGCCTGGCACTCGGCTGTCCACAATCTTGCGAGTGCCTCCTACAAATTTCAGGCAGCCCATCGGCTCAGAGAAAGCGGCAACGGGCGAACGAGTGGGTCTGTTATATAAATTGAACTCTTCAGACACCCGGGCTGAGCTGCAGGCTCGCTGGAGGAGCGGGGTTTTTATTGTTGGTACGAGTGTCTGCATCGGGGTCAGCATGTGAGGGTCAAGTTACCTTGCATGAGTGTTGGAAACTGTAGCCACTTCATGAGAAATTTATATCCCTGCTAATATTATTACCAGTCCTTTGGTCATTTTTTTTACCCTGCCCCCCCTCCTCTTTCTGTTTCTGTCTGTTCTTTACACTCCCACTCACTGAGCCTGCTGCACTTTTGCATAAAGATTTAAGTCACCCGTGCGGCGCTGGAGTGAACACGCCGGCCTGTTTTCATGCACCTCGTATTACAAGAGTCAGCTTACATGCAATATGAAAGGCCGGGGCCCCTTTTGTGATTATGTCGGTTTCACTTCTTAACAACTCCACATCATGCATGACGACTGTCGGGTCACACAGGAGGGCGAGCGGCGACCTTACAAGAAGACGGGATGAACAAACAGGTCTCATCCAAACTAAATTTTTTTTATTTTCCCCCTAGAGAGGTTTGATTCTTCGCTTCACTCTTGTTCCTTTTCCTTGTTTTGTGACTTTGCTGTACTTTTCAGGGCTCTGCAGACTCCTACACCAGCCGGCCGTCAGACTCGGACGTGTCGCTGGAGGAGGATCCCGAAGCTCTGAGGAAGGAGGCCGACAGGCAGGCTCTCGCCACCCTTGAGAAAGCAAAGGTGGTGATTACTGTATTTATTCTGTCAAAACTGTTATTTTTACTAGTTATTTCTTTGTGAATCATTTTTTTTTCTTCCGTCACGCCCGCAGACCAAACCAGTGGCATTTGCCGTGCGCACGAACGTCGGCTACAACCCGGGCCCCAACGATGATGTTCCTGTGCAGGGCATGGCCATTTCTTTTGAAGCCAAAGACTTCTTGCACATTAAAGAGGTTAGAAAATTCCATCTTGGTCTTGTTCATTCATGTAAAATCAAACAATTAGCTCTGAATTTCATTATAAGGGAGAAAACAAATTATGTGTACGGTTATTCCTATTAGAGCTGCTATGATTAGCCGACTAGTCGACGACTAATCGACTATTAAAATAGTCGACGTCAAATTTAATAGTCGATTAGTTGTTGGTTTATATTATATGGAGTCGGAATGTAGTAAAGTTAAATGCTATAATGGCATTATCCTTTTTTTTTTTTTTTTTTTTTGGCATTTATCAAGGTTTTTTAGGCTAATTTCTAGTTTGGCTAATATTTGAGCTACGTGCTAGCTATTTTGGCTAATTTAGGATTTTTTTTCAGTTTTTTTTAGGCTAATTTGGAGTTAAGCTAATATTTCAGCTGCATGCTAGCTGTTTTGGCTAATTTAGGATTTTTCAATTTTTTAGGCTAATTTGAAGTTAAGCTAATATTTTAGCTTGCCATCAGCTACTGCCTTTTCAGCTTCTGTTTTCAACTTCAATGTTTTTAGCGATCAATTTCAGCATTGGCCAAATTCAGCTTACAGCATTCCCACTAGCATTATTACAGGCAATGATATATATCTAGTTTTTAATTTGTGTGTTTTACATCCACTCTGTGAATGACCCAATTAGTCGACTAGTTGGAAAAAATAATCAGTGATTAGTCGACTATTAAAATAATCATTTGTGGCACTAATTCATATAAGGGAGGAGGCTTCACCTCTTTACGTTTACTGGAAGAGATGGTTGAACAATGTTTTGTGCTTTGCAGCATTTTCCACCTCAACAATTTATACTGCAAAAACAGACCCCTTAAAAAATAAATAAAAAAATCTTACTCTATTGGCCCATTTTCTTTGAATAAACAAAAAAAAGGGAAAATGTACAAAACTGGTCTGACCAATTTCTTATTTTAAGAAAACAAATCTAGCCTCTAAGGGTGTTTGATGTTAGCTTTCATTATTTTCTCTGTATTTTATTGATCACAGCAACATCAATAAACATTGGAGAATGAGCTAAAAGAGTCTTTGAACTGGAAGGAGAAAGAATCAGGATTTTGGAAGAAGTTTGGTCCTTGAAGATCTTTACTTCCTCGTCTGAGCTGACATCCAGATCAGAACCATACGGCTGGACATTTTTATGTAGCAGAGGTGAAGATTTACGCTAGCAAGACACAGAGCTATCATAATCAGACAGGGGGATCAGGGGCGGAGCAGCTCAGCTCCAAAAGCCACGCCCCCTCAGAGAAGGTTTTGGAAACAGAGGCTTCAAAACAAATTGAAAAACGTCTTTTTAAGACATTTAGGTTGTGGGATTTTGGTTAATAATGTTATAATCATAATTAGAACACTACTGGGAATGTTTTTTGAAGTAAAAACAATTGTCGGGGGGACTTTTGAGTTTTAGCAGTGTAAGGTAGGAAAAGAACATTATTTTTAAGAAAGAAATAATTGAAAAATATAAGTAATATTTTCTGTCCATTAAATGAGTAACTTTTACTTAATCAGAATCGTATAAAAGATTAAATTCTAAAAACAAGGAGTTCCACTCAAGCATCTAAAAAGGGAAGAATGAGCAAAAAAAATTTAACTGTTCAATAAAATTAATTCAAATTAAATGATCTACAGCTTTTTGAACAGTTCTTAGCAAATGGTTTGTATTTTTTTATCTTTCATTTTGATTACAGAGACAAGAAATTAATGTAATATGTGGAAATTACTCGTTTTAGATTAAAATGTGAACAAAATGAGAATATGATTGTTATATAAGATGGTCAATCTTAATTAACATGACATTGAATTCCAGTCTAACTTTACTGAACTTTAAAATAACATCCTTAAATTTGAGAAATTTGAGGTTTGTTTTTAATAATAATGTCCTATTTTATAGATCCAAGTTCTTAATGAGACAACACCGATTTTGAAAAAGCGTAGAGACGTCATGTCTAAAAAAAAAAAAAAAGGTTTTGGATATTTGTAATTATAAAAAATTGCAATGTGTCAAGAACAAAACTTGCTGCAAGAAGCTCTGGATTTTGAAAGCAATAAATACCAAAAGTATTGGATCCAAAATCTTTCCTGTTGAGCCAAATATAGAAAAAAACCCAAGTGAGAGGAAGGTGTCAAAATGGAGAAGGCAGAATTGCAAAAGGAAATAGTTTGATAGTGATGGTGCATTCTGGCACATTTCTGCCTCTTTTTTTTGTATTTTTCTGACGGCTGTCTGTTTGTTCTGCGAGCAGAAGTACAACAATGACTGGTGGATCGGGCGTCTGGTGAAGGAGGGCTGCGAGGTGGGCTTCATTCCCAGCCCGGTCAAACTGGAGAACACGCGTCTCCTGCAGGAGCAGCGCATGCGGCAGAACCGGCTCAGCTCCAGGTAACCGTGAAGCCCCCTCAGCATCTGCAGAGCAAACAACTGCCTCGCTTCTTCAAACAGGTCACACATGAGTCATGCCTCATTCAGCAGACGATGTAAAACATCCTTAAACAGACCGCAGCTCTGCTGTGACTCATTTTACCTCTGCATGCAGTCACTGCTCAACACTTATTTCTCCACAAACGTTCTTTAATATCTTGCATCTTTCTCAAATCGTACTTTTGATCAAAACAGTAAATCAGGAGGAAGCTCTAGCCTGGATGTTGCCACGGGAACCCGCAGGCCCACCCCACCCGGCACAGGTGAGGTCACTGGCATGACTGTGATGTCTGAGACGTGGATGATAATTGGTTAGTTATCCAGGAATGAGTCTGAATCACAGGCTGCCGCTGCGCCAAGGCAGACGGGTCTTAGGAGGCCCGCCATTAGCGCGCAGGGCGGGCCAGAAATAGAACCACTCTCATTAAACTTGTGAAGTATGCTGGGCTTGTGTAAATGTGCATCATTGGGATAACAAAGAGCTGCCTCATGGAAGGGAAAATGGAGAACTATAAAATACTTTTCTCGACTTATTAACTGAATGAAGCCTCAAATCAAGGGTTTATTTCTGTTAAGTACACAGTGGTCCTTCGTTTATCACTGGAGTTGTTCTAAAAATAACCCGTGTTGGGCAAAAGATACTAAGTGGTCAGCTTTTCAATTATTATAGATGTTTGAAGGATGTAAAACCCCTAAACCAACATTTTTGAAAACATTTGATTAATTTCTCTCCTGTTAAACCCTTATTTGATCTCACTGGTGAGTTTACTAAACACAATTTACAATTTAAAAAGACTAAAACTTAAAAGTTTTTAGCTTTGAAATTATCTGTTTAAAACAATCATAGTGAGATATGATACATAATTGGAATAAATCCTTGTTTACATGTCTTTTATCCCTTTAATTGGCTTTATTTATAGATTTTTACTGTGTTTCTACTCGTGTGATCTTAGTTATAAAACTTTTTGTGGTAACTGACTAAATGTACTACTCCATATTGAGTTTTTTTTCATTGTTGAGTTTTTGGGTAATAAAATGAATAGTATGTGTTAATAAATAAACAAAAAAAGCTTGGGTTGTATTAAAATGATGGATATGTAGCATTTCTACAAAAACACTTTTAAAGATAAATCAATGGAGAAAATTGTAAAGTGGAAAAAATGGCTAAAAAAGGAAAGGGTTAGAACACTCAAAGTTTAAACCTTAGTAGCAAAATAAGTCCTATATCGTAGAATAAAACCAAATAAATGTTATTTATTTATTGATTTAAATTAGGACAATTGATATGAATCAATGTTTTAGCATAGCTAGAGTAAAAACGTGCCAGAATTGACTCAAAAGCTGAATCACATCTGTTGTCCTAAGGCAGGTCAAAACAGCAGAAACCTACTGACATATCACAGTGACAAAGAGAAAGACAAACAGCTTTTACAACTTTACATTTGCATAAAAAAACCAACTTTATGCACCTGAAAGATAATTTTTAAAGAGTTCACGTCTTGTTGTTTTTTATCCAAAACTATCTTAAATCCTATATAATTTCCTATAAAATCTTCTGTTTTCAGGCACTTTGATCTAAAATGTTCCACCTCTGACGCACACCATGTTTTATTGAGTTCAGTCTTGCGTCTTTGTACTTCAGTCCCCTCTGGTCAACAGGTTAACTGGTTAACTGGTGCCAATTGTTTTTCTTATGAATAAAATTTGCTACAGGTAGGGGACCAGGCCCATTCAAAACTTACAAAATGAGACAGAAATTCAGAAATGGCTGATAATTTTCAAAATCCAATATTTATAATGTTACAACAGTGATACCGCAAAGGCTTCTTATCAAGGATTTTCAACATTTTTAATGGGACTTGAGTGGCTTTAAAGTTGTTGTCAGACGAAACATTGTGAGTAAAAACATTAAATGCGCATTTACTGTTGCTGCTTCACTGGTTACATAAGATCTTATTTGTCAAAAGTTTAATAAATATGGTTTAATAAATCTTGAAACATTATCATCTGATGATTATGATTGAAGATTTACCTACATTTTCTAAGGTAAACACAGAAGACATGGCATGGAGGAGATTGATTGACAATGGTCTACAGCCAATCGGGATGCAGAACACAATATACAGTGACATTTTTAAGAAGGCATGCAAAATTGAACCAAAAAAATCAATTAAATTATAATTAGTGAAACTTTTTTCAGAAACTTTTTCTGCAATTCTACATACACACCAGGCATATGATTCACATTAGCAGATGGTGGTTCCCGATTCTACCGCATTCATTTATTTGGATCCAAATTCTTCCCCTACGTCTTCCTTCCACCCCTACATTTAGCCCTCCACATAGAGAGTTATGGAAAAATAGTGTTTTCAACGTCAGACGTCCCTAACCTTCAATGATGTCATCGATAATCGCCAGTCAGCTACGTTAGCGCGTAGCTGCCAGCGCTTGGAAAATACAGAACTATAACTTTAAAAAGTCGCTACTCACTTTTGTTCAACGAGGAACTTTCACCCTATCGGTGGAAGAATATGTAGCCTCAAGTCCCTTTCCCTTAAACATTTCGGACACCACTACCCCTCCAAATGCCCCTACAATTGGAAGGATAGAGAGAAGTCGTAGGGAAGAATTTGGTTTCGCATTTAGTGTCGTATAATTCTGATGCAGTTAATTTCTCCAAATCTTTCACTTCCATGTTTTAAAAGAGGATGTTACCCATATTTTACTACCAAATCCGAGCCCCTAATGGGTCAAAGTTCAACCAGTTAACTTTTAATGTGCATCTAAAGTCTGCATGGTTTGTACATCTGAAAATGGACACGTGAATGCAGGAGTTTTTAACTTTTTAATTGGAAGTGGCCTCTTGAGAGTAGAATGAGTTTCCTTATTTTGTGCATTAAATATTAAGTTGGTTGTTCCAATCCGACATACTCTACTTTCTGATCGTCAGAATCACCTCCTGTTCCCTGTTTTTGAAATGATTCAAGTTGATGGGTTTCTTTCTTAAAATCAGTAGAAAAATCACTGTTTTTAATCTATCTCCCCAACCAAAAATCATCTAATTAAGCCCTTAATATCCTCAGACGAGAGCCCTTTCAGAACACGATTCCTCTTCAGTCACCTCTCCTGTAGTCTGCTTTCTTCGCTGCTGTTTTTTTCACATCTATGCTTCAGGTTTAGTTGCTTTCACACTGAATTCACTTTGTTCCCTGCTGTTCTTGTCATTACACCCTCTGTCTGCACTTTCATGGTAATCATTGTTCTTTTTATAAACTCTTGTCAGCTTTTGTTCCCAGTTTAAATCACACTTATCACATTTTTTCGATGGCGGTCTGTGTCATCTCTTACCTCCTCCAGTATTCCTCTCACCCTCTTTCTTCTACTTCTCCCTTTTTGTTGTCTTTTCTTTCCCTGTTTTTATTTTTTTCCTCTTCACCTCATCCTGTTTTCTCCTCCTTCTTTTTCCTGTTCTGTGTCTCCGCCTCCGCGAACCCATCAGCTCACGTGGATATTTCCACGATGCCCTTTGACGCTGACCCCCTCGACCTGGAAGCCGAGGAGCCCCCTGAGTCCCAGGGCGAGCCTCGCTCCCCCAAGGGCATGTCGGGGAGCGTAACGTCCCCCCAGGCCAACGCCCACCGACTGCCCTTCTTTAAGAAGGTAACATTAGGGTCCCCGAGATGCCTTGCTTCCCTTTCTAGCCTCCCTGCTCCTCAGTCCTGCACTTGCCCTTTCAAATATGGCCTCCCTGTCCTTCAATGAACTCAACTGCATTTATCTAACCCTACTTGGCCCTTCAAGCTCCAGTCATGAGATTTGTTTGTGTGCTGGGAGACTCTGACCTGGCTGCTGCTCCTCAAAGTCCGCCCGTTTTACTTGATTGCAGGCAGTCAATCAGAGTAACCTTTCATTAATATACAGCATGTCTGCTCTAATCCTAACAACTAAATGTGGTCTTGTGTTTTCTGCCTCCTCCTGCTTTTACGTGGAATGATACTGTAGGGGGTCCAGCTAAACAGAAACAGAAGTCGGTGAGTTCTGTCTGCTCCAAAAACTTACCCCTGCTCTGTATGTCACTGCTTTGTATCGTCTTGTGTTGTCTATAATCGCTTACCGCTTTTCTGTGTTTCAATAAAAAAATAACTCCAGCAAGAAACTTTCAGAATCAAACTTGGTAATGATGTTTCTGTCATTTCCACTCGATCTGGATCCCAGCTGTCAGGGTACAGGTGCAGATCTGCCCCGAATCCCATTAGTCAGAGCGTGACTGTCGTTCAGTTTTCCTTTTTTGACTCTTGATTTACCCATTTACATGCCTTTCACAACCGTTTATGCTCAATATGAAAAGCTGGGATGTCACATTCAATGTGTAGGAAGAAATGAATGTCAATTTATAGTATTTTCACAGCAACTCATTTATTCATGTATAGTGCGATTACTCGAAATGTAATGGTTACATTTTAGGATTTTTTTCTAATAAAGACCCAATTTACTCTGGTGAAAATTGCATTTTCAACATTGTCATGTGGCATTTTTCTGATATTAAGGGACATATATAAAGATTAAGATTAAATTTGCATTTCTGAGCATTTCTTTGTTCAAATTTTTGTAAATCAGGAGCAGATGAAAAAAAATGCTGTTTGAAAAAGAGCATATAAAGCTCCCTGCTCTATTACCTAACGGACGGGAAGGGGGAGCGGGGTTGCTATGTGCCGACGGACCCGCCCACAACTCCGATGTGAATTTCTAATGAACTCCTGCCTCCTGCAGCAACTGTCCAAGAAAATATTTTTTTATTTTTTTTTTTTCGTCTCCTTCCAATACATACCCATAGTCTTCAATTCTTCTGTTTTAATCAAAGCCAACAAAGGGACACAATTTTAAAACCTCTATTCTGTCTTTAGTGAGGTTCTTTTAAGTCCCACTCCAAGGCCGACTCTGAATTCTTTCCCTGCCCCTATATTTGTAGGGGCATTTGCTTTAGTGCACATTTCTTCAGTTGGGTGTGCTCTGAAGCACAGAAGATTACATTTAAATGTAATAAATGATTTTTTGTTTTGACATGACTTTTTAAAGGTATAAAGCTGACGTAATGTATTTTCCAAGCTACATGCTAACATACCTGACCAGCGACTATTGATGATGTAATCAAGGAAGAATTTAGATTTTTTTTTTTTTTTATCGTCCCAGTGTTTTGTTTTTTTTTAATTTTGACTTTTTAGTTTTTGGCCAAAATTTAAAAAAAAAAAAAAAAATTATGACAAAGGCTGAATAGTAAATCTTTCTCTGCCGCCCTCAGGATGTAGCCCTCCAGATGGAGAGAAAAGAAAAAATAATATCTTCAAATTTGGCTGTTACTACCCCTCGATGACATTATCAACAGTCGCTGGTCATCTACATTAACTCGTGGCTGCCACCACTCGGAAAATTCATAAAACCAGTTTTATTACTTTTAAAAAGTCTCGTTTAAACATAAACTCAGTACTTACATTTAAATGTAAATTTCTCAGCTTTAGAGTACACCCTTTTGAAGAAATGTTTCTCCTCCAAGGCACGCCTCAGATTACCCTGAGGGATACCCAGCCCAAGTCCTTACAAATTACCCTTAAAAAAAACATTTCTGGCACCACTACTGCTTCAAATGCCCCTACAATTGGAGGGGTAGGAAGAAGTCGTAGGGGTAGGAGAAGAATTCTGATTCGGACGTACTTTATTGCAGAGCGACGGGACAGGAGTTCATTAGAAACTTCCTTCTGAGTTGTGGGCGGGACTGTTGGGGCCGATGTTAGCCTCCCTAATTTCTCATCAACTACGCTAATGTTAGCTTGGGCTAACCAGCTCAGGCAAGGCAAATTAAAACATTTATGGATCGATTTGTCTGCAAGTGGATGTTTCTGTACCGGAGCAGAGAAGAGGGACTTTTGCCCGTCGATGGGAGTTGCTGTGTCTCAAACCCGAGCTTTTTCAAAGTGCTGGTGATCCATCGTGATGTGAACAAAGAAACCCTCAGAAAAGCAATTTTAATCTTGTTATTTAGTACGTGTCTTAAATCGGGAAAAAAAACAAAAAGAACATGATGAAAACACCAAAAAAACGATTTTTCCTTGGTGTTTGTCTTTTAAAAAAATGATTTTAAAAAGTGGAAAATATAAATCCATTCCAGAAGATAAGTCAAAGGAAACCAAATCCTTAAAAATAGCTTTTAATATTTTGTGAAAAGGTTTGACTTTTGAATATTTGTTCTATAATTACAGTTTTTCATTTTTGAGATTTTTCTTACATTCATCAACCTTAAACTGCTGTGTTGTCATTCGGTTCAGAGAAACGGATTGCATTGTTATGCTCGGTGCTTTGACCCCTGTATCGACAGGAGCCAGTTGAATGCTTTTAGACTATTTATTTTTAGCACCAGCAAGTACAAAAGAGGTGAAACGAGCTTCCGCCGCTCTGTTTTATGCGGTGTTGTGTCGAGGAGCAGGTCCAAAACTTTTTCTGCTCCTCTGAGCGAATCCGTCGAACGTGTGACGATTCACCGCCTGAAAACAGCTGCTAACGCAGGCAGATGCGTTTGGATCTCATATGGATGAATCACGAAGTTCACATGCTGCAGCGTAGATTATGTTTGTGTGTAGGTGTTCAACAGAAAGCATTACAGAATGGTTCAATTTTCATTTACATTCTATATTTTGTATTATTGGTGCAGTATTTGGCACAGAGTAAATAAAGACTATTAGATGAATTTAAAATCCTGTGAATCTGTTTGGTTAAAAAAATCAAGTTTTGAGCATTTTCCTCATGATATTTTGACGGTTCTTCTGATTTATACCAAGAGAAGAAGATGGCATTTGCTGTAGACGTCTTGGGACAGCCACGAGAGATCTCTTGACACCTTGGCGTCTGGTTTAATTATGGGCACTTTAATTATGTGAAGCTGCAGACAAAGAAATTGAGGCCAGCGCTCTCCGTTTAAAATTGATCCCCGGCTGTGAGCACTCATAGGGCACTCAATAAAAAAAAAAGCAAATGGACTTCTGCATCTTAAAGTTGCCATCCATCAATCTGACCTCTCACATCCGAGAGTGACGAGCAGGATTTATGCATGAGTGTAACTCTGACTGCTGATCAGTGTGAGCTTTGTGTAGCTGTGCGGAGTGTACGTGCAAACATGACACGGCGACATGACTCACCCTGATTCCTGTGCTTTCTGTCCCGCCTCAGATGGAGCACGTCCCTCCCTACGATGTGGTTCCCTCCATGAGACCCATCATTCTGGTGGGGCCGTCTCTCAAAGGCTACGAGGTCAGAAACACGTTACGATGACAAAACTTGGATATAGAGATTATCAAACTCTGAAATTATTTATAAAATCTAAACTAAACATTTACTTCAAAGAAATTATGGTTAAAAAGAAGGCCCAACCCAACTAGATAAATGTTTATTTATTTATTACTCGACTCACAATAAGTTAAGGATACTGTTATTTCTCCGATTTGGTCTGAATTTTAATAAAAGTTCTCTTTGATATTTCTAAAAAAAATAAATAAAAAGGAATTCCATTTTCAATATTTTGATGTTTATTACCCCAGAAACTACAGACAGCTGACAAACATAGCGGGTTTGTTGTTCTGATGTTGTTCTGAAGTGTTCCATCTTCCACAAGTGCAACAAGCAGTTCTGCCAGGTCACCAGGGGGTCCGATCATCCAGTCTCTACTGTAGCTAGTCCTAGTCATGTTCTGTGAGGTTCAGGTCAGGGGTCATGGCTGGTCATACCACATGTGGGAGTCCTACTTCCTGAAGTCCAGCTGTGACGATTCTGGCACCACGGTGAAGCATTATCATCCGTGAATGGAAAAATGGGGTGTTCTGGTAGAATTGAAGGATGTTGATGTGCAGTGACTGAGCCGTCTACGATAACCAGTAACCAGATGTGATTAGTGATGAATGCAGATGTTATTAACTTTTTTTTTTAATTTTTTTATTTATTTGTTTTATGGCTTTAATGGGTCTTTTATTGTAATTATTAACTTGGTTCCTCCTGTAGATTTTTTATTGTAAACATTTAAAATATTATTAGATGTTTATATTTTAATCTGTGTAACTTTTTACCCCGTTGTTCTATTTTTACTGCTGATGCGTAATCAGGTCGTCGTCGTAAATGAGAAATTGTTCTCAATCGACCAACCTGTATAAATAAAGGTTACCGGATTTTCTGGACTATAAGCCGCTACTTTTTTCCTAGGTTTTGAATCATGCGGCTTATGCAAAGGTGCGGCTATTCTGCTGATTCTTCTTCCACTGCTAGGGGAGCTCTAACCGATATTTGAATCAAAAGCAGAATAGACAAAAAATCAATGCAAATCAGAAAAGCCAACACTACTTTTTCTTTAGCAGATAGAACATTCGTGACAAATTACTAACTGGTAATTATTTTTAAAATCCTTCTTCATCGTGGAAATCACACAAAGAAGTTTGTGTGGTGGACGTTTTACGTAAAAAGATATGGAGCTTGCTATCTAGGAAGGAAACCACACTGCTGCACACAAGCTTAGCATCAATTAATCTATGGTGAGACGCTGGTGACGGCAAGTACATATATGTACATTTAAAGTACAAAATTGTTATAGTAATTATCTTATTTTTCAACATAGATATATGCGACTTATAGCCCAGTGCAGCTTGTATTTCTTTTTTTTTTTTTTTTATTGAGCAGGTGCGGCTTATATACAAGTGCGCCTTATAGTCCAGAAAATACGATATGATCTTGTGTGTTTGATCCATTCGGGGCAGTGTCTTGGTTTCAGTGGATTCACCTGCAACAGTCGTCTGGAGTTCAAGTCAAAGCGGTGAAATCAGTTGTGAGCGGTTTGTCAGGAAGCCTTTATATCTGTTGAAAGGATCTGCAGCCGTTTTCAAAACCATGTCTGAGTGCATAGGCCTTTAGATACGGGTCATGGTTGTGGGCTGTCAATGCCGAAGCTTCACTCCTGGATGTGTCACCAGCTCTGCATCTTGATGCAAATCTGCTGATGACACAAGTTCACCTGCAACACCTGACTGTCTCCTTCCAACTCAACGGCACGCTACGGCCAGGTGGCGCTCCTCGTCCATCAAGCGACATAAAATCTGCTTTTTATCCCCACAGAATTTTAGAATTAATGCTACAACAAAAACGCTTTTCTTAAGAATAGTAAATAAGACCATCATTTGGAAAACAATAAATGAGGTGTGTCTATCACCCCAATCCCAACCCCTATCCTGAAAATCTGTGGAGTGAACTTAAACATATATAGCGAGGTGTTGATGTCACCCATAGAAAATGCCTTGTATAAGCAAAATAAAGGCCAAACCCGTCACTGTGGCTTCCTGATACGGCTGCCGCCATTTTTTAAACCTGTCGACAGTAATTGGACCAAGGATTTACTGTCGCCAATCATGAGTGAACGGGAGAAGCTGTCAAACATTAGAAGTGAGGCCAGATTCTCTCCATGGCTCCATGGCCGGTGTTGGGGGTGTCCGGGCTGCTGCTGCCGCCCCGGTGGGGGGGCCTTGGCGTGGGGATGGCCGGGCTCTCTCTCCTTCTATACATTCCATCAACATTCACATCAGCAAAACATAAACACTCACCTGAACACAGGTGTCAGCTCACCTCGCACTAACAGAATGTGTGATGGAATGAAAGGCTTTATTTGTGTCAGCTTCTATGATTGTGTGTGAGCTGCAGTGGTATTGTGTACATTTTGACAACTTTAAAGGTAAAGATTAGTCTAGCCAATAGGTATGTGTGTAACTGAGTGTGTGTGTAGACAGGCCCCGCCCATTCCAGATTGTTATTTAGACCTGGTTGTCATAGGATGTTGCTACTCTGTTAACTTCTTTGTTCTCTTAACCCCACCCTTCTACCCCCCCCCCCCCCCCCTTTGTTTCCGTCCGGTCCAACAAAAAAAGAAAAAGATACAACATAATTAAAATAAATAAAGTTTAGCATGAAATACAACAGGGGTTTATACTTAATAAACCCCTGTTGGGACAATAAAATCTGTCCAACACAAGAGGCTCTCAGCCCGTATCTGCTTGCTCGGCTGTTGGACAGGACAAGTTTAAAAAAAAAAAAAAAAAAAAAAAGAAGTGAGGCCAGTGGGCACCACATTTTTATAGAGGCATCTGATTGGTCACTTTATTACTTGAATAACTAAAGAAAAAAAAATGTTTAAAGAAAAGTTAGGTTAAGAAAAGTGTTAAGAAGAATGTATCAGAGTGAGAATGTGTTTCTGACAAATTAAATGACTTGGAAATAACTGTCAATTTCTCAATGGAATTTTGACCTTAAAGCCAACAAGTACTTCCAATTTGGAAAACGAGAAGGGAGGGGTTGATATGTCCAGTGGATATACAATCAATGGGTGTGAAACAAACTGTTTATGGCATCCACTGATTTTTTTTTTTTTTTTTATATCCCTAACCTATTGTGAGGGGTGTATTTACATTTTGTTACTTGTTTTTCTGCTTTTTTTTGACAAACTTGTCTGTTAACATAGTTATAGCTGAGTTAGCAATTTTTTTTATGTAAGATTTATTTGTAAAAACAAGTTATTATTGTGTTAAAAATTTGTGAAAAACAAAAAAAAAATGAGTTTATCCTGAAATTACTTTCCATGATCCAAATAAATCTAATGACTGTCTGTTTCTGAATGTTTTATTATCCAATAGGTGACTGACATGATGCAGAAAGCTCTCTTTGATTTTCTGAAGCACAAGTTTGAAGGAAGGTAAAAACAAAACAAAAAGTTTCAGCAATGTGTGACCTGATTTGTCGGGTTTCTTTACCCTGTAAAGTACTGGTTCTCCGTTTCAGAATATCCATCACGCGGGTGACGGCAGACATCTCTCTGGCCAAACGTTCAGTCCTGAACAACCCCAGCAAACACACCATCATCGAGCGCTCCAGCACTCGCTCCAGCCTGGGTGAGAGACCCCGCCTCGGTTACCAGACCCTTTCTGGCAGAGAAATGATACATTTGTGGAAATTTGTAGGTTTTTGTTCATTGTGTCGTGCTGCTGAACATCTTTTCCTGTCTGTTTCATATCTCTGTTCCTTTTTTTTTATTATTATTTTAAAGCTCTGAACAGCTTATTCAAACTGCAAATCTAATTCAGCTCCTACATTTATTATTTGGGCTTTTTGCAGCTTACAGTTTGACTTAAGAAACAGAGAAGAAGAAAAGATTACGAATCAATGTTTGTGGTTAAAATTGCAACATTTGGTGATGTTAGATTCAGCTGCAAACATGCCAAAGGAGGGATGCTGGGGGCCTTGAATCCAATTTGTGAGAACACATCTGTGGACAGAGCGGTAATGGGGTTGATGGAGCATAGGATGTACCCCATCAAAAGACCTATAAGCTTTTATAACTCCTCTGATCGAGTCTGATTTAGCCTTTTCTCTCTTTTCATCCTGTCTCTTCTGCCCTTCACCCATCCTCCTTACTCTGCCAAACCTTACCACCTCCTCCTCCTCCTCCTCCTCCACTTCCACCTCTGTCTTGTGATTCAGACGTACTGGGTACGTATGCTCTCCGTGCAGTGAAACAATGCCGCTTCTCTCCCTCCTCCTTTCCCTTTTTTTTTCCCTTAACTATATTCATCATGTGCTCATGCATTGTTTGTCTGTTTGCCTGTCAGTTTCTCTGTTCCTCATACCTCAGTGTGACAGCCTGGAGTCTTGAACAAAAAGGAAAGAATTACAAAACCCGAGCAGGCAGAGATCTGTGGGCGACTGCTTACTGCCGTTCAAACTACATTCTGTTATTGCACGAAAAGTAGTCTGGATACAGAATGTCGTTTGGATGGCCTCTATATCAGCTGGGCTTTACCTTTTACATACTGCTGTTAAATCTCAGCTTTTTTTTTTTGATTGTTTTAAAAGTTCAAATTTCTTGTCAATTCGGTTTTCATTTTGAGTCCTTCTGGAGGCTTCAGAAATGTGGGGGCTTCTGTAGACACACAGCTTCAGAGGCGCTGATGTTTGACCAGCAAGGCCAAGTGGCCCCAATTGGATTTGTCCGCAGTTTCCATGGTGGCCCCAACTGTGTTTGCCCACCTTGGCTAAAAAGAGGACTCAGTGCGCGGGCTCGGTACGCGGGATTAGCAGGGTCACCACCCCTGGCCGATGTAGGCAAACCCAGGTGGGGCCACCACGGAAACTGCAGGTAAACCCAATGGGGGCCCCACATTTTGTGTCCACTTTTAAACCATATGGGGCCCACTTGGCCTTGCTGGCTGGGGCGAAGGGCCTTCTGGGTGTCAGTTTAATCCTTGTAAACTGATAAAAGCATATGGACCTGGCTGCAGACATTAACGTCCAGAACCGGAAGTCATTAAACACAGCCCCACCCCAATGCTTGAAAAAACTTGATTTTAACTAGCAATCATAACAGTTACAGTTTGGCAACACTTTATAATAACTATACATTATAGCTAGTCAATTAACATGAGCAAACTGTTAATTACTTTTAATTTTTTTTTAATACTTTAAGGATTTACAAATGTCTTATATGGCCAATAGATGACTAACAAGTAGGTGGTGAACCTGTTGTAAATGACTTGGTAACTATATATATATGTCAATGAATTATAACTTAACCTTACTACTTAGTAATATAGTAATATATCATGAATAAACGGTTAGTTAATAAGTTATAAATAACTTGTGATAACTGTCAACAGTTTTTGGGATTTATAAATGTCTTATAGATGGTCAGTTGATGACTAAAAGCTTGTTGGTGGCCTGTTAAAAATTACTTGTCATCTATGTGTCAGTAATTTGTCAATAAGACTTATTAATTAGTAATATACAAGTCTGTTAGTTAAGTAAGGGATAATGCTTGACAATTTGTGCATTGTCAGAAATTAATGCACAATATAGATTGCGTCAGACAGTGGTTTCCATAAAGTGCGTTCATTTCCATGGTCACTTAGAAAATAAATAAATATTGAAACGATTTTTAGTACTTAATTCTTATTTATTCAGTTAAGATATCTTTTCTACAAAAACTGAACTATTTGATATGTGACGTGGCATGTCGTCACAGTAACATAACAACGTGCCTCTGGGCCGGCACTTGACTGCAGCGACAAAGTAAAGCGATATATATTCTGATATTCCGATCGTCATGATAGGTTAAATAAATTTCAGTTCAGAGAGAAAGTTCACCTCTTACACACTTGTTTTTGTCCAGATGATGAAGCGAAGCTTTGTTTTTGCACAGTGATATATAAAATGCAGGCTATGAGACCGGAACTTCTTTTATTGGGGTGCATTATCACTATGGATTATCACTTTTAAATCAATAGAATATTTATTTATTTTAATAGAATGTTTAATAGAATATCTATTATTATTTATTTTCTAAGCGACCATAGTATAATTGGGATAATGAAATTAACACACCCAGTAATAAATATAAACTATTAACTGCAATTTAGCAAGTCATTTAACTCCTTCACTAACAGTTTATTTAGGATTAATTGGCAAAATATAACAGATGAGTATTATAAAGTGTTACCTATGGTTTTTCCTGTTTTTAATAAAGTTTTTTTTTAATTCTGAAACCGTTTCCGCATTTAAGTTAGCGTAAGTTTTATGTCTGCTTCCTGCCGATAATGTCAGGTGCCATCTTGTCTGCAGCCAGGTCCCTCTTGACAAAAGCCTTGACATGCAAAAGCTCTTGTTGGCTTTTGCTGAGGAACAATGAAAACGAAACAGCCTTGAGCTGCTTCCCCGATACAATAGTTATGCTGTGCCTATTTGTGCTAACAAAAAGTGACTTTTCCATGTTGTTTTGTTTATTTTGTTTGTTTGTTGTTCCTATTTCGGTTACATGGTGAAGAATTGTGCTCTTATTGTAAGCTATTTCAAGTACCACAGGCATCTCATTTCCAAGTGCCTCCGTCCGTCACCGCCTCAAATTAGAAATGATCAGAAGCACTTAAGAGAAAATCTGAAATGTCTGGAGGTGGCAACTGAATGAAGATGCTCCAGCGCTCCATTTAGCTCTGAATAAATGGATCTTAAAACTGTGGTCTAACCTGATTTACATGCTTGGAAGCTCGTGGGTTTTTGTAACTTTCCACAAATCCAATCGTGCACGATGAGGAACTAACATGTTTGACAACTATGCGGAAAGTAAAATAATTTACCTGCCTTTCAACACTCCATCACCGCAACGATGAAAGCAGCTTTCTTTTCAATTGTTTATTTATTTTTGTGTGTTTGCTGTGCCGTCAGCTGAGGTGCAGAGTGAGATTGAGCGCATCTTCGAGCTGGCCCGCACCCTGCAGCTTGTGGCTCTGGATGCAGACACCATCAACCACCCCTCTCAGCTGGCAAAGACCTCTCTGGCTCCCATCATTGTCTATATCAAAATAGCCTCTCCTAAGGTAAAACAATCCATAGCTTTTGTTGAAGTCTAGGTTTGGATTTTATCAGATGATGGTGCCAATCTGGTACTTTTAGAACATTTCTGGTGCTCACACCAGTGCTTCAAAAATAAAAAATAAAAACGCAAAGGAAATATTTGTGTGACGAGGGAAGGAAACTGCTTTAATGTGCCTAATGCTACATTTACACCAGGAAGTAGCGAGTTCATATGACCACTTCCATTGAAAAGTCTATGTAAACGTGTGTTTCAGGCTTCCACGTTCAAAAGTCCTGTATTCACACTAACCTACGCAAGTTTTTTAATCCCTTTTCAGGGCCTACGTACAAAACATGTAGCAATTGAACACGTGCTGGAAGTTAAACCATCTGAACTTCGACCAATCAGGGACTTTGTGTTTGGGTAGTGTCCTTTTCAAGATGCAAAAGTGCAAGCCATTTGAAAAAAAGAAGTGTTCAAAATCCACGTTTAGGGCACTCTTAAATGCACCACACATGCGTTGCTTCAGATTTCATTCTTTCCAACAGTCTGCATTGCAGCGTTGCATTTCTGTTTTCACACAGGCTGCAATAAATGCGCATTTTACCACTCATCGCAACGACGTCTGCCTCTTTTCTGAGCATGTACGAGTCACTCTTCACGCTTTAGGGGCACCAAGTTTAAATGTTACATCAGTGTACAGACACAATCTGAGCTTTTGCAGCACAATTTGAGTCCAGTGTTGAGGTTGAAGCATCCCGTCAACCAATCAGGGACTCTGCATTGGGAACATGTTTTTAGTGACTTGATCAAAAGGTAGAATACAAATCCAATATGGCTGCTCGATGCAAGCGTTCTGAGCTACCATCCATTTTCTTAATCCGCTGGGGTCACAGGGTTGTTAGAGCCTGTCCTGGCTACTGTTTGGGGTACACCCACAGACTGTTACGGGGCCCGCAGGGCTCAAGCAATCGCACAAGCTCTCTCATTTTTGGACAGGCGTCGAGCAGTAAATTTAACATGTGTCCAAAGAGAAGCGTCAGATGGGATTTTGACGTGTGATAATGCAGCATTATCCACTTTTAGTCGCTTCACCTTTTGAATTTTTAACTGAAGCTCCACCCACCTTCATAGCCACACCATTCTTGTATGAGCCCCCCCCAGAATCGTTTAAAAAATAAAATAATTGAAATAAGGCTTTGATTTGTTGGTGCTAATGACTCACTGCAGGTTCTCCAGAGACTCATCAAATCCAGAGGGAAGTCCCAGGCGAAACATCTAAACGTGCAGATGGTTGCAGCAGACAAGCTGGCTCAATGTCCACCTGTGAGTTCCGTTTTAGGAATTGCGTTTTGTTTTATTTTAAAAAGGGGATGGTTTTACTTTTCTTCTTCTGCAAAACAAACTAGTACCTGCTTTGTTTCCGACACAGGAACTGTTTGACATCATCCTGGATGAGAACCAGCTGGAGGACGCGTGCGAACACCTGGCTGACTACCTGGAGGCCTATTGGAAGGCAACACACCCACCGAGCAGTAACCCTCCCAACCCCCTACTCAACCGCACTATGGCCACGGCGGCCCTCGCCGCGTCTCCCGAGCCCGTCTCCAACCTGCAGGTACAGGTGCTCACCTCCCTGCGCAGAAACATGGATCTGTGGCCTGACATGGACGGTGCTGCTGTAGCCAGTGAGGGCAAAGAGGAAGAGCACACGGTCTGAAGCACAGCGGTACGGTGTGGGAGGGGCACTCCGGCAACTTGAACCGACCTCTGCAGCCTGCTCTCTTTAGACTGAAGGATGAGTGCAATAAAGCCCCGTTTCTGCGGTTATGAAGCCAGGAAGAATCACACAGACGTGCAAAAATACAGGGAGAGCTAGATGAAGAACGGCAACAAAACCAGATCTGTAGTCTCTATCCAAACAGGTCAGTGGACTGTTTAAAACTGTGAAGGCAACAAACCTCAAACCACTGAACTTAGTAAATTTTGCCCCTGAGGCCCCCTTCCCTTTCAGTGCAGTCAGAGGTAAAATAATATCTGCCACCCCCCTACACGTGTCAGTGGCCTCATTTCTTCAGCTCCTCTCCTTCTCTGAAAGGCCAAATCCAGTTTGCTGTCCTCCTCCGTGTTGCCATGGTGCTGCCCCTGAAAACAGCAAGTCATTTCCTCCTCTTCACATAGAAAAGCTTGAACATTTCTAACTGACCAGCCTAACCAATTCACTGTGGTGCTAACAAAAAAAATCATTCGCCTTTAATTCTGCTTCTCAGTTAAGACTGTTTGCTTATTAACACAATCAAGTGTTGTACTATTTTAATCAAGTAGTCAAAAAACATAACTGTTTCTTTTTTTTGGAGACATGCTTGTTGAGAACAGTTCCAGAGCAAAAATCATGACTGAAGGGGTAAAGAAAAGGACATTTTTTTGGCTTTGTGATGATCTTTTCTACCACTAGATGTCAGTGTGGCATACTTTCTGTGTACTGTACCAAATAAGATTTAGATAACCATCCATGTGTCTTCAGAATTCCTTTCGAGGTCGCTGAACTCATTGCCAGTCAGTTGGAGGCCCGCACAATCACACATTCATGCCTAAGGACAATTTTGAGATGCTAATTAACCCATGAAGCATGTCTGCGGACCGTTCTCAAACCCACCCATGCATGGGGAGAACAGAACTCCATACAGAAAGACCCCAGCTGAGTGTCTCCTCACTGTGAGGTTAACCACTAAATCATCTTGAAACTCACATTTAAATTATATTTTAAGAAAAAAAAGTATATTTTTATTCAAGTTGAGAACCTATATAATATGTTTGTGGAGCACTTTTAAATGCACAGCTGCCCTTATGTGCTGTTGTTGTGTGTTGCTGTGTTTGCTAACCATGCTGACTGACCTTTGATGGTTTGATCTCCTGTTTTGGCTCTCTGCATGGTTTCCGTGTGGCATGGGCATGACTCGCTGCAGGGCCAGTACCTGGTACACGGTGAGCACAAGAGGGAAGGTGTCCTAACAGAATGTGGCGGAAGCAGCACTCTGCGAGACTACAAGAGCGACCAGGGAGGAAAGCCTCAGCAGCATCACCAACAGCAGGCGTGCCTGCGCTCGTCCCGCGGCCAGCTTCGAGGGGGGAGCAGCCGCGGCCTGTCACGGCAAGACACCTTCGACTCCGAGACCCAGGGAAGCCGGGACTCGGCCTACACCGAGGCCGGGGACTCTTGCATGGACATAGAGACTGATCCGTATGAAGAGCCGGAGCCTTACCGGAGTGGCGGGGGCAGCCGCCTCCACCTGGCGCAGCATCATGGCCGACAGGCCTCCTGGGAGGACGAAGGCGCTGAGCCGGACCAGGAGAACCTGAACCACCCTCCAATGCCGAGCCAGACGCAGCCGCACGGACGCGCCAAGCTGAAGGAGCGCTACTGCCAGGATCCCGTGGACACAGGAGCCAACATGAGCCGCAACAAGAACCAGGACGACTGGGGGAGGGACGTGTACATCCGCTGAACTCTCACCTTACTACACATGAAAAGGGAGCCACAGACTGACAACAGAAATGTCAATTTCTTGGGGTGTTGACCCTTTAACACCGGAGATGTCGCCGGCGACACCTAAATAACTCTTTGACATACCGTAACTTTTCAACCGTTTATGCAATCAACGTGAATTGCACAGACTAAAGCGGCGTTGCAAATCATTTTTGTATCAATACGCAACACTCGATACAGAACTGGGCTGAGTGACCCCTCCCCTCTGATGTTCCAAACAGGAAGTACCTGCTGGCTCCAAGAAGTCAAAATTCCATTGACTTCTATAGGGAAATAAAAAAGTTGTTTCTCAGTACAAACAACCATTGTTGTTCTCCTACCATTTTTTTTTTTTAGTTTTCATGGTTATCCTAATTTTATTATCATTATAGTTTTCTTGTAGTGCATGTTATTCAAGTTATAAACTGACCAATCAGATCCCTCAACAAAAGTAGGTGGTGCTTACTGCTCCTACGTCCAAAACGTTTGAAACCTTTACAAGTTCTTCCAAACTTGCTTTTTAAGTGGTAGGGGGTGTGGCCTTTCAACAAACTCACTCTTGATTGGCAAGAGTGGTTGCCAAGGAAAAATTGACTCTGAGCAACTACTGATCGTCTGGCTCCATCATGCTGGCAAAAGAATTTTGACTTAATTGACCTTTTTTTTGTTTGAGCCTGTGATGATGTTGCACCGTCGCGCACATGCACACACACATGAACATGCACATACAGACACGCTCATTGACTGAAACTTTTTTCTACGTCCCTACAAACAGGGCTCCCGACTCTTAATCCCTATGCATACATTTACACATAGCCCGCCAACATCATTAGCTTCTTTTGTTTACAGGAAGTTAGTGACCAACTCTGCCTTGGCTTCTCTCCCATCATTAATGCTTGGCTTGACAAGCTCTTCCCCAAGGAACCCACAATAGAGCCAGAAATACGCCGTTCTCTACTGGTGACGTCACTCTGTCCAATTCTAGCTACTGATGTAAAGTGTTGCATATCAGTGCATTCTCCGCTTCAGAATCCTGGAATTGCGTAAACGATTGAAGAGTTATGGTGGTCCAAAGAATGTCAACACTGGAGCTAAAGCTCCGGGGTCAAAGGGTTAAAGGAACCGAAGGTTGGGTTTTGGGGCCGTGCCTGTCGCTGACAAATATCTGTTTACATCCTAGTACAATGTAATGATGTACATCGACTGCCAGATGCCATTCTCATCTACTTCTTTTTGCAAACCAGTTTAGTTCTATTTAGAATAAATATTTCTTTTTCTTTAATACTGCATGAAAACCAAGGACTTCTATACAGACTGCACGAGGGCAGAAGTTGTGAATCAAAGATTATATTCTCCTTCAGTGGTAGTGGGAGGGTACAGCTGTTGTCCGTCACGTCTGTCCTCTGCAGTCTGAAACAGGGTTGATGATCCTTCATTTGAAGAATGTCAGGGTCTCCATTCACCTTAATATCACCTACTTTTTATTCAAAACTGAGACCCAATAGTTGGGTCTCTCATCTCCACTATTTTATCACCCCAACTGTTTAAAGAAAAATATACATAGGGGTCATCACGTTTTAACAAATTTCTTGGTGTTGCTACACTATTGTCAGTGTGATTGTAATAAATAGACTCCAAAGATGTTTACTTCTTCCCAAACCTGGTTCAGCCTTTGCAGACGTCTGATCCAGTCGTTCCATCCATGTTTTCTCTGTAAATGGATACTCACCTGTGCACCCTCAAAAGCATCGCCTAAAAGTTTCACTCATGTGGATGAAGCGTCCAGCCTTAGTCACTCCCACCCTGAAAACTCGCCCAATTCAAGAAACCTCCAATCACAAGTGCCGGAATGTCTCGCCAAGCCATGCCCATCCCTTCAGGTGGGATGTCTTAACTCTTGTTGCGCTCATCTTCATCCGTCTTTGTCTCGTGGCTACTCGGAAATGTGGCCCTGCTGTTCGTTGCTCATTCTCTTTGCTTTATTGTCCGACTTTCAGGGCTAAAGGTGGTATGTGTGTACGCGCGTGGTGAATCACTCCCAACTTCCACCTGAACCTCTAGCTTGTCTGATATTAGACTCTCTTCTTACTTTCTGACTGAATGGCTGTTTGTTTTTTTGTTTTTTTCTTGTGCAATTTTTTTTAAATCTTCGGTTTTAGTGAGCTAGTGAGAGGAGTGTCATCTGGGAAGGGTTTGTGTGTGGGGGGGGGCAGGATCAGCTTTAGTCTTTACTGCATTATCTGTACTGGAAAATTCATGAATGTCTTTGATGGGCTGCTGCAGCCTGCTCCTGTCTTCAGCTGAATAAATATGAAATAATGATCGGTAAATAATGTTATTGTTGCGTTATCGCAATTGTTAAAATTATGAAATATAACATGTATCATTGGTTCCTGATTGTAGCTACATTTTGCTTTTTCTGCCTTTCATTTTTAATCTGTGGATAAATTCATATTTTAATTAAAAATTTAATCAGAAAGAGTTATTGCGTCAGTTCATTGATGCACTTTGGGGAGGTACTAAACAGCTTTGAAAGATACAAAAGTGCCAGGTGATCAGCTGCATTCATGATGCCTTCAAGTGACCAATGAAAAGTCTGTAAAGGCTTCTACGTTTAAAACTCGCGTTCCCACAATTTTCTGACCATTTTTGGCCTCTACATTAGGGCTGCCACAAACTATTATTTTAATCGACGTCTAATAAATTGTTTTTTCTGATCAGTCGACTAATCCGGTCATGCTTAAAGTGGATATGAAACAGACGTTTTAACCATCATTAGCTTTAAACTAACTTAAAACTAGGTATATAGCATTACCTGTAATAATGCTATAGTGTGAATGCTGTAAGCTGAACTTACGCTGAAGTTAATGGCTAAAATTGCTGAAGCTAGTAGCTGAAAACCTTGAAGCTAACAGCCAGCTAAAATATTAAATGCCAAATTAGCCTAAAAAAATTAAAAAAGCCTAAGATATCCAAAACTACTCAAATGTAGCGGAAATATTAGCTATACTCCAAAATAGCCTGAAAAACATAAATTAGCTAGCATAGCTAGCACGCAGCTGAAATATTAGCTTAACTCCAAATTTGCCTTAAAAACCTTAATAAATTCCAAAATAGTCCAAAAAGCTAACAATGCCATCATAACTTTTAACTTCACTACACTCTTGACTCCTTCAAATATAGAGTAACGATTAATAGACTATTAAATTAGTTGTAGACTATTTTAATAGTCGATTAGTAGACTAATCGTGGCAGACCTACTCTACATAATAAACATGCATACACGGAACACACAGAAGTTAAACCAGGTTGAACTTTCACCTATCAGGGACTGATTTGGTAGACAAGTGGATGGCATCCCTTTCAATGACTGTATCCCTTTTAATGCGTAAAAAGTTGAAAATAAGTTATAGAGGAGAAATTAATAATTGTAATTTTTGTGCCCAGCCGGGTTTATAATGTGACACCAATAATTTCATTTATAGAATAGAGGTGTAAAAGCAAAAGCCTGGAGCAAGATTTGCACCGCTTGGACACTTTTTTTGTTTTTGTTTCACCAAATCTCTTTCAACTGTGGTTTCCAGAGAAGCGCTAGTAGTTAAAACAGAAAAGACGCCCCTCCCTTTTAGTCCAGTTTAACTACTATATTGGGTTTCAAAAACCCATTGAACATGCCTGGAGTGTCAGTTTCGTTTTCAAAGACATAGTTTCTGCAGAGTGGCAAGAGTGGATTAGAAATTCACTTTGAGTTGTTACCGGTGCCATACAAATGGCAAGTAAATTTGGAGTTTTTGAGCTAGATGTCAGCTCGGACAAGGAAAACATAGATGTGCATGGATCCTTATCGTCTACAAACGGATGCATTAAAAGGGAGCTGAGGAGAAGGGAGCTTGTCGTCTTCCCACCATATTTTCTACATCACAAAAAGTCTTTTTGAAACTATATCCCTTCATCTACTCCTCATTCACTATGATTTGAACAAAGAAATACTAATAAATACAATGTTAGGATTAAATGGATTAAATGTTAGGATTAAATGAAAGGATTAATTTGCGTCCTCTATTGTCAGAAAAATGCCACAAGATAAAGTTAAAAAGACTTTTTTTTTTTCCGTTGAAGAGGACCTTGAAGAGCTACAATGATGCATTTTATGGACCTGTTTGCAAAAATGCATGGAACAAACTCCGAGAAACTGTTATCTCTTTATGCAAATATGCTGTAATAACAAACATCTGTAGCTTAATAGCTTTTGGCTCTGTAAAAATTGTTGTATTAATTCTAACCATACATTCACATACATTTCTGTTTTAAATGAGCAACTCCAATTTTTTGATATAATCTTTGAAAGATTATTTAAAAAATTAAACAGCTAAAAACCAAAAGTTTTTTTTTTAATTAAAAAAGTAATGCTATTTTTTTTATTTAAAAATTAGGCTAATTAATGAGCTAACACATTTACTGGTTTGGCACAACAAAATAAGGAAGTGCCCAAAGCAATTAGTTTTATGATGATCGTTCCGGTAATCATGTTTCGTGGAACTACCTTCAAATCCCGTGAAAAACTCCGGGGAATACCTGTCTTATTGTTTATCACTCCGCGTTTTGCTTTCTGTTTGGCAGACAAAATGTTTCTGAAGTATCCGAGACGACGCAGGCGCTTTCGCTTCCCTTTCTATGTATGGAAAGGCGCGTGCGTGCGTGTGTGTCGTCAGTCCCCCCGTGACGTTTGCGTCCTTACGTGAGATGCTTTCAGGTAAGCTCGAAAAATATTGTCACAACAAAACTTCAACTTCTGAGAAACTTGTTCATTAAAAAAAAAAAAAATACAAACATAAAATCGTTAGTCCTTCTTAATGATGTAATAAATTGGGAATAATGGTAATATTAGCAAATATTAGGGCAGTTTATAAGACTATTTTAAAGATTAGGACTCGTCATTTTTCAAACATTAACGACTATGATTATATGTGAGGTTTTCGGTGGATGTTTCGCTTGAAATGTCCTCAAAATTGGCAATAATTCAATTGAACCTTTTTCATAGAACTTCTTTCCTGTCATGCAACTCCTAAGTGCTTTACTTGGACGCTAAGCTAACAGAAACAGCAAAACAAAATAAATGAAACTAATTGAAAATCCACCATAAAAGTGTGAAATTCACACAATTTTAAAGATTTTTTTTTTAAATAAGTTTTAGCGTTACATTGTACCGCCACAATGCAGAATTCTTATGAGGACGGTTAGATGTAATTGTATAAGTGATAAGGTCTTATATATAAATATGCTGTTATTTTACAACATTAAATGTTCTTAAAGCCTTCAGATTTGGCATGTGTTCTGTTGTTTTATAATATGATTTAAGTTCCAGATAAAATAAATTATAATAGGGTTGTGAATTTGACCATTTACATTTGTGAATGTGGAATGTCCCAAAAATAATAAACAATTGAATATAAAAAATAAATTATTGGATAAACCATCTGAATCAAAATATAAAATGACATAAAAAATATTAATTCTTATATTAACATTCGGGTTTTTTTATTATAAAGTCTTCAACATCACACCAACATTTTCTGGTATAAAAACAATGAAAGAATTAATAAAAACTCAAGTAACAAAAAACACAAAATCTTCTCAAAGTACCTTTACCTGGATAAAGTTGATATAATTTTTTACATGAAACTTCTTTTGTAAAGTCTTTCTTTGTCCGTGGCATTTTTTTTTTCTCATACGCTGATATTTCCCATGGTTTTGAACGCATCAGCAGAAATTGCACGCCGCGGGTTTTCCGTGAGAAGCGCCTCCCACGCATGAAAGATCAGAAAGGGACAGTTAAGCCCGTGTTTTCTATCAGTCAGCATTTGACAGGTGAAACGGAGTGTTCTCCTCGGCTCGTTCTTGTTTTGCATTTTATTTTTCGTCGTTCACAAACTTGATCAAAATGGGTTTTCTTTTGACCAAGATGATGGCAGTGTTCGGAGACAGAGGTAAATACACCTTTATCATTTTTTAATGTTATGATTAAGCTTCTATTAGTAGATGTTGTTATAAACACAGCAAATTAGATATTTTATTGTATCATAAATATGCTAAAATGTTTAATTGTAAAACTTGTTGTTCTTTAACACTGTACTGTACATTTGTGATGTATTCCTGCTCAGTTCATCACATTCTTTATCTTATCAGTGTGCTGTAGTTATGTTTGAACTGGCAGAACAGATGTAATACATGCAGTTTGTTTTGAGCCGATTGAGCAACAGATTCATTTTGTTAAACTTTTCTTCAGAACACAAAGTCATCGTTGTGGGTTTGGACAACGCCGGAAAGACAACCATCCTTTACCAGTTGTAAGTGACTTGAACCTCTTTGACGGCGATGCGTCATCGAAAGCTGTGTCTGACTAGAAATGTTCTCCCAAACTCGTCCAGTCTAACGAAAGAAGCCGTCCACACGTCGCCCACCATTGGCAGCAACGTTGAGGAGATCATTGTTCGGAACACGCACTTCATGGTTTGGGACATTGGAGGGCAGGAGAGTCTGAGAGCCAGCTGGTACTCCTACTACAGCAACACAGAGGTAACGAATCTCATATACTGTACTTTAGATTACCTTTAAAGCTTGTAAAAGCGTAAAACCTTTAATGGCAAGTAACAAGTTACCTGCTCCGCTCCATTTTGAGCGTTTTTCTTGCACCGGTATTGTTAGCTTAGGGCTATAAGAGGCTGTAAACAAACAGATGATAGGAAGTGGGGATGGACTTACTCCCCATCAATGGTCCCACCCAAAACTGAGGTGTAGAAAACTGCAAAATAATAATTTAAAAACTAGTGGGAGTAATAGATCAAAATATGATTGGAGTGGGATTTTATTTCAAGATTTGTAAGACGTTTTGATATTCATTTGCCTTTCAGATCATCCTTTTGGTGGTGGACAGCACTGACCGTGAAAGGCTGCCTATAACCCGAGGGGAGCTCCACCAAATGCTTGCACACGAGGTACTAAACTCCTATTTTCTTACCATGCTCTTCAGTCTCATGCGCTTTTTGTTTAAAACAAAAAGTGAAATTCAGTAATAGACTCTTACACTTTTAATTTAAACTCAGTGTTTCCTTTTTAAAAGGGTGTGGAGTACTATTCTGAGAATCCAAACGCTGCTTTGGCGTAAACTTTTATTACTTCAATTAGTAAAATTTGTTTCTGAGAAACCACTTTGGTTTTCATATGTAAAAAAAAAAAAAAAAATCCCAATTAATGGGAAACAACTGATTGAGCCATGAATCACCAGATCAAAACTAATGACATGAGAAAATGAGGAAGTTTCACCGCATCTCGAATAGTTTCGATTCGGTTCGGTATGTCAGAGTGTTCCGCAAAAACATTTTATCCGTGGGAGGAAATCAAAACCTGAGATCATCATTCCTTTGTTTGATCGGCAGGATCTACAGAATGCAGCGGTGCTCATTCTAGCAAATAAACAAGACATAAAGGGCTCCATGACAGTAGCAGAGATCTCCCAGTGCCTCACACTCAACTCTATCACTTCACACCCCTGGCATGTCCAGGCCTGCTGCGCCCTAACAGGAGAAGGGTAAGTACATGCGTCATACTCATTCTGTTAGTCC